>CAJHVD010000003.1:934895-1677797 GCA_905147285.1 Hypena proboscidalis
AAAGTGGGTTAGGAAGGTATTAGGTCGGTGGCAATGGTCATTCGCTGCCTGGATGTCAAAAAGTAAAGACATTTAAAAGTAATAAGTGTGTTTATTATAATGTTAGTATTGCAAGAAGTAACACGTGTTAACAGTTAAACACGTGTTAAAGTGATAAGTGCATTAAGTCTGATTTATGGAATAAAAGGTGATTCTTATAAAATTACGTTGTTTCGTATTGTTATCCCTAACTTCTGAGGTAACGGCAAGGTATCGCCACAATAGATAACCCAATACATAGATAACTCGATACAAAGATAATCCAATACATAGATAACCCGATAAATAGATAATTCGATACATAGATAACACATTACATAGATAACTCGATACAAAGATAATCCAATACATAGATAACCCGATAAATAGATAACTCGATACATAGATAACCCAATACATAGATAACCCGATACATAGATAATCCGATACAGAGATATATCGATACAAAGATAACTCGATACAGAGATATCTCGAAACAAATATATCTCGAAACAAAGTTAACCTCGTTACTATTAATTACAAATATTAGAATTTTCGATTAAAATACCGGTTTTATATAATAATATAACATTAGTTCACTTTATAACTCTAATCCCTAATTATTTACAAGTTACATTCCGGATAGAAAAATAATTCTTACATTTAATAATATATTTATCTAATTATGTTTTTTTGCGAAGTTTGTAATATCTCAGTACCAAAATATTCTGCACACAAGAAAACTAATATACACAAATCAAATTGCCTATTGCAGACAAGTTTTGATAACGTTCGTATAATAGCCACAGCTTTTCGAAATCGAATAATCAGTTATAGAGTGAATCCATACGAGGTTAACAATGTACCAGAAATATTTTTGAAGCAAATTTCAGAAAAGGTATGTTATTTGATCAAAGAATTATTGAAAAAACATGAAACCATTAAAGTAAATTTTGAACTGTTTGTTTGGTATATGTTGCCAAAAAACGATGAAAAGTCTTTAAAATCATTTAACACAAAATATAGTATAGTATTGCAAAGCACAAATATCTCAGACTTATATAAAGTATTTTGTGATAAACTTATTTGCAAATGTACTGAATTTCAACTTTCGGAGTCAGGTTGGACAATTGAGTCACTCAGTCATTTGGAAATTAATATTGTAAAATATAAACCTTTGGGAGGTGGTTCTTACTTACAATTGCCCAAACGTATTGCCAATACTAAATCATGTTTAAATATAAAAAAATGTGACCAACATTGTTTTCTTTGGTGTATCATAGCTGATATATTTCCGCCAAAGATTAATCCAAACAGAACTTCTTCATATCCACATTATTCTGACATACTAGATATTTCTGACATGAGTTTTCCTCCCAGTTTCAAGGATATTAAGCGCTTTGAAATAAATAATTCCAGTATCAGTATTAATATATATGGTTTGGATACTAATGATACAGTTACAGGTCCCTTGTATAAAACAAAATCACGACGTTTATACCACACTAATTTGCTTTATATTACTAAAAACGGAAAAAGTCATTTTTGTTTAATAAAAAGTTTTGAAAAACTTGTGCATAAACAATTAACCAAACATAAAAGTAGAATATTTTTATGTGATGAATGTTTCATTTATTTTGACACTGAAGAGAAGTTACACTGTCATGAATGCTCAGGAATACAAACCATTTTACCTGAGCCTGGAAGTAAATTAAGTTTTTTGAATTATGAGAGAACACAAAGAGTTCCTATAGTGATATATGGAGATTTTGAAAGTTTGCTGCGTGAATATTCTGACAAAAATAAATCCACGTATGTTGAAAATATACAAGTTCATGAGGCTACATGTTTTGCTTATTATATTTGTTGTAATGCAAATCCGAAATTAAATGATTTTATATCTTACAGAGGCCCTGAATGTTCTAAGAAATTTGTTAAATCTCTAACTAAAGATGTAAAACGATTATATAAAATATTATTAGACAGCAAACATATGTTACCATTAACTAAATATGAACAATTAAGTTTCAACAGCAGCATGCAATGTCATATATGTAAAAAAAAGTTTTCATGTAATGATAGTATTGTTAAGGATCATGATCATTTTACTGGCAAATATAGAGGTGCTGCCCATAATATATGCAATATAAAGGCAAAAAAATGTACTTTTATACCAATAGTGTTTCACAACTTATCCGGCTATGATTGTCATTTATTCATAGAAGAACTTTCAAATATAAGCGGTCGAATTCATCTTATACCGAGAAACAAAGAGAAATATATTTCTTTTACAAAATTCATAACAGTCAATGCAACAAATGCTGTACAATTGAAATTTATTGATTCATTTAATTTTTTAAGCTCTAGTATGGACAAATTAGTTACAACTATGAACGCTGAGGATTTTAAAAATTTGAAATATTTTTTTACTGATACTAAATTATTTGATATTGCTCGAAGAAAAGGAATATATTGTTATGATTATATAAACTCTTGGGAAAGATATGATGAGACTGAATTACCATCACAATCAAAATTCTTTAATAAACTTACTTCCGAGTCTATTTCTGATACGGACTATGAACATGCTTTAACTGTTTGGAAATCTTTTAATATAAAAAATTTGGGTGAATATACAGATTTGTACCTAAAATGTGATGTGTTACTTCTATGTGATGTTTTTGAAAAATTCAGAAATATGAGTTTGATTCACTATGGTTTAGATCCTTGCTATTACGTTTCATCACCTTCATTAAGTTGGGACGCTATGTTGTTATATACTAAAATCAGTTTAGATCTTATTTCTGACGTAGAAATGTATCAAATGATAGAAAAAGGAATAAGAGGTGGACTAGCTCAGTGTTCGCTCAGATACGCGAAGGCAAATAATGAATATCTTCCTGATTACAATAACAAAGAGCCTGATTGTTTTCTTATTTATCTTGATTGTGTTAATTTATATGGATATGCAATGATGCAAAAACTTCCAGTAGGTGGATTTAGATTTCTGACTCAGGATGAAATATTAAATTTTGATGTATTAAGCGTGTCAACTGATTCTGATATAGGATTTATACTAGAAGTAGATCTTCATTATCTAAAATAACTTTAGATCGTCCTATCTACATAGGCTTTAATATTTACAAATAGCGAAATCCCATTTGTATCGATTCCATTACTCGATCATGAAAAAAAATATGAAAATAAGTTGAAACTTTGCTACACAGATACTGATAGTCTTTTATATTTAATACGCACTAAAGATTTTTACGAAGATATGAAATTAAACTTGAAATATTTCGATACTAGCAACTTTGAAACAAATAATAAATATTGCATGCCATTGGTGAACGCTAAGATACCTGGTTACTTCAAAGATGAAATGGGTGGTGACATTATATCTGAATTTGTAGGCTTAGGGGCCAAATCGTACTGTATAAGCACAAAAAAATCAACATTGAAAAAAGCTAAAGGTTCTAAAAAATGTATTACAAAAAAACTAAACATACAAAAATATAAAAAAGTTTTAATGCAAAATGAAACCCTGAGAGATTGTATGTGTATTATTAAATCTAAAAATCATAGAATCTTTACTCAAAAGATAAATAAAATAGTTTTGACCAAAAATGATGATAAGCGTCAAATAATGAATGATAAAATAAGTACTTTACCATGGGGACACTACAAAACAATATTTTAAGAGGACATAAAATCGAATTTCATTAATGAGGTTATTTGTTTATAAAATATTTCATATACCTACCTACTGAGCTTCTTGTAATTATATGTTAACTTAATGTGTTTTGTACTACAGTATAAATGTATTGTTAAATTAATGTTATATATACAATAAAATGTTGTGTACATTCTTATAGTAAAGTAAATATTTGAAAGAAACTAAGTTTTGTTTTGAATGTTTATTTTATTATAGACTATAATATTTTTTTATTTACAGCAGGAAAAACAATACATAAAATAAGACAATTAAAAGCTAAACTATTCTAAAAATATACAGCTTAAAAACTAACATTATAAATATTATAAATATTTAATAATAAAGAATAAAATACAAAAATCATAATAACACACAGTTGTTTATTTTTCTAATCCTATCCCATTACTTTAATGACAAAGAAAACAATAATACAATTAAAAATATAAATAATAATGGAAGCAGTACATACAAAATGGTAAAGGATTAAATATTGGATGTGCTCAATTTTTTCACAATTTTACCGACTAAATGATCTGTTTCATCCATTATGTCGTCATAGTCACAAGTTACTAAATACTGCACATTCACACTCGCACTATCAGGTTCAATGTTAATGTCCTCCATGTTACGATCATCCAAATCGTGTATCATAATTTTGATAAGACGACGAGCGCGTCCTAGCTCCTTACGCACGATAAAGGATTTATTCTTTACACATGATAAAGACTTTGTTTTGGTGTTTTTCTTTTTTGAAGTTCGTTCTTCAGCTTTCCGTTGTTGATGATCCTCGCGTGATTTTGCCGCTACTTCAGCATACCAGCTCTCTCTATCTTGAGCGTAGTAAAAAGGATTCAGTATTGGGTCTGACTCTTCTATCAAATTCTGAAAGAATAAAAACACTAATGTAAAACTAAATGATACGATATATGATACATCCGAATTAAAAGAACCTGAATTATTACTTTAAAAGCCAGTTACTTACTTCATTTAAATTAGCTCGCTCACGGTATTCATCAGCAGTAAGAGTTATATTCTCTTCCTCAAATAAACCAGGACATTGCAGGAAAGACATATTTCTGTAAAAAGCAAATAAAACAGTAAGATATATTCTATATATGAAGTAGTAGTAAGATATATTCTTAAATATATACATAGTATATACAAATATTTGTAACAATAAAAAAAAATACTTACTTTCAAAATATTATACACACATCTACCATATGCTAATAGCTGAATTAAACTGATTCAATCATAAGTTATTGCATGCAGGCCTCATAATATTGGGCTTAAGTTACTACATGTTATAATATAACATGATCTCAAATTAATATACTTACTTAAGGAACAAGTTCAAACTTGATCAATTATGAATCATGGTGTAGTTCATATTTATACATACCTTATAAATGAGAATAAGTATACCTAATGACCATACCTGTACTTTACTTTATTTTAAACCCAAAATAAAGTATATATATGTTTATGTCAAGTAAAACTTAAATTAATTGACAAGATGAAGTTGATCAAACAAGCCATATCACTTAACGTTAAAAATATTAATGTTGGTGAGTCTCCTCAAAAGATTAGACACAGCGCTTTATTGCCAAATACGATTCGTTGTATAATTTGTGGTCCCTCAAACTGTGGTAAAACAAACGTTGTGATCAGTTTGTTATTGCATGAAAATGGAATGAAATTTCAAAACGTTTATCTTTACTCAAAAACTAACTTTCAACCAAAATATTGTTTTTTACGAGAGGTATTAAGGAGAGTGCCTCAGATAAATTTCAAAGAGTTCAGTGACGATAAAGATGTCATATCTCCGAGTGAAGCTTTACCAAATTCTGTATTTATATTTGATGATGTCGTATGTGAAAATCAAATAAACATCCGTAATTATTTCTGTATGGGTAGACATAAACAAATTGATTGCTTTTACTTATCACAAACCTACTCAAAAATCCCGAAGCAGTTGTTACGTGATAATGCTAACCTTCTTATAATATTTAAACAAGATGATGTGAATTTAAAGCACATTTACGAAGAACATGTCAATTCTGATCTAACCTGGATGCAGTTCAAAGATATTTGTAAAACTGTATGGAAAAATCCTTATAACTTTCTTCTGATTAACAAAGAATCATCACTAAGTAATGGAAGGTACAGACAGAATTTCGATGTGTTTTTAAAATTAGAATGAATATGAATTTATGTTCAGTTGTGTAATATAAATAATTTTTATACAAGACAATATTAGTCTTATTCTTCTCTTAGTTGAATGCAGTTGTGGTTAGATAAGATGGAGAAAAATATTAAAATCGAATTAATGAAGTCTATTGACTCCATAAAGAATAAAATAAAACAAATGAAAAATCAAGAACATGAAGTTAACTTATCTTTGGATAGAATGTTTAAGCCGGTTTCGGACCCTCTGAAAACTCTTGCAAATTCTAAAAAAAATCTTGAGACTATTAAGCATGAAAAAAATGTATCCGAAAAATTTGAATTTATTGAATCAGATACCGACTCTGAAAGTAGCTCTACTAAATGCGAAGATTTTCATGATGCTGATATAATTTCTACCAGTTCTCCTAAAAGAGAAAAGAAAAATAATTTAGAAATTTCTTTGGAAAGTAAAGATATCTATGGCATTTATGATGGTATAAATATACCATTTGGAATAAGAACTGACCACAAAACTTTGATGATGGGTAATTCAATAGTATCATTTTCTAAAATTGATAGTATTGGGGGTGATAACTTAGTCTTGGTTAAAGTTGGAGAAAAAAGTTATGATTTAACCCCCGGACTAAAAGAACTTTTACTGCGAAGGAAACCTGATTTAAAAACTGTAACTGATGCCGATAGACTTGTCTACAAAGATATGTTGCATTATACCAGCGCTCATAAGAGAGATTTTAATCCTGGAGGTCAAATAAGAGGTGACAAAGGACTCAAATATCGTGAAATAATCAAACCGTTATTTTTCGATGCTTCAGAGGAAAACAATCACAAAAAAATTGGTGGTAGTTTGCCAACGCTTAAGACATACAAAAAGAATACTGACTTAGTATATTGGGACGACCCCAATGAATTGGTTGAAAGATTAAAATTATTAGTAGCTTCTAAAGATGCGGGTAATACAAATCATGACAATGAAATTTTGTCAATAATTGAAGAACTAAAAGAATCAAATATAATTAAGGAATAAATACTGATAATCAGGAAGCCTTTCATTTAGTATTAAAAAGTCACTCAATTGAATAAGAATATTAGAAAAGTCGGTCGGTCGGTCGGTCTATTTATTTAAAAATTATAAATAGGGTTTATCCAAAAATATATGTGATATTTTTTGTTTATAATGAGCAAAGCTGATGTGGTAAATGAAATTCATAAAAGTGCAAGGGTGAACTTTCCGCGAAGGCATGTTATTATGAGAGATATAGATGATCTATGGCAAGCAGATTTAATGGACATGCAATCGATTTCAAGGGAAAATAATAATTTTAAATATATTCTCACCATTATTGACAAATTTTCCAAATATGCTTGGGCGTTCCCTTTGAAAAGTAAGAATAAAGATGAAGTTTACAAGGCTTTTGTGGATTTACTGAATGATCGAGTTCCTAAGAATTTGCAAACTGATAACGGCACAGAGTTTTATAATAATAAATTTAAATATCTTATGCAGTCTCACAACATTAACCATTATTCAACGTTTTCGTCAAAAAAAGCTTCCATTGTTGAGAGACTAATTAGAACACTAAAATCAAAATTGTACAAAGAGTTTAGTTTAAAAGGTAATTATAATTGGGTTAGAAATACCTTGGACAATGTTGTTCGAAAATACAATCATACCTATCATCGAACGATCAATGAAAAACCAGCAAACGTCAATATTGAAAATAAAAAAGTAATATTAAAAAGATTTGATGAACTAGTAAAAAAGTCGAAGATTATAAAATGCAAATTTAAAGTGGGTGATTATGTTCGTATTAGTAAGTACAAGGGAACATTTGAAAAAGGTTATACCCCGAACTGGTCAACAGAAATTTTTAAAATTAGATATAAACAGAATACTACTCCAATCACTTACTTGATTAAAGATACAATCCGAGGACAGCCTATATTAGGAGCCTTTTATGAACAAGAACTTCAGAAGACAAAACATTCCAATGTCTATCTAGTTGAGAAAGTCCTTAAAAGGAAGGGCAATAGAGTTTTTGTAAAATGGTTAGGTTTACCAACTAGTGAAAACAGTTGGATAGATAAGGCAAACGTTTTGTGAGATATAAAAAATGGGTTGATTTGTCAAAGTCCTTTATATATTATAAAGTGTTGAGTCCTTGATTGTTTAGTCTTGTGATGTGTATTCGAGAGAATAGTCTTATTAATTGGTTAATAAACCACTTACCATTTGAATTACATTTGCCAGGATATAATTATTGCGGCCCTGGTACAAAATTAATTCAGAGACTTACGCGTGGAGACAAAGGAGTGAATAAATTGGATGAATATTGTAAAAATCACGATATTGCATACTACAAGTCGTCAAATTTAAAAGATCGTCACAGTGCTGATCTAGTTCTATTAAAAATGGCTAAAAAACGATCACTTGCTCCTGATGCAAGTACAGGAGAAAAATGCGCAGCACATCTTGTAAAAAATGCAATGCTAGCAAAAATTAAAACCGGTACTGGTTTAAAAAATCCTTGTCAAAACAAAGTCAAACCAAAAAAAAGTGTTAAAAAGAAATTGAAAAATATTATATCTGTAACGAAAAAACATATGAAAAAATTGAAACCAAAATGCAAAAAGATTGCAATAGAACTAGCTATGGCTGCTGCACGAGAATTAGTTAATGATTCAAACATTAAACTCCCTCGAATTATACCAATACCAAAAACTGGTGGAGTATTACCTTTGATCCCTATTTTTGCTGGGTTATCAGCCGCAGGAGCTTTAGCTGGCGGAGCAGCTGGTATTGCTAAAACTATAAATGAAT
This sequence comes from Hypena proboscidalis, assembly GCA_905147285.1. Lineage (NCBI taxonomy): Eukaryota > Metazoa > Arthropoda > Insecta > Lepidoptera > Erebidae > Hypena > Hypena proboscidalis. Next base: position 943,637 of record CAJHVD010000003.1, read on the forward strand.
TTAGGATGGCTAAAAAATTGTATGATGAATCGAAGAGACATAATGAAAAAATGGAGGCTCTTTGCATCGGTAAAGGTTTACATCTAAAGCCACATAAACATGGACTTGGAATATTTGTGACAAAAGAAAAAAACTAATACATCGGCTACCCAAACGAGCCTTAACCAATTTGGACATTCTAAAATATGGAAAAAATATTCCTTACTTTAGAGGAGTCTTTATGAGAGATGAACTACCTAAACATCCTTATAAAAATGAATGTGGTGTTGTGAATTTAGATAGTTCTAAAAATCCTGGCTCTCATTGGGTAGCCTATGCAAAATGCAGTGATTACATTGAATATTTTGACAGTTATGGAAATCTAAAACCCTCAAAGGAATTATTAAAATACTTGGGCTCAAAAATCAGCTATAACTATGAAAATCTTCAGGGTAATCACCCATACAAATGTGGACAACTTTGCATTAATTTTTTAACAAACTTTTGGAGTAGGCATTTATATAATAAAAGAAATTATTGAAATGTGTCCAGTGTGCAACTATGTCTATAACTGTAACAATCTCTGGGAATAAATCTGAAGTAGAGTCATATTTTCAACCACCTCTTAGTTTATCTGAAAAATATGAGTGTGGTTTGCTGTACTATTCAGTTTTAAACTCTGCATCCAATGCGGTTCCTAATAATATTCCATCTGTAATCAGGATTGAATGTGATTTAATATATGGTTCTTACACTAACGGTATACCAACACATATTATTTATGAATTTGTACCTATTAATACTGCAGGGCGTTATTACCTAGAAACACCGCAGAACGTAATTTACTTCCCAGTTAATAAAAATTTCATTACATCCATATCGATTAAGATTGTTGATCAGTTCGGTTACAGCATCCCTTATTTAGAACATATTCAACTCCGTCTTCACCTGAGAAAAGTAAAATGATATTATACAATATAAAGCCTCTCCTCAAAATAAAACACCTTACTTCTTCCACAACCAGTAAGGTACATAGACGTAAGAAAAAAGTGATCAAATTGACTAAAACTAATAAGGACTTTCTTCGAGCCTTGGGTTTTAAACTATGAATATACTACAGATAAGCGACTTGCCCCACTTTGATAATTCTATCGAAAGTTACGAGATTCATTCCTACAATCCCTACAACAACTGCTTTAGAGAGAACGATGAAATCAGAATACCCATCCACCAGCAAGACATATACGTGCTTCCGTCAGCCAGCTCAGTTTACATCGAGGGTCATGCAAAGCTCTTCAACAAAGATGGAAAACCAATTGAGAAAGATGTTAAATTTACTAATAACCCTGTTCTGTTTCTGTTTCAAGATATCAGATACGAAATAAATGGTATTGAAATAGACCGTATCAAAAATTCAGGCATAACGTCAACAATAAAATCATACGTTTCATTAAATGCGGCTGAAAATAAGGTTGCTGCGTTATGGGGTTGGAACATAAAGGGATTTCAAACCAATGGCCACTTTAGTGCTATTATACCATTGAATAAAATATTGGGTTTTGCAGAAGATTATAATAAAATCGTAATAAATTGTAAACATGAACTTATATTGAACAGAAGCAACTCTAATTTAAACAGTGCTATACTTACAGATGATGTTTCTTACTTTCAAATAAATCTAGATAGAGTGCAGTGGAGAGTACCACACATAAAAGTATCAGATCGACAACGCCTAACACTTTTAAAACATTTAGAAAAAGACAAGGCTATTCAAATGGCATTTAGAAATTGGGATTTGTATGAGTACCCTTTGCTACCTAAAACAACAAAGCATTCGTGGGCAGTTAAAACTGCATCACAATTGGAAAAGCCTAGATATGTTATTTTTTGTTTACAAACAAATAAAAAAAATAATAGACTAAAAGATTGTTCGGTATTTGATCATTGTCATGTAACAAATATTACACTCTTCTTGAATTCACAATATTATCCTTATGAGCCATTAGGTTTAAAATTTTCTGAGAACAAATACAGTATATTATACGAAATGTATGCGAAATTTCGTCAGTCGTATTACAACTGTCCGGTGGACCCCTTGCTTAATCTGAACGACTTCAAAGAAAAGGCTCCTCTTTTCATCATCGATTGTTCAAGACAAAACGATACTTTAAAAACGGGTCCTGTAGACGTTCGTTTGGAAATTGAATGCTCGGAAGCAATTCCAGATAACACTACGGCATATTGTTTGATTATAAACGATCGCCTTGTGGAATACAAACCTTTGAGCAACATAGTGCATCGATTATCATGACTGCCATTGTCGATGTCCAAGGATTTAAAACTGAAGCAAATGAATTTATAATAAAAGAAATTGCTATATGGTGTGATGAAAAACTGCAAGTGTTTTTAATAAAGCCGCCATTTCCCTTTTACAATTTAACAAAACCAGAAAGACGGCAAGTTGCATGGATTGAGCGTAACAGAAAAATATACTGGAGTGAAGGATTTATACCTTATTCGAGTTATCAAACAATTATTTCGGATATTCTAAAAGATAAGGATGTATACACAAAAGGTGTAGAAAAAGTTCTATGGCTAAAAAATGTTTTTAAAAATAACAATGTTATTAATTTAGAAGATAAAAGTTGTCCTAGTTTATTAAACTTGTATGATCGATATAAATATTCAAAAGATTTGTATAGTTGTATTTATCATGATGCAATATGCGCTTTAAAAAATGTTATATGTTTAAAAAAATGGTGTTTTGATAATAAACTTTTTTAAAGAAACTTTTTTTATTTTATTTAATGATAAAATAACCTGTTCCTTTTCATTCCCGTACTGTTACTATGGAATCAGTTTGACGATGCATCAATGAATAAAATATGTAATATTAAATTTATATTGCGAATCGGACAGATCGCAGATCATGTTAGTAGTGTATTGGGGTTTCTGCACTTGTATATTATTGGGGCTTCTGCATCACTCTCCTCACTTCTGCACTTATATATTATTGGGGCTTCTGTATCACGAACCGAACGAAGTGAGGAGAGTGATGCAGAAGCCCCAATAATACACTACTTACGTTTTACTTATTTTAAATTATATAAATACGCGCTTATTTAGTATTTTAATGGTTTTATATTCGTGATTGAGCATTAAATTAATTAAAATCTGGTACCTAATATTAGACTCTAAATAAATGTTATGGAACGAATTTCCGAACGCACAATTAAAAAAAAAAAGTCTGTGTCTGTGTCAGTCATCGCGGGCAACTATAAATTCTTTTCAGTTTATGTTTAATTGTTTACTGAAACTTTTTAACAAAAAATAGTGAATCCAGTGATGAAGAACTTTGTGGAACTCTAAAAGAGTTGAGACACAACTTGCTTCTAACACAGAAGTTTGCTTTTTTACTAGATAATTCACGTGCAAAGTATGTGAAAGCGTACGACATATTTAATTAGTGGCGACTTACAAAAGGCCCTAAATCGCATTCTGAATTGGTATTACTGTCGTATTTCATGAAATTATTTCAGGTTAAGCAATCGAGTACGAGTTTATTTAAATCTTAATATTTTCTCACTGGAAGAGGTGAAAAGTTTTGTATTGTAACGCGTGAGAAAAATTAATTTCCAGTTCGTGACCTCTTAAAATCTTTCACTTGCGAAGTAGTCTTTATTAGAATCACTCGCTACGCTCGTGATTCAATTTAAGACTACTTCGCAAGCTCAAGATTTAAAATTGGCACTCACAACAGAAATATAAACTTTTTCTCACTTGTACCATAAATAACTATTTACTTTTCTCAGGTGAAGACGGAGTTGAATATGTCATTTATTCATAGAAGAACTTTCAAATATAAGCGGTCGAATTCATCTTATACCGAGAAACAAAGAGAAATATATTTCTTTTACAAAATTCATAACAGTCAATGCAACAAATGCTGTACAATTGAAATTTATTGATTCATTTAATTTTTTAAGCTCTAGTATGGACAAATTAGTTACAACTATGAACGCTGATGATTTTAAAAATTTGAAATATTTTTTTACTGATACTAAATTATTTGATATTGCTCGAAGAAAAGGAATATATTGTTATGATTATATAAACTCTTGGGAAAGATATGATGAGACTGAATTACCATCACAATCAAAATTATTTAATAAACTTACTTCCGAGTCTATTTCTGATACGGACTATGAACATGCTTTAACTGTTTGGAAATCTTTTAATATAAAAAATTTGGGTGAATATACAGATTTGTACCTAAAATGTGATGTGTTACTTCTATGTGATGTTTTTGAAAAATTCAGAAATATGAGTTTGATTCACTATGATTTAGATCCTTGCTATTACGTTTCATCACCTTCATTAAGTTGGGACGCTATGTTGTTATATACTAAAATCAGTTTAGATCTTATTTCTGACGTAGAAATGTATCAAATGATAGAAAAAGGAATAAGAGGTGGACTAGCTCAGTGTTCGCTCAGATACGCTAAGGCAAATAATACATATCTTCCTGATTACAATAACAAAGAGCCTGATTGTTTTCCTATTTATCTTGATTGTGTTAATTTATATGGATATGCAATGATGCAAAAACTTCCAGTAGGTGGATTTAGATTTCTGACACAGGATGAAATATTAAATTCTGATGTATTAAGCGTGTCAACTGATTCTGATATAGGATTTATACTAGAAGTAGATCTTCATTATCCTGATTATTTGCATGATTATCACTCAGATTTACCATTTGCCCCTGAAAAATTCGTTCCGTTCAGTAGTCGAAATGATAAACTTATTGCTAATCTTTTTGATAAGTATAAATATATTATTCATTATATTCATTTGAAGGAATGTTTGAAAAATGGTCTTCAGTTATTAAAAATACATAGAATTTTAGCATTTCAACAAAGTAATTTCCTAAAATCTTATATTTCCTTAAATACTATGCTGAGACAAAATGCTGCATCAAATTTTGGAAGAGACTTTTTTAAGAAACAAAATAATTCTATATTCGGAAAAACCATAGAGAATAAAAGAAAACAAGTGGATGTTAAACTTGTAAATATATGGAGAGATGATTTAAATCAAACTAAAAAAAATTACGGTGCTGAAAAATATATCAGTGCTCCTAATTTCAAAAACTTTTCCGTTATATCAGAGTCCTTAGTATCAATCCAAATGAATCAAACTAAAATAACTTTAGATCGTCCTATCTACATAGGCTTTAGTATTTTAGAAATAGCGAAATCCCATTTGTATCGATTCCATTACTCGATCATGAAAAAAAAATATGAAAATAAGTTGAAACTTTGCTACACAGATACTGATAGTCTTTTATATTTAATACGCACTAAAGATTTTTACGAAGATATGAAATTAAACTTGAAATATTTCGATACTAGCAACTTTGAAACAAATAATAAATATTGCATGCCATTGGTGAACGCTAAGATACCTGGTTACTTCAAAGATTTATTTATTTATTTATTTTTATAGTTAATTACAACGGCTTAGAGCCAATTACAATAATTAACTTAATTATATATATAGGAAACAAATTAAACAAAAACAATTCAAAATTAAAAACAAACATTAATATAGTACTGTACTTTGCCTCTGAAAATGAAAAATGAAAATGAAAATGAAAATGAAAATGAAAATATTTATTAGGTGCAAAGAATACAAAGAGACACACATGCATTCAGTATACAAAAAGAAACAAATAAATACAGTAATTTGAAAGGCTGTATGCCCCAAAGCAAAAATTGCCCTAAATGGGAATTGGTTCAGCATATGCCAAACTGAAGCTTGGCGCTGGTTTTCAACCAATCCCCCAGTGACTACACGGATGACAATCCGTTACCTAAATAATAAATAAATTAAACAAACAAAAAAAAATAAAAGAAAACAATGATAAAACATTACAATTATGGCGTGAATGTACAACATAAAATAAAACGTAAAAACAAAATCATAGCAGTTGTGCATAAATATGCATTAAATAAAAGATAAATTTATATTTGTCATCCCCATCTCTCGCTGAGCATTGAAAAGGTATCGTTTTAAGTGTAACCTAAATGTACTCAATGCTTTGGCATTTCTAATAGGAGGAGGAATGTTATTCCACACCTTTGATGCTGCGTAACGGAATGTGCCTGTAAAAGCGGTAGTTTTATGCGGTTGCACAGACAACACCAAAGAGCGTTCCCTGCCCCCCAGCTCGTATCTGCGAGATAGCCAACTAAGCTTATCATGTAGATACGCTGGTTCCTTGTACTTAACAACACCAAACATTAGGCACGCTAAATGAAACTTACGCCTCGACTTCATTTTTATAATAAAATGTTCGTTCAGGAACGGAGTGACATGGCTTCGAGGTGGAATATTAAAACAGAAACGGGCGCAAGCGTTTTGTACCCTCTGTATCAATCTATCCGTTCGAGATAACAACCGCGGGCCGTATACCACGTCGGCATAGTTTAATTTCGATAACACCAGGGACTCAACTAAACGAATTCTCAATTCTTCCGAGACATAAGGCCTCATCCGATATAAAATACTGAGTCTGTAAAAGCAGTTTTGTACAGATTTAGCGACATGGTTTTCGTATCTCAAATGCGAGTCCATATAAAGGCCTAAATTGCGGCACTCGTCTACCCTTTCTATTATTTGTCCCATAAGTGTAATGTTTAGTGCGGGTAATGAATGTAATTGTTTTTTTGTCCCAAACAGCATGTATTTTGTTTTTGTTGGATTAAGCACTAATGAATGGCTTTCCGACCACTCAAAAATCCGGGCAAGGTCATCATTTAAGGCTTTAGTGGCGGTTTGAAACTCAGCGGGCTTGAAAGAGATATATACCTGCACGTCATCAGCATAGATGTGATAATGACAGGTATGTAAGCAGTGTACTATATCTGCACAATATAAAATAAAAATAATAGGACCTAGGATCGATCCCTGGGGAATGCCCCGTTTTAAAGGCAAAACATCTGAAAAAAGTGAAGTTCCATCATTCTGTCGCAATTCCACATATTGCTGCCGATCTTGAAGGTAACTGTGGAACCACTGTATTGCTGTGGCGTCAAAACCGTAGTAGCTTAGTTTCGACAATAGTAGTGGTATGTTAATACAATCGAACGCCCGGGTATAATCAAGCAGCACCAGTATTGAACACATACCTTGATCCTGGGCTGCCAGGATATTGTCCGTTACGTCCAACAGAGCTGTACAAGTACTACGGCGTTTCCGAAAACCAGATTGGAGGTTAGGTAGAATATTATTCTCTTCTAAATAATCGGTAAGTTGTTTGCAAACGGCTCTCTCCATAATCTTAGAAAGGCAAGGTAAAATACTGATGGGCCGCAAATCTGTCAAAGTACAGGGATTTGGAGTTTTAGACAATGGCCTAACTGCTGCTAGTTTCCAGTAATCGGGAAAGGTGGAGGTTAGAATAGAGTCATTAATAATGTGCGTAATAGTAGCTAATGTGCGAGGCAGTGTCAACAACAACATATTTAAGCTTATACCATCGCACCCCTCGGCATTTGATTTGAGATTCATAATGTATCTAGTAATTAACTCTTCGCTTACCGGTAAAATTTTAAAAGTAGCTTCGCTGAATCTATGAAATTCATAATAAGTAATAACTGACAATTTTACTAGTGTATTACCGGGCACATTTAAAAAGTGATTATTAATTAAATTTGGATCCGAGAAATGAGCTGGTAATTCTTCAAATCTTTTGTTTGGCAGTAGAGTTTGTTTTAAGTTCTGCCACAGCTCTTTAGGCTCATTTAATTTATTATTTATGTTATACTTAAAATATGCCACTTTTTCGCTATGTAATGAAGTAACCACATGTGACTTTAACTCCTTATAGTATACCTTTTTAGGTGGCCATTTATTAGCGCGATAATCAGCCAAGGCATTGTCACGCAGGCGCATCATTAATTTTATGTTATCCGTAATCCATGGTAATGATCCTCTCATACATACTCTCACAAAACACCAGACATACTTGTAAAATTACCTTCCATTCGTCCACAAACACATCACATTCCGGATTTGTACTCAGAAGGACGTTGAGCGCTTCTAGGGTGCGACACACTGGGGACTTTGCTCTTGCAACAGTATTAGATACCGGCTGCGCGAACAACCTATGCCGCCGACTCTGACGAACACCCAAGAAGTTGCTAGGCACATACAGACAACAGTAAAGGTTGTGAAGTACAGGACTATCGATAGCACCTCGAAGAGCTTTAAAGGCCACAATAAGCTGATCAAGACCTCTTCTCACTTCTAAAGAATTAAAGCCTAATGTTCCCAAAAGATAGTTTGTTGGGTATAGGTATGGATAGTAAAAGTATGTTCTTTTGAAAAGGTATCTTAGAAATGTTTTTTGTACCTTCTCCAATTGCAATATTTGATTCGTTGAATATGGATTCCAGACACAAGCACTAGCCTCAATTTTACTCCTCACCAGAGTGGTGTAGAGTAGTCTGATGACTTGCGGGTTATTAAAGTCGCGACAGTTGCGTAAAACGAATCCTAAGCGTCTAAAAGACTCCTTAACAAGAGTACACATATGATCTCTAAAAGTTAAGCAACAATCAAAGGTCACTCCCAAATCTTTTACGTTGGTGACACGAGTCATTGTTTGGTCCACTAAAGTGTAATTGAACTGAAGAGGTTGCAACCTTCGAGTGTAAGTCATGACGTGACATTTCTCAGTGTTGAAAAGCAAATTATTCGTAATGCTCCATTGATAAACGGCGTTAATATCATTTTGCAGACGATTGTAGTCTTCAATTGAGTTTACTTCCATAATAAGTTTTAGATCGTCAGCGTAAAGTAAGCACTGTGCAGATTTGATTTTATCTACTAGTTCATTTATCATTATTAAAAACAAAAGTGGACCCAATACGGAACCCTGACTTACACCAGATGGTGTGATGTAAGGCCTCGACTCAAAGCAACCATGTCTGACGAATTGCTTGCGATCGCGTAGGTAATCAGCGAAGAAGTGTAGGAATCCGTGAGAGAAACCGATGGCCCCCAACTTATTAAGAAGAACATCGTTGTCTACTCTGTCAAATGCTTTGCAAAAATCGAAATACAGCACATCTGTCTGCTTACCAGCGTCTAAGCCTCTTGAAATTAGGTCAACATGAATCAAAAGGTTAGTATTAACAGAGCGACCAGAACGAAAGCCGTGTTGGGCATCAGATAAATAAACATTTATGTCTTTATAAATTAATGAATGTAAAATATGTTCAAAAACTTTTGCAATTGTTGAGAGAACAGCTATAGGTCTGTGCTTTTCAACTGATGATTTATCACTAGTTTTGGGGATTGGAGTAACCCGTGACAATTTCCATTGAGTTGGATATACACCCGATTGCAGAGCTGTGTTAAAAAGATGACATAAAAGAGGAACGAAAGAATTTTTACATTCTTTAAGTATATATGCGGGAATATTATCAGGGCCGACCGAGCAGCAGGGCCTGAGTTTGTCAATACCCTTGGCCACATCTAGAGGTGTGAGTAATGGAATAGGTATACAGGGTTATTGGGTAAGTCGACCTAGATCCGTTAAGAGGTGGTAGTTCCCATCATTTCTGACTGATCTGACTATGAAACACCCCACCCTAAACCTAACCGTTTTCGAGATATTGGACTTAGAAGGTTTTTTTAAAAAATATCCCGATTTCTTAACTATAGCCTATTTTTTTTGTATCCTATGCCTTTTATTTTTTTTTAATTCTGATTTTTGTGTGCCAGATAAGTTTGTTTATAATTCTCAACCCAAAAAGTGCAAGTATCTGAACCAATGGGATCGTAGTAGACGATTGATACCGTAAAAAAGTAATTAATTTGAAAAAAAAAAATTGTTTCTTTTAGTAATATTTAAAAAAAAATCTATGGCGTTAGTTCTGCAGATATTTTAAATAATATCTACGTTCCATTAGCTATCCAACAAGGTATCACAAGCTAGGGTCTTATCACAATTCATAGAAAAAAAATCGATAAAAGGCTCCTAGGTAGTAAAAAAAAACAATGGTACTTAAGATTAAACTTCTCTTTTGGGCCAGGAAACGAAATAAAACAATACAAATAATTATTAAACAACATTTATTTAAATTTATAAATCTTGTTCTACATGGCCGCCTCTGTTTCGCACACACACTCTCATTCGGTGTCTTAGTCCGCTTTTAACTACTACAGTCGTTAAGTCTCTTCGAATTTCGTCAGCAGCCTCAATAATCTTCTGTCTTAATATGTCAATAGTTTCAATTGGATTATTCTCATTGTAGACTAATGTCTTCATGTGTCCCCACACATAAAAATCCATGGGAGTCAGGTCAGGACTTCTTGCTGGCCACGGTATGGGTCCACCTCTTCCGATCCACCTATTAGGATACTCGTTGTCTAGCCATTCCCTGACCCCTCTTCTGTAATGTGCAGGGCAACCGTCGTGTTGGAACTTCATGTTTCTAATCAGATTTAGGGGTAAATCCTCTAATAAATTTGGTAACTCTTCTCTTAGAAAATGTTCGTAAAATTCTCCGTTTAAATTATCAGGTAGAAAGAAGGGCCCAATTAATTTGTTTGCTATGATTCCCATCCAGACATTTAAACTAAATCTTCTTTGTGCGGCTTTTGTCCTCTTCTGGTTAGGATTTTTTTGCGCTTTTGGGGCCCAATAATGAGCGTTGTGGTAATTTGTAATTCCATCTTTATCAAATTTTGATTCATCTGTCCACAAGATTTGTTTTAAAAATGCTGGGTCTTCTAAATCTCCATGAAGCATAAATCTACAAAAGTCTAACCTCCTCACTGGATCTCCCTCTTCGATAACATGTACTGGCGTGTAGTGATAGGGGTAGAGGCCTGCAGTATTCACCGTAAACCACACTTTCCACTGCGAGAGTCCAAGTTCTCGGGCAACAGCATTAGTTGAAGTAGTTGGATCCGCTCTAAACCGTTGAACTATTTGATTATCTTCATCTTCATCATCAACAATGATCCGTGGTCGGCCTAGGTCTGCTCGACGCCTTAAAACAGAGCCAGTCTCTCTGAGTCGCCGGTAAGCGCCGTCAAAGACAGTGACATCCGGTATTCGGCGGCCGGGATAACGTGCAATGTATTCGTCACGAGCTCGTGCAGAAACACCATTGCAGTACCCATAACAAAGTAGAATATCCGCGTATTCCTCGTTCGTGAAGGTTGCCATCTTCAACAGTTCCAATTCAGAAGCACAATTCAAAGTCCAGTTAACAAGCACAGTCACAATTTGTAGGAAACAGTCCAGAAATACAAGCCAAGTCGGGTAAGAAATGAAGAGCACTAAATATCGCATCTACTACGGACGAATCACGGAAGCAGACTAAAACGAAACAATAACAACAAATTGGCCGGGATTATTTTATCTCGCTTGCACCTGGTCAGTTTGTCCCGCTCGCACGCACCACAGCTCCGTGGAAGAACAATAGGACCAAAGAACCCAAATTTGTACTGCTACCTGAGAGCCTTTTATCGATTTTTTTTCTATGAATTGTGATAAGACCCTAGCTTGTGATACCTTGTTGGATAGCTAATGGAACGTAGATATTATTTAAAACATCTGCAGAACTAACGCCATAGATTTTTTTTTAAATATTACTAAAAGAAACAATTTTTTTTTTTCAAATTAATTACTTTTTTACGGTATCAATCGTCTACTACGATCCCATTGGTTCAGATACTTGCACTTTTTGGGTTGAGAATTATAAACAAACTTATCTGGCACACAAAAATCAGAATTAAAAAAAAATAAAAGGCATAGGATACAAAAAAAATAGGCTATAGTTAAGAAATCGGGATATTTTTTAAAAAAACCTTCTAAGTCCAATATCTCGAAAACGGTTAGGTTTAGGGTGGGGTGTTTCATAGTCAGATCAGTCAGAAATGATGGGAACTACCACCTCTTAACGGATCTAGGTCGACTTACCCAATAACCCTGTATTACCATTACCTCCTTGCAAAGTGAAATCTAATTTAGTTGGGTCTAGTTTAGGCATATCTGGTAAGAATACGCTAGCGAAGTACTGAGCAAATGCCTCTGCCGCTCCGACACCGGAATATGACTCACCTTTGTAAATAACATTCGGTTCGAAGCCACCTTTTGATTTTATGTTAGAAATATGTTGCCAAAATTGTTGTGGATTATTTTTTATGTTACCTTCTACGTGAAGTGCGTATGATTTATAAGCCTCTTGGATGTTAAGTTTTAACTCTGCTCTTAAAGTACTAAATTTCGCATACGTTTGTTTGCATTGGGACCGTTTCCATTCTTTGTGAAGATAATTTTTTTCTTTTATGTCATTGACTATATCACCAGTGAACCAAACCGGATATCGTCTATTTCCCAAGATGTGTCTTTTTTTTTTGGGGATGGATGAATTAAATGACTCGTATATTATGGAGTAAAATTTATCGGTAGCAGCGAGTGCATCATTACAGCTAAATACTTCGTGCCACGGAGCTGAACGTATTTTATTGTACAACATTGCATAGTCTCCTTTGCTAAAGTTCCAGTCCTTACTTAGATTAATGTTGCTAGGATCTAATTTATCACAGTATTTAAGTATCGTAACGGGTATCTCAATATCTAGGGGTGGATGGTAAAGATCTATTGGAACTAACTCCGAACCTTCAATAAACCTGCATGAAACGCCAGGGTCCTCCCGAGTCAAAACTACATCCAATTTACTTCCTCGCATATTCATCACTTCATTCATATCAACTAAATTACAGTAACTTAAAAAATAACAAAAATAGTTGTTTATATTTACAGATGCACTTTTTAAATTAAGGTCACCCAAAATAATTACAGTTCCAATCATCTTAAAAACTAAACTCTCAACCTTACAAAACCACGTCATATAATTATCATCACTTGCAGTAGGTTTAATGTACACAACACACACAGTTACGTTCTGACCGTGAGAAGTAAAGGAGGCCCACATATCCTCGCCACAGTCCGTCTCGAACTCAGGTCGTCTTCTCAAAACGAGCCCAGGACATGCAGCCAGCAGCACGCCACCACCCGTAGTCCTCCTGTCTCTTCGGAGGATGTTCCAGCCTCCATCAGATAATTCAGCATCCTCGACAGTATTATCTAAGTTTGTCTCAGTCACGGCAACAAGATCATGCTCGGTGAGTATCAGACTTGATCTCCATACAAGTAACTTGGTTTTCAGTCCACGTACATTCTGATACAGTATTCGCAGGTTGAAGCTTCGTTCGTCTTGGACGTGTGATCCTATTGGATTATGGGGTCTATTCAGTTTTGCCGTTTTTAGCACGAAAATTACGGTGCCATGGCTTTACACAGATATCTTCTGCCCATTGTTGAGGTGACATAATTTGCTGGGCAAATTTCGAAGGAACCCCTAACTTGAATGACGCATAACTACCACGCGCCTTGAGAGTTTCAACAGTACACTCCTCATTTCCACAAATGGAACTGAGATGTTCACGTACCTGCATGTCAGTAGTACCTTCTTTGACATAATAAAGGTGCAAGTATTTCAATCTGGAAGAGGCCTCCAACTTAGTAACGCCCGGTGCAGCAGTCCCATGAATCACAGAACTAAGAGAACCACGCAGACGTTGACGACGAACTTAAGTCCACCCATCCAGGTCACGATCGTCGGCTGTTGTTGATGCTGGAGGCATTTGGCAGGATACACGAAGTTCGGTTATTTGTGGTTGGCAAGTCTTGTCGGCGTCGGTGCCTTGAGAGTTAAGCGTTGCATCAGTAATAAGAGATGAGCCGGGCAATGCGCACTCATGTAATGTGACTTCCGTAGATAGCTACGGAAGTCACATCTCACACACAGCTCTCAGACAGCACAACCGTATCATTGGGTGGTTGAGTGATGACAATAGCTTTAGGCACTCCTGTGTCCCTAACTGTCAGGGAATGGGCACCGCCATCAGTTTCACTTGCTTTTTTTACGGTAGATTTAGTTATCTTCTTCGCAGCAGATGTAGATGCCCGGGTTTTAGATGCATTTTTGGCAGTTGATTTATCTAGCGCAAGCAAAGAATCCAGTTTCTTATCGATAGTGGCAATCCTATCGCTCAGTAATTCAACACTATCTAAAAACTTATATTTTGAGAAGTGATTTTCCAATACTTCGGTTATTATTTTCGGAAGATGGTTTTCAACCATCTTTTCTAGTTCTTCACGTATTATGGCTCGGATGTTCTGAGCTACAAATTTCTCATCGGGCTGTTGGGCTCTGCGAGCTCCACCTCGAAATTTGGTGACATTATCGGAACTCAAAGGTAATGTTGTGGTTGGAGAAACACTCAAAGGAGTCACACAACTGTAAAGATGTTGGCTCACCATGCGAACAGGAGTATCAGAGCTGTTACGTCGGGGAAGTTTATTACGGCATTCTTGACACACCCAGGTGGCCATATACTCGGATGTTAAATTTGCAAGAATATCCTTGGGGACATTAGCACAAATTGGGTCGTAACTATTGCCGCATTTGGAGCAGTCAATTTTTACATCTTCTATGCCATTACGGCATCCGGAACAGAAAAACATGATTGAAACAAAATTAAATATCCACTCGGTGTTCGGTTCAATGCAATATTCTTGAAATATATGTGCTTAAAAGACTTGGTTTCAGATTTTTGCAGTAGTTCGGCTTACGATTCAGATTGCGCGTGTAACCGCGGGCATCTGTCACTTCTGAATCTATGGATTTTCAATTCTGTCAGGTGTCAGCCGTGTTGTCAAAATGATCCAATCAGATGTTGGTTGTAAAAAGTTTGTTTACTATTTTAAGCTTCGAAATTATGAATTTGAACACTAACTGTTTTGTAAAACGTAGGAGTAGTGTCTTACCAGTTGTGTTTTTGCTGTTTAGAATCCGTGTTGCGCCATAAATAGTATTTGGATGTCCACTGCAGTGTACTTAGTACGTATCCACGTGTTCTTATTGTAGTTTTGAACACTTATTACAACATTTTAGAATTTATGAGAGCAGAGCAACAAATAGTCTGTGTTTACGTTACGGAGCCGGAAACGGAAGATGAAATGGGTGGTGACATTATATCTGAATTTGTAGGCTTAGGGGCCAAATCGTACTGTATAAGCACAAAAAAATCAACATTAAAAAAAGCTAAAGGTTCTAAAAAATGTATTACAAAAAAACTAAACATACAAAAATATAAAAAAGTTTTAATGCAAAATGAAACCCTGAGAGATTGTATGTGTATTATTAAATCTAAAAATCATAGAATCTTTACTCAAAAGATAAATAAAATAGTTTTGACCAAAAATGATGATAAGCGTCAAATAATGAATGATAAAATAAGTACTTTACCATGGGGGCACTACAAAACAATATTTTAAGAGGACATAAAAATCGAATTTCATTAATGAGGTTATTTGTTCATAAAATATTTCATATACCTACCTACTGAGCTTCTTGTAATTATATGTAAACTTAATGTGTTTTGTACTACAGTATAAATGTATTGTTAATTAATGTTATATATACAATAAAATGTTGTGTACATTCTTATAGTAAAGTAAATATTTGAAAGAAACTAAGTTTTGTTTTGAATGTTTATTTTATCATAGACTATAATATTTTTTTATTTACAGCAGGAAAAACAATACATAAAATAAGACAATTAAAAGCTAAACTATTCTAAAAATATACAGCTTAAAAACTAACATTATAAATATTATAAATATTTAATAATAAAGAATAAAATGCAAAAATCATAATAACACACAGTTGTTTATTTTTCTAATCCTATCCCATTACTTTAATGACAAAGAAAACAATAATACAATGCGCAAGGAAATATATCAGCTGCAGTCAGTTGAGTCAATACTTGACTCATTTTGATAATAGTCATTGGGTAGCTGCCAAACGCGTTTTACGGTATTTGGCGGGAACTATTAATCGCGGTCTTTGTTATTACAAAAGTACAAGCTTGAACATTGAAGCTTATGCTGATGCTGACTGGGCAAATGATATGGCAGATAGGAAATCTTACACAGGTTTTGTTGTAAAGTTGGGCAAGGATATTGTAAGCTGGGAATCTAGGAAACAGCGTTGCATTGCCTTGTGGAGTACAGAGGCCGAATATGTAGCCATCTGTGATGTAGCGAAAGAGTTGGTGTTTTATTAGGAATTTCATGTATGAAATTATTGATAAACGCCTTAGTATAGTTATCTTTAATGATAATCAAAGCGCTCAAAAATTGTTGTTGGCTAAAGAATATTTTCATAGACGTACTAAACACATAGACCTTAGATATCATTTTGTGAAAGATCTAATACAAAAGTATAATTTTGCTGTAAGATATGTTCCTACAAATAATATGACAGCTGATATATTCACAAAAGCACTTTGTTCTGTATAGCATAATAAGTTTGTGAATGATTTAAATTTGAATTGATAATGTTGAATTGTTACAATGATATTAAAATAATGTTTTTATGTATTGACATTATTGATTATGTATGTTATTGGATATTATATAGAGTCAACTTGGATTAAGCATGTACAGACAGCATGTACAGACAGCATGTAGAGTCACTTGTTTTATGTAGAGTAGGTACTGTGAAGTCTGCATGTGGAGGCATTGTTTATGTATAACTCTAGCTATGTATTGTAGAATAGCAATGTTATGAATAAGGGGAAGTGTTAAATTATGTGTGTGTATTACTAACATTGTATTATCTGTACTGTGGTGAACTTTATGGTACCTTGTATTTGACAGGTTGTTCACTTCCTTCCTCTGTCTCTGCCCCAAAATTGTGTTACGTTGAATAACACAATACAATACAAGATCGATAATTAAGGTGACAAAGATGGTATGAAAAAAATATATTAACAAGAATTGTATGAATTGCAATATTGATCCGAATGGAATACATTAAAGTAACCCAGCAAACTTCGTAAAATCTCTCGTCTCTTTGTTTTACTTATTAACTTGATATTTGAGAGGAATCCGACAAAACATAAATCATTAAAATCGGTTCACCCGTTCTTAGGTTCTAAGAGTATGCGAGTAGATAAAATAAAAGGTAAAACTAATACAACTTTATTACACTTACAAATTTATAAACATTTACTCTATGATTGTTACCTCCCTCGATAAATGGACTATCTAACACTTAAAGAATTGTTCAAATCGGAGATTAGCGCGTTCAAGCAAACAAACATAAAAACAAACTCTTCAGCTTTATAATATTAGTATAGATATATACTTTTTTTCTTTTTGTGATTCACATTTAAATGTTTACATCACTATCATTTTACTATAATAATTATGTATAATAAAATTTAAATTGCTTTTACTTTCAGCTTTAAGATATGAATCGGATACAGAATCTGATGATGAATATGAACACGACATCACCAGTTTGCCTACGCCAGAACCGACTATACCAGAACCGACTAATCTAGAACCGACTATACCAGAACCGACTACACCAGAACCGACTATACCAGAACCGACTATACCAGAACCGACTATACCAGAACGGACTATACCAGAACCGACTATACCAGAACGGACTATACCAGAACCGAATTCAGAATCTGATGATGAATATGAACAAGACATCATCAGTTTGCCTAAGTTAGAACCGACTATACTAGAACCGACTATACTAGAACCAACTATACCAGAACCGACTATACCAGAACCGACAATACCAGAACGGACTATATCAGAACCGGATACACAATCTGATGATGAATATGAACAAGACATCATCAATGTGCCTAAGTTAGAACCGACTATACCAGAACCGACAATCCCAGAACCGACAATCCCAGAACCGAATTCAGAATCTGATGATGAATATGAACAAGACATCATCAGTTTGCCTAAGATAGAACCGACTATACTAGAACCGACTATACTAGAACCAACTATACCAGAACCGACTATACCAGAACCGACAATACCAGAACGGACTATACCAGAACCGGATACACAATCTGATGATGAATATGAACAAGACATCATCAGTGTGCCTAAGTTAGAACCGACTATACCAGAACCGACTACCCCAGAATCGACTATCCCAGAATCGACGATCCCAGAACCATCTATCTCAGAACTGGCTATAAAAATACCTCAAAAAACCGTTCAAATCTTTTTGCAACGATGTGATGCTATGAAACGTAAGTGTTTTCTTCTTATACGAGTTCATTTGATTTATCAGCTGTGAGTGCTATGCACTGATCTACGTCCGTTGATTAACGTTTTTTGTTTTTACAATATTGATTATAATGTAATAATATTAAAATTGCTTTAACTTTCAGCCACGCAAGATGACACTCAAGCCTCTTCTGTCCAGTCTGAATCATCAGATTCAGACAGTGATGCCGAAATCGACGTCGTGAATGTTCACCGTGCTGTTGACGTCGTGAATGATCCCCAAGTAGTTGACGTCGTGAATTCTTCACCCAAAAAACCTTTAAAGGAATTAAAAATAATCCTCAAAAAGTGCGACTATATGATAAGTAAGTATTTACTTCTTATACGAGTTCATTTGAGTTCTGTCAGCCCCACCAACAGGAATTTCTGTCAGCAAATCAGATTTATTTTTTACACCAACGACCCGCCCTGGCTTCGCTCCGGTTATATGCATGTTTTATTTATAAAAGACATCGTTATGAATCATTCTACCTCTTCAAAAATACCGCATTGGAACCAGTTGCGTAGTTTTAAAGTGTTCACCCTTGTTTGGTATAACAACTTTTGATGTAATGTTACTAAATCGAACAACGTTTAAGAAAATAATCACTTTGTATAATATTGATTAACATAATTTTCATTTCATCGAAAATTTATTTGCTATAACAACATTTGCGCTATTGATCATAAAGTATAATGTTCATTTAATGTAATGTTCAGATGGTATAACATGTAATTTATCGAATATTCATAGCCGTAACGTAGCCGTAATTATCATATTCCCACCAAAATTGCTTGTAAAATATTAGAGCTTGGAAAGCTTGGAAAAATGTATTACAAAAAAACTAAACATACAAAAATATAAAAAAGTTTTAATGCAAAATGAAACCCTGAGAGATTGTATGTGTATTATTAAATCTAAAAATCATAGAATCTTTACTCAAAAGATAAATAAAATAGTTTTGACCAAAAATGATGATAAGCGTCAAATAATGAATGATAAAATAAGTACTTTACCATGGGGGCACTACAAAACAATATTTTAAGAGGACATAAAAATCGAATTTCATTAATGAGGTTATTTGTTCATAAAATATTTCATATACCTACCTACTGAGCTTCTTGTAATTATATGTAAACTTAATGTGTTTTGTACTACAGTATAAATGTATTGTTAATTAATGTTATATATACAATAAAATGTTGTGTACATTCTTATAGTAAAGTAAATATTTGAAAGAAACTAAGTTTTGTTTTGAATGTTTATTTTATCATAGACTATAATATTTTTTTATTTACAGCAGGAAAAACAATACATAAAATAAGACAATTAAAAGCTAAACTATTCTAAAAATATACAGCTTAAAAACTAACATTATAAATATTATAAATATTTAATAATAAAGAATAAAATGCAAAAATCATAATAACACACAGTTGTTTATTTTTCTAATCCTATCCCATTACTTTAATGACAAAGAAAACAATAATACAATGCGCAAGGAAATATATCAGCTGCAGTCAGTTGAGTCAATACTTGACTCATTTTGATAATAGTCATTGGGTAGCTGCCAAACGCGTTTTACGGTATTTGGCGGGAACTATTAATCGCGGTCTTTGTTTTTACAAAAGTACAAGCTTGAACATTGAAGCTTATGCTGATGCTGACTGGGCAAATGATATGGCAGATAGGAAATCTTACACAGGTTTTGTTGTAAAGTTGGGCAAGGATATTGTAAGCTGGGAATCTAGGAAACAGCGTTGCATTGCCTTGTGGAGTACAGAGGCCGAATATGTAGCCATCTGTGATGTAGCGAAAGAGTTGGTGTTTTATTAGGAATTTCATGTATGAAATTATTGATAAACGCCTTAGTATAGTTATCTTTAATGATAATCAAAGCGCTCAAAAATTGTTGTTGGCTAAAGAATATTCTCATAGACGTACTAAACACATAGACCTTAGATATCATTTTGTGAAAGATCTAATACAAAAGTATAATTTTGCTGTAAGATATGTTCCTACAAATAATATGACAGCTGATATATTCACAAAAGCACTTTGTTCTGTAAAGCATAATAAGTTTGTGAATGATTTAAATTTGAATTGATAATGTTGAATTGTTACAATGATATTAAAATAATGTTTTTATGTATTGACATTATTGATTATGTATGTTATTGGATATTATATAGAGTCAACTTGGATTAAGCATGTACAGACAGCACTCACTTGTTTTATGTAGAGTACTGTGAAGTCTGCATGTGGAGGCATTGTTTATGTATAACTCTAGCTATGTATTGTAGAATAGCAATGTTATGAATAAGGGGAAGTGTTAAATTATGTGTGTGTATTACTAACATTGTATTATCTGTACTGTGGTGAACTTTATGGTACCTTGTATTTGACAGGTTGTTCACTTCCTTCCTCTGTCTCTGCCCCAAAATTGTGTTACGTTGAATAACACAATACAATACAAGATCGATAATTAAGGTGACAAAGATGGTATGAAAAAAATATATTAACAAGAATTGTATGAATTGCAATATTGATCCGAATGGAATACATTAAAGTAACCCAGCAAACTTCGTAAAATCTCTCGTCTCTTTGTTTTACTTATTAACTTGATATTTGAGAGGAATCCGACAAAACATAAATCATTAAAATCGGTTCACCCGTTCTTAGGTTCTAAGAGTATGCGAGTAGATAAAATAAAAGGTAAAACTAATACAACTTTATTACACTTACAAATTTATAAACATTTACTCTATGATTGTTACCTCCCTCGATAAATGGACTATCTAACACTTAAAGAATTGTTCAAATCGGAGATTAGCGCGTTCAAGCAAACAAACATAAAAACAAACTCTTCAGCTTTATAATATTAGTATAGATATATACTTTTTTTCTTTTTGTGATTCACATTTAAATGTTTACATCACTATCATTTTACTATAATAATTATGTATAATAAAATTTAAATTGCTTTTACTTTCAGCTTTAAGATATGAATCGGATACAGAATCTGATGATGAATATGAACACGACATCACCAGTTTGCCTACGCCAGAACCGACTATACCAGAACCGACTAATCTAGAACCGACTATACCAGAACCGACTACACCAGAACCGACTATACCAGAACCGACTATACCAGAACCGACTATACCAGAACGGACTATACCAGAACCGACTATACCAGAACGGACTATACCAGAACCGAATTCAGAATCTGATGATGAATATGAACAAGACATCATCAGTTTGCCTAAGTTAGAACCGACTATACTAGAACCGACTATACTAGAACCAACTATACCAGAACCGACTATACCAGAACCGACTATACCAGAACCGACAATACCAGAACGGACTATATCAGAACCGGATACACAATCTGATGATGAATATGAACAAGACATCATCAATGTGCCTAAGTTAGAACCGACTATACCAGAACCGACAATCCCAGAACCGACAATCCCAGAACCGAATTCAGAATCTGATGATGAATATGAACAAGACATCATCAGTTTGCCTAAGATAGAACCGACTATACTAGAACCGACTATACTAGAACCAACTATACCAGAACCGACTATACCAGAACCGACAATACCAGAACCGACAATACCAGAACCGACTATACCAGAACCGACTATACCAGAACGGACTATACCAGAACCGACTATACCAGAACGGACTATACCAGAACCGAATTCAGAATCTGATGATGAATATGAACAAGACATCATCAGTTTGCCTAAGTTAGAACCGACTATACTAGAACCGACTATACTAGAACCAACTATACCAGAACCGACTATACCAGAACCGACAATACCAGAACGGACTATATCAGAACCGGATACACAATCTGATGATGAATATGAACAAGACATCATCAATGTGCCTAAGTTAGAACCGACTATACCAGAACCGACAATCCCAGAACCGACAATCCCAGAACCGAATTCAGAATCTGATGATGAATATGAACAAGACATCATCAGTTTGCCTAAGATAGAACCGACTATACTAGAACCGACTATACTAGAACCAACTATACCAGAACCGACTATACCAGAACCGACAATACCAGAACGGACTATACCAGAACCGGATACACAATCTGATGATGAATATGAACAAGACATCATCAGTGTGCCTAAGTTAGAACCGACTATACCAGAACCGACTACCCCAGAATCGACTATCCCAGAATCGACGATCCCAGAACCATCTATCTCAGAACTGGCTATAAAAATACCTCAAAAAACCGTTCAAATCTTTTTGCAACGATGTGATGCTATGAAACGTAAGTGTTTTCTTCTTATACGAGTTCATTTGATTTATCAGCTGTGAGTGCTATGCACTGATCTACGTCCGTTGATTAACGTTTTTTGTTTTTACAATATTGATTATAATGTAATAATATTAAAATTGCTTTAACTTTCAGCCACGCAAGATGACACTCAAGCCTCTTCTGTCCAGTCTGAATCATCAGATTCAGACAGTGATGCCGAAATCGACGTCGTGAATGTTCACCGTGCTGTTGACGTCGTGAATGTTCTCCAAGTAGTTGACGTCGTGAATTCTTCACCCAAAAAACCTTTAAAGGAATTAAAAATAATCCTCAAAAAGTGCGACTATATGATAAGTAAGTATTTACTTCTTATACGAGTTCATTTGAGTTCTGTCAGCCCCACCAACAGGAATTTCTGTCAGCAAATCAGATTTATTTTTTACACCAACGACCCGCCCTGGCTTCGCTCCGGTTATATGCATGTTTTATTTATAAAAGACATCGTTATGAATCATTCTACCTCTTCAAAAATACCGCATTGGAACCAGTTGCGTAGTTTTAAAGTGTTCACCCTTGTTTGGTATAACAACTTTTGATGTAATGTTACTAAATCGAACAACGTTTAAGAAAATAATCACTTTGTATAATATTGATTAACATAATTTTCATTTCATCGAAAATTTATTTGCTATAACAACATTTGCGCTATTGATCATAAAGTATAATGTTCATTTAATGTAATGTTCAGATGGTATAACATGTAATTTATCGAATATTCATAGCCGTAACGTAGCCGTAATTATCATATTCCCACCAAAATTGCTTGTAAAATAGGTTAAAATAATTATAAAAAATAATAGGTAGGTTAGGTTAGAAACATGAAAGACAACGCACGAGCCGAGCGAGCGAAGCGAGCGTGCCGATGCAGCGGCCGGCGAAGTGCCAGTATAATCATTGTAAGCCGTAATTGTCATATGCCATAACATTATTTCCCACCAAAATTGCTTGTAAACACTTATCCTTATTTCGTTGCTCACATGACCAATAGTATTTATACACCACTTCCTTATTTTTGTTGAAAGAAAACCCATCTATATTTAACTTCATTCCACCTCTTTTGCTTAGAAATATGCTGCACATTTTTAAAAAGTTTTATTTACCTCGACTAAACGATCTAACACAAAATCTATACAATGTTTACTTAGTTAATAGACAAATCGTTTTAGTGCACGACAATTACAATCTGTATGTTGCTTTTTTAACACGCTTATATTAGCTTCACCTGTATGTTTGTTTGTTTGTTTGTTTGTTTGTTTGTTTGTATGTAACCGACTCCTTTGGACTCGATTTTGACCCACTTTAAACGGACAGATTTAATTCAAACTTTCTACACTTGTAAAGAATCAGCGACAATATAATAATTTCATAAATTTATCTCATTATCCTGATTAGGATCGCCAGGATTAAAAAAAAACTAAAAAACACGCTTTTAAATAACATCAAACTAAAAAGTGAAAAATAAATATAGTTTAAAAAAACTAAAAAAACACGCTTTTAAAGCACATCAAACTAAAAAGTGAAAAATAATTCTTATTATAACCTGAAAATAATAATAAACGAAAAATACTAGTACTATTGTGAAAAAAAGCGTGGGTCGCTCGATAGACGAAAAATATGGCACAGAGCGCCCCACGCTTTTTTTCACAATAGTACTAGTATTTTTCGTTTATTATTATTTTCAGGTTATAATAAGAATTATTTTTCACTTTTTAGTTTGATGTGCTTTAAAAGCGTGTTTTTTTAGTTTTTTTAAACTATATTTATTTTTTTTAGGAATACCTTCATACTTACGATATAGTAATTATCAATATTGTTTCACTTCCATCTACTAGATGGCGTTAGAAGTCTAATATAAGTAATTTTATGTTAACCTAAATTGCTAAGTAATAATATAGTCTAAGAATGCGTCCATTAACACTTTACTTAGTTTTAATTAAGGGGAAGACACTTTGTTCATGTGTTCTTTATAACGACACCTATCGCACTACTTTTGTTTGTCAATGTTAGTTTATTGAAAATGAAAGAAAACGTATAATTACAAAACTGAATATTCGATACAATCTTTCGACTAAATCATTTGTTAGTCTAGTGAAATATTAGTCTAAACAAAATTAGTGCATTTAAAACTTCGGTAAAATGATACCTATTATTTCAAATAAATAAATATGCTAAATGAAATTCTACCACTTGATTATTCGGTCAAATGAATAATTATGCGAAATGTCTTTATTGTAACTAAAATTAGTTGAAGTGATTTTCGGCTAAACGTTGTTACACCAAACAAGGGTGAACCAGACTTTGTATAGGTGAAATTTGCACTATATGTTCTAGAAGAAATTTCGGCGGGCGATATTCGACGTTTTATGCTACGGATTTAAATAAATGGGGTGTCGGGGAAAGGTCTCGACGAGCCCTATCCAGAGAAATAAAAATTTTGAAAAACAGATGTAGGGTTGCCAAATTAAAAATAAAAAAGTAAAAATTTTGTACTAAAATGTCCATTTTTCTTCTTTCTTTCAAGTGGTATGCTCCAACGGTTCGTCGGAGGGTGCGGATGCAGTGGCTGGACCTCGGGGGTGGATCGACGCACAGGTGGTAAGTGTCTCAGCGCTCACAATGTCTTGGAAAACTTCAAAAATGCCTCACAGAGGTCGTTACTACAGCGATTTCACAGAATATTACAAGTTAAATGAAAAATTTAGAAAAACTATGCTTCACAACCCCTCTTAATGGGTGGCGTCGCGTAAGGGGCGGTAATGCCAAGTTTTTAAAACCAAAAAATCCAGAATCCTTTAATAAATAACAAAGTTGAGGGTGATTTAGTCAGACTGAAACGAAATCACGTGGAAATTTGCAAGTCAATAGGGGTGACTGCTAAGGGTTGGTGCCAAAGGGGGTGTTAAAAACACCAAAGACTGCTGTAGGGATGTTATTGTAACGATTAGAAAGTTATCTCAAGTCAAAGTTTGGACAAAAATATTTGGTCGATTTCAGTACTCGAGCCCTAAGGTAGACTTAGGTCTTCTTCTTCGTCGTGTCGATGGCTGAGTCAAATTTTATTCCTCCAATAAGTGGCCACTGTTAGGGCGCTCTCGTCGGTGAGCATGAGCGCCTCTCTTGTGCAGGTGGTTGGGCATTTTGGACAGTCAGTAAGGTGGTCAAGGTTTTGACTTGCCATCGTGGTGAAAGGATTAGCCAATTCGCTTTTAAGAACTCGCGAATTGCCCAGGGTGCGCCGGACGTAGGGAATTGTTGTGTACGTCACTCGGGGAGGCTCCTTTCATGCACCCCAGACTTAGGTGAAATTTGCACTATATGTTCTAGAAGAAATTTCAGCGGGCGATATTCGACGTTTTATGCTACGGATTTAAATAAATGGGGTGTCGGGGGAAATGTCTCGACGAGCCCTATCCAGAGAAATAAAAATTTTGAAAAACAGATGTAGGTTTGCCAAATAAAAAATAAAAAAGTACCGTTACCGAGTAAAACCTATAACAACCTTTCTACAATATCAAATTACAGAAATTACCACAGAAATATGACTAATATTCAGTCAGAAAATAGTTGTTAGAAAGATTGATATTATCTATACAGAGTTATTGTTTACTTGGCACCGACTTCAGAATTATAAAATAATTATTTAATAATTTCTATTTAACTAAATGAATTAAACGTATTATTTTGTGCAAAGTAAATTTATTTTTTGCTTATTAGTTTACCTACTTTTTGAAGTCGGTTTTTTTTTTTTGTTAAAATTATTTTATTTTACGATTTTAAGTGATGGGTAGACCGAGCAAGAATGTCTCTCGAATGAGGAGACGGCGGTTACTTGAGATGGAAAACTTATTTAAGGTGCCTATATTAAAAGAATTATCCCCGTACTACTAACCGTTGAAGAGTTAAACCTTCCAGCATCAGCTCAGCAACTAAAAATGCTGACTGCTAGATGCAAATATCCAAGTAGTTTTAGGTAATATACAAAAAACAATATAGAAGGCTTTTCAATTTGAAGGTTGCCCTCGATTTCTCTAGGTTCCCATCATCAGAACGTGACTTGAAAAAAATGGGACCACATAACAAGTATATCCTTTCAAACAAAAAAAGAATTTCTCAAATCGGTCCAGGCGTCTTCAAGTAATCGGTGAACAAACAAAAAAAAAAATACAACCGAATTGAGAACCTCCTCCTTTTTTTTGAAGTCGGTTAAAAAGTAAAAAATTGTCATAAAAATTATTTCCCACTGTCACACCTTCCTACAAGACATTGACCTTGACCTTATGTTAATACTCTCAAGTCTCAGCTAACTGACACGACATAATAAACTATCGCGTAATGATTTGCCTTTATTTAGGTATTTAAACAAGACATTTATTTCACAAGCTAGATAAAATTTAAGCACAGGTTAACACATTTCGGTCTATCAGAGTTAATGTATCTGTATTCTTATACCATTTAGTTTACCTACTTTTTGAAGTCGGTTTTTTTTTGTTAAAATTTATTTTATTTTACTATTTTAAGTGATGGGTAGACCGAGCAAGAATGTTTCTCGAATGAGGAGACGACGGTTACTTGAGACGGAAAACTTATTTAAGGTGCCTATATTAAAAGAATTATCCCCGTACTCCTAACCGTTGAGGAGTTGTACCTTCCAGCATCAGCTCAGCAACATAAAATGCTGACTACTAGATGCAAATATCCGAGTAGCTTTAGATAATATACAAAAAACAATATAGAAGCCTTTTAAATTTGAGGGTTGCCCTCGATTTCTCTAGGATTCCATCATCAGAACGTAACTTGAAATAAATGGGACCACATGACAAGTATATCCTTTCAAACAAAAAAAGAATTTCGGCGAACAAACATAAAAATACAACCGAATTGAGAACCTCCTCCTTTTTTGAAGTCGGTTAAAAATATTTGGAAAGCTTCACAGCTACAACTTGGCAATCAACTATCTATACTCCACACAATTTCACCAGAACATTAAAAACAAACAGACAGAAGCTATTTCAAATTCGCAGCTTCAAAATAAGAATACGATAACGGTTCCATATAAAAATAGAACATTTGATTTGTAGTTGAGTTGGTGCCAAACAATAACCTAATTAACTGTCTATTTTTTTGCTACTACGTAGAAATAGAGAAGACTTAACATGGTATTCAATTTTATTATTTGGCACCGACTCAAAATTAGTTAAATATAATATTAAATAGTTTATGTAAGTAAGTTCACTACCCAAGACCTAAAATGATCATTTATTTTGTTCATTTCCAAAAGTTCCAATGTTTAACAAATTATCACCTTACCCCTAACGGTTAATGAGTTTTACTTTCCATCATCAGCTCAGCAATATGAAATGATGGCTGCCAGACGCAAATATTTTGATTCATAAAATATATGAAAAACACTAATTTCCTAACATTCGAGGGTTTCCCTCAATTTCCCTAGGATTCCATCATCAGATCCTGACATCCTTGATTTGGGATCACCCTCAAAGTATACTCTTTCGAATAAAAATTATTAAAATCGGACCACTCGGTAAAAAGTTATGCTAGGTCTAACATAAAAAAATATACTCTAACTTGAGAACCTCTGTTTTAAAAGCTCCTTACTCTACTAGTCAATCCCTTTTCTATAGGTATTTACAAATATATTTAATACTAGCTGTTACCCGCGACTTCGTCCGCGTGGATGTCGTTTTATAAACAAAAAATGCTAAAGGTAACAATGTCAAAATAACAATTGTAGGTACAACTCATGTAATCACTTACCTATCTATTACCAAACAAACCAAAACAAATATACACGACAAAAACTCAAGGAAAAAACCTAATATTCAATCAAATCAAAACAGACAAATAGGTACAACTCATGTACCTACTTCGAAACTACTTAACATTTCGAAATAATAGAAATTGCGACACGTGCGTCCGTGACAGCCCGTAGAGTTGAGCGTAATTTTTAAAAAACCTTTATTGAGACATAGACTATCAAACTCAAAGGTAATTATCAAAATTCGCCCAGTAGTTTTTAAACTTAGCGCTTTCAAACATCAATAAAAAAACTCAATAACAAAAAATAAATTGCCTACCTACCAAGCTAAACCTATTTCTGATGATAACTAATGTAAACTCAAGAAATAATCAAAATCCCTATAAACCAATATCTATACGAATGTCTAATCCTACCTAACAGTATTATAAAATAACCTACGGTCACTACATACAATATCAAATATATTACCTATACTTTAAAATTAAAATCTATACAGTACGACTTCAAAACTAAGTTTGTTTTTTATTGTATATAATATACTGGGTTTTTTTCCGGGATAAAAAGTACCCAGTGTGGTGCCCAGGATATTAAAGAATAATTATACCAAGTTTTATGGTAATCGAACTGTTAGTTTTTGCGTGATGCCTGAACAAACAGACAGCCAGACAAAAAAAAATTAATCACACTTTTGGGTTCAGTGTCGGTCTAGTAACACCATCTGCTATTAATTTTTTTGATATTTTCAATGTACACAAATTTTTCTTCTACAGATTTATTATAAGTATAGATATTTAATTGTATTTTCTACAGAATTAAAGGTGTGTGCCAAGTACTAACTTTGACCCAAAACCAAACATAAGGGATAAGCTATAGAAACGGTTTAATAATCTGATAATTAAAAATAATCTTCAGATAGGCTGAAACCGTCTACAAACTTTAATATCCAATTATCATTGCCACTCTAGTGTAGGAGTAATTCATTTTAAGTATCACTATAACTGGGCCACGACAATTTCATTTATAACCTATAACTGGAGTCGACGAGCTGCTCCCGCTACTGCGACACCGACCACAATACACCATGCTGGACGACCCACGCTCAGAAACCAGAAAAGTATTAAGAGGTCAATTTATATTCGACTAATTATGCAATTTGCGAATCGCTCACCGCAAGGTTTAGGATTAGAAGCCCTGGGCGGGCAAAAGTGTTATTTGGGATATTTCCTTCAGGAAATTATCAATAGCAGCACAGAGTTGGTTTTGTGATAGTGGATAGCGATAGAATCACATTCCCCTAATCATAACAGGTGAAATGCGGGTGTTGTACACCTCTGCCACACCCTTCAGGTTACCCAGGCTTGATGTTAGGTTATGTTATGTGCTATCTAATGCTAAAAGCTGTAATGGAAAACAAAAAAACAGTACAAATCTTTTGTGACTAAGTAGGCAGTAACTAAGGCCTGCAATACTTCCCGTCAGCAGTACACGAAGGCGCAGCTCATCAAATAATACATGAATCCATCCGCAACTTCTGTAAATAATAACAATTTATCGTTTAAAATTAATTCAACATCTTTCTCCCAGCCTTTCCCCAATAACATAAAGGTTGGCATCTAGTAGGCACGGATTCAGCTGAATATCAGTATTTTACATTGAGCTACACCCAGCAGACTACCACAACCCTATACAGGGCAATATGATACTCTTTTTTATAGAGTTGTCAGACTTTCTACTGGTAAGGAATGCCATAGATGTTCAACCGGTTACAACCCATACCAACGGTTTATTTACTCCTAGGCACTGAGAAAGAGGTATGTACGAACTTCTGCCCTCAACTCCATCCGCGTGATACTTTGATCAAATAAAATGCCTGATGCTAATCCGTTAGGTTTCAGCTAACTCCATACCAACTTGATCAGAATCGGTTCATTTGCTCCAGCATGAAGTAGAATTAAACGCACACACTCATACACAATCAACTTTATCATATCACTAGTAGAAAATAGGAATTGTGCCTGGTGGGTCACAATAATGCTCACCCTGAGTCACATGGGATTAGGTCAGGGTGAGCATATTGTCATCCACCTCCATCCACCATTAAATTACCTACCAAATAGCTGTAAGTGCTGTAACCACAAATCTAAATGGATGCATGGATGCAGTCATAACACCATCAGGGGGAAAGCATTTGTGATCAAGTACTTTGAAACAGCACCTTAATTGTATATTATGTTTACTACTACATTTGTTAAATAGACCAGAACTACACAATTAAAAATCATTATTTACCAGACTTCCAAAATTCAAAAGCAATTAAATAATGCCAAAAATGGTATTTGATGTTGGTGCCAATCCTTTTTCCAAATTTGTAGGAGCCCCAACATCAAGAACTATTTTTATTTCTTCTTTTTAGTGGTTAGTATGCTATTAGAAATATGATTGAAGCAATTGATTTGATCAGCTGATTTAATTTATAAAGTATCCCATCCAAATCAGAGAAGGTATTGAGGCATTAAGGTGATGAGACACATCTGCTTACCCTTCAAGGCATACACATACACAGGTGTGATGTTACATTATGAAATGGCAAGGAAAATATACAGGCAATAATTGAACAAAATGCAGTTCATTACCAGTTCCATTGCCTGTGTCCAAAGGTCTTCATCGGACCCTGATAAATTATAGACTTAAACCTTCCTTAAGCCATAAGAAGTAAATTACCGTAACCACATCGAAATCAGACTAGTACTTGCCAAGAAAATCGCAAATATACAAAGTTACATATACATACATACTGGGCGAACACAGAACCTCCTTTAATTAAGTTGGTCAAAAATTTTACCTATCTATTTCATATAATTTTCTAAAAAAAACTGACTTCAAATTACAAATAATTTTCCAAAAATAAAATTTTTCATTACAAAAAATTCACTGAAAAGTAAAAAAATACTTAAGTAAAATTGTAATGTCTAGCCTCATCTGTGTATTACTTGAAAGAATACAGTTAATGGCCTTAAGGTGCTTATATTTAAAGAATTATCCCATATCAATAGATGCAAATATCAATATAAAATTATAATTTAAAGCCAAGCCTTTAAAATTTAAGGTTGCCCTCGATTTCTCTAAGATACCATAAGTTGGTTAAAAGTAACTTCTCTGTTGAACGAGACAGGAAATTTGCATCTGGCAGTCAGCATTTCATGTTGCTGAGCTAATGCTGGAAGGTACAACTCCTCAAAGGTTAGGAGTATGGGGATAATTCTTTCAATATTGCCAATTCTTTCCAGTTAAACACAGATGAGGCGAGACATTGCATATTACTCAAGTATTTCTTACTTTTTGAGCTTTTAAGATTACACCACATAGAGCTCTGCTAATCAAAGTACTTTTTTATATTATTAAAAACAGCTATAAAAGTAAAAGAGCATTTTCATTCTAAGATAAAACTTAAACCAATTTGACATGACAATATATATAATTTTATTAATTTTCTTTCTTCATTTATTTTTATTTAATAAATATATATGTATGTATATTTTTATATATTTATAATATATATTAAGTATGTTTATGTTATTTATATATGTATATATATGTACTAGGATGTAAATATGTATGCGGATTTAGTTATATTTTGGTACTTTCCTTTTAAGTTGTACACTTATCTTGCCCTCTATGGCATCAACGTCTCCTCTATTGCTCTAGGTTTGCTGGAAGAGAACTCAAGCACTGAGTTAAGCTCGCCTTTTGTATTCAATTACTGTTTTATGTATATTTCTTTGTAATCTTTTGTGTACAATAAAGTATTAAATAAATAAATAAATAAACTAATTTGTAAAAACTTACCAGCAAGTCTATTCCAGCAGGCCAAGTCTCGTGAATATGACTGCGCACTGCCATATCTAGAGACGCTCAAATCGATTCTCCGTCGAAACAGTTTAGCACATGGCTTCATATTCTGTAACAGAACAAACATGTAAGTATAAGGAAAGATTATTCAATGCACATGTTACCGCGTGGCACGCGGTCCCTACATCGCTGATAATCCATGAAAAGCAAAGCTGCGCCCACGCGAGTTCCACAGCCAGCTCTTTATGTTTCAATTTTATGAATTTACAACCACGTGAGTCTCCAAGAAATGCAATTTAGGCCCAAATACTTACTTACTTGCAGTGGACACTATAGTTCGTAAAATATAGCTTGATCCTTGATCACTGCGACGACATATTATGTGTGTTGTATGTTTTTTTTTTTGAGTTTGTATGGCTTGGTTACTATATTGTTTGGTTGAGTCACAATTGCGTGATAGTTTATATATGTTCTTAATGAATTCATCTGCAGATTAACCCTGGATTTGGCTGCGCCTATTAAACTGAGCCCTCTCATATAATAAGTTCTGTCTGGGACTAAAATAGTTGTTGAATTTATCAATAAATTTTTCAAAGTTTTCTGCCTTTCCTAATTGTTGAATTATATCCAGACTTTCTTCTCCCATGCAGTATAATAATAAGTTGCATTTTTCTTCGTCCTTATCCACCTGTGTAATCTTTATGTATTGTTCAAACCTTTCTAGCCATTTTGGCCAAGAGTTGATATCCGTAAAATTTAATTCTTTCGGTGGTTTTTCGTTCATTTTGAACAATAATTTGACTTACTTCTTTTAACTTTTAGTGATCCCGGATCCCATCCCACCGCTGCCACCATGCATTGTTTGGTTCAAAGATAATGTAATAGGTACATAATACGTTGGTTTGGTTTGATTGATATTTACTCAATTTTACTCATAGAAGCTATCTTCCATCTTGACTTGATTATTCTTTAATCGAGAAGACCCCCGCGTCCTTAGTGTTGTCACTCGTATGCAAATGAAATCGATATATAATCGATTCGACTAATAATAACATTACAGTTTCAAGACCTCATTTTATAAAGTTCTGTCAGTCCTTCATTATATTCTTCCAATCGTATTTTTCACATATTAATATATTGGTAAAAATAACTTAACGTTTTTTATTATGTCACTTAATCGGCGGAAGGGATTATTATTTAGAAGAAAGAAAACATTATTTATTCTGACAAAAAATGAATAACAAAATAAAACAAAAAAACTGCTGACACCATCTCAGCCATATGCTGCAGAGCATCAAAGCCCTGCAGCCTGCAGCGCTGATTTTCAGATGGCGCCAGAGAGAGGACGGACGATATCACATAAAAAATAATAATAAATTAATATGAGTGCTGTACATATAAACATCAATAAACAAAAAAAGATAAGATCTAAAATTAAATTTAAAAAAAAAAAAAACAAACTAGAATAAAAACTTAACAAAACAAAACAGAGAAAACAAAAAAAATAAAAACATAATAAATAGCATAGCAAGTAAGCAGCGCGAAACGAATGGCCAATGGTGGCGTCCGAATAGCAAAAAAAGTACAATCGCCAATCATAGCGCTTCAATTATCATTTGGACCTATGCGCAAAAGATAGAGAGCGCTACCATTGGCGGGCACGTCATTGGCATAAACACATAAAGTACATTACATACAGAACAAAGATAATATTTAACAGACATGGAAAACAAAAAATACGCTAAATTACACGCACGCTTACACCAAATACAAAAAACTACGCATGGGCTGAACCTCATCAACAATTTACATAGAAACAAAACAATTTGAACTCTTCAAAACAAGACAGTTAAGGTAAGATATCGTTGAAAGTTATTACGGCTGTTGGTTTTGCTCGAGCAGTAAGTGTTTTTGATTCAGCTTATTGTTGAAGATCGAGATTGATCATGTATATACCCTTTACATTATAACCATAAACTAGATTTTTAGTCTATTAAATATACTCTATGTATTCCACCCCGTAGTATTACACCCATATTCTTAGACGTAACTCCACTTTTTCCTCAACTCCACTCAACGAAATTGGTATTTATAGTCATAAGAAATCTCCTCAACGCGGCACCAATCGACAATATTCCTCATGTGAGGAGCCAAAAGTGCCAAAACACCTGTCAAACTCAAGGTACATCGCGACGTACCTTGACATACCTTAAGGGATCCTTGACGCCAGCGTTGCCAGATGTACGTTTTAAATCGTATTCATACGATTTTTTGCCCGTTTTACTAATGTACGACCGAATCATCGAAATCGTACACGATTTGTACGATTTTTTAAAGATTTTGAATGACCGGTTCTATGCCCATATTTTCGAACGGTGGTCCTAGAAAAGTCAGCTACACCACGTCAGTCATGCATGATCAATCAATCAAACCTTACGGAACAAACCAAAAACCAAACAAATGTTATTGGCCCATCACTATTCACCGAGTACTCCCATTAGTAGTCGGGGATTACCCTTTTATTATCGCGGAAGTTCATTCAATAGTTCAGTTATTATCCAACCGATACTCAATAGCGAAACTTTAAATGGTCTATTACTATCAAAACAGCATGTTAAGCGTTTGTGCGCGAGAGA
The DNA here is from genome assembly GCA_905147285.1 of Hypena proboscidalis. Taxonomy (NCBI): domain Eukaryota; kingdom Metazoa; phylum Arthropoda; class Insecta; order Lepidoptera; family Erebidae; genus Hypena; species Hypena proboscidalis. The sequence continues at coordinate 978,491 of CAJHVD010000003.1, forward strand.
AAATTATGAATCAGCACCTGAAAGGCTCAATTTGATGACCAGTAAAAATTTGTTTAATGGTGGGTCCACGTCCACACCGAGCCAACGAAGGCCAACGAATGGGTTCGTTGGCCATGTGTGGACGGATTGGCGATGGCCAACGAACGTTCGTTTGCGTTGGTCGGCGATCCGTAGCGTGGCGGTAACATCAAAGGATTTGCGCCATTGGACCGAATTCAGTGTGGACGGTCGCCAAACACCAACAAACAAACGAACGTCAACATTTTGACATTTGAGTTCATTTGACGACTGTTTATCTACATGTCAGAGTTAATAACACGAAATAATAGCTGACTTGTAAATAATAATCATGGACTTAGGTAATCCAGGTTCTTGATTCCCTGAATATGGTTTTGCATAGGAAATTATCTTTTAGTAAATCACTTAAAATGCGACTGCCGCTATATAAATATCTATTTTTAAAATATGTGGTAGTCCACCATCTCCTCCTTCGTCTTGTGCAGTTGCTTCTAGCCAATTCATTTAATAAAATAAAGCTCGAAGTTATAATTAAATCGTCGTTGTCTCAAAAAACGCGGTGCTTCCTTGCGGGGCAAGAAAGCAGATCTCGTTGAAAGGTATTGTTTTTGTCTGTATTATTTCACTTTACTGGTCATGAACATATGAGATGCACAGGTTCATAATATAGTATTACTTGTAGGCATAGAAATATATACTATAGAAATGGCTTGTCCGAACAAATTGCCCTTCAAATTTGACATTATGAATAGCAGGATCAGTAACGCCATCTGCATTGAACTACCATGTGACAATTCATAACAAATACTTTTTTAAATTACCAAAAATATTCTCTTGAACGCCCGCGGCATAGTTCAACTAAGCGCAGTAAGTCATGTCACACGGATATTCACGATTAAGGAATATGGCGTCGGAACGAAAAATTTTAGCAAATAAAATTGATAAAATAATGTAAAGAGGTGGATATAATAAGATATTTGTGACTTACCGGTGATATGTAATACCATAATCTTTTTTGTTATGTTTAATTTGGTAGTTCGTACAACTTTTCAGTGCACAATTAGGCATTTTGTCGTGTTTGACCGCTCACGGAGGCAGCCAACCACAGACAATTTCACTACGCGCTTTTTGTAGTCTGATTGACTCCAAAAAGGTTCAGTTCATTTATCGCGCGTTAGCCGTGTCCTTACTTTATACGTCAATGCTTGTAGGTCATAATTTATTGCCAATCATAGTAAAAATATAAAAACCTTGTACTCAATCTAATTCATATTTCAGGTTGGAGTTATATGACCAAAACTTTAATTTTGGCCGCCCCGACAATGCTGATAATTAAGATCCAAAGATGCAGATGCCATTAAGAGAAATCTATAGGGATATTAACAGTAATACAATGCTGCCACCCTTAGATAAGACGATGATTAGACATTATTTAAGCTAGTAAGTATTCCAAAGTCTAACATTATAAAATACATAGGATAATCATTAGACCTGTCTTTCACAACTATTATTTTATTTTCTAGCATGCAGAAAAAAATGATTACAGCAATACAGTTATAAGAGAGGTGTCATTTGCTGATGGTGCGAGCTTCTGTGGTTGGTGACAATACCTTCATTAAAGGATATTGCAGGAAGACGATGAAGAATCTACAATATGAAGTAGATATATCAATAAATAAAAATGGTAATCCTGAGGCATCACAATGCGAATGCCCTGCTGGAAGTGGAACAAATGCCTTGTGCAAACATGTTGCAGTCCTCTTACTTGGCACTGAGAACATGGTACAAGAAAAACTTCTCCTTCTAGAAGAAGTATGTACCCAAAAACTGCAGCAGTTCCATGTGCCTAAAAAGCCCTACACTGGTACTCCTGTTAAGGCAGAAAAATTTCACAGGCAAAAAAGAAATTTAATTTTTGAGCCATACCCTATTAAAAATGTAGATAAAGTAAATTATAATGTTTGATTCCGTAATTTGATCCTGGGTTTTACTAATTCCAGAATGCCTTTAAAGCAGTTATATGAGCCAGCTAACCCATATGCTCTTTCAAATGATAATTGTACACAGAAATCAATCCCAAAAGCCAATTTTTAAAAGAAATGAAATTAGATATTATTACTCAAGAAGAAGCAAACCTCATTCAAAATGATACCATTGGTCAAGTAGAATGTCCGGATTGGCATAAATACAGACAAGTGCAACTAACAGCCAATAATTTTCACACCATTTGTAGTTTAAGAATATCAACAATGACAAAATATGCAAGGGAACTAATTAATAAGAAAGAATTTCATTCCAGAGCTACCAGCCATGGAATATTAAATGAAGATAGCATTAAACAAATATACTGTGGATTATGGACTTCTCATAGAGCCATGTGGCATTTTTAAGTTTAGAAAGACCATTTCTTGCTGCATCGCATGATGGGTTATTGAGCACAGATACAATATTAGAAATTAAATGTCCCTATGCCAGTAGGTATCAAACAATAAGTGATAAGTCCTACTACTATTCCTTATTTGGAGCTAGTAGATGGGATATTAAAGTTAAAAAAAACATGCCCATACTTTTCAAGAACAGTTATATTGCTCAGGCAGATCAAACTGCAACATGATTATTTATACATACAAAGACATGAAAGTAGTATAATATTGAAAAAGATAATTATTTTATAAGTAATATGCTGACAAAATTAGACTGTTTTTATAACAACTTCTTAAATGCCTTGTTTGAAAAACATATTTATTATAATTATAGTGCAAGCTTTATGAAATAAAACACTTACATCTATTTTAGTTATTTTTATTTACAATGCCTTCCCGAAAATTACAGAGCATTATGCATATTGAGAAAATTTTTGATGCTAAAGGAACATAAAAATGGTGCAAATCATTTCTTAAAATTAAATATGTTTTTGTTAAACCTATAAGTCTTTCAATCCCTCAAACCTCTGGCTAGCCAACTTTTGGTCTAATTTAATTTGAATGCCTGCGAATTTGTGATTTTCCTCTTAAGAAATGAGGAATATTGATGCCTATTCCTTTTGTAGCAAACAGGTCCTGCACATTGAATCCTCGGTCTGCCATAATACTACCCCAGGTTCACTATCTGCAATAACAAGCTGCGCTCAACTATCTGACGATCACTCACAGAACCAGCGTATGCACTTAAACCTCCTGGTGAAGCACCTAACAAGGTATTTTTATGTATATAGGTGCTGAACGAGGCTTTCTGATCATTGGGCTGACTAGGTTTTTGGATTCCAATTTCAGTTCCATCTATGATCATCCGTGTTGATGAATAATGTTTTTTAAAACTATTTGGCATATAAAAATCCACTAGTTCACGACTAGGCCAAATATCAATTAAGCTCCAAAAGTCACTAATAAAATTGATCCATGTAACTATTATATTAGAGACCTCAGTTTTACTAACCAAATATTTTACAGAGTTCAAAATCAGTTGTATTTCGCCGTAGTTTAATTAATATCATGAGAAATTGGTCCTCTACTGATAACCCAACCACTCGACTCCAACGGTACTTTAAATTATTAGCCATTGGCAAAAGTGTGCTTAGAACTAAATAAAATTTAGCTGATGTTTCTAGTCCAGTATAATAATGCACAGTCTCATCATCTGCAAGTAAGAGCTCTGTTGAAAATAATTTTAATATGTTGGCTGTCTGAGTGCCACAAGTATTTTGATTTACAGTTTTCAATTATGGTGATTCTTGACTGCTGTTATCAACTTCTACTTCAAGTTCTTCAGATACATCGACATGCACATCACGATCGTCATTTTTAAGTGGAACTATATCCTCACAGACTCGCGAAGTTGATGGCATTTCAAAAAGCTTTTTCTTTTTACTATTACGGACTTCTAATCGGTTTTTTCTTGCCTTCGCCTTCTCCGAAATTGTTTGTGTGTTCCATGCAAAGACTGATGGTACAGCTCCTTTCTTCAGATACTTATGCTGGTGTTCAACTCCTGGAACAAAAAGTTCACGTGTTATTATTACATTTTCAAACTAACTAACTATTCTAATGTTATTGTAAGATGTTTATATTACTAGTTATTACAACTAATTGTTGGCAAACACCTTACCTGTGTATTTACTGACGTTTTCATAGTCACTTTCCACAAAATGTTTCCGACATAACCTCGAATTGTTTGTTGGTGTTAAATTTTCGCGGCGAATGGCTTTTAACCACTGACTACGTATCTTTTAGGAAATGATGAACTCCAATTTCCGAGCCTTTCAGTACGCTGCAATGAGTCATTTTAACAGTACAAATTATTTTCTGATTTTCACGAAGGAAAACGCAATGTTTTGGGAACTAGCTACCAAAGAGAATATAATCACTACGTTCGTATTCCGGATTGCTTTCCATAGACAATACTCGAAAGTGTATTGGTATTTTGATCATAGACTAAGGATATCATGTGTCAATGGGGTTGGCAACTGTCAAAGTGGCGCTCTGTTAGCTAGTTCCCAAAACATCGGGGTGCATGAAAGGAGCCTCCCCGAGTGACGTACACAACAATTCCCTACGTCCGGCGCACCCTGGGCAATTCGCGAGTTCTTAAGAGCGAATTGGCTAATCCTTTCACCACGATGGCAAGTCAAAACCTTGACCACCTTACTGACTGTCCAAAATGCCCTACCATCTGCACAAGAGAGGCGCCCATGAACGCTGACGAGAGCGTCATAACAGTGGCCACTTACTGGACCAATAAAATTTGACTCAGCCATCGACACGACGAAGAAGAAGAAAATAATTTGTACTGTTAAAATGACTCGTTGCAGCTTACTGAAATGCTCGGAAATTGGAGTTCATCATTTCCTAAAAGATAAGAAAATACGTCGTCAGTGGTTAAAAGCCATTCGCCGCGAAAATTTAACACCAACAAACAATTCGAGGTTATGTCGGAAACATTTTGTGGAAAGTGACTATGAAAACGTCAGTAAATACACAGGTAAGGTGTTTGCCAACAATTAGTTGTAATAACTAGTAATATAAACATCTTACAATAACATTAGAATAGTTAGTTAGTTTGAAAATGTAATAATAACACGTGAACTTTTTGTTCCAGGAGTTGAACACCAGCATAAGTATCTGAAGAAAGGAGCTGTACCATCAGTCTTTGCATGGAACACACAAACAATTTCGGAGAAGGCGAAGGCAAGAAAAAACCGATTAGAAGTCCGTAATAGTAAAAAGAAAAAGCTTTTTGAAATGTCAATCAACTTAAGTCTGTGAGGATATAGTTCCACTTAAAAATGACGATCGTGATGTGCATGTCGATGTATCTGAAGAACTTGAAGTAGAAGTTGATAACAGCAGTCAAGAATCACCATTACTGAAAACTGTAAATCAAAATACTTGTGGCACTCAGACATCCAACATATTAAAATTATTTTCAACAGAGCTCTTACTTGCAGATGATGAGGCTGTGCATTATTATACTGGACTAGAAACATCAGCTAAATTTTATTTAGTTCTAAGCACACTTTTGCCAATGGCTAATAAATTAAAATACCGTTGGAGTCGAGTGGTTGGGTTATCAGTAGAGGACCAATATCTCTTGATATTAATTAAACTACGGCGAAATACAACTGATTTTGAACTCTGTAAAATATTTGGTTAGTAAAACTGAGGTCTCTAATATAATAGTTACATGGATCAATTTTATTAGATGATTCTGCTGTGGGTAGTTGAAGGATACAGTTGAACTTTAATTTGCTCTACATATTTAATTTGAAATAAAATACTTATTAAGTCTATTAATAATATTTAATGATATTTACATGTAGATAATACATAGTACCTACCAGCAAAGTGTTATCTCCTTATCCAAATTAGTTATTCACAAATTATTTCACATAAACTGATCACTATGGTCACTACACAATCACTACAACAAGTGCAAGATATGTTTAACCAAAAGATGGCAGAGTTTCAGGCAAGACTGCCCATTGATGGAAGCTCGGCGTTGGCTGATGAATTTGCTGCATTCAAGACTTTTGTGCTCCAAATAATGAAAAATTTCCAGCAACAGTTAGAGATAGTGAGTAGTCACAATGACCACCTTGAGATGCGGGGTCGCCGAAAAATGCTTTTGCTCCATGGAGTCCCTGAAGCTGCCAAGGAGGATACTGCAAAAGTTCTGGTTGACATAGTGCGGGGCCAGATTGGTGTGGACAGATTTTCTTCTGATGATATTAGACAGTGTCAGCGGCTTGGTAAACCGAGGAATAGTAATAATCCGAGGCCAATACTTGTCAAGGTTTGTGATTTTGACATGCGCAAGAAAATCTGGTTCTCGAAGACAAAGTTGAAGGGAACTGGATACACTCTGTCTGAATATTTAAACAAAGCTCGTCATGTAGCGTTTCTTGCTGCCAGGGCGAAGTTTACTATCTCCAAATGCTGGACTAATGACGGTTATATATACATCCTCGGACCTGATGGCACTCGTCATCGAATTACGACGCTTGATGAGGTCAACAAAGTCGAGCAATTGCTGCTGAAACCAGCTGCTTCTGCAGCTGCTGCGCCTGTGAAGACATTGGCGGCTCCATCAACAAAGGCGAAGCGAACGGTGGCGAAGAAGTAACTGTTTCAATCGTGTACGGCTCCTAGTATTTACATTTAGGCGACTGGACATCACCTCACAGTTTCTTTAGCGTATGTACCCGCTTTTATTGAATAATTACGAATGATAGAATCACTTTTACAATTACACTCAGCGCAATCAAATAACTCATTCAATCTTTGTTTACTCTTCATTCCAAGATTTCAATACTTATATGTCAGCTGTCAATGTGTCATTGACGTAACTTTTTTTTTTTTGTTTGTTTTCTGTTCCATTCCTTTCTATTTAAATTATGTTACTACATGATCAATCTCGACTGATTGCGTTTGTTTCCATAGAATAAAATATTATGATGAGTGATGACTGATTGTCGACTGTTCCATACGCTTACCATGTTTAACCTTTATTTCGCCAACATCATAATTTTAATAACTGTTAAATAACACTTCTGACTGGTGGGTGGACAACAAATATTTAGATTGATTATAGCTTTTAATCTTTAGTTTAATAGGTAATATTACCATCTTTTATAATATATATTTTATTATTTATTTTTATATATAAACATATTTATTTTATTGTTATTTATTATGCTATCTGATTGTAATGACTCTTTTTTTTCAATAACAAGCGATGACGATGACAGTTTTGTTAGTATTCCGTCACTTGCCGATACTCTGTCCACTCATTTTTCCGATGTTAGCAAGAACTTTAATGTAGTTCATATTAATGCACAGAGTATTCCGGCTCACTATACCGATATGCTGGCCAGTTTTCAATGTAAAAATATACACGCTATACTTGTTTCTGAGTCGTGGTTAAAACCTAGCCTTCCTTCGACTTCGTATGTGTTGCCAGGCTTCCATCTCATAAGGAACGACCGAACCGGTGGTATCGGCGGCGGCGGTGTTGCCATTTTCTTACGTGACCATATCCCCTATTCAATTTTAGATGTATCAGCACAGCCGCCCCCGTCTGATGCCGGGGAACACATCCTCATGGAGGTGGAACTCAACCATACAAAAGTCCTCTTAGGTGTTTATTATTGTCCTTCTTTACGCATTAACTTCTTCTCATCTTTCCAAAATCTATTAGAAAAATTTTCTCTTATCTATAATCATACCATTATAATGGGTGATTTTAATACTTGTTTACTTAAGAACGACTCTCGCTGTAACTCTTTTAATAGTATTCTATCATCTTCTAATTTATATGCTCTCCCCTTAAACCCGACTCATCATTTTCCTAATTGTACTCCTTCTCTTCTTGATTTAATTCTCGTTTCTTCGACTGTGCACGCCGTTAAACACGGTCAATGCTCAGCTGACTTTTCCTATCATGACCTTATATTTTTATCTTACAAGATTCGCCCTCCTAAGGCAAAACCTAAATTCTTATTACAACGTAATTTTGGTGGTATGCGTCTTGATGATCTTCGCAAGGATATCATCAGCACTGACTGGAGTAAGCTTCTTGATTCAAAAACGATAAACGAAAAGGTAGATTTATTCAATGCAATACTGACGCGTATTTATGACTCACATGCACCAGTAAGACCCGTCAAAATAAAACATCCGCCAAGCCCATGGCTGACGGATAAAATACAGCAGTTAATCAATAAAAAAGCTAGGGCAAAGGTCAAATTTGAAAGTAACCCCAATGTCGCTAATAGGGAGAAATACGTCAGCGTTCGCAATGTCTGCAAAAAGATGTGTAGGGACGCACAACGCCAAAATATCCATAAGTCGGTTCAAAATGGAGATCCAGCTAAAGTCTGGAAATTTCTTAAATCACTTGGAGTTGGAAAATCACATTGTGATAAAATCCCAAAGGACTTAAATTTAGATTTACTTAACCAACATTTCACAGCGTCTCCTTATTTTAATAGGATCAGTAAGGCAAACACCTTACACAATCTTTCCTCTCTTCCAACTCCTGATTACTCACAATTTGTCTTTACTCAATTCTCTGCTTGTGATGTTAAGAAGAGTATTATGGCAATAACATCTAATGCCATCGGCAGCGACTGTATCAGCCGTAATATGATCCTTCCTATCCTAGATGACATCCTGCCCATCCTCTGCCATATCTTGAACTTTTCCATATCCAGTGGCAGTTTTCCTATGGCATGGAAAGATGCCCAAATTATTCCCCTGCCAAAGAAGGCAAATCCCTCGTCCTTTTCAGAATACCGTCCCATTTCAATCCTACCTTTCCTCTCCAAAGTCCTGGAACGCCTTACCCATGATCAACTTAACTCATTTATCTGCAAAAACAATCTCCTAAATCCTTTCCAATCCGGTTTCCGTCCTGGTCACAGTACCACCACTTCCTTGGTAAATATTACGGATGATATCAGGCTGGGTATGGAAAATGGCAACCTAACTGCTCTGTGTCTACTTGACTTTAGCAATGCCTTTAACGCTGTAGATTTTGACATTCTCTTAGGCATACTCAGCTCTCTTAACATATCTCCAACGGTAATTGAGTGGTTTCAAAGTTACCTGTCTGGTCGCCGGCAACGTATTAAAATTGAGGATACCTATTCTTCTTGGTGCAATACTTCTGCTGGTGTACCGCAGGGTGGCGTTTTATCTCCTTTACTTTTCGCTCTGTTTATTAACTCTATTTCCTGTAAGCTTCTTTCATCCTACCATCTTTACGCTGACGATTTACAAATATATGCACAAGCTCCCTACGAAAACTTACTGGACGCCATCAATAAAATTAATCACGACTTAACACAAGTATGCCACTGGAGTTCAGAAAATGGACTTACGGTGAATCCTATCAAGACGCAAGTCATTATTGTTGGTAGTCCCAGGTTTATATCAAAAATTGATTGGTCACTCCTTCCAGATGTAATCTTTGATGGTATCCGTATTCCTGTAAGTACTAAAGTTAAAAACTTAAGATTAATCATCGATAGAACTTTGTCTTGGGAACCTCAATTACAGGAAGTTAGTCGGAAGCTTTTTGCATCTGCGGGATCTCTGCGAAGATTACGCAACTTTCTACCGATCCCCACCAAAATTGCACTTGTTCATTCTATACTTTTCCCTATCCTAGATTACGCTGATGCCAGCTATCTGGATGTCACTGAAGAACAATTAAACAAACTTGAGCGACTTCAAAACTTCTGCATAAGGTTTATATTTGGCTTACGCAAGTATGACCACGTCTCCGAATTTCGTTCAAAGCTCAAGTGGTTACCAATCCGCCTTCGCCGGAATACTCATATTCTGTCACTGCTATACAATATTTTATTTAATCCCAGAACTCCCACTTATCTCAAAAAACGTTTCCATTTCATTAATGATACACATAACAGGTACTTGAGATCATCGGAAAATTTGAAGTTAAGCACACCAATGCATTCAACCACTTTTTACGACAAGTCGTTTACTGTCCAAGCCGTTCGTTTGTGGAATGCTTTACCTATACAAGTAAGACGTGCCAAATCCCTACCAGCATTCAAAAAATTAGTTAAGGAGCACTACTTGATTACAAAAGTGATTTAGTAAGTTTGACTATAGAGTCGTTATTGCGTCCTTCGTACATTCCTGCTCACTATATATTTATTTATGTATAAGTATATATTATATTATATTTATTTATGTAATGTGTATATAAGTATTTTATAAATATATTATTATATAATATATTATATCATGTATCTATAATTATGTATATTTGTACAATGTAGTACAAGTTAGTAGATTTAAGGAGTAAATATCTATTTTTATTGTTTCTCTTTCGTTCTGTATGGTATGCCATGGCTATAAATTATGTCCTATATTTTTTGTCCATTTAGGTTGTCTGGAAGAAATTGCTATTAGCGATAAGACCGCCGATTGTGCAACATTGTCTTTTGTTATTTTCTTAACTGTATTTTTTTAGTGGTGTACAATAAAGAATATTTATTATTATTATTATTATTATTATTAGTGACTTTTGGAGCTTAATTGATATTTGGCCTAGTCGTGAACTAGTGGATTTTTAAATGCCAAATAGTTTTAAAAAACATTATTCATCTACACCGATGATCATAGATGGAACTGAAATTGGAATCCAAAAACCTAGTCAGCCCAATGATGAGAAAGCCTCGTTCAGCACCTATAAACATAAAAATACCTTGTTAGGTGCTTCACCAGGAGGTTTAATGACATACTATTCATGTGCATATGCTGGTTCTGTGAGTGATCGTCAGATAGTTGAGCGCAGCTCGTTATTGCAGATAATATGTGAACCTGGGGTAGTATTATGGCAGACAGAGGATTCAATGTGCAGGACCTATTTGCTACAAAAGGAATAGGCATCAATATTCCTCATTTCTTAAGAGGAAAATCACAGATTCCAGGCATACAAATTAAATTAGACCAGAAGTTGGCTAGCCAGAGGGTCCACATTGAAAGACTTATAGGTTTAACAAAAACATATTTAATTTTAAGAAATGATTTGAACCATTTTTATGTTCCTTTAGCATCAAAAATTTTCTCAATATGCATAGTGCTCTGTAATTTTCGGGAAGGCATTGTAAATAAAAATAACTAAAATAGAAGTAAGTTTTTTATTTCATAAAGCTTTCACTATAATTATAATAAATATGTTTTTCAAACAAGGCATTTTTAAAGAAGTTGTTATAAAAACAGTCTAATTTTGTCAGCATACTACTTATAAAATAATTATCTTTTTCAATATAATACTACTTTCATGTCTTTGTATGTATAAATAATCATGTTGCAGTATGATCTGCCTGAGCAATATAACTGTCCTTGGACTTGATAAAAGTATGGACATGTTTTTTTTAACTTTAATATCCCATCTACTAGCTCCAAATAAGGAATAGTAGTAGGACTTATCACTTATTGTTTGATACCTACTGGCATAGGGACATTTAATTTCTAATATTGTATCTGTGCCCAATAACCCATCAGGTAATGCAGCAAGATATGGTCTTTCTAAACTAATGAAAATGCCACATGGCTCTATGAGAAGTCCATAATCCACAGAATATTTGTTTAATGCTATATTTTCATTTAATAATCCATGGCTGGTAGCTCTGGAATGAAATTCTTTTTTATTAATTAGTTCCCTTGCATATTTTGACATCGTTGATATTCTTAAACTACAAATGGTGTGGAAATTACTGGCTGTTAGTCGCACTTGTCTGTATTTATGCCAATCCGGACGTTCTACTTGACCAATGGTATCATTTTGAATGAGGTTTGCTTCTTCTTGAGTAATAATATCTAATTTAATTTCTTTTAAAAATTGGCTTTTGGGATTGATTTCTATGTACATATTATGATCATTTGAAAGAGCATATGGGTTAGCTGGCTCATATAAATGCTTTAAAGGCATTCTGGAATTAGTAAAACCCAGGATAAAATTACGGAATCAAACATTATAATTTACTTTATCTACATTTTTAATAGGGTATGGCTCAAAAATTAAAATTCTTTTTTGCCTGTGAAATTTTTCTGCCTTAACAGGAGTACCAGTGTAGGGCTTTTTAGGCACATGGAACTGCTGCAGTTTTTGGGTACATACTTCTTCTAGAAGGAGAAGTTTTTCTTGTACCATGTTCTTAGTGCCAAGTAAGAGGACTGCAACATGTTTGCACAAGGCATTTGTTCCACTTCCAGCAGGGCATTCGCAATGTGATGCCTCAGGATTACCATTTTTATTTATTGATATATCTACTTCATATTGTAGATTCTTCATCGTCTTCCTGCAATATCCTTTAATGAAGGTATTGTCACCAACCACAGAAGCTCGCACCATCAGCAAATGACGCGTCTCATATAACTGTATTGCTGTACCTATCCATTTTTTTCTGTGTGCTAGAAAATAAAAGAATAGTTGTGAAAGACAGGTCTAATAATTATCCTATGTATTTTATAATGTTAGACTTTGGAATACTTACTAGCTTAAATAATGTCTAATCATGGTCTTATCTAGGGGTGGCAGCATTGTGTTACTGTTAATAATATCCCGATAGGTTTCTCTTAATGGCAACTGCATCTTTGGATCTTAATTATCAGCATTGTCAGGGCGGCCAAAATTAAAGTTTTGGTCATATAATGGTGGGTCCACACTGATGGTGGGTCCACACTGAGCCAACGAAGGCGAACGAAGGTTTTTTGACGTTGGTAGCAAACGTTCGTTGGCCTTCGGACAAACGTCCATACACATTTGGTGTTTGACCAAAACATCGTTTGCTCATGATTCCGGATTGCTTTCCATAGACAATACTCGAAAGTGTATTTTGATCATAGCCTAAGGATATCATGTGTCAATGGGGTTGGCAACTGTCAAAGTGGCGCTGTAGTAGCTAGTTCCCAAAACATTGCGTTTTCCTTCGTGAAAATCAGAAAATAATTTGTACTGTTAAAATGACTCATTGCAGCGTACTGAAAGGCTCGGAAATTGGAGTTCATCATTTCCTAAAAGATACGTAGTCAGTGGTTAAAAGCCATTCGCCGCGAAAATTTAACACCAACAAACAATTCGAGGTTATGTCGGAAACATTTTGTGGAAAGTGACTATGAAAACGTCAGTAAATACACAGGTAAGGTGTTTGCCAACAATTAGTTGTAATAACTAGTAATATAAACATCTTACAATAACATTAGAATAGTTAGTTAGTTTGAAAATGTAATAATAACACGTGAACTTTTTGTTCCAGGAGTTGAACACCAGCATAAGTATCTGAAGAAAGGAGCTGTACCATCAGTCTTTGCATGGAACACACAAACAATTTCGGAGAAGGCGAAGGCAAGAAAAAACCGATTAGAAGTCCGTAATAGTAAAAAGAAAAAGCTTTTTGAAATGCCATCAACTTAGCGAGTCTGTGAGGATATAATTCCACTTAAAAATGACGATCGTGATGTGCATGTCGATGTATCTGAAGAACTTGAAGTAGAAGTTGATAACAGCAGTCAAGAATCACCATAATTGAAAACTGTAAATCAAAATACTTGTGGCACTCAGACAGCCAACATATTAAAATTATTTTCAACAGAGCTCTTACTTGCAGATGATGAGACTGTGCATTATTATACTGGACTAGAAACATCAGCTAAATTTTATTTAGTTCTAAGCACACTTTTGCCAATGGCTAATAATTTAAAGTACCGTTGGAGTCGAGTGGTTGGGTTATCAGTAGAGGACCAATTTCTCATGATATTAATTAAACTACGGCGAAATACAACAGATTTTGAACTCGGCAAAATATTTGGTTAGTAAAACTGAGGTCTCTAATATAATAGTTACATGGATCAATTTTATTAGTGACTTTTGGAGCTTAATTGATATTTGGCCTAGTCGTGAACTAGTGAATTTTTATATGCCAAATAGTTTTAAAAAACATTATTCATCAACACGGATGATCATAGATGGAACTGAAATTGGAATCCAAAAACCTAGTCAGCCCAATGATCAGAAAGCCTCGTTCAGCACCTATATACATAAAAATACCTTGTTAGGTGCTTCACCAGGAGGTTTAAGTGCATACGCTGGTTCTGTGAGTGATCGTCAGATAGTTGAGCGCAGCTTGTTATTGCAGATAGTGAACCTGGGGTAGTATTATGGCAGACCGAGGATTCAATGTGCAGGACCTGTTTGCTACAAAAGGAATAGGCATCAATATTCCTCATTTCTTAAGAGGAAAATCACAAATTCGCAGGCATTCAAATTAAATTAGACCAAAAGTTGGCTAGCCAGAGGTTTGAGGGATTGAAAGACTTATAGGTTTAACAAAAACATATTTAATTTTAAGAAATGATTTGCACCATTTTTATGTTCCTTTAGCATCAAAAATTTTCTCAATATGCATAATGCTCTGTAATTTTCGGGAAGGCATTGTAAATAAAAATAACTAAAATAGATGTAAGTGTTTTATTTCATAAAGCTTTCACTATAATTATAATAAATATGTTTTTCAAACAAGGCATTTAAGAAGTTGTTATAAAAACAGTCTAATTTTGTCAGCATATTACTTATAAAATAATTATCTTTTTCAATATTATACTACTTTCATGTCTTTGTATGTATAAATAATCATGTTGCAGTTTGATCTGCCTGAGCAATATAACTGTCCTTGAAAAGTATGGGCATGTTTTTTTTAACTTTAATATCCCATCTACTAGCTCCAAATAAGGAATAGTAGTAGGACTTATCACTTATTGTTTGATACCTACTGGCATAGGGACATTTAATTTCTAATATTGTATCTGTGCTCAATAACCCATCATGCGATGCAGCAAGAAATGGTCTTTCTAAACTTAAAAATGCGACATGGCTCTATGAGAAGTCCATAATCCACAGTATATTTGTTTAATGCTATCTTTTCATTTAATATTCCATGGCTGGTAGCTCTGGAATGAAATTCTTTCTTATTAATTAGTTCCCTTGCATATTTTGTCATTGTTGATATTCTTAAACTACAAATGGTGTGAAAATTATTGGCTGTTAGTCGCACTTGTCTGTATTTATGCCAATCCGGACATTCTACTTGACCAATGGTATCATTTTGAATGAGGTTTGCTTCTTCTTGAGTAATAATATCTAATTTCATTTCTTTTAAAAATTGGCTTTTGGGATTGATTTCTGTGTACAATTATCATTTGAAAGAGCATATGGGTTAGCTGGCTCATATAACTGCTTTAAAGGCATTCTGGAATTAGTAAAACCCAGGATCAAATTACGGAATCAAACATTATAATTTACTTTATCTACATTTTTAATAGGGTATGGCTCAAAAATTAAATTTCTTTTTTGCCTGTGAAATTTTTCTGCCTTAACAGGAGTACCAGTGTAGGGCTTTTTAGGCACATGGAACTGCTGCAGTTTTTGGGTACATACTTCTTCTAGAAGGAGAAGTTTTTCTTGTACCATGTTCTCAGTGCCAAGTAAGAGGACTGCAACATGTTTACACAAGGCATTTGTTCCACTTCCAGCAGGGCATTCGCAATGTGATGCCTCAGGATTACCATTTTTATTTATTGATATATCTACTTCATATTGTAGATTCTTCATCGTCTTCCTGCAATATCCTTTAATGAAGGTATTGTCACCAACAACAGAAGCTCGCACCATCAGCAAATGACACCTCTCTTATAACTGTATTGCTGTTATCATTTTTTTCTGCATGCTAGAAAATAAAATAATAGTTGTGAAAGACAGGTCTAATGATTATCCTATGTATTTTATAATGTTAGACTTTGGAATACTTACTAGCTTAAATAATGTCTAATCATCGTCTTATCTAAGGGTGGCAGCATTGTATTACTGTTAATATCCCTATAGATTTCTCTTAATGGCATCTGCATCTTTGGATCTTAATTATCAGCATTGTCGGGGCGGCCAAAATTAAAGTTTTGGTCATATAACTCCAACCTGAAATATGAATTAGATTGAGTACAAGGTTTTTATATTTTTACTATGATTGGCAATAAATTATGACCTCAAGTAATACTATATTAAGAACCTGTGCATCTCTTAGTGATCTCTTATATATGTTCATGACCAGTAAAGTGAAATAATACAGACAAAAACAATACCTTTCAACGAGATCTGCTTTCTTGCCCCGCAAGGAAGCACCGCGTTTTTTGAGACAACGACGATTTAATTATAACTTCGAGCTTTATTTTATTAATTGAATTGGCTAGAAGCAACTGCACAAGACGAAGGAGGAGATGGTGGACTACCACATATTTTAAAAATAGATAGGTATTTATATAGCGGCAGTCGCATGTTAAGTGATAATTATATAATAACAAATAGATAATTTCATATGCAAAACCATATTATGAAACCATATTCAGGGAATCAAGAACCTGGATTACTTGTGTCCATGATTATTATTTACAAGTCAGCTATTATTCTGTGTTATTAACTACTTAGCTTCAAGATAATGTAATTTACTACGTAGACACATGCTCTGACATTTAAACAGACCGTCGAATGTCAAAATGTCAACCATTCTGTTGACGTTCGTTTGTTGGTGTTTGGCGACCGTCCAAACTGAATTCGGTCCAATGGCGCAAATCCTTTGATGTTACCGCCACGCTACGGATCGCCGGCCAACGTCAACGAACGTTCGTTGGCCATCGCCAATCCGTCCAGACATGGCCAACGAACCCATTCGTTCGCCTTCGTTGGCTCAGTGTGGACCCACCATGAGCCAACGAAGGTTTTTTGACGTTGGTAGCAAACGTTCGTTGGCCTTCGAACAAACGTCCAAACACATTTGGTGTTTGACCAAAACATCGTTTGCTCATGATTCCGGATTGCTTTCCATAGACAATACTCGAAAGTGTATTTTGATCATAGACTAAGGATATCATGTGTCAATGGGGTTGGCAACTGTCAAAGTGGCGCTGTAGCTGTACTATAGTTCGGCCGTTCAGAGAATGCGTTCCTGACATCTATCAGTCAGTCACGACTAGTGATGGGCACAACATAACACTGAGTTCGTTACCGTTCCTCCAAAATGAACCACCGCGTTATTTTTAAAATTATTTTCGTTTTAAATTGGCGGAATCATTTAAAATTTATATTTTAGTTATTTAAGTGGAAAACAAAAAAGGGTAATATTAATATAATAAAATTGTTTTATTTATTTTTTGTTACAAAGTTACAATCTGTATTTCTATGCAATAAAGTACATTGAATTGAATGTGCGTACAGAATATTAATCAGACTCCGATTCGCTTGAGGAGGTGGTGTCTTCATCATCATCTTCGCCTACATGTATAATTATATTATTATCAATAACAGAATCAATCCTGATATCTCGGTCAAAATGTTCCACAATCAGATTTTTAGTCTTCTCAACAACCTTTGCCCAGTCATCTCTTATGACTTTCCCGCAGGCTTCTTTTAATAGGGTCATCATCTTTTTCGTGCTGAATGGCGGGGAAGTATTGTGGCGGGCGGCGTAACCTTTTATTTGAGCCCAGATTAGCTCAATCGCGTTATATTGGCAATGATACGGTGGAATTCTTAGAACGCGATGACCGTACTCCAGAGCAAGTTCATCGATTTCGTATCGCACATTTGCCGCTTTATTTTCTTTAACTAATTTAATTAGCTCTACTTTTAGCATCTGCATATTTGCGTCAATGCCTTTTGCTTGTAACCAAGCCACCAGTTTTCTTTATTATTAGCTTCGGTAGGTGGTTTCTGTATTTGAACCGAGTGATAGGAGGCATTATCCATGAATATTACAGAACGCTCTGGTAGGCTGGGCAAAAGCACGTTCTGGAACCACTCTTTAAATGTAGTGGCATTCATTTCCTCGTGGTAGTCATTTGTGGTTTTTGATTGAAATGCCAGTAACGCGTTCTCCACAAAGCCGTATTTTGCATTTTTTATATTATTTCGCGTTCGGTTTGGTCGTAGTTTTATTTTTATATTTAATAAAAGTTATCTTATAGTCCATTATTTTCAAATTCTTAAAAAGAAAACAAAACGTATTATTTTAAAAAGTATAACTGTTTAAGAACAGATTACGATACTATTATTGCCTGTTATTGTTAGCACAGCACTACAAATATAAAGCGCTGACATAACCTTGTAATAGCGCAGTTTAGATTTAGAAAAATATTGTTTACCAAGTTATTTGACACTCAGTTTGGCACAAAATTATAACATTAATTGATTATTGATATAATAATGTTGTTTTAATGCTCATCAATTGTTAAAACGGTAAACAACCAGCAATAATATTTTTGCAATGTGATGCCTCAGGATTACCATTTTTATTTATTGATATATCTACTTCATATTGTAGTGTTAGGTTTAGATAGTTATTTATCATTTACTTATTATTTACATTGTTATTCAATTGATCTATGATTGGAAAATAGATACTGAATTGGACCAAGTGTTGGAAATGGCAAATGAAATAATAAATATACAGGAAGTAGTTGGTAATAAATATAATTAATGGTAATTATCTATTTGTAAATTGTTCTTATTTAAAGTTATAATTTAATTGAATTATTATGATATCATTTGCATTGGTTTGATTAAGTTTAAGCATCGACCAACCACGACTCATTTCCGGTGGTGGGGTGACGAGTCGTGATCGGACGATGTCAGGGAAATGGCGGGCAGTCTTGTGGTTCGATTAGAAATGTAAAGGTTAAGTGAAAATAATTAATGCGTAAAGTGTGTGTTTTTAAATAAAGGTGAATAAATACGGTGTGGTAAGATAATAAATTGTAATTATTTAAAAGTGTGTGCATTTGTTTTTGTTGTCTGACCTGATCCCCATAGGTCAGAAGTGGGATCTTCAAGAAAAATTTACATTTTCTTGTCACGTCCACAAAACGTAAGTAACGATTTTGAATTATGTGTATTCATATTTTTTTAACTCCTCTTAAAACAAATGAAGCATTAATTTCTCCAATTTGTGTTTTTTTTTTCTTTTTCTCACGAGTGGTTTTTATGCATTTGGGGGAAGTTACAATGCGATTATTTTTTGGAGTTCGAAGAGTGTAGCCGTTTTGAATTGGAGTATTGTTGTTTTATCTGGCATTCTAGGTATAGTGCGGGTAGGTTGACTGGTCGAGCGAGTGTGACGGCTGCTTGGCGGTAAAGATGTATACTCTTAGAGGAGAAGGAGGAATCATATTCTAATGATCGTTCGAGTTTGAAATGTATTACGTGAAACCTATTGTTTTGTTTGCATACGAACTGGTTGGCTGATTGGAGAGGGAGAAATGAAAAATTGGTTTGGTTGAAATTCTGGGAGGCAATTCTGTCTACGATATTTTATTTTATTTTATTTTGATTACTAAAATTTGATATGGAAGGATAGGACTTTGAACTTGATTCCTTGGTAATTGATGATTGGTGGATAATTGACTGTGGAGGTTCTATACTGGGTGAATTTTATTGCTTTGTCTAGAGGAGAAGTATTGTTATATAAATTGGAAAGGCTTTGACTGAATGTTGTTGCTTTGTATTTATGTGGCAATATTGGATAATATTATTTTTTTTAGAATGTAGTCGTTGATATGGTTTGGTTTGTTTTAAAAGGTTTTATTTGTTTTTGCATAAAAGTAATATTGGAATCCAAGAGGATCTTATTCTAGTTGTACACACACTAGAGTAGGTTGTAACTATTGTTTGGGCTGCATCACCTTTCTTAACATTTGGCACTGATTTATGGTTGCTATTTGGAACGTGTTTTGCATTGCATTGTGTTGAATACTGTCATGTAGGGTGGGACTTGTAATGCATACTTGTTACCAAACACTGATTGCTGGCAATATAATAGTGTGCAGTTTTGGGCGAGCGACCGAGGGACCGGTCGCCGCGTCAATTCGATTCAGTTTATTTGTTTTGTGAAACACAGGTGGATACAGATGTTTTTGCAGATAGAATGGATGCAGTCCATGTTCCGCCCATACAGGTATACAAGGTTTTCCCTCAAGGGTTCTTAAACCATTATACATTAGTCAAGTATAGTGGAATCATGCAGTCATAATAGTAGGATGGATTCAAAAATATTTGTGGATAGTGGTAGTGGCATGTCAAAAGTGATTTAAATGATATCCCATTGAAATGCAATGGATTGGTGTGTGATTGAAAAGGGTGTCAATAAATTGGCTTAATTTGGTAATGTGGATCCAACCAACAAATGGGATTTGAATAAATATATTGGAATTAAAGTCAATTGTATTTAATTAAAATCGATCATTGAAATATTCATTGACAGAATAATAGGCTTGCTGTATAATAACTGAACGGGTTTATTTTTGAATTCATTTGAGGGGGTCGAGCGTAAACAGGTAGCAGGCTAGTCGGTCTGATAACGTACTGCTGGGAGAGTAGTGAGGGTGCAGTCTATATCGATTATATGTTCTGCTGTACGATCATGTATTTGATCTGCTTTTACCTAATTTTGAGATGACTGTTATGACTGGTGGATGGTGGATTTGAAAATACAATTTACGTGCTAATTTTGATACAGAAAAGCAACTAAAGGAAAATGTACGACGTTGTGGACATAAATAAGATTTGTTTTGGACTGGGTTCTGTGTGCAATTTTGTGGCCTTGTTTTGAACAGTTTGTAACTTTTTGTGGTTAGTATCAGCTGGACTACTCCAGACGGGGGCTGACTTGTGTCGGCGCGGGGCTGACGATGGTGGAATGGATGCGGAGTTTTGTGGCAGCGCTGGGATTGGACTTGCGATTTGGAATCGGTTTTAAGGCGTTAATGGCTTTAATACCTTTCTTTATGGAATGAATGATATGAATTTGAATTTGAATTTGGTCGGCGTTTTTGGACCGATTCAGTTTGCTGTCCATAGTGGTGCCGGGATATTTCGCGGATTTGCTCCGGGGTGCAGAGGGGCCATCGGTTGAGGCAGGGCGTGTGGGTGGCGCCCTCTTGCCGGTGAGAAGAGTGCTTTCAGTTTTACTGGTTGTACAGTATTGTCTTTAATGAATATTCTCTGGGTGGGCCCATTGACATTTGTAGTCTGCTAACAGTGAGATCAATATTTTTGGAGGAGGGACACCAGCAGTGGCTGTTTTACGGTTGGAGGAATATACGTTGGATGTGGATATGTGCAGCGAAGGCGTTCTGGTAGCACTGTATAGGTTTGGTGAGGGATGGTGGTGCATTTGGCGACACTAGTTTGTGCAGTGGCCCGGCGTGCCAGACTGAATCGAGCACCTTTTCTATGTCTAGTGGGATCGTCCCAGTGGAGAGCCCTCGATTTGGGTTGTGGGATGTGTCATTGTGCTCGGATGCGCGTGCTGGCTGTTGGACTGTGGAATGTTTTTTTGCAGGGGCCGAATTGTTCTGCCATGACTGGGTTATTGGTGCTTCTCTGCAGGCAATTTGAAGTGATTGACTCGGGAAGCTTGCCAGACTTGGTAGCGGACTGGTGGGGCGGTGCAGGTGGTTTCCCTCTGAAAACATGGTTTTATTCATGGATGGATTTCATTCCTTAACTGAAAGCTTGCGCTTTCGGTTTTAATCTTTTATAGGATTTCTGATCCGTCTTTGAGGCTTGGGCTCGGAGGTGCCGGTGGATGTTGGTATGCTTTTTGTTCGAGCATCTTTTATGGCTGGTGTTGGGACGTCGATGGAGTGATCGGTTTCCTTGGCAGTGTTGAGGGTTGATCTGGATGGAGTAATGGACTGCTTAGGGTGTCGTCTGTGGTCTTTCCAGTTGGCATTGGCGTGGTTGGGAGTGGTATGTGATGTGCGAGTGGGTTTGCCATCAATGGGGGAGTGAACCGGTGGATGGTTTGGTGATGGGGCGGTGATGGTTTGGGGTTCAGTTGTATTATGAGTGTTTTTGGCTGTCGGGGGTCGAAGGTTGATGTGAGCCGACGTGGTGGATTGGGGTTGGATCGGATGGAGCGAGAGCGTCGTGGTCATTGGGAGCCGTTGTGGTCGGGAAGGATTTTACCATGTAGGTTGGTTTTGGGACGGTTCCAGTAAGGATGTTTGGTGTTTAGGTCACCGTCAATTGGCGCTGTATCATTTGGACTGGGTGATGGGTCTGCATCATTGATTGTCGTTGGCAGGTTGGGGGATTGATAGGCTGAAGTAGTGTGGTGTTTTTCCACAGAGAGTAATATTTGGAGACCAATGTGTTCCAAGTGTTTGGTTTTGGTCATTTGAGTCAAATTATGGGGAGTATCGGATTTAATTGGGACGCCAGCACCTTGTCCGCGAGTATCTTTGTGATTATCTTGCCTGTAAAAAGTATGGCCAGGAATATTAGTGACAGTTGCAGGGATGTTGCTTGGTGGTGTTGAGAGAGGCGACTTTGTTCCAACTTCTCCCATTGACTTCGTTCGGTTTCCTGGTTTCATTTTTGGGTAGGTTTAGGCTTGGGTTGTCTTTCACGTGGCAATTGAGGATATTTCTGCCTTTCTTTGCATTGGCAGCAATTTGCGGGCGGTTCTTCATTGCAATTGCAGCGTTTTGCGGGTTGGGAACGATCTTTTTTTGGGACATTCAGAGGTCGAGTGCAGGTTTGTACATTTGACGCGGCGAGGCGTTAAATTACAATTTCTTGACAAGTGACCGAAGCCTTGACATCTGAAGCGCTGGGTTCCGTACTGGTTGTTTGCGCGGTATCTTCATGTCTGAACGGCGCAATTGCTGGTGTATTTGATTTGTCGGAGCTTGACAATGTCACAGCTTGGTGGTAGCTGTGCCAAGAAGGGTGCTGAGGCTGGCTTCTTGTTGTCCGGTATTCGCATTTTATGTGCAGTGGCATCATTGAGTCCCGGTTCGGTCAATTCTTCTTTGGGGCAATCCTTCCGTGTTTTTTTTTTTTATCTTGACGCGAAGGTGTGTGAAATGCTACATTTTCTGTTTGTGGCCCAGATTTGAGTGCTTGATGGCTGACCGGAGTGTAGCAGATGATAGCAATCTTGTTATTGCCCCTGTATTGCAAGTGATAGGGTTTGGTGTGTTTGTTGGTCAGTGCTTTGATGTGCTCATGGGTCCAGTCAGATCTTAATTCTGTGAGTGTGGGAGGAGTGTATTTTGCATTGTTTTCTTTTTGGTTGTTGATGCTTCATGATGTGCGGGTCCAGCTTGGTCTGCGGGAGGAGTGCTGAATCTGTTGCTCAAATTTGTTTTGTGTGAGGAAGGCTGTTCAAAGGAGCGCGCATGTCGTTTTGGGATCTTCCACTCACTTGTATTTGCTGGGCCCTGAAGTGGGTGCTTGCCGGCTGGATTGGATCGGGTTGGATAGCGTTTCATGTTGACAAAAGAGTTTTATCGATGTTGACACTGTGCATGTCACTTCAAAAGCAGTAGAGGTTTTAGGCTTCACACCTGAGCGAAAAAATATGAACCTTATTGGTGTGACAGAAAGGCAAAGTAAAATTAATTATTGTATTCCTCTACAAATTCATTCTCAGGTATCTCAATTCACAACAATAGTTAATTGTCATGTTGTTGAAGGAATAACTTGCAAACTTCCACAGTCACCAGTTAATATACAGATTCCTGCTGGTGTCACTTTAGCAGATACAACTTTTAATCAACCGTCAGAAATAAATTTATTAATGGGTGCCGACGTGTTTTTCCAGGTGCTGCTGCCGCTTGAAGAGCCTTTGCTCCTGCAGCCAGCCATCAAACAACACCAGGGTACGTCTACATCACCATGCATCATCAACACGCGCTTGGGTCATGTCATCGCGGGTTCATTGACTGCTGACATAATTAAAAATCAGGTTGTATCTCTTGTTTGTGTCAAATGCGAATCAGATGTAAGTGACAGTGTTAATAAGCTCTGGGAAGTGGAGAGTGTTCCGACATTACTAGTGGAAAGGGATACAGAACAAGAATTAGCTGAGAGTATTTTTGTAAATTCAGTAAGATTAGTAGACAATAAATTTACAGTTAATTTGCCATTAAAATTTGAAACCAGTCAGATAAATAAAACTCTTGGCAATTCATTTGACCTAGCGTTAAACAGGTTTTTTAGTCTTGAAAAGAAATTGTCAAGTAATAAATGTTTACATACAGAATATAAGAAATTCATACAAGAATATATTGCGCTAGGTCATGGCCATTATGTTGATATTAGCTCATACAATTTCAATGAGGATCATCTATATTTTCTTCCGCATCATGCTGTAATTAAAGACTCGAGCAAAACCACTCGTACTAGAGTGATGTTTGATGCTTCGATGAGAACAAATAATAAGATCTCTTTGAACGATATTTTATTGAATGGGCCTAAAGTACAAAAGGAATTATTTGATATAGTCTTATTATTTAGACTTGGAGAATTCACTTTGAGTTCAGATATAAAGAAAATGTTCCGCAGTGTGTTGGTAAACTCGGAACACACTTCACTCCAGAATATTTTGTGGCGCGATAATCCTAGTCAAGATGTAAAACGTATACGCCTTGACACTGTCACTTACGGAATGAAGTCTTCAAGCTATTTGTCGACGCGATGTCTATTAGAGCTTGCAAATAGGCACGAGCAGGAATTACCATTAGCATCATTTATAATTAAGAATTGCACTTATGTCGATGATATGCTTTATTCTTGTTCAGATTTAAACAAATTGCTTGAAGCTAAACGCCAGCTATGTAAAATGCTAAGTTATGGGAGTTTTGGCTTACATAAATGGGCCTCTAATACAAGTTCTGTCCTCGCTGGTGTATCGGAGGCAGAACAACAATTTACTGAGCTTGAACTTCAACAAGACAACATAAACATGAAAACTTTAGGGCTCACGCTTGATGTCTTAAGAGATTGTTTTAAAATTAGAAGTCCAGAGCCGTTTAATGAGGGTACTGTTACGAAACGAGAAGTTCTTAGCTATCTGGCTAGATTTTATGACCCTATGGGTTTTGTTAGTCCTATTGTTATTAAGGCAAAGGAAATAATTCAAAAGGTTTGGATGCATGATAATATAAATTGGGATACTCCCATGCCGAGCGAGCTAGTTGATGAATGGCTGAAATTTGCTAGAAGCTTGACTGCTATGCAGACTATCTATCTTGACCGGTATATCCCAACAAACGCGCAGGCAATTATTCAGCTAATAGGCTTTGCTGATGCATGCAGCACAACTGGTTACGGCTGCTGTATATACTTACGCGTGGTCGACACAACAGGTATGGCTAAATTATACCTACTCTGTTCTAAGTCGCGAGTAAACCCACGTGCGAAAAAATTAACTGTGGCCAGGCTAGAGCTCAATGCTGCACTGCTTTTGTCTCTTTTAATGGAACGCGTGCATGACACTTTGCATAATCACATTCAGATAAAAGATGTGTGCTTATTTTCTGATTCAAAAATAACTTTGGCTTGGGTTGAAACTGACATTACTAGATTACAAGCGTATGTGGCGAACAGAGTAGGTGTAATTCAAAAGAAAACCGCTGGATGGCGTTGGAGATACGTGCCCTCTGCAGACAACCCTGCAGATATAATAAGCAGAGGCATAAATCCGGAAGAACTGCCGAATTGTGCCCTCTGGTGGGAAGGACCCAATTTTCTGCATGCAGAGTATGATTTCAACGATCAAAGGTTAGATTTACCTGATAATTTACCTGAAATGAAATCTGCAAGCGATCAACACGACCAGCATACTGGGACCCAGCTCATGCATCCAGCGAAGGTGGTGCTAACATCATGTTTACAGGATGGTATTTTTCACGTTATAAGTAATAGGTATTCGGATATAGGAAAAATGACTAGGGTATTGGCAAATCTTATAAGGTTTTGTAATAATTTAGGGAGCAGCTCTAGAGTCAAGGGTGTTCTAACTCCTGGAGAGTTGCAAAAAGCATTGCATTTAGTTATAAAGCACGAGCAATCTATTCATTTTAGTGAGGAAATAGACTTATTGCGTAAAGGCAATTGCTTGCGAGGGCCCCTGAAGGCCTTACATCCCTTCTTGGATAAGGAAGGTTTGATAAGGGTAGGTGGTCGGTTAGACAACTCTGATATACCTCTTGAACAAAAACACCCTATAATCCTGCCTCGATCCTCTCGTATAACTGAGCTTATAATAGAAAGTGAGCATGTTAGGTTATTACATGCTGGTCCTAAATCACTTTTAGCAAACTTAAATCAAAAATATTGGCTAATTAACGGTATACGACAAGTAAAGAAGGTTACTCATAAATGTTTGGTTTGTTTTAGGTTTAAAGCTGGTGCAGCGAAGCAGCTTATGGGATCCCTGCCTCATCATCGCGTAAGGGAGTCCAGACCCTTTCAAAAGGTAGCAATAGACTTCGCTGGGCCGGTCCAAATAAAAAATTCTCGAGTAAGAAAGTCTGTTATTAGCAAAGGATATGTTTGTGTATATGTTTGTTTCGTAACTAAGGCAATTCACTTAAAATTGACCTCAGATATTTCTACTGAAGCATTCCTAGCATCATTTAGGCGTTTTTTAAGTAGACGAGGCCTGCCCAGCGACGTATTTTGCGACAATGGTGGTTGCTTTCGTGGGGCAGGGAACCAGCTTGCTGAACTGTACAAGCTGCACAATTCTGCTAATCATCAGACGCTTGTGCAAGCTCACGCTGCAAAGGAAGGTATCTCGTTTCATTTTACACCAAGCTATTCGCCGGTGTTTGCTGGACTTGCAGAAGCGGCTGTAAAGAGCATGAAATTTCATTTAAAAAGAATTGTATTAAATGCTACATTAACCTATGAACAGTTAAATACTGTGTTATGTCAAATAGAGGCTGTGCTCAATTCACGCCCTATTTTACCTCTCTCTGAGGATATTGTGTACGTTACGCCAGCAAGAAAGTGTCACCTAGAGTGATATGAGTAGAACGTATAATTAGTGCGCAATCTGCTGTAAATGTGCGCCGCATAAAAAATTTGTGCGTCTTGTAGTTTTGAAAAAAAAACGTAAAAACGATTCCTGCTGGAGTAACGTTGTTCTAGCAAGAAAATTCTAGACGAATCATCGGAGATATAAAATACATACATGGGCAGAGAGCTTATATTTGTGCAAATTTGTGCGCCATAAATATAATTTGTGCGTCTTCAGGTTTTCGAGATATTGCGTTTCCCGCTGGAGTAACGTTTTGCGAATTCGTGTATCTCAAAGACCATTATATGTGCGCCTGTAGAATGAACATACACGAATAGCTCTTAATTTGTGCATATTTGTGACATAATTAGATGCCAGATAATATTTATAATTTTCAAGTAATCGCGCTTTATTGAAAACTTAAAAAAATATTGTAGCGCCTAAATGAGAAGACGTATAAACTCGCTAAAAACTGTATTCGTTCCATCTTGACGTTTATAATTACCATAAAAAGTTTCAAAACAGAACCTACAAGCGCTAATGAATAATATTACTAAAAGTCAAAACGACGGCATCATAACTTTGACGCCATCAATCAAGAAACTGGCTCAACCTAAGATGTGTAAATGTAAACCAAAAATTAGTGCATTTATCAAATAATATATAGTAAAAGTATCCAGCTTCAACTGTTTCGTATTAAGTAAATATTAAGACTAAACCAAAACAGTTATTCGGCGCAGGTTATCCGACCAAATTCGAATGACTACAAAAAAGCGACGGATTCATACGTATCGATGACCACCTTTATTAAACGTATTACACCTAAACTGTGTTCGTACAGTCACACTCAAATGTTCGTTGGGAATTATTATTACAATGACCTAATAAAAATATAATATATATTAAATGTACTTTCTGATCATATGAAATCAAAGAGCTTGTTGGTTTAAAAAAATATTATTTTTATTATCATAATCATGATTCTTAAAGTAATTATGGCATCAAATCACAGATCAAATTTCCTACCTATAAATATTAAAACAAACATTGTTCAATTAAACTATTTGTACCTTGTATAGTCATTTGGTATTATTTAAAATCACAGATCAGTTTTTCATTTACTTAAATACACAAACAATAAAATCACTTAATGTGGCTCAGTACCATCATGGCGTGAAATTTAAATATTAAGTAGTTGTTGTTTTGGCCGAAATATAATTAAGTTTTGGGTATGATTGTATAGTACGCGAACGTAATAAATACCTATAGAGCGTTATATTTTGTTATGAGTTTATGTTTCTTAAAAAATAGCCGGATTTGAAAACTTCAACCCAAGTTTCACATATCGGGCTGCTTAGGTTTGGGTTTTCAAATTAGGCTAATTTTTAAGAAACATAAGCTGATAATAATTTTAACCGGTCTATACTACGTTCGCGTCCTATCCAAAACTAAATTATATCTCGGCCAACAAATAGGTAACTACTTTATACTTGAATTTCCCGTTATGATGGTACTGAACCTTTATCACAGAAAATCACAGTTTTTTCGTTTTTCTACTGATATAATAAATGCAAATGGCTAAATTTATTTATGTCTAATCAAAAAAAAAAACTGAATTTATTTTAATAACTATTTCTACTGCACTGTACTCGGGCACAATACGTTTCAACCAGTTAGCGAGTAAAGTTAAGAAGGTCATCGATACGTATGAATCCGTCGCTTTTTTGTAGTCATTCGAATTTGGTCGGATAACCTGCGCCGAATAACTGTTTTGGTTTAGTCTTAATATTTACTTAATACGAAACAGTTGAAGCTGGATATTTTTACTATATATTATTTGATAAATGCACTAATTTTTGGTTTACATTTACACATCTTAGGTTGAACCAGTTTCTTGTTTGATGGCGTCAAAGTTATGATGCCGTCGTTTTGACTTTTAGTAATATTATTCATTAGCGCTTGTAGGTTCTGTTTTGAAACTTTTTATGGTAATTATAAACGTCAAGATGGAACGAATACAGTTTTTAGCGAGTTTATACGTCTTCTCATTTAGGCGCTACAATATTTTTTTAAGTTTTCAATAAAGCGCGATTACTTGAAAATTATAAATATTATCTGGCATCTAATTATGTCACAAATATGCACAAATTAAGAGCTATTCGTGTATGTTCATTCTACAGGCGCACATATAATGGTCTTTGAGATACACGAATTCGCAAAACGTTACTCCAGCGGGAAACGCAATATCTCGAAAACCTGAAGATGCACAAATTATATTTATGGCGCACAAATTTGCACAAATATAAGCTCTCTGCCCATGTATGTATTTTATATCTCCGATGATTCGTCTAGAATTTTCTTGCTAGAACAACGTTACTCCAGCAGGAATCGTTTTTACGTTTTTTTTTCAAAACTACAAGACGCACAAATTTTTTATGCGGCGCACATTTACAGCAGATTGCGCACTAATTATACGTTCTACTCATATCACTCTAGGTGACACTTTCTTGCTGGCGTAACGTACACGAGGATATTAATGATTATTGTTATCTTACCCCAGGACATTTTCTTATAGGAACAGCACTGTCAATGTACCCTCAAGCAGATATTTCTGATTTAAATAGTAATAGGTTGAGTTTTTGGCAGCAGGCCACCCAGTTACAGCAAAGGTTTTGGAAGGCTTGGCACAAATACTATTTAAATTCCTTGCAAAATAGAAATAAATGGCGCCAGTCATTGCCGAACATAGTAGTAGGGGATTTGGTGTTGATAAGGGAACCAAATGCTCCTCCTTTGGTGTGGCCCATGGCACGGGTAGTGGAAGTTTTCCCTGGTAAAGACAACAAGGCGACACCTGAGAACCTGTGTCCAATATACACTTAATGCTAACCTCTCTTCCATCTTTGGCATAAATCTTAACCCTTGCTGTAGGAAGTAGTACATTACTTGTACTCCCAGATATGAGAACTACAGGGGCATTACCACCTTCTTCGAGATGAAGCAGAGTGTGATGTTTGTTTTTACACTGCCCACACTTAAAGTGGTACTTGCACTTACCGGAATGAGAATTTAGACATATTTCACATAGTTTGTGTTGCTTCACAAAAGAAATCCTATCAGGAGCAGTCTTTAGTTTAAAAGATGGACATGAATACAATTTATGATTAGTTAACTTACAATGTAAGCACTCCAATGCTGTCTTCGTTGTAGCTGCCAACGCTACCTTACCCTTGGCCGGCTGACCTTGTTGGACTGCGCCCTTCTTCGTAGTCGGCGTCTCTGCCTGCCTCTCGGTATTCTCCAGCGCGAGAGCACGCCTATCTAAATAGACCAATAATTCCTCAACCGTTGGCTCCTCATGTTGGCTCCTTTCTTGGTGGAACGTCCTGGCGTTGTAGACGTCAACCTTTCGTACCAACACGCCCAACATAATGGGATCCCATGTGTCCACCTTCGCCCCTAAATTTTTGAGGGCACTTAGTTGCTGCCGAACTACTGAAACGAAATTCCTTATATTATTAGCACTAGGGTATTTAGGCAAAGTTTCAATATCCAATAGAGTGTTTACATTTTCGCTAATTATCTTATATTTATTGTAAAATCGGTCCTTTAATAATTTTAGGGCAATTTCGTAGCTATCGCTTACAAGAGGTAGATTTTTAATCAAATCATAGGGCTCGCCATGCAAGAATGATCGTAGATAATAAATCCTTTGTACATTATCTAAAGACTTATCGTTGTGCACTACAGAGGTAAAAATTTCTATGAAAGTAACATATTCCGAGTATTTTCCTGTAAAAATAGGAATATTAATATGAGGCAGCTTGGTTTTACTGCTGACCTTCGCTGGAATTTCACTCTTTTTCGAAGCGGTTAGATTTATAATTTCGTTTAAGACCGATACGCAATAAAAATATTTATCTTCGACGTCTTGAAAATCTTCGTTATCGTTAGAGTCTAAACCTAATATCTCACTGTTATAGTCCTCATACTTTTCAAAATTTTGCAACAATCGATCACGTTTCGCAACAATGCATTCAAGGCTACTGCTCGCGAGCACCTCAGAATCCTTAGAAAACGAAAACAATCTAGATATTGTACCTTTGGTGTAGCCGCGACTGGCACGTAGTTTTTTAAGCTCCTGCTCCATGTTTAACAACAACACAAACACAATTTACAACAAATTGATACAAATTGATAAAATATTACAACTAAGTTTCACAAATTACTCAAAACAAAGAAAAATGTCTCTAAAATGGCGGATAATAAATACGACTCGTGATACTTGACAATACAATTGACAATATCAAAGTATGTTGCTCAGACGCATTGTTAGGGGGCGCGCGTGTCTTCCCGCTCAGCCAATGAGAAGCTAGCACGCACGATGTCAAACGTCGTTGGTTGCGCGCAGGCCAATCCTGGCGGGTTTCCGACTTCCGTCGCGTTCTGTTTGGATAGTAGAATATAACTCCGCTTCCAGTACACAGGCGCGGGAAACGCGGCAACTTCCAAATCCAACCAAAGAGAAATAATCCAGTGCTTGTCGCCGATTATCAAACGGACGTGACGTAACGTGTGACGATCTGTATCAACACGTTGTTCTTGATATTTCTGTTCACCTCCAAATGGAAATATGGCGGCGTTCAGTATGCCAAAAGTTTACACTATGATTTCTCATCAATGTATGAAAGGTATAGAGAATGCAATACCTTTAAGAATCGCACACAATAAAATTGATGTAGTGGTACAAATTATGGCAATATATATTATTCTTCTACTGTAATGTGGTGGCTTTTCAACTCAGTATTTTGTATGTTTCTTCCGATTCATCAAATATCCCTCGCAGCAAATGTATGTAAAGGTATAATAAAACATTGAATACCTCAAGTGATCGCACACAATTGTTGTTGATGAATCGTAATCTGTGCACCTCGATGCCGGCAGCGTGCTTCTTGCGAAAAACTGCCGTACTTCTCAGGCTCGTTGGACCAATGTCGGGGTCTTAGTGGACTGTATATTGTAATTAAAAGATGTCTTCGCAGTAATGGTGTTTATTACTAGCACAGCATGAGATACACTACACAATACAAATTGATACAGAGAGGCTACGTTACATAGTACTTAGCAAAGAGTATAAATATGTACTTAGTTAACCGCCATGACAGAAGAAGTAATGGATGTCTTTAAATCTATATTGTCTATACTTAATGCATAGATAAACAAAGACTAAAATATAGAATGTGTCTATAGTGATGCCATAGACAGTAGTGAAGAGAAGAGCTTCTGTGTCTGGCTGTTGGTGGGTCCACACTGAGCCAACGAAGGCGAACGAATGGGTTCGTTGGCCATGTCTGGACGGATTGTCGATGGCCAACGAACGTTCGTTGACGTTGGCCGGCGATCCGTAGCGTGGCGGTAACATCAAAGGATTTGCGCCATTGGACCGAATTCAGTTTGGACGGTCGCCAAACACCAACAAACGAACGTCAACAGAATGGTTGACATTTTGACATTCGACGGTCTGTTTAAATGTCAGAGCATGTGTCTACGTAGTAAATTACATTATCTTGAAGCTAAGTAGTTAATAACACAGAATAATAGCTGACTTGTAGATAATAATCATGGACATAAGACAGTTGCCAACCCCATTGACACATGATATCCTTAGGCTATGATCAAAATACACTTTCGAGTATTGTCTATGGAAAGCAATCCGGAATCATGAGCAAACGATGTTTTGGTCAAACACCAAATGTGTTTGGACGTTTGTCCGAAGGCCAACGAACGTTTGCTACCAACGTCAAAAAACCTTCGTTCGCCTTCGTTGGCTCAGTGTGGACCCACCATAATGGTGGGTCCACACTGAGCCAACGAAGGCGAACGAATGGGTTCGTTGGCCATGTCTGGACGGATTGGCGATGGCCAACGAACGTTCGTTGACGTTGGCCGGCGATCCGTAGCGTGGCGGTAACATCAAAGGATTTGCGCCATTGGACCGAATTCAGTTTGGACGGTCGCCAAACACCAACAAACGAACGTCAACAGAATGCTTAATGGTGGGTCCACACTGAGCCAACGAAGGCGAACGAATGGGTTCGTTGGCCATGTCTGGACGGATTGGCGATGGCCAACGAACGTTCGTTGACGTTGGCCGGCGATCCGTAGCGTGGCGGTAACATCAAAGGATTTGCGCCATTGGACCGAATTCAGTTTGGACGGTCGCCAAACACCAACAAACGAACGTCAACAGAATGGTTGACATTTTGACATTCGACGGTCTGTTTAAATGTCAGAGCATGTGTCTACGTAGTAAATTACATTATTTTGAAGCTAAGTAGTTAATAACACAGAATAATAGCTGACTTGTAAATAATAATCATGGACATAAGACAGTTGCCAACCCCATTGACACATGATATCCTTAGGCTATGATCAAAATACACTTTCGAGTATTGTCTATGGAAAGCAATCCGGAATCATGAGCAAACGATGTTTTGGTCAAACACCAAATGTGTTTGGACGTTTGTCCGAAGGCCAACGAACGTTTGCTACCAACGTCAAAAAACCTTCGTTCGCCTTCGTTGGCTCAGTGTGGACCCACCATGACATTCGAGTATTTCGAGTTCATTTTGACGGTCTGTCTGTTTAAATGTCAGAGCATGTGTTTACGTAGTATTACATTATCTTGAAGCTAAGTAGTTAATAACACAGAATAATAGCTGACTTGTAAATAATAATCATGGACATAAGTAATCCAGGTTCTTGATTCCCTGAATAAGGTTTCTTATCTTTTTATTATTATAATTATCACTTAACATGCGACTGCCGCTATATAAATACCTATCTGATTTAAAAATATGTAGTAGCCCACCATCTCCTCCTTCGTCTTGTGCAGTTGCTTCTAGCCAATTCAATTAATAAAATAAAGCTCGAAGTTATAATTAAATCGTCGTTGTCTCAAAAAACGCGGTGCTTCCTTGCGGGGCAAGAAAGCAGATTTCGTTGAAAGGTATTGTTTTTGTCTGTATTATTTCACTTTACTGGTCATGAACATATATAAGAGATCACTAAGAGATGCACAGGTTCTTAATATAGTATTACTTGAGGTCATAATTTATTGCCAATCATAGTAAAAATATAAAAACCTTGTACTCAATATAACAATTATCACAGATTCATTGTTGACTGGTGGCTATTTGAAAATTAAAAGACAGATGGATATTTTGTATGACCTTTGCACCATATTTAATTTAACGTACCAATTTTATTGTTATATCATTCAACAGCACAGATGAGATATTATCCGACCTAGACCACATTTCTGTTGCCAACTCGTCAGCCTGTGACATAGAAAACTGTGCAAAAGTGGTAAAAAATCCCAACTGTTGCCTGAAAATTCTCCATCAGAATGTTAGAAGCATATCACGGAACCTACCAGGTTTACTAACACTTCTACATAGATCTCAGCTATCTTGGGACTTAATCATAGCAACTGAATGCTGGCTACCTTGCACTCCTAATATTCCAAGGATTCATGGCTATAACCACTTCAAAACAAATAGGAACCAGACGCAAAATGAAGGCGTTGTTGTTTTTTATAAGAACTCAACAAACTTCACGATTGAAGAACCAGTTATTAATGACTGCAATTGCTTATTGATTAAAATTAATAACACTACTGCTATTTTAGCAATTTATAGGCCAGCTGGTTACAAGAATTTGAATATTTTTTTATTATCACTAGATTTTTATTTAAAATCGATATCTAAAATAACTAATATCGCTATTGTAGGCGACCTTAACATAGATATAACTGAGAATAACTCAGACTCTTATTCAGCAACCTATTTAAACCTCTTGGCATCCCATGGTATGTTGCCTGCTTATACAATCCCCACACATGGCAAAACTTGCCTAGATCACGTGATTCTAAAGACACGTTTGCCTGCTTTTAGTTTTATAGTTCAAACATGTATTACGGACCATAACGCTGTTATCCTTTTTTTGGAAACAAATAAATCCCAACCTAAGTCATTCAAGGTATTCAAACGAATAAAATACGACAAAATTGACACAGAAATAAAAAATACGTCTTTCTCAGATGTACTTTTATCATCGGATGCAGACGTTGCGGCAACTTTTTTCACAAATACCTTAAATAGTCTAATATTATCAAATACCCTAATTGTTAAAACCTCCAATCGTAAAAGAATTAATAAACCCTGGATTACTACTGGTTTGCTAAAATGTATGAGAAATCGAGACAACTTACACAAGAAAGCAAAGAAATACCCGGATAACTTAGTCATCGTAACCACTTATAAACGATACCGCAATTATTGTAACGAGCTTTTAAAAAAATTAAAAAGAAATCACGAAAAAACCGAACTCACTACTGCTTCCAAAGTTGGTAGTAAAAAGCTATGGAACACTATACAGGACATAACACACACAAAAAAAGACAGAAGTGAAGCTTTGCAGTTGATCGACAGCCAAAATCCTCTTGCTTCCGCTAATAATATTAACACGTTCTTTGTTAACATAGGAAAGAATATCGCAAGTCAGGGCTCACAAATTAACGATAGCGCGCCCACAAACCGCCCCGTGAGATCGCATCCCCACTCACTAGTACTTCTTGCAACAGACTTAACAGAGGTAAATAGTCTTATTTTAGGACTAAAAAACGATTGTGCCACTGGTCGGGACAACATATCAACCAATTTTATAAAAAGATATCGACAGTATCTTATCGCACCAATTACACACATATGTAATCTGGCAATTAGAAGTGGCAAATTCCCTAACAATTGGAAGTTAGCAGAAGTACATCCTATCTATAAAAGTGGCGACGGGGCATCAATAAACAATTATAGACCTATATCAATTCTGCCCGCTATCTCCAAAATATTGGAAAGAATCATGAATAAGCAACTGGTCCTCTATCTGGAAGAAAACTCACTACTCTCAGCTTCACAATTCGGTTTTAGATCACGTTTGTCAACTGCAGACGCAACTCATGAATTGACTGATTATATATCTAATAGCTTGGACAAAAACAAGAAGGTTATCGTAATATTTATGGACTTAGCAAAAGCCTTTGATACAGTTTCCGTACCACTACTAATTAAAAAACTAGAATACCTAGGCGTAAGGGATACCCAACTAGATCTTTTTTCGGACTATCTAAGAAACCGATTCCAAAGAGTTCGAGTAGGCGAATGGGTAAGTCATGACCTTCCAATTCAGCATGGAGTTCCGCAGGGAAGTATCCTTGGCCCTACGCTTTTTCTAACGTACATTAATGAACTCTGTGATCTTAAAATGTCAAATGGGAAGATCATATCCTTTGCTGATGACACAGCATTACTGTTTGAAGGAGAATCATGGCCACGGGTTTATGAGTGTGCCCAAGAGGGTCTTAATCAAGTTCTGTCATGGTTGTCAAGCAATAAACTTGTACTAAACGTCGATAAGACAAAATATATCGAGTTTTCCTTAAAAAACTCTGCACTCCCCACAAATGAGCTAAATATAACAGCACACTCTCGTTCATGCTTAAGTTCTGGCTTCGTACCTTGTAGTTGCTCTAACCTCCAAAAAACCAACACAATCAAATACTTAGGAGTCTTAATAGACAACTCACTCAGCTTTCACCCACATATAGATCTTCTGGCAGCCAGAACCAGGAAACTAATATACATTTTTAAATTTCTTCGTCACGTTGCAGATGTCAAGGTCATCAAAATGGTCTATCTTGCTATATGTCAATCTGTCATATCCTATTGCATAACAGTATGGGGTGGTGCAACGAAAATGGCAGTCCTAAAGCTTGAAAGAGCTCAAAGAGCAGTACTGAAAGTTGCCTACTCCTTACCATTCTTACACCCAACCAGGGATCTCTACGTAATAACTAGGGTGTTGACGGTGCGCCAGATTTTTATATTAAACACCACTATTCGCAAACATTCACTTCTACAATATAACCCCTCCTCTACGGAAAATAAGCGACGCAAACACTTAGTATGTCCAAAACCACGGTTTCAGACTAGCCTTTGTCATCGTCATTTTCAGTTTCTTGGTAGCCACCTGTACAATAAACTTAATGAAATATTATCGCTTTATCACCTTTCTAAAACAAACTGTAAAGAAAAATTAGTCCAATGGCTCCAATGTCTGGACTACGATACCACAGAGCAATTACTTTACATTCCATCGTAAATATAAAACTCACTCATATACACATACGATTACACACGCCACAAAACACACACTCACACACACACTCACACACACACTCACACACACACACACACACACACACACACACACACACGCACACACACACACACAATCATACGTCAGCTATAGTATAATAATATTCCACACAAACAGCTCTAATCCATGTATATAAAATGTTTTGATTAACGCTCGTCAATTCCGGGTGGGAGCCTGGTGATCTGTCACACAGGGTTTTCCCTAGTACAGACTCCAGTCTCTCATAAAGGAACATAACATTAATGTCACTAGCATTTTGTCACATTATATCTTAAGTTAATGCCTTGTTTGTGAACCTTTGTGATGAGAGAAATAAAATTTATTATTATTATTATTATTATTAATCGAATTCATATTTCAGGTTGGAGTTATATGACCAAAACTTTAATTTTGGCCGCCCCGACAATGCTGATAATTAAGATCCAAAGATGCAGTTGCCATTAAGAGAAACCTATCGGGATATTAACAGTAACACAATGCTGCCACCCCTAGATAAGACGATGATTAGACATTATTTAAGCTAGTAAGTATTCCAAAGTCTAACATTATAAAATACATAGGATAATTATTAGACCTGCCTTTCACAACTATTATTTTATTTTCTAGCATGCTGAAAAAAATGAATACAGCAATACAGTTATAAGAGACGCGTCATTTGCTGATGGTGCGAGCTTCTGTGGTTGGTGACAATACCTTCATTAAAGGATATTGCAGGAAGACGATGAAGAATCTACAATATGAAGTAGATATATCAATAAATAAAAATGCTAATCCTGAGGCATCACATTGCGAATGCCCTGCTGGAAGTGGAACAAATGCCTTGTGCCTTTCACAACTATTATTTTATTTTCTAGCATGCTGAAAAAAATGAATACAGCAATACAGTTATAAGAGACGCGTCATTTGCTGATGGTGCGAGCTTCTGTGGTTGGTGACAATACCTTCATTAAAGGATATTGCAGGAAGACGATGAAGAATCTACAATATGAAGTAGATATATCAATAAATAAAAATGCTAATCCTGAGGCATCACATTGCGAATGCCCTGCTGGAAGTGGAACAAATGCCTTATGCAAACATGTTGCAGTCCTCTAACTTGGCACTGAGAACATGGTACAAGAAAAACTTCTCCTTCTAGAAGAAGTATGTACCCAAAAACTGCAGCAGTTCCATGTGCCTAAAAAGCCCTACACTGGTACTCTTGTTCAGGCAGAAAAATTTCACAGGCAAAAAATAAATTTAATTTTTGAGCCATACCCTATTAAAAATGTAGATAAAGTAAATTATAATGTTTGATTCCGTAATTTGATCCTGGGTTTTACTAATTCCAGAATGCCTTTAAAGCAGTTATATGAGCCAGCTAACCCATATGCTCTTTCAAATGATCATATGTACACAGAAATCAATTCCAAAAGCCAATTTTTAAAAGAAATGAAATCAGATATTATTACTCAAGAAGAAGCAAACCTCATTTAAAATGATACCATTGGTCAAGTCCGGATTGGCATAAATACAGACAAGTGCGACTAACAGCCAGTAATTTCCACACCATTTGTAGTTTAAGAATATCAACGATGACAAAATATGCAAGGGAACTAATTAATAAGAAAGAATTTCATTCCAGAG
This sequence comes from Hypena proboscidalis, assembly GCA_905147285.1. Classification (NCBI taxonomy): domain Eukaryota; kingdom Metazoa; phylum Arthropoda; class Insecta; order Lepidoptera; family Erebidae; genus Hypena; species Hypena proboscidalis. The sequence continues at coordinate 1,017,297 of CAJHVD010000003.1, forward strand.
CTACCAGCCATGGAATATTAAATGAAAAGATAGCATTAAACAAATATACTGTGGATTATGGACTTCTCATAGAGCCATGTGGCATTTTTATTAGTTTAGAAAGACCATATCTTGCTGCATCGCCTGATGGGTTATTGAGCACAGATACAATATTAGAAATTAAATGTCCCTATGCCAGTAGGTATCAAACAATAAGTGATAAGTCCTACTACTATTCCTAATTTGGAGCTAGTAGATGGGATATTAAAGTTAAAAAAAACATGCCCATACTTTTCAAAGACAGTTATATTGCTCAGGCAGATCAAACTGCAACATGATTATTTATACATACAAAGACATGAAAGTAGTATAATATATTGAAAAAGATAATTATTTTATAAGTAGTATGCTGACAAAATTAGACAGTTTATATAACAACTTCTTTAAAAATGCCTTGTTTGAAAAACATATTTATTATAATTATAATGAAAGCTTTATGAAATAAAACACTTACTTCTATTTTAGTTATTTTTATTTACAATGCCTTCCCGAAAATTACAGAGCATTATGCATATTGAGAAAATTTTTGATGCTAAAGGAACATAAAAATGGTTCAAATCATTTCTTAAAATTAAATATGTTTTTGTTAACCCTATAAGTCTTTCAATGTGGACCCTCTGGCTAGCCAACTTCTGGTCTAATTTAATTTGAATGCCTGGAATTTGTGATTTTCCTCTTAAGAAATGAGGAATATTGATGCCTATTCCTTTTGTAGCAAATAGGTCCTGCACATTGAATCCTTGGTCTGCCATAATACTACCTCAGGTTCACTATCTGCAATAACGAGCTGCGCTCAACTATCTGACGATCACTCACAGAACCAGCGTATGCACTTAAACCTCCTGGTGAAGCACCTAACAAGGTATTTTTATGTATATAGGTGCTGAACGAGGCTTTCTGATCATTGGGCTGACTAGGTTTTTGGATTCCAATTTCAGTTCCATCTATGATCATCCGTGTAGATGAATAATGTTTTTTAAAACTATTTGGCATATAAAAATCCACTAGTTCAGGACTAGGCCAAATATCAATTAAGCTCATCATCAATTTAGTATTATTTATGATTTATTATTATATAATTTTTTTGTAATGTTTGACGTGTTCAAGCGCCTCCTGGGGCTTATGAAAATAAATGATTTGAATTTGAATTTGAATTTGAATTTTGCTCCAAAAGTCACTAATAAAATTGATCCATGTAACTATTATATTAGAGACCTCAGTTTTACTAACCAAATATTTTGCCGAGTTCAAAATCAGTTGTATTTCGCCATAGTTTAATTAATATCATGAGAAATTGGTCCTCTACTGATAACCCAACCACTCAACTCCAACGGTACTTTAAATTATTAGCCATTGGCAAAAGTGTGCTTAGAACTAAATAAAATTTAGCTGATGTTTCTAGTCCAGTATAATAATGCACAGTCTCATCATCTGCAAGTAAGAGCTCTGTTGAAAATAATTTTAATATGGTGGATGTCTGAGTGCCACAAGTATTTTGATTTACAGTTTTCAGTTATGGTGATTCTTGACTGCTGTTATCAACTTCTACTTCAAGTTCTTCAGATACATCGACATGCACATCACGATCGTCATTTTTAAGTGGAACTATATCCTCACAGACTTGCGAAGTTGATGGCATTTCAAAAAGCTTTTTCTTTTTACTATTACGGACTTCTAATCGGTTTTTTCTTGCCTTCGCCTTCTCCGAAATTGTTTGTGTGTTCCATGCAAAGACTGATGGTACAGATCCTTTCTTCAGATACTTATGCTGGTGTTCAACTCCTGGAACAAAAAGTTCACGTGTTATTATTACATTTTCAAACTAACTAACTATTCTAATGTTATTGTAAGATGTTTATATTACTAGTTATTACAACTAATTGTTGGCAAACACCTTACCTGTGTATTTACTGACGTTTTCATAGTCACTTTCCACAAAATGTTTCCGACTTAACCTCGAATTGTTTGTTGGTGTTAAATTTTCGCGGCGAATGGCTTTTAACCACTGACGACGTATTTTCTTATCTTTTAGGAAATGATGAACTCCAATTTCCGAGCATTTCAGTACGCTGCAACGAGTCATTTTAACAGTACAAATTATTTTCTGATTTTCACGAAGGAAAACGCTATGTTTTGGGAACTAGCTACTACAGCGCCACTTTGACAGTTGCCAACCCCATTGTGTTGCATGTTAATCTTGCAACTGTTATATTTCTGCCCCGTAGAATGTTAAATAAGGCTAATTTATGCAATGGAAACAAAATGGTTTGTTTACATACAACTCCATAGAACTTACCTTTTGATTTCTGTGCAATGTAACGTAACTTACGGTTAAAAGGATGTTTCCACGTAACCATAACATACACTATAGCATAGCTAAACATCGTATTAGACTTAATACCATTTCTTTGTTTATTTATTTAACAATAAAACTGAAAGCGTTTGCGAATCAATAACCTAATCAATAAAGTAGTGACAATTCAATTGACAATGACGTTTGACAGCTGGCTGACGTTTAGTGACGTTCTTCAAGATATTTTTGGTAAATGATTTACGATTGCTTAGGAAGTTTTATGTTGTCGTAATTACCTGTATTGATCGTTAATCGATTTATACTGGTACATCCTTCATAGATTTGACATCTGTGAGTTGTCAATCGTTTTCTTTTGCTCTTCAATATGGACGTGGAACGACGCATTATTGTATTCGAGCGTGGGCGTTGCGATTGTTCTCGCATGTATCCACCATAATCTTTTGGGGAGCCAGCAATATTGTAATTGGACTAATACTGCAATGCTGGTAAGTGATAGTTTAGTTTGTTGAGTAGGAATATTTCTCTCACCATGTAACACGTGGTTCTACAGTGTATATTTCTTTTCGTTCCAGGCTTCCACCACTATTTCAACATTTTCAAACATTTTCCAACATCTTCCAAATTAATGTCCTGAATCTAGATAGTATTCAGCCCATTTTCCACGACAACATGTTGTGTAGTTAATGTTTTGTTCTCATGTGTGTACACATGTGACTATATTTCACTCATCTTGAGCTTATGATTTTAATCCAAATTTAACATAATCATCTTAAGATGTTTACCAATAATCTTTAAGGTCTCTGACCTCATTCAATTTCTTCTTGCAAATGCAAGTAATATTTCACACTGGAATCAACGAGCATCTTCAAGACTGACAGATCTGAAGGAAGGCCTCACATCCCGGTTTGACCGAGACGAACCGGAGCGTGAATCCTCCGCTAGTGCTGCCCAGGACCAAGACAGGAAGATCCCATGTCGTTGAGCTTCTGTTAAGTTAAGATGGTTCCAGTAAATTAGATATTAATTATAAGTAAACCTTGTAATTTAATTTAAGTAACTATATTCTAAGCTAACCCTAGAATAATAATTAATATTATTTTAAAACCATGTGAGAAGTTAGGTTAAACTTTAATTAAAATTGTATTAACTTAACTATTGTTTATTTTGTAAATTCCAGGAGTCCTTCAGACCCCTGGTGGCTTCCTTATAATTTCATAAATCATACACTCTGTCAAAATTACAGATATATAATAACCACAACACATGTACCCGATACTGTTGTCAATAGAGGCGACCGTCCCACCCCTGGATGATTGAGCTGGCATATACAAAAAGTGCTTCAGCATTAAGCACGTAACAAATTTGGCGATCCCAACGTTTGGCGAACAGGAATTTTGGGTATAGATTGTGTTGTTGATTTGAAAGGTTAGTGTTCTTTTCGTTTACTTCTTATTTTTTGATTGGTTGTGAATTTTTCTTTCTTCCAAGATGGCAGATAGGAGGATGAATTTCTATCACCTATTGAGTGATGAGTTGAAGTATGAGCTTCGCATCAGAGGCCATACTAATATTAAAACTGTGGCTGACATGAGAGCAAAATTGGCCTCATTGTCTAAGTCATCACGTCTAGATGTCACTGTAGATCCTGCAGACTTAGATGTGACATTAGAATTAGAATTGTGTTAAAATAAATTAAATGATATTCTTCATACTATTTCATCTTGTGGGGAAGATGTTACCCGCATGGATAGGTTCATTTCTAGACTGATTCATATTCAACTTCGATTGGGTAGACTGGTGGCAGAGGACACCAAAGCTCTAGAAATGATTGGAACCTTAAAGAAGGATTGTGATAGTGCTTTAAAACGTTTCAACGTTAACATTTCAGGCGAAACGGGCGTGTGCTGCGCTGAGGAGGCAGATGCGGCAGGTACCTGCGGAGTGGCTCCCGAGGAACCTGCGGAGTCTGCGTCCCCAGGCTGCAACAGAGGTGAGCTGCAGATCGTCATTGATCCCAGCCGTAACGTTTCCAAATAGAATATTAGAATAACAAAGAATGTGTCAGTGTCTGAATTATTGAGATGTATGCCAGAGCTGCTAGAAGGAGAAGCTTTAGAATGGTATAGATTTTATGGTAAAGACTGTAGATTGGTTTCAATTCATAGAACAATTAAAGTTCGAGTTTTTACCCACTGCTTATAGCAGAAAAACTTTGAAAGAAATATTATAATAAAAGTTATAAGAAACTTATGTTTACATTTATATAATGAAAAAATATTTTAGTAAGTTAGATACACCCATGAGAAAATCTGAAGAAGTTAATTTCAGTTTCTCTGAGAGGAAAGAATATATGTTCAGTCATTACCTGAATTAAAAGATATATTTTTAAAAGTTAGAGATAGGTTAGTTCATGCCTATGAAAGAGGCAAGAAATATTATAATAAAGGTAAAAGAAACTTATGTTTAAAAGTAGATCAGTTAGTTCGGAAAAAGGTTTATGTCCTATCCTATCCAACGCTGATAATATTATAATAAAGGTAGCATAATAAAGAAACTTATGTTTAAAAGTAGGTCAGGTAGTTTGGAAAAAGGTTTATGTTCTATCCTATCCAACACTGATTATAAATTTGCTAGTAAGCTAGCCCCTAGAAATATTAAATGTGGGGTCGAGGAAAGAGTGAGTCCATTAGTGTATAGGCTCCGTGCTATTAGTGGTAAGACAATAGGTTTAACACATGTCATGTTAAACATAGTTTATATGGGTGAAAGTGAAGAAGATGATAGCGGAGGAGTAGAGGACTCGGATAGTAGTAAATAGGTAAAATAGTTAATTTAGAATTAGGGTAAGTAGTATAATTAATTAGTGGTATGAAAACAGTTGTGCACTTGGAGTGTCAGTGATTGTGGTGTGTGTGAATGTCTGTATAATATGAATTGTTGATGTATGAATGTAAGGACCATTGTGATCATATGTACAATGGCCCCGGTTAGTAAGACGAAGTAATAAAAGTGAGTGTCAGGTCGAATGTGAGACAAGAAAGTGATGAATGTATGTGGTATGACATCCCACGGTCATTGGGACCCCACCTTCACAATTGTTTAGTTAAACTTAGGTTAGTTAGACCTTACAAAATATTAGGTTAGTTAGGTTTAATGTTCTGCATTTAGTCAAAATTTTCATTACTTTACAACTGGCTGTGATCATTGATGGTATGTAGCTGGCCTCAGTTAAACTCTGTGCCAATTTTATTATAAGTTAGTTGTCAAATGTTGTTGTTTGGTTGCGCCAAATTGTGAATAGTCCACAATTTCGCTTCTTGAAAGGGGCTTTGTTGCATGTTAATCTTGCAACTGTTATATTTCTGCCCCGTAGAATGTTAAATAAGGCTAATTTATGCAATGGAAACAAAATGGTTTGTTTACATACAACTCCATAGAACTTACCTTTTGATTTCTGTGCAATGTAACGTAACTTACGGTTAAAAGGATGTTTCCACGTAACCATAACATACACTATAGCATAGCTAAACATCGTATTAGACTTAATACCATTTCTTTGTTTATTTATTTAACAATAAAACTGAAAGCGTTTGCGAATCAATAACCTAATCAATAAAGTAGTGACAATTCAATTGACAATGACGTTTGACAGCTGGCTGACGTTTAGTGACGTTCTTCTAGATATTTTTGGTAAATGATTTACGATTGCTTAGGAAGTTTTATGTTGTCGTAATTACCTGTATTGATCGTTAATCGATTTATACTATTACATCCTTCATAGATTTGACATCTGTGAGTTGTCAATCGTTTTCTTTTGCTCTTCAATATGGACGTGGAACGACGCATTATTGTATTCGAGCGTGGGCGTTGCGATTGTTCTCGCATGTATCCACCATAATCTTTTGGGGAGCCAGCAATATTGTAATTGTACTAATACTGCAATGCTGGTAAGTGATAGTTTAGTTTGTTGAGTAGGAATATTTCTCTCACCATGTAACACGTGGTTCTACAGTGTATATTTCTTTTCGTTCCAGGCTTCCACCACTATTTCAACATTTTCAAACATTTTCCAACATCTTCCAAATTAATGTCCTGAATCTAGATAGTATTCAGCCCATTTTCCACGACAACATGTTGTGTAGTTAATGTTTTGTTCTCATGTGTGTACACATGTGACTATATTTCACTCATCTTGAGCTTATGATTTTAATCCAAATTTAACATAATCATCTTAAGATGTTTACCAATAATCTTTAAGGTCTCTGACCTCATTCAATTTCTTCTTGCAAATGCAAGTAATATTTCACACTGGAATCAACGAGCATCTTCAAGACTGACAGATCTGAAGGAAGGCCTCACATCCCGGTTTGACCGAGACGAACCGGAGCGTGAATCCTCCGCTAGTGCTGCCCAGGACCAAGACAGGAAGATCCCATGTCGTTGAGCTTCTGTTAAGTTAAGATGGTTCCAGTAAATTAGATATTAATTATAAGTAAACCTTGTAATTTAATTTAAGTAACTATATTCTAAGCTAACCCTAGAATAATAATTAATATTATTTTAAAACCATGTGAGAAGTTAGGTTAAACTTTAATTAAAATTGTATTAACTTAACTATTGTTTATTTTGTAAATTCCAGGAGTCCTTCAGACCCCTGGTGGCGCCCTTATAATTTCATAAATCATACACTCTGTCAAAATTACAGATATATAATAACCACAACACATGTACCCGATACTGTTGTCAATAAGCGACCGTCCCACCCCTGGATGATTGAGCTGGCATATACAAAAAGTGCTTCAGCATTAAGCACGTAACAATTGACACATGATATCCTTAGGCTATGATCAAAATACACTTTCGAGTATTGTCTATGGAAAGCAAGCCGGAATCATGAGCAAACGATGTTTTGGTCAAACACCAAATGTGTTTGGACGTTTGTCCGAAGGCCAACGAACGTTTGCTACCAACGTCAAAAAACCTTCGTTCGCCTTCGTTGGCTCAGTGTGGACCCACCATAACTAAAACGTTTTTTAAGGTAAAGGGGTGTTAACGGGTTAAATAAAATATTATACAAAAGGGACAGTATATGAGCATTCCGGCGAAGGCGTATGGGTAACCACTTGAGCTTAACACGAAAAGCAGAAACATGATCATATTTGCGCAAACCAAATATAAATCTTATACAAAAATTTTGGAGGCGCTCAAGTTTATTAAGTTGGTCTTCGGTGAGGTCTAGATAACTGGCATCCGCATAATCAAGGATAGGAAATAGAAGGGACTGCACTAGCGTAGTTTTCGTAGCTATAGGAAGAAAATTGCGTAATCTTCGCAGGGACCCCCCCGAAGCAAACATTTTACGACTGAGTTCTTGGAGTTGAGGACCCCAGGATAAACATCTGTCGATAAATATGCCTAGGTTTTTGACTTTATCGCTGTACGGAATAGTGGTTCCTTCACAAGAAACAGAAGGCAAAAGCGACCAATCTATTCGAGATATTAACCTAGGGCTGCCGACAACCATCGCCTGAGTCTTCGTCGGATTAATGAGTAAGCCATAAGACTTACTCCAGCTGCAGATCTTGACTAAGTCATCGTTAATTTCCCTCACGGCGTCAGGCAGTTTATCTAAAGGAGCTTGAGAGTAAATTTGGAGGTCGTCAGCATAAAGGTGGTAGGAAGAAGTAAGTTGAGAAGTGATTGAGTTTATAAAAACCGCAAAGAGTAGAGGAGATAAAACGCCACCCTGAGGCACACCGGCAGTGGTCAGGCACCAAGAGGACATAGTCTCCTCGATACAAACACACTGACGGCGGCCATGCAGGTAATTACGAAACCAGTCGACTGCTATTGGAGATACATTAAGAGAGCGCAATATGTTGAGCAGAACCTCAAAGTCGACGGTATTGAAGGCATTGCTGAAATCAAGCAAGGACATGACTGTCAGATTACCTTCCTCCATACCAGACCTGATGTCTTCCGTAATATGAACCAAGGTAGTTGTGGTGCTGTGGCCTGGGCGGAAACCGGATTGGAAGGGATTAAGGAGATTATTTTTGGTAAGGAAACTATTAAATTGTGTGTGGATAAGGCGTTCCAAGACTTTGGACAGGAAGGGAAGTATAGAGATAGGGCGATACTCGGAGAATGTAGATGGGTTCTTTTTTTTAGGTATAGGTGTAATTTTGGCGCTCTTCCATGCTGCTGGAAAGACGCCATATGTGATAGAGAAATTGAGGATATGGGAGATGGCAGGAAGTAATTGGTCAAGGATAGTGTAGGTACAGTAGTACAGTAGGTAAATTTACAATTGCCTGTACCTTATCATCGAGTGGACGAATACCGTCTGTTGACACCTCATAACCTAAAAAGTTTAATTTTGATACTCCAAACACACATTTAGAAATGTTAATTGTGACACCAAATTCGTTAAACCAAAGAAAAACCTATATTGGTGACCCCTGTAAACTGTGCTATTTAATAATAGTTAGTTTTTGGTATTTTGGGCAATGGCTACTCCAGTAAACTCAGAAGTCAACACACCAGTGATACAAGCACAGGCGCCGAACAATGAGCCACATAGCGAGGATGTGTCGGCGTTGGCTAGTATTACGGTTTCCTCGCGTGTTCCTGATTTTTGGTCGGACCAACCACGACTCTGGTTCGTTCAATTTGAGGCAGTTGTAGCAAATCAGAGATTGAGTGAGGCTGCAAAACAAAACTTGGTCATAACGAAGCTGAACAAAAGTGCAATCCAACAAGTAAGTGATTTACTTTTGGCCCCAGCGGAGACTAAAAAGTACGACACGCTGAAATACAGACTACTACAAGTTTTTGAAGAATCAGAGACTCGCCAGTTCCAGAAACTACTTGGAGAAATGGAGCTGGGAAATCAAAAGCCTTCACAACTCTTGAGGCGAATGAGAGATTTGGCACGTGCAAAAATGCCAGACTCGACCCTGCAAATTATGTGGAACAGTCACCTGCCGGCAGCAGTTCAGGCGGTACTGGCGGTCACAGAAATCAAAGAGTTGGACAATCTGGCGGTGGTAGCTGACAAGGTGATGGAGGCGACCCGTCCAGCAGAAGTGGCGGCGGTGACGTCAAACCCCACCCCCAGGGACACCAGCGTGACAACAGATTTAGCAGCGGCAGTAGAAAAACTTAGCCTCGAGGTTGCAGAGTTACGACGTGGTAGGCAATTTCAACGTCGTACCGGGAATATACAATCAAGTTCACACTCTAGAAATGTAAGTAGAAGTCGGAAAGATCCTAATTGGCTGTGCTATTATCACTACAAATTTAGATCTAAATCTACTAAGTGTGTCGAGCCGTGTAATTGGAAAACTTCAAAGGACAATGCGAAGCCGACGGAAAACTAGCGGCGATACAGCCTGTGGCGGAGGTTTGTATCAATAACTATAATCGCCTATGTGTGTTAGATAGTAATAGTAGACTTAAGTTTTTGATTGACACGGGTGCTAATGTTTCGGTAATTCCGGTTGGTAAAATTAATTCTAACAAACTCGAAAGTGATAGTTATAAGCTGTATGCGGCTAATGGTAGCGAGATACAAACTTACGGTGTACGTAGTTTAGTTTTAAATCTTGGTTTAAGAAGAGCTTTCCGATGGACCTTCATTGTTGCGGCTGTTAAACAACCGATAATAGGGGCAGATTTTTTAACCCATTATAAGTTGTTAGTGGATTTAAGCGCGCGAAAGTTAATAGATCAAGTTACTCGTTTAAATGTTATCGCTTCAGTTGTGTGCCATGACGTATGTGAGTCATTAGTTCAAACATTAATAAATGATAATGTATGGCATAAATTACTATCAAAATACCCAGACATTACCAGACCGGTATCTTTCAAAGAAGTTCCTAAACATTCGGTGTGCCATTATATTGAAACCTCAGGACCACCGGTATACGCTAAGGCAAGGCCACTACCACCGGATAGATTTAAAAAAGTTAAGGCTGAATTTCAGAATATGTTAGAATTAGGAATTTGTCGACCCTCCAAAAGTCCTTGGGCGAGCCCGCTTCACGTGGTACCCAAGAAAAATGGAGATATTAGACCGTGTGGGGATTATAGGCGGCTTAATGCAATAACAAAGCCGGATCGTTATCCCATTCCACGTATAAATGATTTTAAATATTTAATTGCAGGTAATAAGACTGTATTCAGTAAGTTAGATTTAAATAGAGCATATCATTTTATACCTATAGCCCTTCAAGATATCGAAAAAACGTGTACGTTACGCCAGCAAGAAAGTGTCACCTAGAGTGATATGAGTAGAACGTATAATTAGTGCGCAATCTGCTGTAAATGTGCGCCGCATAAAAAATTTGTGCGTCTTGTAGTTTTGAAAAAAAAACGTAAAAACGATTCCTGCTGGAGTAACGTTGTTCTAGCAAGAAAATTCTAGACCAATCATCGGAGATATAAAATACATACATGGGCAGAGAGCTTATATTTGTGCAAATTTGTGCGCCATAAATATAATTTGTGCGTCTTCAGGTTTTCGAGATATTGCGTTTCCCGCTGGAGTAACGTTTTGCGAATTCGTGTATCTCAAAGACCATTATATGTGCGCCTGTAGAATGAACATACACGAATAGCTCTTAATTTGTGCATATTTGTGACATAATTAGATGCCAGATAATATTTATAATTTTCAAGTAATCGCGCTTTATTGAAAACTTAAAAAAATATTGTAGCGCCTAAATGAGAAGACGTATAAACTCGCTAAAAACTGTATTCGTTCCATCTTGACGTTTATAATTACCATAAAAAGTTTCAAAACAGAACCTACAAGCGCTAATGAATAATATTACTAAAAGTCAAAACGACGGCATCATAACTTTGACGCCATCAAACAAGAAACTGGTTCAACCTAAGATGTGTAAATGTAAACCAAAAATTAGTGCATTTATCAAATAATATATAGTAAAAATATCCAGCTTCAACTGTTTCGTATTAAGTAAATATTAAGACTAAACCAAAACAGTTATTCGGCGCAGGTTATCCGACCAAATTCGAATGACTACAAAAAAGCGACGGATTCATACGTATCGATGACCTTCTTAACTTTACTCGCTAACTGGTTGAAACGTATTGTGCCCGAGTACAGTGCAGTAGAAATAGTTATTAAAATAAATTCAGTTTTTTTTTTTGATTAGACATAAATAAATTTAGCCATTTGCATTTATTATATCAGTAGAAAAACGAAAAAACTGTGATTTTCTGTGATAAAGGTTCAGTACCATCATAACGGGAAATTCAAGTATAAAGTAGTTACCTATTTGTTGGCCGAGATATAATTTAGTTTTGGATATGATAGTATGATACGCGAACGTAGTATAGACCGGTTAAAATTATTATCAGCTTATGTTTCTTAAAAATTAGCCTAATTTGAAAACCCAAACCTAAGCAGCCCGATATGTGAAACTTGGGTTGAAGTTTTCAAATCCGGCTATTTTTTAAGAAACATATACTCATAACAAAATATAACGCTCTATAGGTACCTATTTATTACGTTCGCGTACTATACAATCATACCCAAAACTTAATTATATCTCGGCCAAAACAACAACTACTCAATATTTAAATTTCACGCCATGATGGTACTGAGCCACTTTAAGTGATTTTATTGTTTGTGTATTTAAGTAAATGAAAAACTGATCTGTGATTTTAAATAATACCAAATGACTATACAAGGTACAAATAGTTTAATTGAACAATGTTTGTTTTAATATTTATAGGTAGGAAATTTGATCTGTGATTTGATGCCATAATTACTTTAAGAATCATGATTATGATAATAAAAATAATATTTTTTTAAACCAACAAGCTCTTTGATTTCATATGATCAGAAAGTACATTTAATATATATTATATTTTTATTAGGTCATTGTAATAATAATTCCCAACGAACATTTGAGCGTGACTGTTCGAACACAGTTTAGGTGTAATACGTTTAATAAAGGTGGTCATCGATACGTATGAATCCGTCGCTTTTTTGTAGTCATTCGAATTTGGTCGGATAACCTGCGCCGAATAACTGTTTTGGTTTAGTCTTAATATTTACTTAATACGAAACAGTTGAAGCTGGATATTTTTACTATATATTATTTGATAAATGCACTAATTTTTGGTTTACATTTACACATCTTAGGTTGAGCCAGTTTCTTGTTTGATGGCGTCAAAGTTATGATGCCGTCGTTTTGACTTTTAGTAATATTATTCATTAGCGCTTGTAGGTTCTGTTTTGAAACTTTTTATGGTAATTATAAACGTCAAGATGGAACGAATACAGTTTTTAGCGAGTTTATACGTCTTCTCATTTAGGCGCTACAATATTTTTTTAAGTTTTCAATAAAGCGCGATTACTTGAAAATTATAAATATTATCTGGCATCTAATTATGTCACAAATATGCACAAATTAAGAGCTATTCGTGTATGTTCATTCTACAGGCGCACATATAATGGTCTTTGAGATACACGAATTCGCAAAACGTTACTCCAGCGGGAAACGCAATATCTCGAAAACCTGAAGACGCACAAATTATATTTATGGCGCACAAATTTGCACAAATATAAGCTCTCTGCCCATGTATGTATTTTATATCTCCGATGATTGGTCTAGAATTTTCTTGCTAGAACAACGTTACTCCAGCAGGAATCGTTTTTACGTTTTTTTTTCAAAACTACAAGACGCACAAATTTTTTATGCGGCGCACATTTACAGCAGATTGCGCACTAATTATACGTTCTACTCATATCACTCTAGGTGACACTTTCTTGCTGGCGTAACGTACACCGAAAAAACTGCAATCATTACTCCTTTCGGATTATTCGAATTCCCACGTATGACTTTTGGTTTGCGGAACGCAGCGCAATCGTTCCAGAGATTTATGGATACGGTAGTTCTTAATGGTTTTGATTTCGTATATAATTATATTGACGATTTGTGCATAGTATCGGAATCCGAAGAAATTCATAAAAAGCATTTAAATGCGGTTTTTCAAAGGTTTAACGAATTTGGTGTCACAATTAACATTTCTAAATGTGTGTTTGGAGTATCAAAATTAAACTTTTTAGGTTATGAGGTGTCAACAGACGGTATTCGTCCACTCGATGATAAGGTACAGGCAATTGTAAATTTTCCGAAACCTGATAATATCGAACAATTGCGTCGTTTTCTCGGTATGGTCAATTTCTATCGTTCGCATATACCTAATGCAGTCGATAGTCAGGCAGAGTTAAATAGTTATCTGCATAATAGCAAAAAGCGGGACAAAACCGTGATAAAATGGACTGATAAGGCCATCGAGGCATTCGATAAATGTAAGGTGAGCTTAAAAAGCGCCGTTACATTATCATATCCAATGTCCGATGCTAATTTATCTTTGATGTGTGATGCTTCAAATACAAGTGTAGGCGCGGTTTTACAGCAACAAATAGATACTAATTGGAAACCACTTGGATATTTTTCTAAAAAATTATCACCTACGGAAATGAAATACTCTACTTATGATCGTGAATTATTGGCTATATATATGGCAATAAGACATTTTAAACATTTAGTGGAAGGTCGGGCATTAACGATATTCACAGATCATAAACCTATCGTATACGCATTCAGTAAAGTAAATAGCGATAAAGAAAGTCCTAGACGTATTCGTCAACTTTCCTACATAAGCGAATTCAGTACTGACATTCGGTATATCAGCGGTGATCAAAACGTAGTAGCAGACGCTTTATCTCGGATAGAGACAGTAAGTTGTCCCACGATACTAGATTATGCGGCATTAGCAGAAACCCAATCCAGTGACGTATACTTACGAGAAGCATTGCAAGTAACAGATAGTAATTTACAGTTTAAACAATTTTACTTACCAGGTTGTGATAAACAAGTATATTGTGAAATTTCATCGAATAGAATTAGGCCATATTTAACTGAAAATTTTAGATTAATCGCATTCCATTCAATTCATGACCTTAGCCACCCTGGCATTAAATGTACTAAACAGATGGTTAAACAAAAGTTCTTTTGGCCGAATATGGATAGAGATGTTACCAAATGGGCTAGAACTTGTCCTATTTGTCAGAAAGTAAAAATCAATAGACATACTGTTTCCGGTGTAGGTAGTTTTGAACGGGCTGAACGTTTTCAGCACCTACACATTGACATAGTCGGACCTTTAACGATATCACCTGATGGTTATAGATATTGCGTAACTCTTATAGATCGTACAACGGGTTGGCCAGAGGGGTTCCTGTTAAAAATATTACAGCGGAAACCGTGGCTAGAGTAGTTTTTGAGTGCTGGATCTCACGTTTTGGATGCCCTTCAAAGCTAACAAGCGACCAGGGTAGACAATTTGAGAGTGATATGTTTAAAAACCTTATGAAATATTTAGGTATACATAAAATACGCACAAGTCCGTATAATCCAAAAAGCAACGGCGTCATTGAGCGTTGGCATAGAGCATTAAAAGTATCCCTTATGGCACGTTTACAAGATGACAAGTCTTGGGTGGACGAGCTTCCGATCGCGTTATTAGGACTGCGTGCAGCTATCAGAAGTGATAGCGGAGTAAGCGCAGCGGAATTGACCTACGGTAAAACGATTCGATTGCCGGGTGATTTTTATGATGAAAATAAAATATGTATGTCGGACTCTGAATATTTACAGGTACTTAGAGATTCTATAAATAAATTGAAACCACGACCACCATGTCATAGTAATTCACGTTCGCTATTCATATCCAACGATCTTAATACGTGTAAAAGTGTGTTCGTTAGAATTGATTTATTGCGTAAGTGTCTTCAACCACCATATGACGGTCCATACAATGTCGTAAAAAGACAAGGAAAGACTTTCACTATCAAGGTAGGCGATAAAGAAAAGTGTATTTCCATATACAGACTGAAACCTGCCTATGTAATTGATAGCGATTGTAAAAACTCTACCGACAATAATTTTAATTTGGATTGTAACTTAAACGATAAACAAAGCGCAGCGGCAAAGGTTAGTCATAACAAAACAACGCGTTTTGGCCGAGTAATCAAAACACCATTGAGATTCGTAGAATAAGCAACATAAGTAGCGTTTGACACAAAGGAATTATTATAACACTTTTAGTTATAAACACTTTTATTGTTTATTTTAAATATACTTTTGTATAAGCTAATCATAGGTTAAGACATTTTTATTGTTTATTTATATAATAAAACTTATGTGTATTTTTTTTTGTAAACAAGGCTTTCGTTGAGTAGCAGTTTGTTTAGCTCTCACAAAGCGCTTGAGATTAAGCAGGCGGCAACCGCATTTATCTACAAGTAAAGTGTTTTAAGAAAATATGTTAGCTTAACCCTTTAATTACTTATTAAATATTTGTTACTTTTTTTGTTTTAAAAAAGGGGGGAATGGTGTAGGTACAGTGTATATTATTAATTTATTATGTTAACATAAACATAGATTAAAATGTAAACAAACTAGCGACGTGGCTGCGCCCCGTCACTTAACTCAGTCGTGAATACAAACAGTTTGCGTGAACACGTATCATCTATTATTTATATTCCAATTACCTCAACAAAATACCAAAGAAAAACCTATAGATAGGAAGGATCATATTACGGCTGACACCATCACTTCCAACTGCGTTAGAAGTTATAGACATTATACTCTTCTTAACGTCACAATCAGCAAATTGACTAAAGAAAAAAGTAGGACAGTCAGGAGTCGAAAGGGTAGAAAGATACTTCAACGTGTTATCTTTGGTAGTCCTATCAAAGTTGGACGAAGCAGAAAAATGACGATTTAGGGAGTTTATATCTAATTTATTAGGAATTAATTCTTTTTGAGGTTTACCCACTCCAAGCGACCTTAGGAATTTCCAAACTTTGGCTGGATCACCGTTTTCAACTGCGTTATGGATGTTTCGGCGTTGTGCATTCCTACACACCTTTTTGCAATGGTTTCGGATATATAAATATTTTTCTCTATTTAAGTCTGAGGAACGACCTTTGTACTTAGCCTCAGCAATGGCCTTTTTAGCCAAAAGAACTTTAATTTCGTCGGTCAGCCAGGGTGACGGAGGATGCTTGACCTTAAACCTACGAACTGGAGCATGTACGTCATAAAGTTTTAGCAATTTTTCGGTAAACATATTTATTTTGTCGTCAATAGATCCCGACTCAAAGAGAGGGCCCCAATCGATGTTTTCGGCATCCCCACGAAGATTATCAATGTTCAAACTACGAAAATTTCGCTGCACAAGGATCTTGGGCTTAGGTTGCGGAGGACGTATTTGGTAGGAAAGGAAAATCAAGTCGTGATGGGAAAAAGCATCAGCGGAACATTGACCATGCTTAACGACATGATTAGGAGAGGACACAAAAATAAGGTCAGGAAGGGACGGAGTGCAATTTGGCAGGTGGTGAGTAGCACTCAGGGGAAGTATGGACAGGTTATTGGATTGGATAACTGATTTAAGAGAGGAGGAGCGGGAATCATTCTTAAGGAGACAGGTGTTGAAATCACCCATGATTATGCTATGACTGTAAACAGGAACCAAGTTTTCTAACAGGAGTTCGAAGGACGAGAAGAAGTCTACACGTAACGAAGGAGAATAATAAACACCGAGAAGAATTTTAGTATGGAGAAGTTCAACCTCTAAGATGAGATGCTCACCTGCACCAGATGATGGTGGCTGTGGCGACATGCTAACAATCACGGAATAGAAATACCAAAGGAAATGGTATAAGACACGATTAGTATGGAAACTGCTGTCGCCAAACTCACACAAATAAACCAATAATCATACTTCGCACTACACACAAAGAATTCATTTGATTGGTCGTTTTTATTTTAGTAAAAATAAGCATAAAGCACATGCTATAAATTTGAAAATATACCTTTACTGCTATTGATAAGCTTTATTTTGATAAACTGCAAAAAGTACTTACGACGTTTTGTTATCTTAGTAATGTATTACATTTGACTGACGAGATAATTCCGCTACTTGAGTAGAGATGGCAGTATTTTAGATGGACGCAATTTTAACCTTAAACACGTACGACATAAGGATGAGATTTTGTTTCAGAGATTGATTTTTAGCGCTATTCACCCAGTGATGCGCAATATTGAATTTTATAATTACATTGTCGATATCGATAGATACATGATTTCTTATTTGAGCTAACGAGTTTTATATGTGAAAATGTTGCATTTAGTATAATATAGTTTCTTACTATTTTTTATTAATAGACTCGACACTCGCACAATGGTACCAGTAGCTACCGCTCGCGTTTTTTAACTGAATCTTTTTGTAACAATACTTAACATGTTGTGTAGCTCATTTTAAATAATCTGGATAAAATAAGAATACTTTATTTTTTAACCCCCGATAACCGAACCCAGCTAACTCTATGTCAGATCAGATCAGATTGAATGTAAAAAGGTAACACTGTTTGTTACCTTTTTACATTAAAAGACAGAATAACTATCGAATTTGTAATATTATATTGTGATTACTTTTCTTTTTTAAGTCTATCGATAAACTCAGTATTGTACGAACTCACACATCACTAAACGAGTAGCGTAGAATCATGGTACAAAAAACTCAGATATGCTCAAGACTGACATATGCCACCATATTTGTGCCAGGTTCTATGAAAATTTGACAACACTCATACATTCCTGGCACAACATACTGAACTGTCATCGTGGTGAGGAGACCTAATTCAAATTCAAATTCAAATTCAAATCATTTATTTTCATAGGCCCCAGGAGGCGCTTGAACACGTCAAAACATTACAAAAAATGATATAAAAGTAAATAATAAATAATACTAAATTATACTAATTACAATGATTTGAATAACCGGGGCTCAGATTAATTTTAATCAAACTGTTTAGAATCGAATTAAAATCAATCTAAGTACCAGCTCCGATGGGTATTGCATTATGAGAAGAGCTGGTGAGAAACTCATGTGCACCATCTTTTAAAATGAAAAATATAACAATATAAAAGTACATAAAAAAATCACATAAGAAGAGCAATTCATTTCCAAATACTATTATCATTTATGTAGTCTGAAATACTATAGTAAGCTTTTTGACATAATTTAGTTTTAACATATTTTTTAAATTTACCTATCGATAATTCTATTGCGTCTAAAGGAAGTTTATTGTAAAAGCGTATACATTGACCTGGAAACGAGTTAGAGATTTTATGGAGCCTAGTAGTGGGCACAGCGAGTTTGTTTTTGTTCCTTAGATTTAATTTATGGAGATCACTATTTTTCTTAAATTTCGTTTGGTTTTTGTGAACGTACATTAAATTTTCGTAAATGTATTGAGAATGTAACGTCATAATATGTATCTCTTTAAATTTATTTCTTAGTGTCTCCTTGGGACTCATCATATAGATAGCTCGAGTAGCTCGTTTCTGGAGCACAAATATTGAATCTATATCCGCGGCACTACCCCAAAGCAATAAACCATATGACATTATACTGTGAAAATAGCTAAAATAAACTAAACGCGCAGTGTCAACATCGGTCAGTTGACGAATTGTTTTTACGGCGTAAGCTGCTGAGCTGAGTCTACCAGACAACGTTTCTATATGTGGGCCCCATTGTAATTTAGAGTCTAATGTTATACCAAGAAAGACAACCTTATTGACCATTTCCAATTCCTCATTGTCCATCACCACACTAGTTTTGACTTGCTTAACATTTTTTGTAAAAAATCTAATATATTTTGTTTTACTACCATTTAAAAGCAAGTTATTAGCACTAAACCAGTTTACTATCTTTGATAAAGCATTGTTTACATCGTCAATTACTGATTGTTGTCTTTTTACCTTAAAAACTAAAGAAGTGTCATCCGCAAACAATACTATCTCATGATTATCCTTAACAAGATGAGGTAAATCATTAATATACAAGAGAAACAGGAAAGGCCCTAAAATAGAGCCTTGTGGCACCCCCATTGCTACAGCTGATCCATGCGAACGCTTTCCATTGACATCTACTCTCTGAATCCTATCGCTTAGATATGAAGTAAGAAGATCCAGAGCGATGCCTCTTATACCGTAGTGGTGTAACTTCTTGACTAGAGTTTCATGCTGCACACAATCAAAAGCCTTAGATAAGTCACAAAACACCCCATAGGCATCCCGCGACTCTTCCCAAGCCTCAAATATGCATTCCAGTAATTTTACCCCAGCATCACATGTTGACCGTCCGCGAGTGAAACCGAATTGTTTAGTGTGCAACAGATTGTTTTCATTAAAATATTTAAGTAACTGCGCGAGAATTAATTTTTCAAAAATTTTACTAAACGTAGGTAGCACCGATATTGGTCTGAAGTTTGTGGGGTCTAATGTACTACCTGATTTAAACAAAGGAATGACTTTACTTAATTTCATTAAGTCAGGAAACACACCACAATCCATACATCTATTAAATATCACGATTAAATCAGGTGCAATAATGTCAATCAACGAATTTATAATATGTACAGAAATGCCCCATAGATCAGCCGTTTTCTTAATATTAATTGATTTAAACGCGGCTTTAAAATCAGACAAATTAACATGGTGAAAATCGAAATTATTGTAAAACTCAGGCACATTATCTTTAAGTAACGACTCGGCAACGGAGGAGGAAGAGCCTAAAGCACTAGTTAGAGAGACAGGAAAAGCAGTAAAAAATCCTTCAAAAGCACTGGCAACTTCTAAATCTGACTTGGTTACTTGACCATTGATACTTAACTTAAAGTCTGAATTTTTTGATCTAACCTTCCCAGTCTCTTCATTAATAACCTTCCAAGTGGCTTTAATTTTATTACTACTGTTTTTGATTTTAGATTTAATAAATGTAGATTTGGCAATTTTACAAACGCGTTTAAAAATCTTCGAGTATGATTTGACATGTTCTTTAAACTCTTCACTGCTATTAAATTGTCTTTCATAGTATAAAATGTACAATGTTTGCCTACTCTTAATGATACCTGCGGTTGCCCAGTCACCAAAGACAGGACTACTAGTAACAGTAATCTCCTTGGAAGTAAATATTGAGTTAAAATCGCGAAGAAATGAATCAAAAAACGAATTATACATTACATTAGGCTCTATGTCATTATCTAAGAAAGGTAAGTTATTAGCTAGGTTAACTCTCATACGTTCAAAGCGACTAGCTGTTACTGGTACAGAAGTAATTTTTTTCTTAACTACATTTTTACTTTTTATTTTAAAACTTATCATTTGCCCAGAATGATCAGAATCTAGTTTATTAATAATACTTCTGTGAGTTGGACTAATATCTGTATAAATATTGTCTAAGCATGTAGCCGTGGTGGCACTTATTCTAGTAGGCTCCATAAATAAGTTTATTAAATTATGGGATTTAAAAAGACTCAAAATTTGACATGATGCAGTTGTATTAACTAGAATATTAATATTAAAATCTCCACAGACTAAAATTGTTTTACCCAAATTATTTACTCTGCATAGGGCTTCATCCATGATTTGTAAAAATAAATTAAGGTCTGCGGAGGGAGGTTTATATACGCATATAATAATGAACTGCTCTAATTGTACACAGGAGAGTTCTATGGAACATTCTACAGAGAGGGACACAATATCTTTCCGTTCTTTAAATTTAAGTTTCTTATTAAGTAAAATTAGGGACCCCCCATGTATTGTGTTGACCCTGCAGAATGAACTACCAACCTGGTGGTTGCTGAAATTAAACATGAGCTGATGCCCCTTAAGCCAATGCTCAGTAACACACATTATACTAATATTTTCAGATTTCATGAATAATTCCAGTTCTAGTTGCTTACCCAGATTTAAACAACATATATTTTGATGCACCAGGTTTATATTTTCGTTTGTATTGTAATTAGTACATTTTTGTGGGTGTATTGACATATAATTACTATTTGATTCTGCAGCTAAATTGATCAATTGTACATGTAATAAATTAGAGCTAGAGGTTGCTACCTCTGTTGTCTCATGAACTAATTTAAATGATTGCAGATTTCAGAATTAATATGAGAATTAGAAATGTCAATATCATTAATATTAAGAATGTCAGAAGTACCCTCAATAGAGGCTAAGTTATAATTCATGTCATGATTCAAATAATCATTAGATAATTGCATGTCATTAGTCTGCTCAATAGAAGCAGATCTGTTAGTAGCCAAGTTCTTGGCTGTAATGTCAATAAAATAGGATAGCGAAATTGCTATCTGTCGCTTAAAACTAGCAGAAAGGTAATAGTTACCTTTAGTCAAATATAATTTGCTGCTAACAAAACTGTTAGTATCTATCAAATGAATACTATCATTATATTATGTACTTATAGTGTGTAGTACATTGTTCAACTTATATCTAAGATTATTTTCCGCATCTGACAAGCTCCTACAGTAGGGGAATGTGAACAAAATTATACTACTTAAGCCTAGAGATAATAAATTATCAAAATAATTAATTAAATCCTTTTTGGTAACATTACCCCTATTCTCCACTAAAATAATAAGATTTCTATAATTACTGAAGTTATAACTTAAAATTCTTTTCATAATAAAATCATATGTTGCAGATGGTAAGCAATGGTTAACAACTGATTGTCCCTTAACAAGAGAATTCAGTTTTGAGCCCATATGTTTTCCAATACCATCACTAAACATAATAGTACTTTGTGCATCACTTGGTGTACAACATGTTACATCAATTGATGCACCTAATGACTGCTGAGTCCTAACACTAGTATGAGAGCCATCACACAAGTTCTTACTATTGTCACAGCAAACTAAGGGAGCACTCACTGGCTGTGGTGAACTAGAGTGAGCGCACTGACATGAATGGTTGTTAACAAGTGAATTAAAGCGCTCTGTGTTGTCATTACTTAATTTCAAGAGATCATCCATGGCCTTTGAATACTCATTAATCTCTTTAAGTGATAAATCATATTTATTTTGAGTTGACTTCAATGATTCTGTTAAATTATCAATTCTCAATTGTAAGGCCTGTGTGTCAGCATCATACTTAATCCTGCTATTTTCTAATCTTAATGTACTTAATTCTAAATCATCAAATAATTCTACCTTTTCTTTGCTAAATTTGGCACATTTGGATACTAATTTTTGATTTTTAATCAATTTCTGTGTTTTTCTAATATACCTGTTAATTTTTACATATTTTTTCAGTTTATTCCTGCCACAATTTAACAGACACACTGACTGATTTTGTTTTAGAGTTTCATTACTTAAATCTACAATAGGATAACTGAAAGTGTCAGTGTGTGTTATTATAGAAGAAACCAACTGCGGAGCACTCTCTACTAACTCACTAAACAAACTTATATTTTCCTGCACGGTGATGTTGTGGGCATCCTCTTGCAGTTGTGAGATGTGTAGGTGTGCCTCCCGGAGCTCCTGCTCCAAGGTGGAGATCCTTGCAAGGGCCTGCTCGTACTCATCACTGCAGCGATCAAACTTATCAACTAAATTTTTGAGAGTGTCCCGTTCCTCAACAATTAAACTAAATTCTACATGTAAAGCAGTCATGTCACCTTTTAATTTAGAGTTAGTGTTTAATAATTCAATGAGTTCTTTCTCATTGTCCTCTCTTTCACTATGTAACTGCGCACACAAATCCTTGGTAACTTTCAATTCTTGCAATGTCAGTTGGAGTTTTGACTCCTCCTGACGTGACAAAGCTCTGCGAGTCATCATTTTATGGTAAAAAGTATAAAACAATTAAATAAATTACAGTTATTACCAAGGATTTGCGTAGATTTATTTATTTTTCAAGTTAACGGGTAGGTTGTATGACACTATTAACGATTGATTTTAAGTGGTCAAAATTATGAATTTACAAGTTTCTGTTAATAATAGGTTCAAATAGTTATCGAAGGCACTGTGTCCATGGAAAAATTATTAGCTTTTACGTTATTTATTGCAAAATATGCACTAATTCACTTGCGGTACCGGTAACCTATACCCACCTGTCACCTTGTAATTAAACACTCACAAATTCACAATTAATTAATTATATACGTATAAATATTAATTATACTCTTCCTTATCACTATTACAAATGATTATAATGGAAATGGGCTAAAAAAACTTGAAATAAATTAATAATTTAAATAAAATATAGCGGAACAAACAAGATCAGCTGTTAGCCCTAGTGTTGCCAGACGCGAAAAATTATCTATTATATCATGCGTAGAATATTCTGTAGAATGTTCTAGATGTTTTTAGTAAGTTAACGAAACATCATTTTTATAAGAAATCATACTTACCGATGGTATGAAACACCTCCATTCATGAGATTTTTTCTTCTACTATCATTTTTACACTCCAGAATAGCATAATACGGCACGGTTAAAGAAATATAAAATAAATACGCAAGATTAGCAACTTGACGCGCTGTCAGAACACGACTGGTCATAGGCATGGATTGATTAAGCGTAGCTACGCTTAATTGTGGCACGCGAACCACGCCTACTTCACATTTCCTTTGGTATTCCTATTCCGTGCTAACAATAGAGAAAGGAATATGTGATCGTAAATAGATGGCAACACCACCACCACGCACACCCAGTGCACGATCATTCCTGATTAATTCAAAACCAGGCAAGGAATAGGAAGATGAAGGCAAGCAGGGCTTAAGCCATGATTCTGAGATCAGAATGGCATGGATGTGTTTACAGTCAAAACTTGCCAGAATATCTGGGAAATGAGCCGGAATACTTTGTGCATTTATGTGGACCACATTAAAATTTCTAGGAACATCGGAGAACTGAGACGAAAGAATCTCAGCCAGTGAAGGAATACTGACGTAACTAGTGTCACTACTAACAGAGAAAAAATCGTTATCATCGCTACTTAAGTCTGCTACTGACATAAGTAAAACGTATAGTATATAATATAATAAAATAAATAGTATAATATATAAGTGTAATGTAATAATATATATAAAACTTATAAATTTGTTATAAAAAAAAAAAAATATTAAACTCACTAAAACGTTAAGATGTGTTAAAACTGCTACACTCCATCTGCCGGTTGATAGTAAGAAAGTAATATTTACTAAATTACAGAACATATAATAAAACTTACAGTAAATTCGAAGTCGTAGTCCAGGTCAGTTTCGTTTAACGCAAGATATAAAAACAAAAAGAAAAAAAAAATAATAAAAATAAACATACTCACTGTTATTCAGATTGAACGTGCAAAAATTAGCACAAGTGGAACGCAACTTTCGTTTGACGTTAAATGACACATACAAATTTGACGACTGACGCGATGACGTTTGATTGCCATTACCATTACTTACATTATTACATTGTGCCATTACTAATATTATTATATTGTGTCGTTTTGTTTGTGTTTGGTGTTGGTTTTGGTAAGTGTGTAGGCGTCCGTAGCTCTCCAATATGGAGAAGGCTAAGCCCCCCGATCCTCCGGATCCGCCAGATAAGCCTTTTGATTACACGCCATTTTTATCAGTAACCCTCCCACCGATAGAATGTAACGAAAATAATGCCAAGAGGAATGAAAATGGAAAAAGAAATGCGGTTTCACCTCCTCCCACCAATCCTAGCCCCCCTAAATTGCTAAAAAACGCCATAGCACGACAGCTATACAGTGAGAAGGACCTACCTCCATACATTGTGCACGTGTCATTAAAAGAAGTGGATCAGTCGGCTGGCACGACACTGCACCCAATTAAGTTTGGAAGCTTTCTGAAAAGACACACATTTAACAATATTCTTCCTAATGGAATTAAACACTTAGGTAGAAACCGTGTGTCGGTAGAATTTAAACATCACCAGGATGCCAACAGTTTTATAATAAACCCAATTCTAGATGTCAATGGATATGCTGTTAACATTCCACAATTTAATATTACCCGTATGGGCATTGTAAGAAATATCCCAATAGAATGGTCTGAAGAGGAAATAATTGAAAATATTGAAGTACCCCCAAACTGCGGCCCTGTTCTTAAGGTAAGTCGTATCAACAGGAAGTTATCTGTAAATGGTGTAAATGAGTGGAAACCAACACAAACTATTGTTGTTACCTTTGATGGTCAGATCTTTCCTGAATATGTTTATTGTTGTTACATGGCATTGGAGGTGCAAAAGTACATGTATCCTACAGTGCAATGTTTCAAATGTTGTCGTTTTGGTCATACTAGAACACAATGCAGATCGCGGCCCCGTTGTTTTAGGTGTGGTCATGAACACACAGGTGATAGTTGTAATGTGGAGGATGTGGCTTTTTGCATAAACTGCTCGGGACACCATTACGCTAATGACCCTGCCTGCCCAGCATTGGGTAGAGAAAAAAGTATCAAAGCCGTCATGGCTGAAAGGTCAATCTCTTATGCTGAAGCCAGTAAAATGTTTCCTACTGTTTCGCGATCTTATGCTGAGGTGTCTAAATCTGTCACTTTGCCAGTCCCTCCATCTCCAGCATCTGCTCCATCTCCTTTCAGGTCATACAAGAAAACAGTTTACCTTACTCCTAAACCACGTACTCCTGCTCCTCCTGGGTATGATAAGAAGGCCCATCAGGCCATTGTTGCTGGCTATCGTTATTCCCCTTCTAAAAATGGCTGTGCCCTTCCTTCAGAAGGATCAGAACCTGTTACCCGGTATCCTAATCCTGCCAGGCATATATTAGATTTAATTACAAATATAATAACTAGTGAATTAGCAAACATTCCATCTCCTGTACCTGACCACGTTGCATATAAACTGAATAGCATTTTAAATTTTATAAATAATAATGTCTCATCCCATGAAACTGATTCAATGGAATGTGAGGAGTTTAGCTCACAAGAAACATGAGCTAATATACTTAATTAATAAATTTAAACCTTTGGTGTGCTGTGTCGCGGAGACATGGCTCACTCCTAACTCTAACTTTAGAATTCCTAATTTTACCTCTCTGCGACATGACAGATTGGATGGGTATGGTGGATGTGCTCTATTCATTAATAGTAAAGTACCATTCACCCCAATCCCTCTTCCGCCCTTGGCTGAAAACATAAATGTTGTTGCCGCTAGGGTTGTGGATATATCAGTAATTTCCATTTATATTGCTCATCCACATGTTAACAATTTGTTATCAATCCGAAACATTTTGTCAAACCTGAGTGGTCCTGTGTTGGTAATGGGGGACTTTAACTGCCATCATTATCGATGGGGATCAGACCACTGCGATGGCTTCGGCTTGGGCCTAGTTGATATTTTGGACGATCTGAACTTGTGTGTACTAAATCATGGTGGTGTTACACGGAGATCTTTGCCGGGTGAGAACAGGAGTTGTATTGACCTTTCCTTTTGTTCCAACAGCATGGCTAGTCTTTTCGATTGGCATTGCTTAGATCTGACATATGGTAGTGATCACTTTCCCATCATTATAGAAATTCCTTCAAAGTGCATCTCTATCCAGTCCCCTCCCCCACTTTTAAAATTTCAACTAAATGCTGCAGATTGGAATTTATATACAAAAATTCTAGAAATAAGAGTTGCATCATTGCCTAAGGTAAATGCCGAGAATTTTGAAATTTGTGTTTCAAGCTTTTCATCTATGGTTTTATCTACTGCAGAGGATATTTTCCCCACCAAAAAACCATTGTCTGATAGGTGTCCTCCCCCTCCATTTGGGGATAAAGACTGTACTAACATGATCAAAGCCAGAAATGAAGCTGAATATGCATACAATACTGAGATGAGCATGGAGAATTTACTATCCTACCGTCAGGTGGTGGCTAGATCGAGGAGACTATTTAGGAAGAAGAAGAAAGTGAGTTGGACTACATTCTGTCGTTCTCTTAATCCAAGGACACCCTCGTCTGTAATCTGGGCAAAAATCAAATGTTTTCGTAGATCATATAACACTAGTAATTCCCCTAATATGACAGACATAGTAGCAGAACATTTTTACTCAAAGCTTGCTCCCCCGTATGTTCCTCATGCAGATGAGGTTGACTTTTCTCACTCGGCTTCTCTTCATGCCTACTCACCTCTGGCTCTTTCTGCTTCCATTGACCCAATGGACGCCCCCTTTAGTATGGAAGAACTCAGCGCTGTCCTGATGCGGGTCCAGGATTCAGCTCCTGGCATTGATGGGTTCCCTTACTCTTTTATTGCTAGGACGGAACAGAAGTTACGCATGTACTTCCTGGATTTAATCAACCAATGTTTTGTAAGTGGCTGTGTTCCTTCTGAATGGAAAACACAAATAATTATCCCATTGTTAAAACCAGGTAAGAACTGCAATGATTTTGATGGTTTCAGGCCTATCGCCCTGTCATCCATCCTGTTAAAATTATTTGAACACCTTATTAAAAACCGTTTGGAATGGTTGGTAGAAAACAAAGGTATTCTTCCAAAATGTCAGTTTGGTTTTCGTAAGGGTCTTAGTACTGCGGATAGCATTAGCATCCTTACTTCAGATATTAGATTGGCTTTGGGCAACAATGAGTCGGTGGTTGCGGTATTTCTTGATATTTCGTCCGCATATGACTCCGTTCTTCTTCCGGTCCTCAGACAGAAATTAAATAAGCTGAAGATTCCGTCAAGAATAACACAAATCATTCTCAACATCCTGTCCTCGCGTCCTCTGGAATTGAGGTCTCCTTATGATAAATTGGGTAGAATAATGGTATGGAAGGGCCTTCCTCAAGGCTCAGTCCTTAGCCCTCTACTATATAATCTGTACACCGCTGACCTTCCTTCGTGTCTAAATTATAATTGCAACGTATTACAATATGCGGACGATTTAGCCCTTTACATCTGTGGGGACTCTATTGTCGATTCTGCAAGTTCTATGTGTGTTTCTTTGGCCTCATTAAATCAGTGGTTCCTGAACCACGGTCTTTCACTGTCAGTCTCGAAAAGTACGGCTATTGTTTTCACTCGGCGCCGTGTAACACCACAAATTAACATTTCTATAGAGGATCAAATAATACCTATAAAAGATTGTGTTAAGTTTCTTGGCGTCATTTTGGACCCTAAAATGTCATTTATCAATCACATAAGTTATATTCATAGAAAATGCGAACGGAACATCTCTATTTTGAAGGTATTGGCGGGAGTATGGTGGGGAGCTCACCCCTATACTTTAAAACTTGTGTACAATGCCGTTATTCGAAGTTTGCTTGACTATTGCTGTTTTGTGTTGGAGCCATGCAACAAGGTTGCATTGCATAGATTGGATGTTGTTCAATCTAAATCACTCAGAATTGTGATAGGTGCTATGAGGTCTACACCTATTAATGCTCTGCAGTTGGAATGTGCTGAACCTCCTCTGTATATAAGAAGAAAATATTTGGCGGATCGCTATCTTTCCAAGACATTCACTCTCTCATCTCATCCTTTGCTTACTATTTTGGAAAGGATCAGTGCAGTATCTGACTCTCCATATTCGAATAGAAAAACTCTTCCACTTTTGGTTACTAGATATAGAGAACTTAAATCTTTTCGTTCACCTATTTATCAGCATAACAGCCTTCCTCTTTTTTCATACCCTTATGAAACTATTCATTTCTCTCCTAGTATTCTTCTGACATCTGGTATCTGTAAGAAATCTCCAACAGCTAATGCTGATTTTGATACAATGGTAAAAAGTCGCTGGGAGGGGTGGGATTATTTTTATACAGATGCTTCCAAGCTAATGTCTGAGGGGTGTGTTGGAGTGGCAGTCTACTACCAAAATTCTAAAATTGCATTTCACTTTCAATGTCCACCTGAATCGTCAGTTTTTACAGGCGAGTGTATCGCCATTCTGGAGGCTATCCTTTTTATTGACTCACATAATATAAAACAGGCTGTCATCTTTTCTGATTCGCGTAGTAGTATACAGGCTATATCCCAAAATCAGTTATGCAGTAAGATCCGCAGTAAAATTATTATGGAAATTAGAAGTTCTTTGCTCAAATGTGTTAAAAAAGATGTGTCCATAGTTTTGTGCTGGATTCCAAGTCATTCAGGAATACTTGGTAATGAATGTGTTGACTTGGTAGCTAAATATGCGGCCTCAAATTACTCTGACAGGAAACATTATGGTATTCATAATTATGACTTAATTAACGAAGCTAAGTCAAACTTGCGGTCTGCATGGGCGACTGATTGGGAGATTTCGTCAAAATGTAAAGGCTCCTACTACGCCGCCATTCAACCCAATATTCCTTCAAAACCGTGGTTCTTTAAATACAAAAAGTTACCCAAAAATTCTGTTTCTACACTATGTAGATTAAGATTAGGATTTTGTTGTACACCAGTGTTCCTTCGCAAGATTCGTGTTCGTGACAGTTCCTTGTGCGAGTGCGGCCTTGATGAGGGAACATTGGATCACATATTCTTTCATTGCCAATCAAACAATAAATCTCTGAACTTGTATAAGCACCTAGTAAAGATGAAAATTCCTCTACCCATCAACTTTCACTCTCTATTGACTCACTTTAGCCCAAAATTATGTAGAATCCTTACTAAATTTATTAATGACAATAACATTAAATTATAGAATACTTTGGGTAATTATTATATATAACATATATTTAACAATAACAGTTAGTACAACTAAAACCTTTATGTCAACTAACATTTGTCTGTCTTTCTAGTTACTAACATACCGCAAAGTTCCGTTAAAACTTAAAGAAGAAAAATAAATTTTAAGAAGAGAGCATCCAGCAGTTCCAATATTTGAACGTATACTCCGCACCTGACTCTGGCAGTATTAGCTTCCACTGGGAGGCTCAGTTGCCATAAACAAAAAAGAAGAAGAAGAAGACGTTTGATTTGACATATATAATTTTCCGTCCGATCAAAATAAACTGTAATCACACTGTAATGCAGTGGGTAATTAATAACAATTACGAAAAACGAGAAATATAAAGTGATAAGTAAACAAATTAATACCTGGACTACTTATTACGAGAGGAGTCAAGCTTCACTTTTTACTGGCAGCCGCACGTCTAGGCTTGGCCGTAGTTGTTTTCGGGACATCAGTAGACTTCGGAGATATTGCTGCGACCTTCCTCAGCTCGGCCAGCGACGACACACGATGACGAGATTCATCGGGCCCGAGCACGTACACAGAACCATCCTTCGTCCATGTCTTATTGAGACCAAGGGATTCACGAGCTGACATGAAAACGTCGTGGCGAGCTTTTGTCAAAAACTCCGACATTGTAACGCCAGAGCCCTTCAACTTTGTCTTGTTGTACCAAAGCTCATTCCGGACCGCCAAGTCTTGTAGCTTGACAAGAATGGGACGCGGCTTTTTGGGTGAAGATACACGACCCAATCTTTGACAGCGTTTTATGCGACCTGCAGCAAAGTTATTGTCACCCAAGTGCTGCTTAACAATAGTCACAATAGATTGTGAAGTGTCCTCATCCTTCCTCTCTTCAACACCATGGAATAGAAGTATTTTCCGGCGTCTTTGCATCTCTGCGCCATCAACTGTGCGTGCTAGTGCATTTAACTGCAGCTGCAGCATCTTGAATGTCTCAGTGACAATAGTCCGATATGCAGCAAAATCAGCGGCCAGACTGGACACACTGACGGGACCCGATGAATTCTTCAGCTGCATTTCAAAGCCCTCTATGCGCTTGTTGAGGGCCTCCATCGCCACATTCATAGAGGATTGTATAGCATCCATAGTGATGAGAAGATAGTGAAGTAAAGTGAGGTGAAGTGAAACGAACTTTACAGTAGTAAGATAGGAAATTATAAGAAGGAGATTATTAATTCCGGCAGGCAAAGTGTTTAGCAATCATTTAAAGTCATATGTTGTCATGTAAGTTCACTATTTATATTTTAAAATTATATATTAGTAAGAGCGACACAATCTTTTACTTCTCTTGCCAACTACCCCCAACCAAAAAAAGGACTTAAGGACCTCGGCGGCGGCGGCGAAATCGGCGGCGCGACCTTGAGAATATTTTTTTACGTAATGAAAGGTAAAAATTAAAATAACATAGTTTATCGATCAAAATTACTTTAATTTGTTATACTTAATATATTAAATTTTGTTAAACTTCTAATATACTTAAATCTATAAAAATACTTAAACACAAGATAAAACAAAAACATGTTGTCATTTCAACAAAAATATTTTTGGCACATTGATTGGGTCTTCTTCATCTTCTCGTTTCAATGGTCAAAGTTTTATACAGCCCCCGCCCAGTACGTGGCCACGGTAATTGCGTTATCTGTGGCGTTGTTTAGGTCATCCAACGAGCAGTTATCAGAGCAATTGGGGCACTCAAGCAAGTGAGTCATTGTTTGCTGAGGTGCACCGCAATCGCACTGTGTCTGTTCTGGTTCAATAATACCCCATTTTGCCAGATTTTGTCTGCAGCCAACCTGGGATCTCAGTCGATCCAAGGATTTCCATATGGACCATTGCAGATTGAATCCTGGGGGTAGACTCTCCTGTGTCTTAAAACCGGTTGGCGGAGGGATTTTTTCCTGCCACAGCTTTATTCTGGCATTAGCAGGCCGATCCTCGGTGACGACTGCTGAATTTAAAAAAAACTATTACGGCTTTTCAGCCGTTGGCCGGGGGTGGCCAATGTCCATAGAGAGGGTGTCAGGTGTCACTTTCCTGGATAGTTTTCTCTATGCTGCAGGAGATGTCTCTTCGGACATTTGGTGGAGCGATGCCAGCCAGAGGATAGAGCTTGTTTAACGGGGTCGGCTTTAGGCCCTGTTATTATGAGACACGTTTCGTTCAAAGCTGTGTTAACTTTTTTTGCATGGGTGGATCGGTGCCGAACTGGGCATGTAAATTCGCCGGACGAGTAGCACAGTGCCATGCCTGTAGTGCGCACAACGTCTGGTGCCGCACCCCAATGTGTTGATGTTAAGCGGCGCAGTAGGTTATTTCTAGTGTTCACTTTCTGCTTTACCGTTTCACATTATACATATTTATATTCTGCCATAGTACTAATTTTAGTTTAATTTATTAATTATTTGAGTGTGTCCTTGATCTTGCATGTTGGATTCACATCTAGTAGGTGTCAGTCAGGTGTATTGAATTTTAACATGTTAATTAATAAGTCAGATTGTACACCAGTTTTGTGAATTATAATAAAAAATATAAAAAAAAAATCTCCCATTTGCTCGGCGCGCCGTTGCTTTTTCGCGGCGGCGCGGCGGCGGCGCGGAGAAATTGGCGGCGGCGGCGGCGCGCCGCGGCGGCGCTCATATCTATTACATCCTCAATCACATCGTCATCGTCCCATAGCCCTATCATCCGTACTGTTAAAGACTGCTTAACATCTAGTCAAAAACAGGATTGAATGGTATGTTGAAAACAATAGTGTTCTGTCAAATAGTCAGTTCGGTTTTAGAAAAGCTAAATCTACTTTAGATAGCTTAAGTATAATCACTACAGATATTCAAATAGCTTTTTCATACAATAAAGTAGTTGTAGCATCTTTTCTTGACTTAACATCTGCCTATGATAGGGTAATAATAACTATTCTCATTAAAAAATTTACAAATTTAGGTTTACCACACATTTTAGTAAAATTTATATATAATATCTTACATAATCGTACAGTATGCTTAGAAATAGAAAATACACGCCAATTGATTAGGTCTGTTTTTAGAGGTCTTCCGCAAGGATCTGTCCTAAGCCCATTGCTGTATAATATTTATACTTACGATTTAGCTTCATCAATAAAATCAAATTGCCAAATTTTGGAATATGCTGATGACTTAGTCATCTATTCAATTGACCACTCTGTAGATATTGCAGCTTATCAGGTGTCTTCAGCTCTTTCAGAGTTGAAAGTTTGGTTAAATGAAAATGGCCTAGAACTAGCTCCAAATAAAAGTTCTGCTGTATTATTCTCTAGAATGCGTAATTCGCCTCCATTTCAAGTTTCATATGATGGCCAATCTTTACCTATTTCTAGCAGTGCTAAATTTCTTGGCGTCCACCTGGATAGTAAACTCTCCGGATTGGACCATTTTGAATACATTGACTGTAAATGTGAAAAATTACTTAACATGATGAGATGTTTGTCAGGAGTTTGGTGGGGAGCCCACCCGTTTTCACAGAAATTATTATATAATGCAGTAATTAGGAGTGTGTTGGACTACGGAACATTTGTTTTAAATACTGGTAGCAAAGCTGGATTAAAAAAGCTGGATTCAATACAATCTAAGGCATTTAGAATCATATGTGACGCGATGAAATCAAGTCCAATTAATGCGATGCAAGTTGAGTGTGGAGAACCACCCTTGTATATAAGACGACAGTTTTTAGCTGATAAGTTTCTAATAAAATGTTTTCAGTTTACTGATCACCCATTAATAGCTAAACTGGATATTCTTAATAATTGTATGTCCTTTCAGTATTGGAAACAAAAAGAAATCCCATGTTTGATATTATCCTACCGTAAATTAACACAAAATAGCTCCCCAATCAATAGCTCTGCCTTGCTCCCGATTTTTACTTTTAGCTATGAATGTTTAGTATATGTTCCGAATATCCTACACACAACTCACAATATAAATATACATGAATTTGATCACGTCTTCACAGATGCTTCAAAATTGACCGCTTCTGATAATGTAGGCGTGGGTTTATACCATATTCAGTACAATATAGTACAAAAAGTCAAACTCCCGCCTGAAACATCTGTATTTATGGCAGAATGTTTCGGGTTGTTGAAAGCCATTGAGTATGTGATACTCATGAAATTAAAAAAAACTATAATATTTTCCGACTCCCAAAGCGCACTTCTTGCTTTGGACAAATTTCCGTTTAGAAAGCCATATAACCCAATTATAAATATCATCAGAGACAAACTTTTAACTTGCTCATATAACGACTTACGAGTTATGTTTACGTGGGTACCTGCCCACAAAGGCATAATCGGTAATGAAAGAGCGGATAAAGCTGCTAAAGATGCCATAACCTGTGGTGATTTAACTGATTATAAAGTATGGTGCCATGATTTAGGAAAACAACCTGAAAAATGGTTATTTAATACCTGGAATGAACGTTGGGCAGATGAGGGTGTTGTCACTGGAAGGCGCTTATTCCATCTCTCACCAGAGGTGCCTCTAAAACCATGGTTTAGCAGAGTCAATTGTAACAAAAAAGTCACAACCATCATAATCCGTATGAGACTAGGACATACGAGTGCCCGCTCGCACCTGGCACGATTCAACATAGTTGGTAACAAAAGATGCGATTGTGGATATGAGGTCCAAGATTTAGACCATATATTTTTTGCGTGCCCGCTTCATGACCGTGCCTTTTTTTGGGATGCTCTGATTGAGCAAAAAGTCCCACTTCCTACTAGTATATTGTGTTTACTCCATCAACCTGTTCTATTTTATAATATATTTGATATTTTTATTTCTGTAAATAATATTAAAATATAATATTGTCTATATTTATACACTTATTCCATATCTTCTTTCCTATAAATAATAATGTACTTATCTGATCCGTTATCCAAATTCCGTAATCCTTTACCTACCATATTATCTTTTTGTTGATTTCTACTAGTTTCCCAAAAATTTTCTACTACGACACTGGCTAAAAGTTACAACAAATAGCCATAAAAAAAAAAAAAAAAAAAAAAGCCTAAACTTTTAGCCGTGTTTCTAGACAATTGACAGTAATGACAGATTTGATAGTTCCTGATTGTTGTTAGGGTGCGTTCCATTAGCTCAGTTTGAACGTTTTTTTTCGTATTTTTTGATACAAATGGAACAGGAATCGGATCAAAAAAACGAAAAAAACGTTTAAACTGAGCTAGTGGAACACCCTATTATTGTGGACTTTGTTATCGCTGCTGCGCTCTGATTTTAATTTTAGATTTTAAACAATAAAGACAAGTAGATTAGATACTTCTATGATGTCGGGCCGAATTATTTTTAGCCCAAATGAAAAGGTGTGCCTGCAAGAGCTGATCATAAGGTACCACTTAAATTCAGCAACTACTAACTACGGCTTTGCCAAGAAAGGTAATTGGCAAAGCTTAGTAGTTGAAGAATATAATTCTATTGAATCCAACACGAAGGTAAATACGCCTATCTATAGTAAAAATGAGAAAATTTGAGAGGATTTATGTGGAATGTTGTTACTTTTAAGAACTGCTGAATGGATGTTCATGAAATCTGTCTGGCCTAGCCTAGCCATATTATTAATATTCAATAAATAGTCATTTGTTATGCATCTATTTGTACCTTTTATAATGTATCAGTCCACTTTTTAGAGAACAGAGGTTCAGTTGAAAAAATTATGGGACAATTTAAAAACCCGAAAAAAGGCTCAGCTAGCCCAAGAAAAGAAGGAGCGGATGAGGACTGGCGGAGGGCCATTCTGGCAAACTCCAGGGCCTTCAAATGCGGAATTCATTGATGAAGCTGTTTTGCCTATAAAGGATATTGAAATGGGTAATGTTGTTGATAGCGACAACTCACCACCAACAGTGTCTCAACTAGGTAAGTCTAAATTAAAAAGATAATATTAATAATTTTGGACTTGAAACAATGTAGTACGCCACAAGCAATGACAGTGTCCAATGGTCCCAATGATAAGGTCAAATACACATTCACTCACTCAAGTACGCCTAGTCTCAGAAAAAAGCTTGTGGATCACATGAAAATTTGTCCCTTGTGGGAATCAAACCCACTACATCAGTGCAGTGGAGAGTGGCGAGGCGACCGCTTAAACCGCTACACCACACATGTATAAGACATAAATAAGATATCTGTTTATTTATCAATATTCATAATTATTAGAATTATATTTATTGACATAATGTGGACAAACAGGAGAAATTTAAGCAACTGGATCGGAACAGTAACGTTTAACGCGGGTTAAACCGCGGGGATCAGCTAGTTAAATATATAGAAATATACATAAACATTAAAGGAATATTCATAAATATTGGCTACAAACATTTAAACTCTCAATAATATTAATTTAGTATGTGAAGAATTTCATTGGAGTTCTGGAAGACTGGCAGGATAAAGCTCTGGAGAGGGAAGAATGGAAGTCTTTGGGGGAGACCTTTGCCCAACAGTGGGACAATATAGGTTAAAAAAAAAAAAAAATAAATAAAAAAAAAAAATGTGAAGAATTATTTTTTATTTATTTCAGAATTATCTAATGACAAAGAAAATGTGCCACCTTCTTCACAGCCAGACACAGAAGCTCTTCTCTTCACTACTACAGTAGATTATCAAACAGTAACAGAAGATCCTGTTATAGATAGAGGTATATCTATTGAGTAATTATATAGTGCAAGTTAGATTAAAATGAGTCACAGCAACACATTAATGTAGATAACAAAAAGAAAAACAGATTTCTGCTTCTCAAGTTACCTATTTTAAGATAATTATGCTGATACCAAATTACATTGGTGTGACTCATTATAACTTAATTAAGATGTAATGAAAATAAATATTATAATGTTTTAATTATTGTTAGGTGGTCGTGGCCAATTTCTCGACTACAGCAGAAATGAAACACAAACTTCAGGTAAATGTTTTTTTTTATTTTTAAATCTTTATCTATCTAAAGGCTGTTATTCTAAAAGAACATGTCAGCCCCTCAGGTCAATATAACAAATTTACAATCATACATATCATACATATGTATGTATGATTGTAACTATGTACTCTAACTTATATTACACAATATAATATATTATGTACTAGATAGGCACATCCATAAAAAATAGCTTCTATAACTATGTCATGTACAGATAACTATACAAATATAAATGACAAATTACATCAAAACTCATTCAGTACTTCATGAATTTTGATGTAATTTGGCATTTATATTTGTGACTGAATATGACATGACATTAAAAAAAAATAGTCCACCAGAGCATAACTGATAACTACAACCTTATGGATATCCACAAAAGCTAGTGATTTTTAATTAGGTATACATCAAAAGAGATATTATTATTTATTTTGTGTCGGTCATTTCAAGATCTATTATTTTTTATAACTTTATTAATTAGAATATTTGCAATAGTAATTATGCTTTTTATTGTTAGTAGGAGGAGCAAAAAATATTCGGAGCAGGGTAATTGCGGATGAGTTTGCAATCAGACAACTCAATTACGAACGTGCCGAGCAGAGGGAGGAGGAACTGCATGCTCTCAAAGTTGCAGAGCAAACGTTGCTATTAAAAAAGGCCGAAGAAGAATTAAAAAAGGCTGAGGAAGAACGAACGAAAGCAGAAATAGAGAGAAGAGCTTCTTCGTTGTAATGCAGCTAAGAGGCAGGAAGCGGAATTAATGCTTCAGAAAAAACAAACAGTTAATAAGTATACTCAATAGATCTGAGACCTACAGGGTGTCTCTAAGCGATGCCAGTGATGCCACATAGAGGGAAAGTATGTTTAATAATGTAGATACATTATTTTTGTGAGAAGACTTCATTTTGATTTTAAAAACAATTTAAAGATTTTTGAAAATATATTTCAATCGATTTTCCGGCAATAGCTGTCGGAAAATCGAACCAGCTTAAATCTGAAATAATGTATTTTTATAACACCATGTATTTTTATTGGTATAAGCCGATAGCGTCAATTACAATGATCAAAATCAAAAATGTTTAAATAACAGTTTTAAAATTAATAATTATGATTTCTTCTTTCAGTAAAATCTAATTTAAGATACTCTCCCTTCATGTGGCATCGCCGTAGAACACCCTATAGAACATTATTTTTATTTTACCATAACCCTGAAAAATGTTATCAGTAACAGAATGAATTTCACTATTTCCAAAAAATAGATAAAACATTATTTAAATTTTCCAAACTGATTGAACATTAAAGCAGCTTGTTCGGAAAACGTGTCTTTTTTCGGTAAAAACTAGTGTAATGCATTCTGTAACTGATTCTGATCTGAACAAGCTACTTTCAGGATTCTCGTAAAGTAAATACAATGTAATATGAGTATACTTATTAACTATTATTTTTCTAAGCAATAAGAATTAAATTCCTACGCAATATTTTATTTTAAATGTTCTTTTCTTAGCCACGGTGCAATAACTTACACATACTCGTAATATTGTCCATTGTTATACTTTTTTATTTAAAAAGATGATGCACATGAGTTCTTTCATGATGTTATCCCCTCGGAGCTAGTCCTTCTATTGATTTTAATTTGTTCAAAATATTTTAATGAAACTTAATCTACATTCTAAGCTCTGACAATACAAATCATGATTATTTCATTGATATTAAATACTAGCGTTTGCCCGCAACTTCGTCCGCGTGGATTTCGTTCTATTAAGTTAATGGCTGCTCCCGCGCTTTGACCCGCGTTAAACCTTACTGCTCCGCCCCCATGGAGTTTAGTGTAATGTTATATATTATAAAAACAATATTTTTTCAATATTTTTTATATTTTTGTCTGCTGGTAGGTACATCGATAAAAAATAGTTATCCGCCTTATACTTGTAATTAGTTACCTGCTTCAAAAGTTATCCAAATCGGTTGGGCCGTTTAGAAGATAAGCCGATACAAAGAGACAGACAAAAAATATTGTTATTTTGACATTTAAAACAGGCACTTCAATTTTATTTATTTGAATTGATGATAACTTATACAATAATACAATGTTCTACTCAGTAATGATTATTATACGTGTTCAAGTTATCTCTAGGACATATAAAAATAAATGTTTTGAATTTGTTGCAATTATTAGATATTATTATCGGTGATGGATGTTACAAATTATAAATAAGTGATCAAAGAGATTTCGGGTAGGTGTTTACCTACCTATTTTTCATTTTATGTGTAGTGCGTCTTGTCACGCTGTAAAATTATAAGTAGCAAAAGAAGTATTTTATTAGTTATTTGTATTGATTGTTATTTACTGCCAATTTTTGATTAATATAAAATGATTTGTTTTATTCAATAATCCTTTCCATTTTCCAAGTTCGGACGACATCCTGACAGAGATAAAAATATCCTGACATATCAGGGCCAATCCAGAAGTATAGCAACCACACTGGCACTTTTTACAAGATTTTCGTTGCAATGAAGAAAGACTAATAATGCTATTGTACAACATTTTCACCTTACATATTTAAATCTTCTTAAATAATACTATTACGTTGTATTACATACATTTGTTTTATTTAGACAGGTTACAATACATAATATTAATTATAAACACATTAGAAATTACCCAGAAGAATACGCAGAGGTGTGTAACACGTGTACGTTACGCCAGCAAGAAAGTGTCACCTAGAGTGATATGAGTAGAACGTATAATTAGTGCGCAATCTGCTGTAAATGTGCGCCGCGTAAAAAATTTGTGCGTCTTGTAGTTTTGAAAAAAAAAACGTAAAAACGATTCCTGCTGGAGTAACGTTGTTCTAGCAAGAAAATTCTAGACCAATCATCGGAGATATAAAATACATACATGGGCAGAGAGCTTATATTTGTGCGCCATAAATATAATTTGTGCGTCTTCAGGTTTTCGAGATATTGCGTTTCCCGCTGGAGTAACGTTTTGCGAATTCGTGTATCTCAAAGACCATTATATGTGCGCATGTAGAATGAACATACACGAATAGCTCTTAATTTGTGCATATTTGTGACATAATTAGATGCCAGATAATATTTATAATTTTCAAGTAATCGCGCTTTATTGAAAACTTAAAAAAATATTGTAGCGCCTAAATGAGAAGACGTATAAACTCGCTAAAAACTGTATTCGTTCCATCTTGACGTTTATAATTACCATAAAAAGTTTCAAAACAGAACCTACAAGCGCTAATGAATAATATTACTAAAAGTCAAAACGACGGCATCATAACTTTGACGCCATCAAACAAGAAATTGGCTCAACCTAAGATGTGTAAATGTAAACCAAAAATTAGTGCATTTATCAAATAATATATAGTAAAAATATCCAGCTTCAACTGTTTCGTATTAAGTAAATATTAAGACTAAACCAAAACAGTTATTCGGCGCAGGTTATCCGACCAAATTCGAATGACTACAACAAAGCGACGGATTCATACGTATCGATGACCTTCTTAACTTTACTCGCTAACTGGTTGAAACGTATTGTGCCCGAGTACAGTGCAGTAGAAATAGTTATTAAAATACCTAAATTCAGATTTTTTTTTGATTAGACATAAATAAATTTAGCCATTTGCATTTATTATATCAGTAGAAAAACGAAAAAACTGTGATTTTCTGTGATAAAGGTTCAGTACCATCATAACGGGAAATTCAAGTATAAAGTAGTTACCTATTTGTTGGCCGAGATATAATTTAGTTTTGGATATGA
The DNA here is from genome assembly GCA_905147285.1 of Hypena proboscidalis. Classification (NCBI taxonomy): domain Eukaryota; kingdom Metazoa; phylum Arthropoda; class Insecta; order Lepidoptera; family Erebidae; genus Hypena; species Hypena proboscidalis. The sequence continues at coordinate 1,058,001 of CAJHVD010000003.1, forward strand.
TAGTATGATACGCGAACGTAGTATAGACCGGTTAAAATTATTATCAGCTTATGTTTCTTAAAAATTAGCCTAATTTGAAAACCCAAACCTAAGCAGCCCGATATGTGAAACTTGGGTTGAAGTTTTCAAATCCGGCTATTTTTTTAAGAAACATAAACTCATAACAAAATATAACGCTCTATAGGTATTTATTACGTTCGCGTACTATACAATCATACCCAAAACTTAATTATATCTCGGCCAAAACAACAACTACTTAATATTTAAATTTCACGCCATGATGGTACTGAGCCACTTTAAGTGATTTTATTGTTTGTGTATTTAAGTAAATGAAAAACTGATCTGTGATTTTAAATAATACCAAATGACTATACAAGGTACAAATAGTTTAATTGAACAATGTTTGTTTAAATATTTATAGGTAGGAAATTTGATCTGTGATTTGATGCCATAATTACTTTAAGAATCATGATTATTATAATAAAAATAATATTTTTTTAAACCAACAAGCTCTTTGATTTCATATGATCAGAAAGTACATTTAATGTATATTATATTTTTATTAGGTCATTGTAATAATAATTCCCAACGAACATTTGAGTGTGACTGTACGAACACAGTTTAGGTGTAATACGTTTAATAAAGGTGGTCATCGATACGTATGAATCCGTCGCTTTTTTGTAGTCATTCGAATTTGGTCGGATAACCTACGCCGAATAACTGTTTTGGTTTAGTCTTAATATTTACTTAATACGAAACAGTTGAAGCTGGATATTTTTACTATATATTATTTGATAAATGCACTAATTTTTGGTTTACATTTACACATCTTAGGTTGAGCCAGTTTCTTGTTTGATGGCGTCAAAGTTATGATGCCGTCGTTTTGACTTTTAGTAATATTATTCATTAGCGCTTGTAGGTTCTGTTTTGAAACTTTTTATGGTAATTATAAACGTCAAGATGGAACGAATACAGTTTTTAGCGAGTTTATACGTCTTCTCATTTAGGCGCTACAATATTTTTTTAAGTTTTTAATAAAGCGCGATTACTTGAAAATTATAAATATTATCTGGCATCTAATTATGTCACAAATATGCACAAATTAAGAGCTATTCGTGTATGTTCATTCTACAGGCGCACATATAATGGTCTTTGAGATACACGAATTCGCAAAACGTTACTCCAGCGGGAAACGCAATATCTCGAAAACCTGAAGACGCACAAATTATATTTATGGCGCACAAATTTGCACAAATATAAGCTCTCTGCCCATGTATGTATTTTATATCTCCGATGATTCGTCTAGAATTTTCTTGCTAGAACAACGTTACTCCAGCAGGAATCGTTTTTACATTTTTTTTTCAAAACTACAAGACGCACAAATTTTTTATGCGGCGCACATTTACAGCAGATTGCGCACTAATTATACGTTCTACTCATATCACTCTAGGTGACACTTTCTTGCTGGCGTAACGTACACGTGTAACACGCAATGTTACACCTCTGCATACTCTTCTGGGTAATTTTCAAATGTTTGTGATATGAATGGTGATTTGATGAAGCACTTCTCGATAGGCATGTATTGTAGTTTTTTAGTTTATAGACATTCTTAACATTTGGCATTTAATAACTTTATTAACTTATAGTTAATAAATAATATTTATTTTTATAATTAAAAATATAAAATGTTAAAAATGTCTGTTTATAAATGCCGCCCTTATCAAATTACCTCTTTCTGTGTCATTTATTGGATGAACTGGCACGTCTTGTTGAATAACCACATTAGGTTCAGCTTGCAGAACTTGCTTAGTTTGAACACAGATGTTGTGCAGTACTGCACAGGCAACAATAATGTCACAGGTGTTGGGTAATTTATTCTGTAATTTTCTATTTAGGCAAGCAAAACGCCTTTTCCAAACTCCATTTACTCGCTCAATAATGTTTCTAGTGCTGATGTGAGCTTGGTTATACCGCGTTTCTGGTAGAGTTTGTGGATTTGTCATTGGAGTGAACATATTAAACGTCTGTGCATACCCACTGTCACCAATTAATAGCCCAGATAGATCACGATCCTCAAATCTCATACAACACCTACTACTTCTAAATATCCGTGAGTCATGCACAGATCCTGGCCAACGTGCCACAATATCAAATATTTCCATATTGGGTCCACAAACTAACTGCACATTAATTGAAAACCAACCATGGCGATTACAAAATAGTTCACCATTTTGCCTATCTGGATTCTTAATAGGGATATGTGTGCAATCAATGCATCCCAATAAACCTGGAAATCCAGCTACTCGCCAGAACTTCCTTTTCACCTCGGATTGGTCTTCTACGGATGGAAATTTTACATAATTATGTTCTTATCTTGAGCGCCAATTCATGAGAGATTTTTGCCACAATCTTTGACGTTACCGATTGGCTGACTTTGTGAAGATCTCCACATACAATCTGTAAAGATTTAAGATTAAATATTTACTAACAGAAAAATATTGGTTTACTTTTTGTTTCCTTAACACAAACAGGACAGTCACCATTTGTGTATAACTATAGCAGAAAATTGACTCTGGTAGTCGGGTATATAGTGGTGAAATAGTAAAGATTAAAATTGGGACTGTAGGTGAACTATAGCGCCTGCTCAATAGTACAGTCAGCTACACATCAAACTATACATTTTCAGTATAAGCTGATCTCGCATTGCACGGAAAGCCTATACAATGCGAGACCATCATAAACTGAAAATGTATAGGTTGATGTGTAGCTAACTGTACAAGTTACTTAAATGAGGCACTAAAGCGATCGCCAAGTTTGTTTGTTTACATAATTTGCTAAGCGGCTTTATAACTTACTTGAAAGTTGCCAGTTGCATAGAATCTCAGTGCAATAATTAACTGTATCATTGGTGGGATGGGTAAGCCTCTGTTATTGCGTCTATTACCGTTAGGAAATACTAACGGTAATAAGATGTGTAAAACAGTTTCTTTTCTAAACCGATATCCCACCATTTGACAAACTCCAACAAAGTGATGGAGAAAGCGTCGGTAAATGGTATCAACGTATTATGGTGGGTCCACACTGAGCCAACGAAGGCGAACGAAGGTTTTTTGACGTTGGTAGCAAACGTTCGTTGGCCTTCGGACAAACGTCCAAACACATTTGGTGTTTGACCAAAACATCGTTTGCTCATGATTCCGGATTGCTTTCCATAGACAATACTCGAAAGTGTATTTTGATCATAGCCTAAGGATATCATGTGTCAATGGGGTTGGCAACTGTCTTATGTCCATGATTATTATTTACAAGTCAGCTATTATTCTGTGTTATTAACTACTTAGCTTCAAAATAATGTAATTTACTACGTAGACACATGCTCTGACATTTAAACAGACCGTCGAATGTCAAAATGTCAACCATTCTGTTGACGTTCGTTTGTTGGTGTTTGGCATTGACGTATATATATGGACTTGAAACGTTTGATTATTCCTAGCATCATTGAAATACCTATATGCGGCCGGTCGCCATTTTACCCGCTCGCTGTTTGGTACCAAAGTTGGGTACGTCAACTGTCAAATGCTCTTGAGCTGTGGATAAAATTTGTGAATTTTGGAGTAATTTGATGTGTTATTGTGTTTGAACTCGGTTCTTTATTGGATATCGTCAATAGCAAGATGCCCAATTGCAATATAATCGGATGTGGCATCAAAAGAAGCAGAAATCATCCGAACATAACTTTGCACCAGTAAGTACTTAATTTCGCCTGAAATATCTATAGATTTAGTTAATATACACAAGATTCTGCATTCGTTGAAGAGTTTCAACAGTAAAGCATTCATTATTTCCCTTTTGCCTTTATTTTCTACAGTATTTTTAACATGAACTCATTTTCTTGTTATGTTGTTATTGAAGGGATAGAGTAGTGCATTAGGCATTTTTTATATTTATCGATAATGCTATTTTATGTTTCTATAATGGTTTTATGTTTTACTTTCAAGGCTGCCTGCTAATAAAGGAAAAAAGAAAATTTGGCTGGAAACAATCGGTGTTGAAAATTTAAAAATGTCAACAAAATTAATCCATATTTGTTCTCTTCACTTTGAAGAATCATGTTTCAACCGGACCCTGAATAAAGTAACATTGCGTGACGATGCTTTACCTTCACGAACCTTATTGGTAAGTAACATTGCATTTTATAAATTTGTCCAACATGATTGCGTAGTAGCTGATAATGTTTTATGATCTTGTCCTCATCATTGTAACACTTGTCTAATGGAGACAGAGTAATGTAATGAATGTGTTCGAGTGTGTTCTTAAGTTTAATTGATTTCTTAGGATTAATTAAAAATCCTATTAATAAAATCAAGAAACATCAAAAAGACTACCTACTTAATCATTTTATTTCTTGTTTACAGCCTGCAATTCGGTCAAATATGTCTGGCATTTTATTTGAAAATAATCAAAATCAGACAAGCTCACAACCAATATCAGGATGTGGTGCTCCGAATAAGGTATTTTATTTTTGTAATTAAAAACAGTAAGATCACCCTACTGTTTTTGAAGTCATACAAATTTTGAGTGTTAGCTTTTCTAATTTTATTAATATTTTTGTTAATATTAAAGGGTGGTTTTCAGGTTGAAGCTGTTTGTGTGCCTACCATTCAAAATCAACCAGGAGAGATTTTAAAGTGGAGTGGCATAGATTTAGCCCCTAGCACATCTACGCTAGATTTAGTCACCAGCACCTCCGCAGTCCCAGATTTGGCCGCCAGCACCTCTGCAGTGCCCGATTTAGCTGCTAGCATGTCTGCAGTGCCAGATTTTGCCGCTAGCACCTCCAGTACGCAGGATGTATCTGCTAGCACCTCCGCAACGCCAGATTTATCGGTATGATTAGCTTCAATTTTACTTGTCATCATTACTTGCGAATATGATATCAATAATAACATCTCATTGACTGAACTGATACCGGGTGACGAGAGATATCTCTAGCTTGTTTCAATATCTATTAAAGCTTACTTTAATTTGATTTCAGATACACACATTTAAAATGATAAAGAAATTAAAGGACAAATTTCAAAAACAGTCCAAGAAGATAAAGAGACTTAATGAGAAAGTTAGAAGACAGACGAAAAAAATTGCTCATTTTAGTAATATTGTCAAAGATCTAAAGGAGAGAAACTTATTGAATTCAGAATCCCAAGCTTTGCTTGCAGAATGTGCAGGACCCCAAGACTTCTTAAAAAGGCAAGTTGCAAAATCTAAGGGTTTGCCATTAGAGAGGCAATATTCTGAGGAAATTAGAAAATTTGCTCTTACCTTAAATTTCTTTTCCCCTAAAGCTTATGAGTTTGTGCGTAGTACTTATAATACCTGTCTTCCACATCCACGTACTCTGAGTAAATGGTATCAACACATAAATGTTGAGCCTGGCTTTTGCAGTGAAGCATTTGATACTTTAAAAGCAAAAGTTCAAAGTAGTCATTTGCCAGTACTATGTGCATTAATGTTCGATGAAATGGCAATAAGAAAGTCGCTGTGCTGGGATCCGCAAACAAAAAAATATTATGGACGTGTAAACTGCGGTTTGGATTGCGACAGTGATGCTCTCGATGTCGCCAATCAGTGCCTCGTGATATTACTGAATTGCATAAATGGAAGATGGAAACTACCTGTAGGATATTTTTTTATCACGTCTCTAACAGGCGAACAAAAATCGTCTATAGTGGAAATGTGTATCCGAAGGTGTGAGGAGGTGGGTGCCAAAATAGTGAGCATAACATGTGACGGACCTGCTGCAAATTTCAGCATGTTTTGTTCACTAGGCTGTGATCTCATGAATAATCAAAACGTTACTACATTCGAAACAGGTGAAAATAGAATACATATTTTTATAGATCCATGTCATACAATTAAACTGATCCGGAACGCTTTTGGAGAAATGAAGGTATTTTTTGATAATTTTGGCAGGAAAATTGATTTCAATTATTTGGAGGAATTATTAAGACTGCAAGATCGTGAAGGTTTGCACATGGCGACTAAGTTGACGAAGGCACATTTGATGTTTGACAAACAAAAAATGAAGGTTCGTTTGGCCACTCAACTATTGAGTAATTCTGTCGCTGATGCCTTGCACTACTGCGAGAACGAATTAAAGCTTAAGAAATTTGAAGGTTGTACAGCGACAGTTAATTTCATACGAATAGTAAACGATGTATTTGACGTCTTGAACAGTCACTCAGTTCGACCGCCGGGCTGGAAAAAAGCTGTGTGCCCTGAAAACATCGGACTTATAGAAGCGCTGTTTGAAGGAGCCATTACTTACTTTTGCAATTTAAAGCTGCAATCTGGTCAGTTAGTCGTTTGTTCCCGTAGAAAGACTGGATTTATTGGCTTGATTATAAACATGCAGAGTACAATCCAGCTATTTAAATATCTAGTTGAAGAATTGAAAGTACTAAAATATCTTCCTATGTATAAAGTGAGCCAGGATCACTTGGAATTGTTTTTTTCTGCTATCAGAGCTCGTGGTGGATTTAATAATAATCCGAATGCAGTCCAGTTCAGAGCTGCGTTTAAGAGACTTTTAATAAGAGCTGAAATTCGCGATGGTGGGGTCGGCAGCTGTATTCCTCTGGAGCAAATCAATATTTTAAATTGTTCCAGTAAAGTTGGCCCAGTTACTACTATTAATAATTTAACAGAAAAGAAATCCTTTGTAGAAATTCCGGAGGATGATAGCGACTTGTACGAAGATTTACTTGATTGCATGTACAGTAATCTTTCAGGATATACAGAAAGTGTGTTAACTTACATTGCTGGCTTTGTGGCTAGAAAATTGTCACGTTCACTGAAATGCGAAACTTGTAACAAACTTCTTTTTGGAGTTTCTGAGCTTTATAAATCAAGTTTAATTACTTTAAAATCTCGTGGTGGTCTCGTTTACCCTTCGAAAGACGTTGTAAACATTTTGAAAAATGTCGAAAAAATATTAAAAGGTGTTTTGCATGTAAAAGACAGAGAGGAAAATTACTATTTGTATGTTTTTAAGTTTTTCGTGGATTACTATGCCGAACCAAATAATTTATTTGATTCTGGGAACTGTGAACATGATACAAATCATAAATATTTATTAATTAAAAGTGTAATAGAGGTACATGAATTTGAGATACAAATATTATGGGAAGAAATCTACTGAAACAATATCACACCGAAATTACTTGAACAAAATTGTATTGTTCAGAAATGAATGAGAACAAATAATTTGTTTGTTGTTTTTTTTTGTTTAAATATATTATAATTTATTATTGCTGAGTTTTAATTAAAGTCCACTATCATCTGTATGATAGAAAAGGTACCTATACGTTGGAATCTTAACATCAAAAATATTAATTATGGTGGTTCCGTCAATAAAGCCCGTGAAATTCAAATTTTCATACGTTTTTTGCAAATTGTAGCTCTGTGTATGTCGTTAGGTTGATCATTCCGTGATAAGCGACAACAATTTAATTAATACAATTCAATTACTATCAGCAGGCCATTGACGGAAACCATTGTCCGCAGCCGACTGTGAGTATATTGTAGTGACAACACACTACGTAATAGCTTATAGTCGGTTCGGTGTGAACGAGAAGTTAAATATATATGAAAAAGCGATAAACTGGCTCACAGTCAGCTGTCGACAATACGTTTGGTCCGAACACGGCCGAAAGGTTGAATGTTTTATCATATAATTGTCTATTCTGGCGTTACGCGACTGATAATAAGCGACGCATTTTCCGTCAGATGTGTCTCTAAAGCATTGTTCAGACAAAACGTATTGTCAGCCGTTGACTGTGAGCCAGTTAATCGCTTTTCCATATATATTTAACTTCTTGTTCACACCGAACCGACTACAAGTTATTACGTATTGCATTGGCACTACACTATACTCACAGTCGGCGGCGAAAAATATGTTTGGTGTGAACGAAGCCTTCGCCTTCGCCTTCTGGTGGGTCCACACTGAGCCAACGAAGGCGAACGAAGGTTTTTTGACGTTGGTAGCAAACGTTCGTTGGCCTTCGGACAAACGTCCAAACACATTTGGTGATTGACCAAAACATCGTTTGCTCATGATTCCGGATTGCTTTCCATAGACAATACTCGAAAGTGTATTTTGATCATAGCCTAAGGATATCATGTGTCAATGGGGTTGGCAACTGTCTTAGGTCCATGATTATTATTTACAAGTCAGCTATTATTCTGTGTTATTAACTACTTAGCTTCAAGATAATGTAATTTATTACGTAGACACATGCTCTGACATTTAAACGGACCGTCGAATGTCAAAATGTCAACCATTCTGTTGACGTTCGTTTGTTGGTGTTTGGCGACCGTCCAAACTGAATTCGGTCCAATGGCGCAAATCCTTTGATGTTACCGCCACGCTACGGATCGCCGGCCAACGTCAACGAACGTTCGTTGGCCATCGCCAATCCGTCCAGACATGGCCAACGAACCCATTCGTTCGCCTTCGTTGGCTCAGTGTGGACCCACCATTCAACCGATGATGCGTTATGCAATAAATAGACGCAATCGCAGTACTACCCGACGTATTTTCCGTCAGTTGTGAACCGACCCTTATTCGCTGGAGACACTAACGCATCATCGGTTGAGTGTGAAAGGTTGAATGTTTTATCATAATATCTGTTCTGGCGTTACGCGACCGATAATATGCGATGCATTTTCCGTCAGATGTGAACCCTAAGAAAACATTCTCACAATCTTTTATCGATCTTATTTTATAGAAATATCGATCGTTAGGGGCTGCTCTAATAGCCGCCATTTTATCCGCTCAGTAAAGTGTAGGCATACACGTTTTTTTTGTAGGTATGCCAAGTCCATATGATTTAATAAGTCATTGGTGTTTGGCGACCGTCCAAACTGAATTCGGTCCAATGGCGCAAATCCTTTGATGTTACCGCCACGCTACGGATCGCCGGCCAACGTCAACGAACGTTCGTTGGCCATCGCCAATCCGTCCAGACATGGCCAACGAACCCATTCGTTCGCCTTCGTTGGCTCAGTGTGGACCCACCATTAGAGAAACAGCGGCGGATTGTGAGTTTAGCTCAACATTGGAGGAGCGGATTAAGGACAAATTCGTTACTGGAATGCTTCATGGCAAAATACAGGAAAGATTATGTGAAGAACCTTTGTCTAAGTCAATCTTGGATCTGCTGGACATAGCGCTGAACAAAGAAGCTGCTTTGTTAGAGAAGTTGAATGTCAACAAATTATCAAGTAGCGGCACAGGGCAAAAGTCTTCAGTAAATAGTGCTTTTAAAGGTAGTGAACATAATTCATTTAAGAGTAGTGAGAATAAAAGTGAGAATAAGATTTTAAAATGTATACATTGTGGTAAACCCAACCACACATTTTCTAAATGTAAGTTTAAGTCTTACAAATGTAAAAATTGTGGTAAAATTGGTCATTTAGCAGTGTACGTTACGCCAGCAAGAAAGTGTCACCTAGAGTGATATGAGTAGAACGTATAATTAGTGCGCAATCTGCTGTAAATGTGCGCCGCATAAAAAATTTGTGCGTCTTGTAGTTTTGAAAAAAAAACGTAAAAACGATTCCTGCTGGAGTAACGTTGTTCTAGCAAGAAAATTCTAGACGAATCATCGGAGATATAAAATACATACATGGGCAGAGAGCTTATATTTGTGCAAATTTGTGCGCCATAAATATAATTTGTGCGTCTTCAGGTTTTCGAGATATTGCGTTTCCCGCTGGAGTAACGTTTTGCGAATTCGTGTATCTCAAAGACCATTATATGTGCGCCTGTAGAATGAACATACACGAATAGCTCTTAATTTGTGCATATTTGTGACATAATTAGATGCCAGATAATATTTATAATTTTCAAGTAATCGCGCTTTATTGAAAACATAAAAAAATATTGTAGCGCCTAAATGAGAAGACGTATAAACTCGCTAAAAACTGTATTCGTTCCATCTTGACGTTTATAGTTACCATAAAAAGTTTCAAAACAGAACCTACAAGCGCTAGAGTCTGGCTAAGCAAAGTAGTCCCTGGAATTATTTGCGAACTTTTTATATAGCAACTCTGTAGGAACGTCAACGTCAATTTGACAAGGTTGTCGTTCGGTATCTCTGGTTTCAAATTGTAAGCGCTTGTGAAAATTATGATTCTAAATTACGGTTTAAAATTAACAAATTTATCAAAAGTGGTGTACGAAAGATGTTGTTTTGCATGATTGGCAAGTTCAACGAAAAACAACAACAGCGTGATGCCGCGTTTAAACAAAAACAAGATTGTTTACGTGTGGTGGTGAATTTCATAGGTTAGTAGACAATATTATTTTGATACTTTGAACACCTACTTAAACAGTCGTCATAATAAAATTTTGATTTATAATTTACGTATCCTTGCAAATAAGTTACTTACGCTTCTTCGTATTGAATAAAACTAATTATATTCATTCGTACATCGCATCAGTCAACGTATTTATTTTAATAACATCACCTATGTTTTACGTATACTCATAATTAATTTATGATGTATTATGTTGGTAATTTTAAAACGATTAACTTTCTTTAACAGAGAATCTGCAAGATGTCGAAGGAGTTGATGAAATTGTTGGAACTATTGGAAATCTCACTGAATTAGAGCAGAAAGATAGGATAATAAACTAGAATCAGTACTTAGAAGAAATAGCTTCAATGACCGGTAAGTTTTTCTATGCACTGATGTTTTGAAATTATGCCATAAAAAGCCTTTGGATTTTCACGTAAGAATACCAAGAATTAATTACATATTTTGTTTTTCTTCTTTGCAGAAGTGATTGTCAGAACACTAAAGAGAGTAAAAAGGGAAGGTGCAGTAAATGAAGGTGTCTGGAGTACCCCGGGGAAGAAACGCCCACGGAAACCTACTGTGTCTAACCTAGATAACTTTGACATAGATGCTATGCGTAACAAGATAAACGAATTTTATATTGTTAAAAAACAAGTTCCTACTCTGAGGACACTGTTGGTGGAGTTAAAAGAAATTATTGCTTTTAACGGATGCAGAGAAACTCTGCGCCGCTTGTTATTAGCCAATGGCTATGAATTTAAAAAGAATAAAAATGAGCGTTCTGTATTAATAGAACGCTATGACATATCTGCTTGGAGACATCGATTTTTAAGAACTATAGCAGGAAAGCGTGCAGAAGGCAAGCCAATCATTTATTTAGATGAGACTTATGTCCATAGAAACTACAAGCCTAAGAAGTCATGGCAAGGTCCTTCAACTAGTGGTGCAATTGAAAATGTTTCGACCGGTAAAAGGTACATTATAGTTCATGCTGGATCAGAGAAAGGCCCAGTACCAAACTCTTTGTTAGTGTTTAGTACTAAATCAAAAAATGCTGATTATCACCATGACATGAATGCTGAAAATTTTAATAAATGGCTTAAAGAAAAACTTATACCAAATTTGGAAGAACCAAGTGTAATCATAATGGATAATGCTAGTTACCATTCGGTAATTATAAATAAGGTTCCTAACACACAAACACGTAATAGTAATATAAGAGAGTGAATATGAGGACTACCACACGAAAGCAGAGCTGTTATGTATTGTAAAACGAAATACGCCTGATCCAATATATGAAGCTGATGAAATTTTAAATCAATGTGGTCATGAGGTGTTGAGACTTCCACCCTACCATTGTGATTTAAATGCGATTGAGCTTGTGTGGAGTTTGGCAAAACGTTAAGTGGCTAGCAAAAATATTGCAGTTACTACAGCTGCATTAGAAGAAATAATTAAAGATTCATTTGAAAACGTAAGTTCACAGGATTGGAAGAAAATTACTGATCATGAAATACATGTTGAAAATAAATATAAAGAACGTGATTAAATAACAGAAGAAAATTTAGAAAGTTTTATTATAAATGTTGGAGACAGCGATACTAGTGACAGTGATGAATCTTTTGGTATTGAAGTGTTAGAATCTAATTTTGATTATCCTTACTAATATTATAAAGGCGAAAGTTTGTAAGTATGGATGTATGGATGGATGTTTGTTACTCTTTCACGCCAAAACTACCGGGTCGATTTCGATGAAATTTTGCACACATGTAGCTTATAGTCTGGATAAACATATAGGCTACTTTTAATTGACATACCACGCGGGCGGAGCCGCGGGCGGAAGCTTGTGATGAATAAAACTAAGATATTATGTATGGAATATTATCGTATTTTATTTCTCTATTTATTTTCGGATTCCACCCATATTCACCTTTTATACCAACAGATCCATCCTAAACCAGATCAATAAATCCTTTAAATCCCGTTACAAACTTGGTACATATCAAAAATTAATACATGTGTAGATAAATTCTGTGTCTTTACTTCCCTAACATAATGTTCTTATACTGTTTCTATATATGATATTTTTAATAATGAATTACCAAGTATCAAAGTAGGTTATTCTAATTTTCATAGTATAATTTTAGTGTTGTCATGCATGTATTTTTTAAATTTGCCGCCAATATTCTGGGGCCAGCTTTGGTTAGCCAGACTCTAATGAATAATATTACTAAAAGTCAAAACGACGGCATTCATAACTTTGACGCCATCAAACAAGAAACTGGCTCAACCTAAGATGTGTAAATGTAAACCAAAAATTAGTGCATTTATCAAATAATATATAGTAAAAATATCCAGCTTCAACTGTTTCGTATTAGGTAAATATTAAGACTAAACCAAAACAGTTATTCGGCGCAGGTTATCCGACCAAATTCGAATGACTACAAAAAAGCGACGGATTCATACGTATCGATGACCACCTTTATTAAACGTATTACACCTAAACTGTGTTCGTACAGTCACACTCAAATGTTCGTTGGGAATTATTATAACAATGACCTAATAAAAATATAATATATATTAAATGTACTTTCTGATCATATGAAATCAAAGAGCTTGTTGGTTTAAAAAAATATTATTTTTATTATCATAATCATGATTCTTAAAGTAATTATGGCATCAAATCACAGATCAAATTTCCTACCTATAAATATTAAAACAAACATTGTTCAATTAAACTATTTGTACCTTGTATAGTCATTTGGTATTATTTAAAATCACAGATCAGTTTTTCATTTACTTAAATACACAAACAATAAAATCACTTAAAGTGGCTCAGTACCATCATGGCGTGAAATTTAAATATTAAGTAATTGTTGTTTTGGCCGAGATATAATTAAGTTTTGGGTATGATTGTATAGTACGCGAACGTAATAAATACCTATAGAGCGTTATATTTTGTTATGAGTTTATGTTTCTTAAAAAATAGCCGGATTTGAAAACTTCAACCCAAGTTTCACATATCGGGCTGCTTAGGTTTGGGTTTTCAAATTAGGCTAATTTTTAAGAAACATAAGCTGATAATAATTTTAACCGGTCTATACTACGTTCGCGTATCATACTATCATATCCAAAACTAAATTATATCTCGGCCAACAAATAGGTAACTACTTTATACTTGAATTTCTCGTTATGATGGTACTGAACCTTTATCACAGAAAATCACAGTTTTTTCGTTTTTCTACTGATATAATAAATGCAAATGGCTAAATTTATTTATGTCTAATCAAAAAAAAAAACTGAATTTATTTTAATAACTATTTCTACTGCACTGTTATGTACTCGGGCACAATACGTTTCAACCAGTTAGCGAGTAAAGTTAAGAAGGTCATCGATACGTATGAATCCGTCGCTTTTTTGTAGTCATTCGAATTTGGTCGGATAACCTGCGCCGAATAACTGTTTTGGTTTAGTCTTAATATTTACTTAATACGAAACAGTTGAAGCTGGATATTTTTACTATATATTATTTGATAAATGCACTAATTTTTGGTTTACATTTACACATCTTAGGTTGAGCCAGTTTCTTGTTTGATGGCGTCAAAGTTATGATGCCGTCGTTTTGACTTTTAGTAATATTATTCATTAGCGCTTGTAGGTTCTGTTTTGAAACTTTTTATGGTAATTATAAACGTCAAGATGGAACGAATACAGTTTTTAGCGAGTTTATACGTCTTCTCATTTAGGCGCTACAATATTTTTTTAAGTTTTCAATAAAGCGCGATTACTTGAAAATTATAAATATTATCTGGCATCTAATTATGTCACAAATATGCACAAATTAAGAGCTATTCGTGTATGTTCATTCTACAGGCGCACATATAATGGTCTTTGAGATACACGAATTCGCAAAACGTTACTCCAGCGGGAAACGCAATATCTCGAAAACCTGAAGACGCACAAATTATATTTATGGCGCACAAATTTGCACAAATATAAGCTCTCTGCCCATGTATGTATTTTATATCTCCGATGATTCGTCTAGAATTTTCTTGCTAGAACAACGTTACTCCAGCAGGAATCGTTTTTACGTTTTTTTTTCAAAACTACAAGACGCACAAATTTTTTATGCGGCGCACATTTACAGCAGATTGCGCACTAATTATACGTTCTACTCATATCACTCTAGGTGACACTTTCTTGCTGGCGTAACGTACACCATTTAGCATCTGTTTGTAAGAGCAAATCAACACATACTGTGGAAACTCAGGAAAATTTAGATTCTATTGATATTTTTACATTGTCTCAAAAAGAAATTAACTATGTTTCACCATTCATGTTAAATTGTCAAATTAATTCTAAACCAGTGACTATGGAACTAGATACTGGTGCAGCTGTTTCATGTGTACCTGACAATGTTTATAAGAAGTTATTTCAGGATATTAAATTGTTACCAACTGATGTAGAATTGAAAAACATATAGTGGTCAATTATTAAAGCCATCAGGTAAAATTTTAGGGTTAAAGTTTAGTATATGGACCGTTGAATTGGAGGGCGCGGAGGGGTGGGGGGGGAGGGCAGGGGGTAGGTAATCTCCCCCCAGAAGGGGGGGGGGGTGCGGAGCCCCCCCATTTTTGAGAAACATGAAAAAATATGTTTGGAGGTTAGGCTATCTTAAAATATTTAAAAAATATGTCAATAGGCCAAAAAAAATCATTTTTCACGCACTCGCCGACCGCTGCCGCGGCAGATTGTCAGATCATGTTTGTGGTCTCAGTCATACTCTTATCTAAATATTTCTAAGAGAAATGAATAATAAATAAAAAACAGATAAACGATCTCGACTGCAAATGCAAAGCGAACAAACCATAGATAATACATCAAACGATGACTGAAGTTGACATTTGACAATACTCATGTAGTGACAAAACAAAATGTGTACGTTACGCCAGCAAGAAAGTGTCACCTAGAGTGATATGAGTAGAACGTATAATTAGTGCGCAATCTGCTGTAAATGTGCGCCGCATAAAAAATTTGTGCGTCTTGTAGTTTTGAAAAAAAAACGTTAAAACGATTCCTGCTGGAGTAACGTTGTTCTAGCAAGAAAGAAGATATAAAATACATACATGGGCAGAGAGCTTATATTTGTGCAAATTTGTGCGCCATAAATATAATTTGTGCGTCTTGCGTCTTCAGGTTTTCGAGATATTGCGTTTCCCGCTGGAGTAACGTTTTGCGAATTCGTGTATCTCAAAGACCATTATATGTGCGCCTGTAGAATGAACATACACGAATAGCTCTTAATTTGTGCATATTTGTGACATAATTAGATGCCAGATAATATTTATAATTTTCAAGTAATCGCGCTTTATTGAAAACTTAAAAAAATATTGTAGCGCCTAAATGAGAAGACGTATAAACTCGCTAAAAACTGTATTCGTTCCATCTTGACGTTTATAATTACCATAAAAAGTTTCAAAACAGAACCTACAAGCGCTAATGAATAATATAACTAAAAGTCAAAACGACGGCATCATAACTTTGACGCCATCAAACAAGAAACTGGCTCAACCTAAGATGTGTAAATGTAAACCAAAAATTAGTGCATTTATGAAATAATATATAGTAAAAATACCCAGCTTCAACTGTTTCGTATTAAGTAAATATTAAGACTAAACCAAAACAGTTATTCGGCGCAGGTTATCCGACCAAATTCGAATGACTACAAAAAAGCGACGGATTCATACGTATCGATGACCACCTTTATTAAACGTATTACACCTAAACTGTGTTCGTACAGTCACGCTCAAATGTTCGTTGGGAATTATTATTACAATGACCTAATAAAAATATAATATTATATTAAATGTACTTTCTGATCATATGAAATCAAAGAGCTTGTTGGTTTAAAAAAATATTATTTTATTATCATAATCATGATTCTTAAAGTACACTCCGTCTATAAAGTCGTGACATTAATGTTTGAGGAACTAACATTAATCATGTGTCTGGCAACACCAAACATAAGTAAATCAGCTGTCATCGAGTTTGAGTTGTGGAACAGTTTTCCCTTTGTATTTTTATTGCTTTGGTTAAACTGCAATTAATTAACAAGTAACTACGCAGAAAGGAATAAAAATGAATAAAGTAAATCGGAGTGGCACGCGGGAAGTGATTTTTAAAGTTTTCCAGCGATGTTTCGCGGAGTACCAAGCTGGACGAATTTTGTACGATTTGGATGATATTTATGGGCGGACAGCATCTATGACGGGTATGTTATCGTGTTATTGTTTGTTTTTAATCTGCCCGAAGTTACAAATTTACTGAATTTACGATTTGGAGACCAAAAAAGGCATTGTTTACATTGCACATTTTTAGGTTAGATTGACATTGTGAGTAGGTCATATTATAGTATGACCATAATTTTTGATACATTATGATGGTACAACAAAATCCATTCAGGTTTTATACCAGTTTTGAATTTGAATTAATTGCTTCATGTCAATAAGTTATTGTTTCCATTCCAGTACAATTTTTTTACTTTTTTTCAGGAAAATCAGTGAGTACAGTTAGGCGGATAGTCAACGAAGGTTTTAAAAATGATGAAAAGTTAAAGGTCTACGCTCAGGAAGCGAAATTTACTGCGTTTGGTGAAAATAAACAAACCTCGCCCCATCTATGCCATTGATGAACTTTTAGGAGAATACGGGCACACAGTGTTACGGCTTCCGCCGTATCACTGTGATTTGAATCCCATTGAGCTCATTTGGGCTAGCCTAAAACAAAAAGTAGCAGCACAAAATGTTGGGTCACGCGATGTGAAGCAACTTGCTGAAGACGCCTTCAACAGCATTATACTTGAAACATGGACAACTGCTGCCATATCACGTGGAGACGTCTGAAAAAGAGTACTACGAGCGAGGACGTCATCTGTATCGAGACATAGACGAGTTGATTATTCGCTTAGGCGATGATAGCAGCAGTTGAGACAGCAGCTGTAAAGATGACAGCGCTGCTGATGAAAGTGGCAACGTAACGTTTCTTAATTTTGAATATTTGGAATCCGATGATGAGTGAGAGTGATCAATCAGTGTTTTTTTTAACTTTGTGTAATAATTTTATTTTGGTTTAATTAAAAATGCTTATATATTAAAACTTTATGAAGCCCTTACTTTATTTACCTTTGCTTATGAAAAGTTTAACCTACTGGAAATAAAAACAGTAACAAAATATTACTGTTTAATGTGTCTAATTTATTTACTCTTTACTTGAACAAACTGCTAGTATCAAAATCATTTTAGTCACACTATATCCGTGGCTGGCGTGAATACATTGATAAGTCGACTTGCATGATTTTTTTTATTTGGCTCAATGGCTTCCTATGGTTAAGACGCACCCAAAATACAGCCCAAAATATTAAAAAATGGCGGAAAAAATGCTGGCGTTCACAACTGAATAACTACACTTTTACTGAACGCCATCGGACATCTCGACATATCTAATTAAATATTTGCTTATAACTATGAATGAAAACTCACAACTCTATTTATCAATTTATGGTCCAATCATATTAAAATACACGAAAATATACAACTAGACTTACTCATTTAAGAATTTCAAACATAAATTGACATGTCTAGGTAAAAAGTTCTGACCGGTGAAAATAGATTGATCAAATTTTGATATGTCGAGTTGTCCAGTTATTGCCGCGTAATGCTTGCAACTTCAAACATGATATGTTTAATTGTTAAAATTCAAACATTGCTACAGATTCCTGAATTATTGAATAAATGTGTTTGTTAGTTTTTGATTATTTTTATGTGTAAGCCTATAATCGAATTAGTTCGGTTCACATATTGAATCATGTCCAGATTTTCCATTGGAGGCACTGATGTGTAGATACGTTATTTTGCTAAGCAGGTTTACTATTTTGTGACTCAAGCTTGCAAAATTACCAATTAAAATAACGCCTTGTATTTAATATTTTTTTTTATTTAGGAACAAATTTTCTAATTCTAAGTAAGGTTTATTTCCGACCGACTGGGAACCAAAAACAAAATGTAATATTGGCCGAGACCAAGGCTATACTTTTAACGCTTTTTTAATTTATGTGTTGGTAGCACTGTTCAACGGATCGTGTTTAAACGTATGGTGTTGCCAGTTTGGTGATTTTGTCCCTAGATTTAGTGATTTTTAGGGGCTACTTGGTGAAATAATGGAAAAAATGTCACTAAAAAATATCTGGTGATTTTTAATGATTTTTCAAAATCTGGGGTTATTAGAGAAAACAATGTTAATTTAGCTCTTTATAAGCTAAATTTAGCGTTATTTTCAAGCAATCGGCTCCAAAAAAATCAATTTAGCTCTTTTACTTTAAAAATTACAAAGAACGAAGGTGTTTATTAAGTAGTGGATTATAATGGAGGACAAGGAAAAAGTGAGTTTACATTGAGATACATTTTGTTTGTTAGAAAGGTTATTTAATTTAATTTTAGGTAATGTTTTAATGCGATAACTAACTTTCAATTAATTTAATGACCTTACTGTTGTATTTACCTACCGTTAAGTTCTATGTAATGTCTAACGTAGTTTATGTTTTATTTAATTGCAGACTCAGATGACGTTGAATATGTTATTGGGTAAAAAGCGAAAATTGCTGGAACTTCGAGAAGTTGTAAAGGCCAAATCACCTTGCAATCGATTAAATGATCTGGAGCAAAATGGTAAGAAACCCAGAAAAAAAAAGACTCAGATGAAGATAAATCATTTATATGATTGGGTACAATTGATAAGAACGTGTAAAGTACAAAAACCTTTCCAGGTTGTAATAATGACATTGGAAGATTTTTTCGATTTCTCTTCTCTAAAAACCAAAAAAAATCCCTATTCCATAAAGAAACAGGATGAGTCCGGGGAAAAATTTTTGTGGCAACCAGTTAAATGGTTACAATATGATAAAACTGTCTCAGGAAAGTTTTTGTTTAAAGACAATCTCGATCGTAATTCTTCATTTAAATCAATCAATTTTAATAAACGAGGAAAACTTAACAACAACTCTTTTTTATTAAAACTGACGTGAGTTTGTAACATTATTAAAATTATGAAAATACGGGTGTTACTCACGTAATGTTGGTCTATTTAGTCGACCGCGGTTTCGCCTATATATCTAGGCATTATCAAGAGAGTGCGATACGTCGCGCCTGAGTCGCAGCCAGTCAGTCTTATACGCCGTAGTTACAGCATCAAGACCATTTTCCGTCCCCTAACACAAGTACGACACTTGATACGCTCGCCCAAGGACAGAGAACCTCTGAACATACCTGGTGTATACTCGGTACCGTGTAGTTGCGGCAAGAGTTATGTGGGTGAAACGGGACGTAACGTGTCGACCAGGCTGAAGGAGCACATACACAGCTTTAAAAAGCTGGACCGAAACGGCTCGGCTATTGCCGAACATGCCCTGGACGCTGGCTCCGCTCACTTCATTCGTTTTGACAAGGCCAAAGTACTGGTCAAAGAAAAATTCTTTGTGCCTCGAAAAGTACGAGAAGCGATTGAAATCAGCAAGCATCCAAATTTCAACCGAGATACTGGCTGGTCAATACCTCCCGCCTGGAAACCGGTACTTCAATGCGAATCGGGTACGTTTGACAGACTATCGCCATCTGCCGACACTGTGAGCTCGTTCCACACTGCCCCGAACATGCACGACAACACTGACGGTGATGACAGTGAAAATAACAGTGACAGTGACAGTGAAAACATCACAAAAACGCTACCAACAGACACCAGTGTAGCACCGCCCCTTACTATGACGTCACAGCGCGCGGCGCGCGTCGCTGCCCGCAGTGCAAGACTGGCTGCGACTCAGGCGCGACGTATCGCACTCTCTTGATAATGCCTAGATATATAGGCGAAACCGCGGTCGACTAAATAGACCAACATTACGTGAGTAACACCCGTATTTTCATAATTTTAATAACAACTCTTTTCATTTGAACCAAATTACTAAAGAGTCCTTGCCTATCAGTGCTGAGAAGAAAAAAGATTTGATGGACCTTCTTGATTTAATTGACGTATCTTTCCGTGAATTTTACAAAAACCTAAAAACTACTAATAAACTGATTGTGAGAGTACTGACCCAGACATCGATGAAATAAATCCTGATTTAGAAGAAAATATTTAAATACTTTTTAATAAGGAAAAGAAAAAGAAGCTGAAGAAAAAGAAGTTAGAAAAAAGAAGAATAACGATAAAGAAAGAAAAGAAAAAGAAAAATATAATATTACTTATATACCTTTTTACGGAAAAATATTTCTTGACACTTTAGTATTTTTATTATATTAAATACCCTTAATATATGGGTGAATAAATTGACAAGTCGTTGGTGAATGAATTGACAAGTCTTATTCAAAGAAAATTATAATAATTTAAGGTAAGAGGCTTACACCATTTGAAAGATCAGAAAAAAAATACCTTTATACAGGCTACTACCATTTACTAAATAAATATCCTGATTTACCAGGCGACGCCAAACTTTAAATCTGCCGCCCTGTAAAATTGCCATTTTAGACTTGTCAACGTCTTCACGCCAGGCACGGATATAGGGTTGCTACATGCAAGTCAGCAGCGCCATCATTTAATGTCACGACTTTATAGACGGTCTGTAATTATGGCATCAAATCACAGATCAAATTTCCTACCTATAAATATTAAAACAAACATTGTTCAATTAAACTATTTGTACCTTGTATAGTCATTTGGTATTATTTAAAATCACAGATCAGTTTTTCATTTACTTAAATACACAAACAATAAAATCACTTAAAGTGACTCAGTACCATCATGGCGTGAAATTTAAATATTAAGTAGTTGTTGTTTTGGCCAAGATATTGTTGAAGATCGAGATTGATCATGTATATACCCTTTACATTATAACCATAAAGTAGATTTTTAGTCTATTAAATATACTCTGTGTATTCCACTCTTCCTAATCTGTCGTTTTCCACTCTAACATGTAAAATGTGAATCTATGTGTAATTATTATAATATCCTGTTTGATCACATCATTGACGTAGTAAATATTGTGTGTTTATTCTGAGCAATAAAACGCGTATTTGGCTGAACATAAAGAAGATTTTATTTATGACTTCAAGACCCAATTTCGTTGGTAGCCGCATGCTTTGAATCCAAGCGCCCCTGCTCTGCTCAACAGGTTATCTGCCCAGAACATAATAAAGCGGATGCCACGAAGAAAACCAAAGAAAGGTACGCTTAACCTCATTTCTTTTTGGTCGAGTTGCACATCCCTCTGTGCTAACTCTTTGTTCGTTTGTTCAGCCAATTAGACCACAATAATGTCGAGTGATCACAATAATCACAATGGACACATTCCCTTTGAAAAGCTAGATGGCTTACAGACATACACGAACTGGAAGTTCGCGATAAAAATGTTACTTACACTGGATGGTTTATGGGGCTGTGTTAGTGGAGATGACACCGATGCGACCCGTGATAGCCGCGCCTTGGCGAAGATTTGCTTGACGATAAAGCCAGCCTTATATCAATACGTAAGAGACGCCACATCGGCAAAGGATGCATGGTCAAAACTTGCCGACGCCTTTGAGTCGAAAGGTTTATACAGGAAAGTACTGTTATTGCGTCAACTTCACAAAATTGAGTACAGTCAGTATGGCGGCATGTCTGAGTATATTGAGGCTGTCATGCGGCTCGTTCAGCAACTTTCTGACATAGGCAAGAAGATAGATGATGATGAAGTCGCAGAAATTCTTTTAAGCGGCTTGTCACAGGAATATGACAACCTAGTATCTGGCCTGGAAACTGCCTGTCTTACCAACAAACTGACGGTGGAACTTGTGCGTGCCAGATTGCTGCAGGAGGAACACCGTAGGAATGGAAATGATCAGGAAGGAGCGAAGGCATACCTAGGAAACAAAAAGAAGAAAACATCACCTATGTTCTGTCAATTTTGCAAAAGAAGCGGACACACAATCAAGCGTTGCTTCAAGCGCAAGAAGGAGCTGAAGAATACGGAGGAAAACCATACTATGTTGGCGTCAGCCATGGCA
This sequence comes from Hypena proboscidalis, assembly GCA_905147285.1. Taxonomy (NCBI): domain Eukaryota; kingdom Metazoa; phylum Arthropoda; class Insecta; order Lepidoptera; family Erebidae; genus Hypena; species Hypena proboscidalis. The sequence goes on from CAJHVD010000003.1 coordinate 1,080,452, forward strand.
TGCAGCAACAGCAGCAGCCATGATTTTGTGGTTGACTCCGGTGCATCTCAACACATGGTAGCTGACAAAGAGATACTTGTGAAGCCTAAAGGTACACATTCAACTATTTATGTAGCGAATGGTCAGAAATTATAAAGTAATTATACTGGTAGGCTCTCTTTGTGCTCTAATGTTAGCTTAATGAATGTTTTACATGTGCCTGACCTCACCAGTAATTTATTGTCTGTAAGTCAAATCACTGATAAGGGTTACACTGTCATTTTTAATAGGGATCACTGTAAAATCTTTGATAATGTAAAAGTCACTGGCAATCAAATATTAGTTGCTTCAAAAGAAAATGGTCTGTATAAGTATAAGGCGCAAGTACGACACATCCTTGAGGAGGAGCCGTCCAAGCTCTTGCAGACTAGGCAAGAGACAGTGAAGGCTCACTCTGTTTCGACAAGTCAGATGGACTTAATCCACAGACGTCTTGGTCATCTGTCTGAATCAGGTATGAGAATTCTTGGTGATGGGAAGAAATGCATGAACTTATTATTTCAGAAAGATAGTACCATCAATGGTAGTTGCGTGCCATGTCTGACTGGCAAAATGGTGAAGGCACCATTTCCTGTTGTCAACATTAAACGTACTACACAAGCCTTAGAAGTCATACATTCAGACGTGGCTGGACCAATGCAAGTCGAGACTTGGGGTGGTGCTCGCTACCTTTTAACCTTCACTGACGACCATACCCGGAAAACATGGGGATACCTTATGAAGCACAAATCAGAGGTGAGTTCACTTTTTATTAATTTTAAAAATATGATAGAGAAACAATCTGATTTGCTAATAAAAATTTTACGCAGTGACAATGGCCTTGAGTTTATTAATAAGAAACTTGGCAATTATCTTAAAGAACATGGTATTATACACCAAACCACTGTCCCTTATAACGCTGAGCAGAATGGTACTGCGGAAAGGGCTTTCAAGACTATTTTTGATAAAACTAGAGCTATGTTGCAGGAATCCGGCCTGTGTAATCGCTACTGGGGAGAGGCAGTTATGACAGCCATTTACCTGAAAAATAGGTCTCCTACCAGAGCACTTTCAGGCGGCGTTCCCGAGAGCTTGTGGACTGGATCTCCTATAGATATCAGTCACTTACGTGTCTTCGGGTGTACTGCTTATGCACATTTGCCTAGTCAGAAGCGTCAGAAACTTGATGCAAGAGCTAAAGCTCTTATTTTTGTTGGTTATGGTGAAACCTTTAAAGGATATCGTTTGATTGATCCCACTAATCCTCGGCGAGTTATACCGTCTAGATCTGTTATTTTTAATGAGGATAAATTTATGGGAAGACATGACAGTTGTAAAGTTACTTGTGGAACCGATTTTTATAATTATTATTTTGATACAAAATTTAATAGTCAAATACAAAATAATGAAATGGATAAATCAGCTGAATGCTCATCCTCTTTAAATAATGTTTCAGATGCTGATATTCCGACGCCACTACCGGCGTGGTCACCGCAATCTGATCATTACTGTACTGGCGATGAAGGTGATTGTGACAAAGGTGATGAAGAAGGTGCTCCGATGGGTGCCATATCTTCTCTGCCAGAGTCATCACTTGATGGTTGTGACGAAGGTGATGAAGTGGGTGCTCCAACTGATGCTGCCTCTTCTCTGCTGGAATCTACACCAATTGAACCGACACTGCCGGCTGTTTCCGACACGTCTTGTTCACGTCCTATACGTAAAACACGAGGTAATGTGCCATACCATTTCAAAGACTATGATTTATCTATGATGGCGGAAGGCTATTCACTAGATGAGCCTACTTCATATCGAGATGCCATGCAATCTTCTGAAAAAGAAGAATGGCTAAGTGCCATGCAAAGTGAGTATGATTCTCTTATTAAAAATAATGTATGGATCCTGGTAGACAGACCTACAGATGAAAACGTCATCAAATGCAGATGGGTTTATAAGAGAAAACTCGATTGCACAGGTAAGCCTGCTAAATTTAAAGCAAGGTTGGTTGCCCGTGGTTTTAGTCAATTGGAGGGAATTGACTACACAGACACTTTTGCACCTGTTGTTAGGCATAGCACATTAAGAATTCTATTTTCAATTGCCACAGAATTAGAATTAGAAATAGACCATATTGATGTTACAACAGCCTTTTTAAATGGTGACCTTAATGAGAAAATTTATATGGAACAACCTTCAGGCTTTAAAAATTGTAATAAGATTTGTTTGCTTCAAAAGAGCTTATATGGCCTTAAGCAAGCTAGCCGAATGTGGAACATTAAAATACATGATTTTTTAGTTCAGAATGATTTTACACAAAGCAAATGTGAGCCATGTATTTATGTTAAAAGAACTAAGACTGAATATATTATCATTGCATTATATGTGGATGACTTCTATGTATTTCATAATCATTGTATTGATAACTTTCTCAAACTATTACAAAACAATTTCGAAGTCAGACATTTGGGTAAATTGAATAATTGTTTAGGAATGAAAGTTTGTAGAAAGAAAGGCATCACAACTTTAAGTCAAACTGAGTACATTAAGCATTTATTGTTTAAATATGGGATGTCAGATTGTAAAACTGTCTCTACACCTTTACCGGTTAATTCTAAATTACAAAAGTCAAATAAAACATGTTTAGATAATGAAGTTTATCAGTACAGACAATTATTAGGCAGTTTAATGTATATAGCCGTCTGCACTAGACCAGATATATCTTTTGCATGTAGCCAACTCAGTATGTACAATACTTGTTTTGATGAAAGTCATTGGCGCATGGCGAAGCGTGTGCTACGTTATTTAAAGGGTACAATTAATTATGGCCTTTGCTTCACAAAGAGCAATACTTTTGATCTTTTTGCATATGCTGATGCTGATTGGGCTAATGATTTGTCAGACCGTAAGTCTTATACTGGTTTTGTAATTAAATTAGGCACTAATGTTATTAACTGGGAGTCAAGAAAGCAACAATGTATTTCACTTTCTAGCTGTGAATCAGAATATGTAGCTCTTGGAGATTGTTGTAAGGACATTTGTTTTGTTCGAAATTTCCTGTCAGAAATCATCGACAAAAGTTTTGATACTGTAATTTATAATGATAGCCAAAGTGCACAAAAAAACTATTGTTAGTTAAAGAACACTCCCACAAAAGAACTAAGCATATAGACCTAAGATTTCATTTTATCAAAGACTTGGTTCAAAAGGGACATGTAATTGTTAAGTATTTGCAGACTGACAAAATGGTAGCAGATGTTCTGACGAAAGCTTTATGTGCTGAAAAACATAATAGATTTATACAAGGACTTAATGTTAATGACATAACTATTGTAATGTAATGTAATTGTGTATTTGAATTTTTTTTTGGTTGTGACTTTATTCTAAGTGTTAATTTCATTTGTGACATTTGAGTTATAGCTGCATGTCGAATTATGACTATGTAACTGTGTTTACTTTTATTGACATAAGCTTGCAGTATATTATTAGTGGTATGTGTTTACAATAATTGTTAATGAAGCCACACTTAAATAACCTTATCATATGTAAAGTGTAAGGAGGAGTGTTGAAGATCGAGATTGATCATGTATATGTTATGGACCAGGTGATTAATGCGGGCATTATTAATAATGCACGAGCATTATGAATAATGTCTAGCTTTATCGGGCTAAGTGATTAATTACTATCTTAACGTCATTATTTATCACATTGCACGGTCATTATTATATTGCTACATGACAATTGGGCAATTTGATAATAAAGCTATATTTGACGCGGTGCGAGGGCGGGGAGGGAAGTACGCGTGGCGTGACACGCTTTGACCAATCAGAGACCGCCATTCAGCGTGCGGCTCGTGCGGCGGACTTCAAGCGCTATTGTTTTTGTTTAGTTTTGCATTATAAGCGAAGACGGACGGACGCAAATGCTTTTATTTTTACTTTCGTAACTAATTGTTAACGCGAGTGTGTTAGCGAAATATAGTGAAACAGCTGTTAGTGTGTATTTTAACAATTCATCATGGATATTTCGAAATTAAACGAAATGAATCGTCAATTTGACGAAAGATTGAGTGAATTAATGTCACTTAAAGGACAAAATACTCAGTTTTTCACCAACGAAAGCTATACTGAGATGATTAAAAAAGTTAAATCTGCAAAATCAAAGAAGTCGCATAAAAAACCCGAAGATTATCAGCGTTTGCGAAGATTTGACGTCATGGCTGTTGGAGAAACAGAGAAATTGATTGTTCCAGTCAAAGACAATATGATTAGGTACTACGTGAAAAACAACGAGATATTTCAGATTTTGCATGATACCCATCTGAGTGTAGGGCATGGTGGTAGAAACCGAATGGAAAAGGAGCTAAATTTTCGGTATAAAAATATTACGAGGGAAATGATTGCCATTTATTTAAACCTTTGTGAGAGCTGCGAAAAGAAACGCAGCGTTCCAAAAAAAGGATTAGTTGTTAAACCTATTCTTAGCGGCGAAATGAATGCAAGATGTCAAGTAGACCTTATTGACATGCAGTCACAAGGAGATAATCAGTATAAATTTATACTTGTATACCAAGATCATCTCACAAAATTTGTGCAGCTCCGTCCGCTCAAGACCAAAACTGCTGAAGAAGTAGCATATGTACTACTTGATATTTTTACAATATTCGGTGCACCAAGCATTCTTCAAAGCGATAATGGCAGAGAGTTTGCTAATAAAATTGTTCAGGAAGCTTGTGAAATGTGGCCTGAATTGAAAATTGTACATGGTAAACCGAGACACTCTCAAAGCCAAGGGTCAGTAGAGAGAGCAAACCAGGACATAGAGAATATGCTGAGTACGTGGTTGGAGGATAACAACACTAAGAAATGGTCGGAAGGATTACGTTTTGTACAATTAATGAAAAATAGAGCCCATCACACAGGTATTAACTGCACTCCATATGAAGCCATGTTTGGAACGAAGTTGAAAGTAGGGCTTAAAAGTTCTTCTATACCACATGAGGCTCTGCTTGATATTAATTCAGAAGAAGACTTGGAGAAACTATTATCTACTGAGAGCACTATTACTGAAAGAAATCTAGTGGTTGTCACCGAAAATGATCAAGAAGAGTCCGCCAAAAATGATCAAGTAGAGTCCGCCAAAAATTATCAAGTAGAGTCCGCCGAAAATGATCAAGTAGAGTCTGCCAAAAATGATCAACTGGAGCCCATCGAAACTGACCGCGTGGAGTCTACTCAAAATGATATGAATTTATTTTCAGCTAGCTCAAGTCAATTTCCGTTAACTTTTACCGTAGATGAGGAGTCTGAAAAAACTTCAGATACAGATTCAAACCCAATACCCACAAACGAAAACCTGGAGCGCAAAAAAGAAAATGTTATGGCAGTTAGGAAACTAGCTTTAAGAAATTTGCAGAAACAAGCAAATAAAATGTTGGATGTATCAAGCGCTAAATATCCCGTGGCTGCAATTGGTGACACTGTAAGAGTCCGAGTTCCCGATGTTGATCGCGCTCGTAGCGATGGAAGAAATATGCTTGCTACCGTTATTGAATTAACAGCCAATAACCTTTATAAACTGGGAACAAAACAAGGTATTTTAAATCAACTATATTCAAGAAACCAATTTACTGTCTGCAAGGAAAGATTTATTTCGCCTGAAGATGTTCCAGAGACAGAGATTTCGCTGAGAGAGTGTTGTAGAATGTCCTCTAAATGCGGAGGGCAAGGTTATAGTAGATGTGGTTGTAAAGGTGGTTGCAAGTCTGATAAATGTAGTTGTCGCAAAGCCAAAAAGTTGTGTACCTCAAAATGCCATCACAGTGGTAGTTGTTCTAATAAATAAACCTGTTACTTGCTACATATTCAAGTATAATTACTGTTTTCAGTTTTATGTTCTATTTGACTTATAATTTAATTTGACTTATATTAAGAGAAGATGCTAATTATACCAAATAATGAGTCTGATTGCTTTAACTTTAGTTTATTTTCTGTTTTATAATAATAAGTCATTTCTATAAAACAAAGATATGTTGTGAAATTTTTGTTTTAAATTTAATTATATTTTATGTTATATTATTAATATAACTTTCCTTAAGTTTTAAATGCAAAAACTAGTGGTTTTTTAAGGTAGAAGTCCTTGGTAATTAATCCAAATAATGAGTCTGATTATTTAAGTTGTTTAATATTTAGTTTATTTTAAGTTAAATGACAATAACAATAAAAAAATAGTAATTAAATGTGTTTGTATTACTCTGCCCAAAAGGTGATGGGCAATATGTATAATGCCCAGTCAATTTGATTATTTGAATAATTATTATCAAATTGCACTTTCATATTGTGCATTTTTCATAATGACCGGGCATTATGTATACTGCCCAATTTATCACTTGGTCCATAACATATATACCCTTTACATTATAACCATAAAGTAGATTTTTAGTCTATTAAATATACTCTGTGTATTCCACTCTTCCTAATCTGTCGTTTTCCACTCTAACATGTAAAATGTGAATCTATGTGTAATTATTATAATATCCTGTTTGATCACATCATTGACGTAGTAAATATTGTGTGTTTATTCTGAGCAATAAAACGCGTATTTGGCTGAACATAAAGAAGATTTTATTTATGACTTCAAGACCCAATTTCGTTGGTAGCCGCATGCTTTGAATCCAAGCGCCCCTGCTCTGCTCAACAGATATAATTAAGTTTTGGGTATGATTGTATAGTACGCGAACGTAATAAATACCTATAGAGCGTTATATTTTGTTATGAGTTTATGTTTCTTAAAAAATAGCCGGATTTGAAAACTTCAACCCAAGTTTCACATATCGGGCTGCTTAGGTTTGGGTTTTCAAATTAGGCTAATTTTTAAGAAACATAAGCTGATAATAATTTTAACCGGTCTATACTACGTTCGCGTATCATACTATCATATCCAAAACTAAATTATAATCTCGGCCAACAAATAGGTAACTACTTTATACTTGAATTTCCCGTTATGATGGTACTGAACCTTTATCACAGAAAATCACAGTTTTTTCGTTTTTCTACTGATATAATAAATGCAAATGGCTAAATTTATTTATGTCTAATCAAAAAAAAAAACTGAATTTATTTTAATAACTATTTCTACTGCACTGTACTCGGGTACAATACGTTTCAACCAGTTAGCGAGTAAAGTTAAGAAGGTCATCGATACGTATGAATCCGTCGCTTTTTTGTAGTCATTCGAATTTGGTCGGATAACCTGCGCCGAATAACTGTTTTGGTTTAGTCTTAATATTTACTTAATACGAAACAGTTGAAGCTGGGTATTTTTACTATATATTATTTGATAAATGCACAAATTTTTGGTTTACATTTACACATCTTAGGTTGAGCCAGTTTCTTGTTTGATGGCGTCAAAGTTATGATGCCGTCGTTTTGACTTTTAGTTATATTATTCATTAGCGCTTGTAGGTTCTGTTTTGAAACTTTTTATGGTAACTATAAACGTCAAGATGGAACGAATACAGTTTTTAGCGAGTTTATACGTCTTCTCATTTAGGCGCTACAATATTTTTTTAAGTTTTCAATAAAGCGCGATTACTTGAAAATTATAAATATTATCTGGCATCTAATTATGTCACAAATATGCACAAATTAAGAGCTATTCGTGTATGTTCATTCTACAGGCGCACATATAATGGTCTTTGAGATACACGAATTCGCAAAACGTTACTCCAGCGGGAAACGCAATATCTCGAAAACCTGAAGACGCACAAATTATATTTATGGCGCACAAATTTGCACAAATATAAGCTCTCTGCCCATGTATGTATTTTATATCTTCTTTCTTGCTAGAACAACGTTACTCCAGCAGGAATCGTTTTTACGTTTTTTTTTCAAAACTACAAGACGCACAAATTTTTTATGCGGCGCACATTTACAGCAGATTGCGCACTAATTATTAGAGATGGTCATTATCGCAACAGCTAATTGCGCAATGAAATATAAAAATGTAATGGATAATTCATTGTCCAAGATATCATTATTTGACTGTTTCATTATTCATTATTGTTATCGATAGATTATTCGTTTTTTACCTCCGCGATTCAGTCGCGTAAGCGATTCTCGAGCTCAGTCTTGCCGGCACGGCAGCAGGACTCGCGATGCGTGTGAACAAGACAGCTTTATACCAACCAATAAGTATAAGAAAGAGATAGAGCGCTGAGCGGTGTGGTCAAGTACGTCAGTAATGTTGATTACGATTTTGGTCTTTAACGAGCGTGAAATAATGTTAATTTTAGAGTGGAGTTTTATAAAAACAGTACCGATCGACAACAGTTGTTTTCGTTCGAAATTACGGTAACTTAACATTATTTACTATAATTTTTGCATTTCATTGCAGTTTTGGGTTGTTTCCTAGCGGCACGGTTCATTATCGCGATCGCGTATGCAATTTTGCGGTGTTTATTTACGTGTAAATAATAGAGTATTTTTGTGGTTTAACTTGTATAGTGTCCTTGTTGTAATAAAACTGTAAAAAATATTGTTGTAAAAATAGTAGTTTAGGTATTTTAACTTTTGACAATATTTTATATTTTGTTTTTTTTTTTCCAGTCAAAGAAAGGTTTTTTTATAATAATATTCATTCTTATTCTGACAGTCCTAAGCCTGTAACAAAGTATGAATGGAAGTTTATTGATTATTGCTACTTGTTTCCTTAAAAATGTTACACATTATTAAAATCTTTCTCATTTTTGTCTAGTTCTCGTCGTGACATTCATTACTAAAAACTGTTGTTTTGCAGTTTGCAGATTACGATAACGGAAAACGAATAGCTGTTTTCAGTAATGAATATTCAGTAATAATATTACGCCGCATTGATTACTGGCATTAAGTCGTTATTGCCATCTCTACTAATTATACGTTCTACTCATATCACTCTAGGTGACACTTTCTTGCTGGCGTAACGTACACAAACAAAATGGCGTCGCGATTTGCGCGTTTCGTTACTTCACAATTTCACTTTTTTATTTATTTAAAACACATTAATATACTTTTTATTATTATAAACTCGCATTATTATAAATTAACACCACTTTGTGTATTTATTAAACAAGAATATACAATAAAAATAAACATTTTTAATAAATTTATTGTTCTTAGTATGAAACTAAACGTAGGAAAGTCAAACGTCACCGCGAATGACATTTTAGTAGTGAAAATTTTCAGCTATTTGATTATTTTTTTAAAAAAAACTAAGAATCTCCGCAGCCTGAAACTTTGCAGAAAGACTCCATAGGCCTAGGCCTTTCTGCAAAAAAATCTGGTTGCCCAACTCGACGGTCCATATACTAAACTTTAGCCAATTTTAGTTACATTACAATTGAGTGGTAAACAATGTAAATGCTCTCTGTTAGTTGTAAAAGGAGCATGTAGAAGTCTTTTTGGTAGAGACTTGATTAAACAATTTAATTTAAAAATTACTGACAAGCCAGTTAATTCGGTAGAAGTTTTAAAGTTAGAGACTATTTTAAAGGAATATGAAGAGGTTTTTAGAAGTGAATTAGGACAAATTAAAAATGAAAAGATTACTTTGGAATTAAAAGAAAATTGTAAACCAATATTCATAAAACCAAGACCAATTCCTCATGCATTTAAAGAAAAAGTAGATGCAGAGTTAAGTAAATTAGAAAAAGAAGTAGTTATCATACATATCTCAAATTCAGATTGGGGTACTCCGTTAGTTCCTGTTATTAAAGAAAATGGACAATTAAGATTGTGTGCCAATTATAAATTAACTGTTAATAAATATGTTAAAGATGTTAATCATCCTTTACCTAGAATTGAAGATATTTTTACTGCGTTACAAGGGGGTGAAAAATTTAGTCGTTTAGATTTAAGAAACGCATTTAATCATTTAATTTTAGATGAAAGTACAGGTAACTTGTTAGCCTGGTCAACCCCAAAAGGAATTTTTAGATTAAATTGATTACCTTATGGTACTAAGCCTGCTAGTGCTATTTTTCAAGCAAAATTGGAAAAAATACTTCTAGGTGCTAAAGGTGTAGTCAATTTCATTGACAATGTAGTGGTTACTGGATCAGATAACCTGGATCACCTACAAAATTTAGCTGAAGTTTTAAGGCGTTTTAAAGAAGCAGGTATAAGACTCAATAAAGAAAAGTGTATATTTTTTCAAAAGGAAATAAAGTATTTAGGACATTTAATTTCAAAAGAGGGTCTTAGAAAAGATATTTCAAAATTAGATGCAATTACAAAAGTGCCTGAACCTAAAAATGTATCTGAAGTTAGATCATGGTTGGGCATGGTTAATTATTATGCAAAATTTTTTTAGTTATTGCAGATTGTATGTCAAGATTACCATTACCAATTGTTAATGAAAAGGACAATAGCAAATCTTATGATTATATTAATTTTGTTGAGGATCAAAATGTTATAAATTTATTGAAAGTAAGATCAGAGACTAGGAAAGATCCATTACTGAGTTCTGTCTACAATATGATTAGATACGGGTTTAATAGTAATTTAAATGATTCTTACAAACCATTTATTCAAAGAAAAGATGAGTTATATGTTGAAAATGGTGTTATAATGTGGGGCTATAGAGTAGTAATTCCCAAAAAGTTACAACATTCATTGTTAAGAGAGCTTCACTCAACTCATGAAGGTATTGTTAAAATGAAAAGTAATGCTAGGTCTTATTTTTGGTGGCCTAACTTGGACAAAGATATTGAGAATTTTGTAAAAACCTGTAATGTGTGTATGTCAATGCGTCCTGAGCCAACCAAATGTAATATTATTTCATGGCCTAAAACTAAAGCACCTTGAGAGAGTGCAAGCTGATTTTCTAGGGCCAATTGATGGTAAAATTGTTTTAATTATAATAGATACTTTTTCAAAATGGCCGGAAGCCTTTATTATAAAAAGCATGGATGCCAATGTAACAGTTGAAAAATTTAGAGAATGTTTTGCCAGATTTGGATTACCAAAAATTGTTGTTACAGATAATGCAAGTACATTTACATTAAAGGAATTCTCTGAATTTCTCAGCAAAAATGGAGTGAAGCATGAGACTTCACCACCTTTTCATCCAGCATCCAATGGCTTTGCTGAAAATTTTGTTAAATATTTTAAATTGGGTATCATAAAAGCTATTAAAGATAAAAAGAATGTAAACTTGTCATTTGAAACATTAATGAACAGATATTTATTTCATAGAAACTCTGCACATATTACAACTAATGTATGCCCATCTCAATTGATGTTCCAAAGGAAGTTACGGAGCAGATTAGATTATTGTCAATTAAACAAGGTATTAATGAAACTTATAACAAAGGAAAAAGACAGGAAACATTTAAGGAAGGGGATATTGTTTATTGTAGAGATTATAGAAACCCTAATAAGAAGTTGTTTGTAAAAAGTGTTTTATATGAGGTATTAGGTGATAGAACATATTTATGTAAGGTTGTAGGAAATGATTTAATTTGGAAAAGACATTTAAATCAAATTGTTAGTTCTGGTTTTAAGAATTTAGAAGAAAAAGATAGTAATGAAAGTGTTTGTGAAAATTTAAAAGATGATTTTAATGATAAAATACAACCTAATTCAAGTTATTTTTCTAGAGATAAGCCTTTGCAAAATTTGTTACCAGAATCTGAGCCAGAGCCCATTGTTTTGTCCAAAGTATCTGAGCCAGAGGTAGTTCTATCAACACCTCAAGATTGTGTCATGCCTGATAATATTGTAACTTTACCTACACCTCAAAAGGATTCTGTAAATGAACCTGTAATTAATTCTAGACCCAAAAGAAATATAAGAGCTCCTCAGAGGCTAAATTTGTAAACATTTTATTGTGTATTCATTCATTTATAGGGGGAGTATTTGTAGTATATTAATATTTTTCTATTAAGCTGTATCTAAGAAAGTTTCTCATGTCATCTGAATTGTTCATCCCAACTATCCCAACTAATATTATAAATGCGAAAGTAACTCTGTCTGTCTGTCTGTCTGTCTGTCTGTCTGTCTGTTACGCTTTCCCGCTTAAACCTCGCGACCGATTTTGATGAAATTTGGTGCAGACAATCTTTAGACCCTGAGACAGAACATAGGCTACTTTAAAAAAAAAAAAAGGGATGAAGGGGTTGAAATAGAGGTTGAAAGTTTGTATGGGATTTCTTAATTTTAAAAGATAAAACCATGAAACTTTATATTTAAGTACTTGATAAAAATCATTCGCTTTTGAAGTTTAAATTCCTTTTAACGAATGCTCTGCATCGCCACCGCTGCCGTCGGTCGTAGTCGCGTACATTCGCCGAAGTGTGGCGGCATCTGCGGCAGGCATCGTTGTCGGACGCATGCGATTAGACAAATTTGCGCTATATGCGCATTTTTCGATCCAGTAAAATTATTTTATTGTTTCGTATAACTTTTTAAGTGTTTTTTATTAATTAGGTCCTGTAAATTAATTTTGTTCATTTTGATCATACTTGATATTTCTTTTAGTTTATAGTTATAACTAAGTAGGTTCGATAGTTTCCTTTACTTTAAAAAAATCCGATTTGCTTTTATTTCCTTTTTTTCCTAATAGGCTAATCTAATAGGTCGTAGTAGGTAATAATATACAAACTTAACTTTGCGATTTGCTCCCGAACCGCAAAGTTAAGTTTGTCGTAGGTTATAAATGACCTATGACAAACTTATATTTGCGGTTCGACTTATAGGTTTATTTTTATATTGGTATAGGTAGTATATTTGATATTGTACGTAGTGACCGTAGGTTATTTTATAATACTGTTAGATAGGATAAGACATTCGTATAGATATTAGTTTATAGGGATTTTGCTTATTTATTGAGTTTAGATTAGTTATTATCAGAAATAGGTTTATTTAGGTAGGTAGGAATTTTATTTTCTGTTATTGAGTTTTTTTATTGATGTACCTACCACACAGATGAAATCGCGGGAGATTGTTTGTTTGACAGCGCTAAGTTTAAAAACAACTGGGTGAATTTTGATATTTAACATTACGCTAAACTCTAGGGGTGTCTCGGACGCACGTGTCGCAATTTCTATTATTTCGAAATTTGAAGTAGTTTAGAAGTAGGTATATGAGTTGTTCCTATTTGTCTGTTTTGATTTGTTTGAATATTATTTTCCTTGAGTTTTTGTCGTAGGTATATTTGTTTTGGTCGGTTTGGTAATAGATAGGTGAGTAAGTGCATGAGTTGTACCTACTATTGTTATATTGACATTGTTACCTTTAGCATTTTTTGTTCATAAAACGACATCCACCCGGACGAAGTCGCGGGTAACAGCTAGTGGTCTATAAAAAAAGAATGTCCTTTCTCTATGCTTTTTGCCTCCAACATGTAAGCGTGCAAATTTACTTTACCTATATTTCTTTATTAATGAAAATTGAAAATCAAACGAACTTACCAAGTGAAGTTCGATGTCAATTATGTGGGCGGCTTCATTTGACGACATTTATTGTTTACCTGTTGTAGTGGCGCCTCCAAGCCGCTGCCTTGCACGATTTTTGAGAGTAAGTTTTTTTTTTTTTTTTTTTTTATTACATTGGCAATATTTTACTACTGGTATCCCCACACTACTCAGCGTAACGGTTTGCTCAGATTTTTGATTCATTTCGTTTAGAGTTACTTTCACATTTTATTGTAAATTATAGGGTAGGGATATAATTATTTCAAGTAGGGAGGGTTAGGATAAATGTCGTCAAATGAAGCCGCCCACATAATTGACATCGAACTTCACTTGGTAAGTTCGTTTGATTTTCAATTATGTTTCGCGGCTTCATTTGACGACATTTATTGTTTACCTGTTGTAGATGTTCAGAGCGAATAAAATGTGAAAAATAAAACATATTTGTGGGTAAATCACGTATTTTAATAAATATTTTTTAATGACTAATTATAATTGTTTACAGAATGGTGTTGATCTGAATTTTGATCAGAACACAAGATTGTGGTAGCAAAGTGATTTGGATCGCTTATAATCTGCCTATTGTAGAATTTAGCAAAAACTGAAGAAGTTTCAGACCATCCTGCGGTTTTACGAATCAATTCAATATTGACACCAAGTCTGCTGGCCGTGGATGAGGATGCATGGCGCGTACTGTGAGCACTGAAAATGTTCGTGTCGATTCCACTCTCCATTAAGGTATTTTTTATCCAGTGTTTGAGCAGAAATATTTAAATATGGTTTTTTAAAACTTATAAATAAAGAATCGTTTTTCCGAAGTGATTTAGTTTTATTTATGTAAACCTCCAAACACCTCGCAGGGCAAATTTCAGGACGACTATTAAAATATGGTAATCTTAATACTGGTTGTGTTGAGTTTGGTTTTGATGTTTTTATCAACTCAGGTATGGTTATCACTATGGAATTATTACTTATTACTCTAATGTTCTTTATTTTAATAAATGAAAGTGTTTGGACGCGATGCGCCGTCACCAAGGCCAACAGAGTCACAGTCTTTTTGGAAAGGGTTTCCAAAATGAGATCCGTATTTTGACCTTTTTGTGCTAAATAGTTTAAAACAATACTGGGATCCCAAGTCAATGTATATTTTGGATTTGTGGGTCTCAGTCTGAAAACTCCTTTCATAAACCGCCTAATTCGATCATCATCTAGGTTACCTAGGATTAAGGACAATGCAGATTTATAAGAGTTAATGGTACCGTATTTAGCACCCTTATTAAAAATATCGGTAAGAAAATGTAGTACTATAGGAACAGATGCAGAGGTATAGTCATAATTATTAGCATTACAATAACTTATCCATGATTTAATGCAGCCATCATATTGTTTATACGTGGAATCAGATAAAGAAGATAACATAATTTCTATAGTACTAGATGACAAACATTTTTTCAGTAAAGTCTTCCTGAAAGCCTCGCGGCAACTAACTTCAGGGTTCGGTGAAGACTGTGATTCATTCTGAAAGGAGAAGTTAATAACTTAATATTAGGTTCAAAATAAATTACTTCCGAAATTATTATTTTGTTATATAAAGGGAACCAAGGTTGACTTGGCCAATGTGGAACAACAACTATCCCTTCCGCCTTTTCTTTAATGATCTTCTGTAACACTTTTGTGATAAGAGAAAATGGTGGAAACGCGTAAAATAACTTGTTTTGCCAGGCAATTGTGAAAGCATCAATTGCCCAAGCATCAGGATCATTTTTCCAAGTAACATAAATAGGACATTTGGCATTGCACCTGCTAGCAAAAAGATCAATTTTGGGTATTCCGAAATGATGTCGCACCTTGAAAACAAAAGTGGCATTATACTAAAATGAGCAATATTGAGTTACAACGACATCTAGATTCCTTGAAGGAAAGCGCTTTTATTGCAAAAACGACATTTATCTTAGTTTGAATACTTTTCCCTAGAGGCCGCTAGTGTCAGTTTATACTTTTGTGTAAATGACGAAGTAGTCATTCATAAGGTGACACTATCCAGTTGAAGACAAACATTCGGAGTGGATACACGCTGCGGTGAGTAAAAAAGTGGCATTTTATGTATAGTGTTGTTTTAAACGTAATTCAAACTAATATTTGTGCTGAAGTAATAACTACAAAAATGGTATTTTAAGTATAGTGTCGCTTATTTAGTTCAAGAAATATTAAAAAAGTAATTCTGATGAACAATAAAATGACGTTTTATGTATAGTGCCTTTTCTAACGTTATTGTCTGTAATAATTTTCTGAATTTTTAAAAACATGAGTGGCATTATAACCATAGTGCCATTTTTTTGGTTATATTTATGTCAAATCGCCATTTTTTGTGAATAAAAACAGGCATTTTCTTGTTAGTGTCTGTTTTTAACAAAATAATTAAAATGTAGATATTTTAAAATACTCTTTAAGTGGCATATTCCTCTTGGTGCCAGTAATACTATAAAATTAAGAGGATGAAAATGTTTCATTTTGTTAAATAAGCGTCATAATGAGTATACCGCCACTGTTTTGAAAAATATAACATCTACAAATTTGTTTAATGACATTATTATAGTGAATTATAACCTAAATTATGTTTTACTATTACTTATAGAGATTTCGGGCATAGTTTTTTACCCGACTGATTCTATATTTGGATGTCATTGTTGCATTTGAGAAACGTATTTTCTTTCCTTGTTTAAGGTTATCAACATGAATCCGTCAAGAGATAGGGGTAGAAAAATATTAATGCTAGCAATTCAAAACAAGGAAAACTGTTCAGATCCTGAAGCCTCAACATCCAATTTAAACAGTTTGCCAACAACAGCTGAGTGTAAAATAAATAAATAAATAAATAAATAAATAACTAGCAACCATACATATCCAGCTGACAAAGAAAACCTCAGCGACGTCGATGATGGTGACTTTTCACCCGCTTCTGATGATGATACAACATACGCACCTTCAAAAAAAACATGCCGTAGATCAAGCTCAAGTTCATCGTCGTCTTCAAGTTCCTCATCATCATCTTCATCTTCCAGCAAATCATCTGTTTCATCTTCAACCTCTATTGCATCCGATCCACCAAATATTCTTCAAACCACCACTCAAAGTACCAATGTAAGTGACAATAATTTAGAATTGATTAATGACTGTGCAGAAGTGATTTCAAATAACCAAAGTTCTGGGTATGTAGATAATAATATTGCAGTAGATATTGCACCAGCTGTTGAGCCTAATAACCAAAATGCTGGGAACAAAGATATCGATGTTGCAGTAGATATTCCACCAGCTGCGGATAGTATCGAAAAACCAAAGAAAAAGAAAAATAACCAAAGAGTTGCCTATATCTATGACTTTGAAAGACAGCGGCAAAGAATACGTTTCAAGCTCCAAAACAAAAAAGATTTTCGCAGCTAAGTTTCTAAAACCCACATGTGAGTCGACCTGCCGCTTAAAATGCTCAGAGAGTATTAATGAAGATTTGAGAAAACAAATATTTGAAGATTATTGGGGTATGGCTTCACTGGTAAGACAAAGAGAATACATAGCTCGCAATATGGAAGAGATTAAGCCGAAGTATCAATATAAGAGAGTTGATTCCAATAGGAAGTTGAAGAATGCTTTTTATTTTAATTTAAATGGAACTCGAACTAAAGTATGTAAAACATTTTTTAAGAATACATTGGATATAACGGACAGATGTATTAGAACTGTAATAGAGAAGAAGAATAGTACAACAGGTATATTGAAAGGAGAACAAAGAGGTAAGCATGGACAGCATAAAAAAGTACCGGAAGGTTTGATTGAAGGAGTTAAACAACATATTAGTAGCATTCCTAGAATTGAAAGCCATTATTTACGACAACAAACGACAAGAGAATACATCGATGGCGGAAAAACCTTAACAGATATTTATTTTGATTATAAAGAAGACTGCGTAAAGCAAGGATTATCCTACGTAATGATACATACCTACAGAAAAATATTTAACGAAAAATTTAACATTGGATTCTTTATTCCAAAAAAGGACCAGTGTGAGCAATGCTCTATATACAAGCTCGCAGAAAGTGTTGAAAAAGCTGCTCTTAAAGAAAAGTACGATCAACACTTAAAAGAGAAAGAAATGAGTCGTGTGGAAAAAGCTAATGATAAAGCAATGGTGTCTCCTAGTTTTATTGTTGCATGTTATGATTTGCAAGCCGTAATGACAGTACCAAATGGTGAGATTTCTACGTTTTATTATAAGTCTAAAATAAATTGCTTGAACTTTACCATTTCTGAGCTTAAACTTGACAAAACTGAATGCTTCTTCTGGGATGAATCTCAAGGACACCGAGGAGCAAATGAAATAGGTACTTGTGTATTAAAATATTTGCAAAAAAAATCTTCTTGTGCCGGCGAATATCTAGACATAACTTTTTACTCTGATAATTGCTGCGGTCAGCAGAAGAACCAGTTTATTATCGGAGTGTATATTTACGCAGTCCAATACTTAAAAATTAAGTCCATAACACATAAATTCCTGATACGTGGTCATACACAGAATGAGGGAGATGCTGTACATTCTGTAATAGAGAAACAAGTTAAACGATGTCTTAGATCTGGAGCCATATACGTACCTTCGCAATATATTTCTGCTATTCGGAGCGCTAAAAAACGTGGAACACCTTTTATTGTAAATGAAATGGGTTACGGTGATTTCATAGATATAAAGCAACTACCAGTTCCTAGACTAAATAAAGATGTAGATGGCCAAGTTGTAAAGTTGTCAGACATAAAAGTTATCAAAATTGAAAAAAATGAACATAATGAGATTAAGATACAGTACAAGACATCGTATTTTGATGATTTTAAAGAGCTTGATTTGAGCAAAAGAACAAATAGAAATAATCGTCATACAGAACTTAAACCGCTTTATCAACGTAAATTGGAAATATCAGAAAGAAAGAAGACTGACATAAGAAGCCTCATTAACGCTGGTTTGATTCCCAGTTATTATACCCCCTACTATGAAAGTGTATTTCAATAGTATAGTAGTAAGTATGTACTAAACGATAATTTTGATACAACCGACGTATTTCAGACGATCTCATTTGTATTGTTAGGTTGATATTAAGTAAAACCATTAGTTTGGTTGTTCAATTTCGGTCCTCGTAGAAGCCATCTTGTATGGGAAGAGCGCGCGTCTTTAGAGTTGTCACTCTTATACAAAACTGAATCGATATAATAATCGATTCGACTAATAATAACATTACATCCCATCTCTCAAGATGCCTTCTTTCAAACTTTTTAATGTTTATTAAAGTTACAGTATCAAATCAATATTTTACATTTTCATTAAATTTAAAATTCCACACAACATCAGCTATCGAAAGTTTACAATATCAATATTATATTTTTTAGAACACAGTATCATAATATAAAATTTACACAATACCATTATAGTAACATTTTCTTTACATTATCAAAATGACACATTTTTTATACAATATAACATTTCACACAAATTATACATTTGATAACATTATTATAAAGAGTTATTTCTAGGTTACATAATCCTTTAGCCATAAAGGTTTCTGCCTTTGCCTTATGGAGGCACGAGGTATAGAAGTGTTATCTATAGATGGTGAGGCATAGGGCTGAGCTTGGTTATCCTGAAAAGCATCTAATTCACCCTGTTGACTCTGCACTTCATCCATCTCATTAATATCCTGGTCTATGTCATTTATGTTATCATTACTTAAACTAACTGAACTTTCCATATTTTTTGTTTTATTATCAATGTAAGATACCCCAATTAAATGCCATCTATTACGTCTAAATTGCCCTTGTTTTGTTTCTATTATATATGATCTGTAAGGTAATTTCTTAATAATTACACCATAAGTTCTCTTATCTACGATCCACACATTATCCCCTATATTTAAATCTGGTAATGGCCTACTACGATGTCGTTTGTTGTAATAATAAGATTGTTTCAGTTTAATTGCTAAATTCTTCTCAAGTATTTGTTTTGAATTCCTTGTTTCTAACTTAATTGGTATCATCGGTAAATGAGATCTTAATTTTCTCCCCATTAAAAGTTCTGCTGGGGAAAAACCATTTTCTAATGGAGTTGTCCTATAAGATAATAAAGCTTTATCAATACTATTTTCATTCTTTTTAATTAATAATTTAGCAATTTTAACAGCATTTTCAGCTAACCCATTTGATTGGCTATAATAAGGTGAACTAGTAATATGTGCAAAATTATATTCTTGTGAAAATATTTTAAAAGCATCCCTAAATTGTGGACCATTATCAGACCTAAATGTTTCACAAATACCATATCTTGAAAATAACTCTTTGATTTTTTCAACAATACTATCTGTAGTTAAACTTTTAATTTTAAAAATTTCAAAGAATCTAGAATAATAATCTGTTACAATAAGATACCATCCATCATGAAAGAATAAATCAGCTGCAATAACTTGCCAAGGCCTTGAAACTTGAGTTTTGCTATCACTAAATGTATTAACCGGATTTGACTTATGTTCAACACAATTTGGACAATTTCTAATTAAGTTTTCAATTTGTGTACTAAGACCAATCCACCAAACTGACATCTGAGCTCTACGTCTACATTTTACTATTCCTTGATGTCCAATGTGAATATTATCTAACACTTCTTTCTGCATGGTGAATGGAATTAAAATCCTTGTTCCTTTTAAAATCAAATTATGACATACACTCAAATCATATCTATATTGAAAGTAAGGCAGAATCTCTGGTGCTATTTTACTTTTATCTGGCCAACCTGACAAACAATATTTTTTTAGCATAATACAAATATTATCATTTTCTTGTTCTTTACATATTTTCTTTAAAAACAGATCTGTGAGTGGCATATTTTTCATAATGAAGTTAACATATAAATCACTATCTAGATACTCTTTTTTACACATGTCAGATTCATTAAGAGGTGATCTAGATAAGGAATCTGGTAAAATATGTTCTTTTCCAGGCACATATTTTATCTCATAATTAAATCTCATTAACCTGATCCTAAATCTTTGCAAACGTGGTGTTAAATCATCCAAATGTTTTGTTTGTAGTACCTGTAAAAGAGGTTTATGGTCTGTTTCAATTACTATCTTTATACCAGTAATGTATTCATAAAATTTTTCTGCAGCCCAAGTCAAAGCTAAAGCTTCCTTTTCAATTTGTGAATACCTCCTTTCAGTTTCATTCATTGTTCTTGATATATATGAAATGATTTCCCTTTTTCCTTCCTTATCTATTTGTAAAAGCGTTCCTCCTAGTCCATATGAACTAGCATCAGCACTAACTATTATAGATTTTTTAGGATCAAAATAACCTAAAATAGGAGCTTCACATAAAAGTTTCTTAACAGAATTAAAGGCTAATTCTTGGTCAGGACCCCATACAAATTCTATATCTTTTCTTAAAAGGTTGTTCAATGGTTCCAAATAATCAGCTTTATTATTTAAATGTCTAGATGCAAAATTTACCATTCCTAAAAATCTTTGAAGTTCAGTTTTATTCTCTGGTTTGGAAAAATTTGTAATAGCTTTCACTCTTTCTAAATCCACTGATATACCATTGGCAGATAACATAAAACCTAAAAATTCTATTTGTTGTACCCCTATAACACATTTATCAATATTTATAGTTAATCCTGCTTCCGATAACCGTTTCAAAACCTCTCTTAGACAATTGTCATGGCCTTGAATGTTATTATGATATATTAATACATCGTCAACATGATATATTACATCTAATCCTTCAAGTATTTTTGAAAATTTTGATACAAAATATTCTGTTGAGCAGTTTAATCCAAAAGGTAATCTTTTATATTTATATCTACCAGATGGACAAATAAAAGTAGTTAATAATTGACTTTCTTTATCTAAAATCAATTGATGGAAACTTTTAGTAATATCAATCTTAGAAAAATACTTAGCACCTTTTACTTTTGCCAATGTATATTCTACTTTAGGAATCGGAAAATAGGGTCTCATTACACTTTTATTTAATTGAGTATAGTCACAACATAATCTGATATCATTTTCACCTTTAGGTACTACAACTATAGGAGATACCCACTCTGTTACCTGTTCTATGGGTTCAATTATGTCAAGCTCTTGTAATCTTTTTAATTCTTTTTTTAACTTGTCCAACAATGGTATAGGCACCACTCTCGGGGAAGACTGCACAAAAGGTTTAGCATCAGGTCTCAGCTTTATAGAAATTACATCTTTAAAATGGCCCAGTTCCTGTAATAATAAAGGGAATTCTTTCTTAATATTTACTCCACTTCCATTTTGTGAAGTATTTAACACATTTAAGTTAACAGTTAGTATTTTTAAATGTTGGCTTGCAAATCTGCTTAGTATTGGTTTTTTAATACTTTTAACAATATAAGCCTTTGTAGTACAATATTTATCTTTATAGTACAATGTGATAGACAAATACCCTATAATTTCTAATTTTCTTCCATCAGCTGAACGTATACAAACATCTGTTTTTTGAATTTTATGTAAATAACTCTCTGGTACAATAGTTAGAGGAATACAAACTATGTCTGCTCCAGAGTCAATCAAAAACATACAATTATTATTAAACTCTTTGATCTTGATATTACATTGCCACGGAGAATCCATTGCTTCGTTCAGCATGGACCATAAATAATACTTTGGTTTGTTACCTGTTTCTGTCTTATCTTCCTGTTCTTCTTCCACTAAGTTGATCCTAACCTTGTCCATGTTATTTTTTCTACACATTCTGGAATAATGACCTTTTTTAAGGCATTTGTAGCATTCTGAATTTCTTGCAGGGCACACATTTCTATTATGATTTTTGAAGCCACAGAATGAGCATTTTTCAGTTGATAACATTTTTTTATGATCATAACTCTTGACTACATTGACATTAGTATCTTCATTAACCATTTCTTTGTATAGTTTCTTTGTCTGATTTTTCTGCACCTCATTTTCCCGTATTAATATTATAGTGTCTTCTAAAGTCAAATTTTTCTTCAACTGTAGTTTTTCTGAAAGACTTTTGTCCAGTATACCAACCACTAACTTGTCTCTTATTATTTCATTTTTTGTGATGCTTTCAAAGTCACAATTCCTTGATAGTTTATATATGTTCTTAATGAATTCATCTGCAGATTCACCCTGATTTTGGCTGCGCCTATTAAACTGAGCCCTCTCATATATTAAGTTCTGCCTGGGACTAAAATAATTGTTGAATTTATCAATCAATTTTGTATAGTTTTCTGCCTTTCCTAATTGTTGAATTATATCCAGACTTTCTTCTCCCATGCAGTATAATAATAAGTTGCATTTTTCTTCGTCCTTATCCACCTGTGTAATCTTTAGGTATTGTTCAAACCTTTCTAGCCATTTTGGCCAAGAGTTGATGTCCATAAAATTAAATTCTTTTGGTGGTTTTACGTTCATTTTGAATAATAATTGACTTACTTCTTTTTTCTTTTTAGGGATCCCACATCCCACCGCTGCCACCATGTATTGTTAGGTTGATATTAAGTAAAACCATTAGTTTGGTTGTTCAATTTCGGTCCTCGTAGAAGCCCACAGATTAATTAATAGTAGCTAGCTACAGATGCGACAGTGACATTTCTGTAGAAAGTTTCCAATTGTTCCGTTTTGGCGCTGCTGTAGGCATCAGGGTTTTGACACGAGTATATAGGTAGTTAAAGTTGTATGTGTAATAGTGATTGCAGGAAAAATCTTGTTATCGATAACTAGTGATGTACTATTATATCGACTTTTTTATTTATATCGATGCTTTAATGGCACCTTTAGACTTTATTTATTTTTGAAATTCAGGAAAGGATAATAAAACAAAATTTAATAATTTTTAGGTTATTTATTGGAACGAAGTACCTTATAAGGCATACGTGGGGCCGAAGCCTACAGCGCAGAGGCCCGATAAACATTTTAATCTAAATTTGAAATGGGACAAAAACCGGCGATTATCCCTGTTTACACTATAGAAATGCACCCAAGGTCAATCCCCGGTTTGAGTAGACCTATTGCAGATCAAATCAATTTAAATCATTTATTTTTATAAACCCCAAGGGGTGCTTGAACACGCCAATAAACATTATAATTACAGAGCAAGTAAAAATTAATCTAATGAATTAAATAAATTAAAATCAAAATAATATGATTTGAATTACCAAAGCTTAGATCAATTTTAATCAAGCTGTTAAGGCTCAAACTAAATTCAATCTAAGTACCAGCTCCGATGGGTATTGCATCATTGAGAAGAGCTGGTGAGAAACTCATGTGCACCATCTTTTGAATATTAAATCATACAATTTTGTTTGTTTGAAGAAAAGTTGCAGTATGCAGAAAATGGGAAAACTAAATAATATGAGCTATTGTGTTGAGGCGACAGGGCTCAACATTGTCGTGAGCAGCTTGGGGTGTTGAGCGGTGCGGCGCCGATTTCACCATCGAGGTTATTGAACTGACGCCTGCCCTGAAACACATGAATTAACATTTAATTTATTGTTATTTGTTATTTTAACAAAGAAATAAAACTGTCTTCAGAACATAACACTAGAAATAAATAACACAAAATCCATTTTGAAGTTGTTGCCAAGTTTCAGATTTCATCAAATTATCTAATCCTACGTCTTGGGACCAACTTAAAAAAATGTTTTTAATATAATAATAAGAAAAAACAATAAAGAATAAAATTATTCCTAGCCTTTAAGTGTTTTGAAGTTGATTTTTTGGGTTTTTAACTATCAATGACACAAAACAAAGTGAAATTACTTAGATGTATGCAAACCTCTTGTAAGGTTTGTCATCTTCCGAGTTGTGTTATTTAAGTTCTGTTTGATTCTAGTTGATTTATCTTTTAAACAATCTTGGCTCATCTTTTAATCAAAAATGTATTTTAAAAATACAACTGAGTGTTACAAAACCAGTTTTAAGATAGCAACTTAATTTGGTTATCACTGTTTTTTTAAAGTAACATTGGTTTTATTTTTCATCCATTTTTAATAAACAAGATGTGCCAGATATTTTACAATTAAAGTCGAGTAGATAGAAATGGTCATATTGTTGTTTTAGGTATAATTCTGTCAAAAATAGCGAAAACAAAATACAAAATGACCATTTATTGTAAAAATCAATACTGGAACTGTATTACAGGTATTTAGATAATAAATTAGTATAAAACTAACTTCAATTATTATAGATGCTGATATTGATAATGATATTCGCAACAACTCTGTTCTATACGTAGATAAACCTAGAATGAAAATTTAGAACATAAAAAACTCACCAGCAACACTAAGCGGAACGCCATTAGCAATTTCTTTATCAGTAAGCAGGCAGGGGTAAGAGTACCGCAGTCTTTGTCCTTCGTGATCAAACTGATGTTTATCAAAATGTTTTTCACAGACACGTTTCCTTATTAATTGCTCTTTAGTGAGTGTGGGGGGTCCAATGAGAAGGGAATTTGTTGGCACTAGGTATGACATCCACAGATTTCTAAGTTCGTCGTTCTTGGGAAAACTAAAAAGCCGGGTCTCACTTGTTGCATTGCAACAACCTACACAGCACTTACGGGTTCCCATGACGAATAATCGTACATATAATATGCACAATCAGTATTGTCTCAAACTACAAAGGAAATTTTGCGTCCTAAGGATCTCAACTCAGTGAAATACGAGGAAATATACACAAGGGCAAGCATTCGACAGAATTTCGACTGTGAAGATTTTTGACAATGAGAAATACATGACATTACATGACACTTGACAATGACATAACAAAACCAAGATGGCGGCATGGCGCTCGCGCTGGTGGCAGCCATCTTGCTACTCCCGCGCCAAAACGGAACTTTTGGAACTAAAGCTGTCACAGCCGTGTAGAAGCCATCTTGTATGGGAAGAGCGCGCGTCTTTAGAGTTGTCACTCTTATACAAAACTGAATCGATATAATAATCGATTCGACTAATAATAACATTACATCATTAAGATAATTGGTATCACTAATTTAAGCATAAGCTATATCAGTTTATTTTCTAGAAGAGTTTATTTTTAATTTTAAGAAAAATACTTTGTATTTTATATTAAAATTTTATGTTTAATTTTAAAGTTTGTTTCGTTATTACTGTTGTAAGGTTTAATAAATACCGCTAAAAATTGTGATTTAATTTTGATACATCCTACGTATTTCAGACGATCTCATTAAAATAATTGGTATCATTAATTTAAGCACAACTACCTTTATCAGTTTATTTTCTAGAAGAGTTTATTTTTAATTTTGAGAAAAATACTTTTTTTTTAATTTAATTTTATATTAAATTTTAAAGTTCATTTCATTATTACTGTTGTAAGGTTTAATATTAATACCGCCAAAAATTGTGATTTATACATAAAACTTGCATTTCATCGAAAAATGTTACATAATTATAATGTATCTTGATTGTACTGATTAGAACTAAATTGTTTTTGCCAAATAAATATTTTTTCTTGTTTCTATGACATAATTTCGTTTTATTTCTGTAATATTGTTCTAACTCCCATTAAGGATCTTTGGATAATAATGAGTAATTATTCTAAAACGGGTAGGATTACGTAAAACAAAAGTGGCACTATGCGGAACTTTTTTTAAAAACCATGTTTTCTAAATAAGTCCATAATTTACTGGCATGTTTTCAGTACATAACTTAAATAAGATAGTCAAACTAAGATATGAAATTAATTGCGTTCTTTTCTTTCAGTTATTTGCTAAGATATTAAGCAAAATGCTGCGTCAAAAACTTTAAGTGGTCATACTGAAAAATGACAATTTTCGTATAACACCGCTTTTGTTTTCAAGGTGCGATGTGTTATTTGTATGAAAGCATCTTCATTTAATTCCCATTCAGTATCTTGAAATTTCTTTCTAGACAATTGATCCGCTTCAAAGTTTTGTTTTGTATTTATGTATGATGCAAAAACGGTTAAATTACGCGCCTCACACCACTTCCATAACTGCCTTGATAATTCATTGAGATGTTCATACTGAACACTACCCATTCGATTTATGCACGAAATGGCGGTTATGTTATCTATTCTTAGGAGAATTTTTGAATTATCAAGGTTACTTGCGAAACATTTTAATGCAAGAAAAGCCGCTCTAAGTTCCAACTCATTTATATGCAATGATTTCTCGTTTTCCTTCCAGTATCCAAAGCATTTATTTTGATTGCAAAATGCGCCCCAGCCTGTACAAGATGCGTCTGAATATATTTCTAGAGCATACTTTTCAAGATCCAATGGGTGATATCCTAGATCAATATGATCTAACCACCAAATCATATCAGGGTGTAAATGAGTTGGGATATTTACAATCTGATCATAACTAGGGCTATTAAGTAGACATATATATTTGAATCTTTCAAAATATTTAGTATACAGCCAAGAATATTGGAGTGCTGGACAAGCTGAAACTAACAGGCCTACTAATCTGGCAAAATCTCTCAATTTACATTGGTTAATGATCAAAAACTTTCTTAGTAAATTTTTTATTTTAGATTTCTTTATGTCAGGTAATTTAATTAACATATTTTTAGAGTCAAAAATAAATCCTAGGAATTTGCATTGAGTTTGTGGCTTTAAGCAGCTTTTCTCCTCATTTACTAAGAACCCTAAATTTTCAAATAGGGCTCTTGTAATATTGACATTATTTTTGCAGTCAGAAAATGTTTTGTCAATTAAGAAAATATCATCTAAATATACAACTGACATAAATTGATAAGTTTTTCTTAAATATTCCATCACAGGTTTGAGCAATTTAGTAAAAATATATGGTGCTGTGCATAACCCGAATGGTAAACAGTTAAATTCATAGAGGGTATTATCATATTTAAAGCGAAGGTATTTTCTTTGAGTTTTATCAATGGAAATTAAAAAATATGCATCTTTTAAATCCATACATGCCATAAAACAATTATGTGTAATAAGTTTACATGCTGTACGATAGTCTTCGAGCTTGAAATGATGTGTATCTATGAACTTATTTAGACATTTTAAATTTAAAATAAATCTCTTGTCTCCGTTGGGTTTTTGAACTAAAAATATAGACGACAAAAACTCCCCAGGTTCATGATTACAACGAGATATTGCATTGATATCTAACAATTTTTGGATTGATAAATCAAAATCATTTCGTTCTTGCTCAGTACGAGGATATACATTTGGATTATCAGTTCTATAGGGAATAGATTTAAATGGTATGGTATAACCTTTGACCCAGGATAATACTATTTCATCCTGGGTAATTTCCATCCAATTTTGTATATAATACTGGAGTCTTCCAGCGTACTGTACCTGATGGTCATGTTGAAGATCGAGATTGATCATGTATATACCCTTTACATTATAACCATAAAGTAGATTTTTAGTCTATTAAATATACTCTGTGTATTCCACTCTTCCTAATCTGTCGTTTTCCACTCTAACATGTAAAATGTGAATCTATGTGTAATTATTATAATATCCTGTTTGATCACATCATTGACCAGTGTTGCCAGATGGTCGTCTCGCGTTCTCCCCAAAACTTCGCCGAAATCCCCCCAAAATTCAGGTTTTGAAGAAAAAATCCCCCAAAAATTTTAAAATAATATTTTATCACTTGTTGCGTCAAACACGCGCGCGCGCGCCCCCTCCACGAGTCTAGGCGCCATTCCTTGTCGACAAAAACATTAAATAATCAGAAACTACTGTAGCAACACACGATTAAAAAATACTCTCGGAAAGCTGAAGGAATGCAAAATTTAATTTAATATTAACTCGATTGCCTAAATTAATGCTAACTACAGAAAATAAACCTCAAAGTTAAAGTTTTTTAAGCAAAAAAAATACAATATTTTGTTTTTACTTCGAGGTATACAAAACACTATGCAAATTACTGGAATTGATTATTCTATACTTTAAACTACATGATATGCTCTTTATGAAAAAAATACACCGAAATCTCAATAAAATATTAAAATTTTAGACAGGGAAAACGTAAACAAATTTGAGGGAATCGAATTCTCCACGCAAGGTCAAATGACCTTGGCGTAAACATTTGACAAGATGACCGCCGACTAACAGCTCGCGCACACATTCAATAGGATTTTATTGGAAGACGAAATAATGTATAGCTACCATAGAAATCTTAATAATAAGGCAATAGAAATGTCAAAGACGCGTGATCTTGTCGCCGCGCATCTGTCTAGTCAAACACAAGTGCGAGTTGAGGAATTGTCGTCTTAATGTCATCGCAAAAAGAATAATTTTGTTTGCAGGAATACAAGCGCATTTGTCTAATCGAACACAAGTGCGAGTTGAGGAATTGTCGTCTTAATGTCATCGCCAAAAAGAATAATTTTGTTTGCAGGAATACAAAAAGTGGTATTTGAAAACCGGCGACATGCGTCCCAGTGTTAAAAGATAGTCGATAGCATTTCTGTTGACTAGTTATTAAGATTTCTATGATAGCTACCGAACACATATTTTATAATTTGAGTAACTATATTAAAATAATAGACATTGTGTTATTTTATTATATTTTACATACGCACCTACCTAATTTTATATATTTAGTAAGTAGGTAATAATGCAAAGATATGTAGTATGTAAGTAGGCACTTTTTGACTTTATACGACGTATGTAGCAAACAGGCGTGTAGTCCACCGAATGACGAGTGGTAACTAGATACCATTAACATCAACAATCCACAAAAGTAGGACTAGGTGTGAAATAAAATATGCACTGTACGGTTGGTTTAAATCTTATATTAATATTCAAGGCACAACATTAATATTCAAGTGGGACCTATATACATATACAGTTTATGTCCCACTACTTATATTTTATTTAATCGTTATAATAATTAAAAAAAACGTGTGGCACTCGGGGACTGCCGCGGTAAAGCTATTGCATAGCATTTTTTATCAACTTATGCAATTATAATTATTTATTTATTAACGCCGATACAACCAATGCCACCTAGAAGCGAGTTGCTGAACTAAAGAGACAAGCGTGATATTTCAAAAAAGTCATTAAAAGTTCTGCTATTCATCGATAGATGGCAAAACTAAAAAGTATCACCGCTGTGCCGGTCGGAGTGGGGAGTGTTAGGTTATTTTCGTTACGGAATGTCTGGATTCGGTCTCAACGCTCAAGTTGCTTCACGTTTATCGATTAGTCTTTATTCGCTTATTATAACTACAATAAAATTATTAGTAACTTACATAAGCTAATAATCAAGTGGCAATTACTTATTTTTAACTATTGATGCCATTTCGAGTTGATAAGTCGCAAGTCCTGTCAGTCTTCATTCTTTATTTGATCCAATACACATTCAATCTTAAGCTACGCACAAATTCCAAATCGAATGAAACGTAATTTAGATGGAGGTGGTGCGAATAACTTAATCACATCCCTAGCCTTCGTTGGTAGTTCGTTGCTCAGAATAATGACATTTAATCTGTGGTTAGTTGGCATTGGAAACTAGTGGCAACTCAGCCACCAGATGTCGGATGTTAAATTGGATTGTGCAGCTGATTGGTTGAATTGTCATAGGGTAGCCATACGAAGAAGATAGGGTAGGGCGATCCAATTAATTTCTAAACTTTTTTTGCCAAGCTGTAATTTTGATAGTAAAAATCCCCAAATCCCATCAAACTCAAATTTTTCCCTCCAAGCGTTCCCCCAAAAATATTTGCCCCCCAATTATCCCCCCATCATTTAAAAAAACCCCCAAATTTGGGGGAAATCCCCCCAATCTGGCATCACTGTCATTGACGTAGTAAATATTGTGTGTTTATTCTGAGCAATAAAACGCGTATTTGGCTGAACATAAAGAAGATTTTATTTATGACTTCAAGACCCAATTTCGTTGGTAGCCGCATGCTTTGAATCCAAGCGCCCCTGCTCTGCTCAACAGGTTATCTGCCCAGAACATAATAAAGCGGATGCCACGAAGAAAACCAAAGAAAGGTACGCTTAACCTCATTTCTTTTTGGTCGAGTTGCACATCCCTCTGTGCTAACTCTTTGTTCGTTTGTTCGGCCAATTAAACCACAATAATGTCGAGTGATCACAATAATCACAATGGACACATTCCCTTTGAAAAGCTAGATGGCTTACAGACATACACGAACTGGAAGTTCGCGATAAAAATGTTACTTACACTGGATGGTTTATGGGGCTGTGTTAGTGGAGATGACACCGATGCGACCCGTGATAGCCGCGCCTTGGCGAAGATTTGCTTGACGATAAAGCCAGCCTTATATCAATACGTAAGAGACGCCACATCGGCAAAGGATGCATGGTCAAAACTTGCCGACGCCTTTGAGTCGAAAGGTTTATACAGGAAAGTACTGTTATTGCGTCAACTTCACAAAATTGAGTACAGTCAGTATGGCGGCATGTCTGAGTATATTGAGGCTGTCATGCGGCTCGTTCAGCAACTTTCTGACATAGGCAAGAAGATAGATGATGATGAAGTCGCAGAAATTCTTTTAAGCGGCTTGTCACAGGAATATGACAACCTAGTATCTGGCCTGGAAACTGCCTGTCTTACCAACAAACTGACGGTGGAACTTGTGCGTGCCAGATTGCTGCAGGAGGAACACCGTAGAAATGGAAATGATCAGGAAGGAGCGAAGGCATACCTAGGAAACAAAAAGAAGAAAACATCACCTATGTTCTGTCAATTTTGCAAAAGAAGCGGACACACAATCAAGCGTTGCTTCAAGCGCAAGAAGGAGCTGAAGAATACGGAGGAAAACCATACTATGTTGGCGTCAGCCATGGCATGCAGCAACAGCAGCAGCCATGATTTTGTGGTTGACTCCGGTGCATCTCAACACATGGTAGCTGACAAAGAGATACTTGTGAAGCCTAAAGGTACACATTCAACTATTTATGTAGCGAATGGTCAGAAATTATATAGTAATTATACTGGTAGGCTCTCTTTGTGCTCTAATGTTAGCTTAATGAATGTTTTACATGTGCCTGACCTCACCAGTAATTTATTGTCTGTAAGTCAAATCACTGATAAGGGTTACACTGTCATTTTTAATAGGGATCACTGTAAAATCTTTGATAATGTAAAAGTCACTGGCAATCAAATATTAGTTGCTTCAAAAGAAAATGGTCTGTATAAGTATAAGGCGCAAGTACGACACATCCTTGAGGAGGAGCCGTCCAAGCTCTTGCAGACTAGGCAAGAGACAGTGAAGGCTCACTCTGTTTCGACAAGTCAGATGGACTTAATCCACAGACGTCTTGGTCATCTGTCTGAATCAGGTATGAGAATTCTTGGTGATGGGAAGAAATGCATGAACTTATTATTTCAGAAAGATAGTACCATCAATGGTAGTTGCGTGCCATGTCTGACTGGCAAAATGGTGAAGGCACCATTTCCTGTTGTCAACATTAAACGTACTACACAAGCCTTAGAAGTCATACATTCAGACGTGGCTGGACCAATGCAAGTCGAGACTTGGGGTGGTGCTCGCTACCTTTTAACCTTCACTGACGACCATACCCGGAAAACATGGGGATACCTTATGAAGCACAAATCAGAGGTGAGTTCACTTTTTATTAATTTTAAAAATATGATAGAGAAACAATCTGATTTGCCAATAAAAATTTTACGCAGTGACAATGGCCTTGAGTTTATTAATAAGAAACTTGGCAATTATCTTAAAGAACATGGTATTATACACCAAACCACTGTCCCTTATAACGCTGAGCAGAATGGTACTGCGGAAAGGGCTTTCAAGACTATTTTTGATAAAACTAGAGCTATGTTGCAGGAATCCGGCCTGTGTAATCGCTACTGGGGAGAGGCAGTTATGACAGCCATTTACCTGAAAAATAGGTCTCCTACCAGAGCACTTTCAGGCGGCGTTCCCGAGAGCTTGTGGACTGGATCTCCTATAGATATCAGTCACTTACGTGTCTTCGGGTGTACTGCTTATGCACATTTGCCTAGTCAGAAGCGTCAGAAACTTGATGCAAGAGCTAAAGCTCTTATTTTTGTTGGTTATGGTGAAACCTTTAAAGGATATCGTTTGATTGATCCCACTAATCCTCGGCGAGTTATACCGTCTAGATCTGTTATTTTTAATGAGGATAAATTTATGGGAAGACATGACAGTTGTAAAGTTACTTGTGGAACCGATTTTTATAATTATTATTTTGATACAAAATTTAATAGTCAAATACAAAATAATGAAATGGATAAATCAGCTGAATGCTCATCCTCTTTAAATAATGTTTCAGATGCTGATATTCCGACGCCACTACCGGCGTGGTCACCGCAATCTGATCATTACTGTACTGGCGATGAAGGTGATTGTGACAAAGGTGATGAAGAGGGTGCTCCGATGGGTGCCATATCTTCTCTGCCAGAGTCATCACTTGATGGTTGTGACGAAGGTGATGAAGTGGGTGCTCCAACTGATGCTGCCTCTTCTCTGCTGGAATCTGCACCAATTGAACCGACACTGCCGGCTGTTTCCGACACGTCTTGTTCACGTCCTATACGTAAAACACGAGGTAATGTGCCATACCATTTCAAAGACTATGATTTATCTATGATGGCGGAAGGCTATTCACTAGATGAGCCTACTTCATATCGAGATGCCATGCAATCTTCTGAAAAAGAAGAATGGCTAAGTGCCATGCAAAGTGAGTATGATTCTCTTATTAAAAAATAATGTATGGATCCTGGTAGACAGACCTACAGATGAAAACGTCATCAAATGCAGATGGGTTTATAAGAGAAAACTCGATTGCACAGGTAAGCCTGCTAAATTTAAAGCAAGGTTGGTTGCCCGTGGTTTTAGTCAATTGGAGGGAATTGACTACACAGACACTTTTGCACCTGTTGTTAGGCATAGCACATTAAGAATTCTATTTTCAATTGCCACAGAATTAGAATTAGAAATAGACCATATTGATGTTACAACAGCCTTTTTAAATGGTGACCTTAATGAGAAAATTTATATGGAACAACCTTCAGGCTTTAAAAATTGTAATAAGATTTGTTTGCTTCAAAAGAGCTTATATGGCCTTAAGCAAGCTAGCCGAATGTGGAACATTAAAATACATGATTTTTTAGTTCAGAATGATTTTACACAAAGCAAATGTGAGCCATGTATTTATGTTAAAAGAACTAAGACTGAATATATTATCATTGCATTATATGTGGATGACTTCTATGTATTTCATAATCATTGTATTGATAACTTTCTCAAACTATTACAAAACAATTTCGAAGTCAGACATTTGGGTAAATTGAATAATTGTTTAGGAATGAAAGTTTGTAGAAAGAAAGGCATCACAACTTTAAGTCAAACTGAGTACATTAAGCATTTATTGTTTAAATATGGGATGTCAGATTGTAAAACTGTCTCTACACCTTTACCGGTTAATTCTAAATTACAAAAGTCAAATAAAACATGTTTAGATAATGAAGTTTATCAGTACAGACAATTATTAGGCAGTTTAATGTATATAGCCGTCTGCACTAGACCAGATATATCTTTTGCATGTAGCCAACTCAGTATGTACAATACTTGTTTTGATGAAAGTCATTGGCGCATGGCGAAGCGTGTGCTACGTTATTTAAAGGGTACAATTAATTATGGCCTTTGCTTCACAAAGAGCAATACTTTTGATCTTTTTGCATATACTGATGCTGATTGGGCTAATGATTTGTCAGACCGTAAGTCTTATACTGGTTTTGTAATTAAATTAGGCACTAATGTTATTAACTGGGAGTCAAGAAAGCAACAATGTATTTCACTTTCTAGCTGTGAATCAGAATATGTAGCTCTTGGAGATTGTTGTAAGGACATTTGTTTTGTTCGAAATTTCCTGTCAGAAATCATCGACAAAAGTTTTGATACTGTAATTTATAATGATAGCCAAAGTGCACAAAAACTATTGTTAGTTAAAGAACACTCCCACAAAAGAACTAAGCATATAGACCTAAGATTTCATTTTATCAAAGACTTGGTTCAAAAGGGACATGTAATTGTTAAGTATTTGCAGACTGACAAAATGGTAGCAGATGTTCTGACGAAAGCTTTATGTGCTGAAAAACATAATAGATTTATACAAGGACTTAATGTTAATGACATAA
This sequence comes from Hypena proboscidalis, assembly GCA_905147285.1. NCBI lineage: Eukaryota > Metazoa > Arthropoda > Insecta > Lepidoptera > Erebidae > Hypena > Hypena proboscidalis. The sequence goes on from CAJHVD010000003.1 coordinate 1,115,124, forward strand.
CTATTGTAATGTAATGTAATTGTGTATTTGAATTTTTTTTTGGTTGTGACTTTATTCTAAGTGTTAATTTCATTTGTGACATTTGAGTTATAGCTGCATGTCGAATTATGACTATGTAACTGTGTTTACTTTTATTGACATAAGCTTGCAGTATATTATTAGTGGTATGTGTTTACAATAATTGTTAATGAAGCCACACTTAAATAACCTTATCATATGTAAAGTGTAAGGATGAGTGTTGAAGATCGAGATTGATCATGTATATACCCTTTACATTATAACCATAAAGTAGATTTTTAGTCTATTAAATATACTCTGTGTATTCCACTCTTCCTAATCTGTCGTTTTCCACTCTAACATGTAAAATGTGAATCTATGTGTAATTATTATAATATCCTGTTTGATCACATCATTGACGTAGTAAATATTGTGTGTTTATTCTGAGCAATAAAACGCGTATTTGGCTGAACATAAAGAAGATTTTATTTATGACTTCAAGACCCAATTTCGTTGGTAGCCGCATGCTTTGAATCCAAGCGCCCCTGCTCTGCTCAACAGGTCAATTATCGCCGATTCGCAGGTCGTGATTTCGCAGACGTCGGCCGCTCCCTGGGTCGTCGGGCATTGTTGTTCAGTGACTGACGCTGGGTCTGGTTCGATGTCCTGCGGCCGTCGTTCTGTTTCTGATCGACCTTGCGATGTTGAGCAACGAAGTTTAAACGACCCTTATTTGCACTAGTAGATGCTACATTAGACTGAAAATTAGGTTTTTGAACATTTTTCAGGGCATTGCCAGATTGCTGAATGGTCTTTGCTACTTTAAGTTTTTCAGAAACATTTTCTCCGAATAGGAGTTTGTCTCTACTAGTCTCAATTAAGGTGTCTTTTAACTTTACGTTAATAGAGGATATGACAAAGTCTCGGCGAGTTCTTGTCTCTGAAAAGTGACTATCACAAAGTATTCGGCAAGCATCACTAAGAGGTTTTAAGAGCTTTTGTTTTGAGGTTTCATTCGAAATGATTTTTTCAGTGAGACTTGCCAGTGCAGACAGAGCTATACTAAGCTGTTTTTGCCGGTACATTAATGATGAGTCTCTTTTTACTAAAGCAGCGGGTAGGGCTGCCTTAACCTCTGGATTGAGGGTAGGGGCTACTAAAAAATCACAGTTATTTGGGACCAAGTAGTCCTTACAAATGTTCTCCCTCACATCCTTCGGTAGACCTTTGGCGAGGATATTTTGCCACCTGGCAGCAATGTCTTTATGTATTGCTGGTCCCATGGAGGTATCTTCCTTGGGAACATCGCCAAGTAATTGAAGAATATCTTCATCAAGTTCCAGTTCTTCTGGGCTAGTGAGTCCTTTATCAGCCGATGATGATGGACCTGGTTGTGGCGGCTGTGACGCTGTAGGCTCGGCGGGATCAGGCGGGATAGGCGACACTGGTTGCGGCGTCCACCGCCGCGGCGTCGCCCTCGGCGACTGCTGTAGCGGCACCAATTGTGGCGATAATGGACTCGGTGAAATGTGAAGTGGTGATTCTTCATACCGAAACGTATCTGGCACTGAATCGCCGTATGGTTGGTATGAAGAACCGTTGTACGGAACATTCAGCGGTGAAGCTGGGGACAAACATTTCTTCTGTGAGAATGTTATTTTTCTTACTATAAATAAGTGACAGTAACAGCCCAAAGTATAGCAGTACGCATCACTTTTTTGTGTGACAGAGGTAACCCAGTTATGGTATCCTCGCATCACAAATTTATAGCAGTTTTTGTGACAGTAACAGCCCATATTTAGCAGTACGCATCACATTATAAAACCGTTTTATATTGTCGGTTTTAAAACAATGAGTTACTTACGATTAAAGTCATTTGGCGATAAAACATCCATACTCGTCGTTTTAGCTGCCAATTTTTCCGTAAGTTTCTGGATCTTTCGACGAATTTCTTCTTCACTCCTTTCATGTTTCCTCTTCTTTCCCATAGTTGAAAGCACACCTACACTAACCTATAACTTTTTGAAGGACGACGGACGTACACTGGTACGCTTTTTAAAAGGACGTGCGAAGGCTTGAGCACGGAAACACAGAATGAATCAAAAATCTGAGCAAACCGTTACGCTGAGTAGTGTGGGGATACCAGTAGTAAAATATTGCCAATGTAATAAAAAAAAAAAAAAAAAAAAAAACTTACTCTCAAAAATCGTGCAAGGCAGCGGCTTGGAGGCGCCACTACAACAGGTAAACAATAAATGTCGTCAAATGAAGCCGCGAAACATAATACAATATAAATTGGTGATTACAACTCGGTATTTCATTACACACCAAAAATAAACAATTTTTACAAGCTTAATGGCGTCAAGGATCCCTTATGGTATGTCAAGGTACGTCGCGATGTACCTTGAGTTTGACAGGTGTTTTGGCTCCTCACATGAGGAATATTGTCGATTGGTGCCGCGTTGAGGAGATTTCTTATGACTATTAAATACCAATTTCGTTGAGTGGAGTTGAGGAAAAAGTGGAGTTACGTCTAATGCCTCCTCTACACGTCAGCAGATGCGTCCGTAGACGTCGGCAGATACATCTGCAGATAGATCTCCACAAGCCGTCCACACGTCTGTTGGTCGATCAGTCTGTGTCGGTTCTCGACAGACGCAACACGTACGCACGTAAAATGAATATTGAGGCCGTAGCTGCCGCAACTATTAATTTAGTCTTAATCTTACTAGTTAGATATTATATTACTAATTAATTAGTAGGTAGGTAAAAAAATGAATTAAACGTTAAGTATTTACATCATTTTTATTTTTGTAGTATTTATTTTTTGGATTCCACAGGCAGTTCTCTGATTGATATAGCTCCAGTAATTTGAATGTTGCCTCAGTGCTCATATAAGTCATTTTAACGAGCAAGTAAAAAATAAAACAAACAAAAATCGGCAAGAATAACGCGTACACTCTCATTCGCTTCCCGATGAACACTGATCCGTCGTCAGACGTGTGGACAGACCGCTCGCCCGCGCCGAGCGCTCGCTCTGAAATCCTTTGATCCGTGCTACAAAAACCGATATCTAATGGATTTGTGCCAGATGCATCTGGCGACGTGCGCGGACGTCAAATACCTACCACAGACGAGCAAATCACCCCCTCTACACGTCGGCGGACGCGTCCGTCGATGACATCTGCAGATGCATCTCTCTACGTGTAGAGGGGGCATAAGAATTAAGAATGGGTGTAATACTACGGGGTGGAATGTCATAGAGTATATTTAATAGACTAAAAATCTAGTTTATGGTTATAATGTAAAGGGTATATACATGATCAATCTCGATCTTCAACAATAAGCTGAATCAAAAACACTTACTGCTCGAGCAAAACCAACAGCCGTAATAACTTTAAACGATATCTTACGGTGGGTCCACACTGAGCCAACGAAGGCGAACGAATGGGTTCGTTGGCCATGTCTGGACGGATTGGCGATGGCCAACGAACGTTCGTTGACGTTGGCCGGCGATCCGTAGCGTGGCGGTAACATCAAAGGATTTGCGCCATTGGACCGAATTCAGTTTGGACGGTCGCCAAACACCAACAAACGAACGTCAACAGAATGGTTGACATTTTGACATTCGACGGTCTGTTTAAATGTCAGAGCATGTGTCTACGTAGTAAATTACATTATCTTGAAGCTAAGTAGTTAATAACACAGAATAATAGCTGACTTGTAAATAATAATCATGGACATAAGACAGTTGCCAACCCCATTGACACATGATATCCTTAGGCTATGATCAAAATACACTTTCGAGTATTGTCTATGGAAAGCAATCCGGAATCATGAGCAAACGATGTTTTGGTCAAACACCAAATGTGTTTGGACGTTTGTCCGAAGGCCAACGAACGTTTGCTACCAACGTCAAAAAACCTTCGTTCGCCTTCGTTGGCTCAGTGTGGACCCACCATTACCTTACACTTCGTCTATGGGTCCACACTGAGCCAACGAAGGCGAACGAAGGTTTTTTGACGTTGGTAGCAAACGTTCGTTGGCCTTCGGACAAACGTCCAAACACATTTGGTGTTTGACCAAAACATCGTTTGCTCATGATTCCGGATTGCTTTCCATAGACAATACTCGAAAGTGTATTTTGATCATAGCCTAAGGATATCATGTGTCAATGGGGTTGGCAACTGTCTTATGTCCATGATTATTATTTACAAGTCAGCTATTATTCTGTGTTATTAACTACTTAGCTTCAAGATAATGTAATTTACTATGTAGACAAATGCTCTGACATTTAAACAGACCGTCGAATGTCAAAATGTCAACCATTCTGTTGACGTTCGTTTGTTGGTGTTTGGCGACCGTCCAAACTGAATTCGGTCCAATGGCGCAAATCCTTTGATGTTACCGCCACGCTACGGATCGCCGGCCAACGTCAACGAACGTTCGTTGGCCATCGCCAATCCGTCCAGACATGGCCAACGAACCCATTCGTTCGCCTTCGTTGGCTCAGTGTGGACCCACCATATAAAGTCGTGACATTAATGTTTGAGGAACTAACATTAATCATGTGTCTGGCAACACCAAACATAAGTAAATCAACTGTCATCGAGTTAGAGTTGTGGAACAGTTTTCCCTTTGTATTTTTATTGCTTTGGTTAAACTGCAATTAATTAACAAGTAACTACGCAGAAAGGAATAAAAATGAATAAAGTAAATCGGAGTGGCACGCGGGAAGTGATTTTTAAAGTTTTCCAGCGATGTTTTGCGGAGTACCAAGCTGGACGAATTTTGTACGATTTAGATGATATTTATGGGCGGACAGCATCTATGACGGGTATGTAATCGTGTTATTGTTTGTTTTTAATCTGCCCGAAGTTACAAATTTACTGAATTTACGATTTGGAGACCAAAAAAGGCATTGTTTACATTGCACATTTGATTGCACATCTCGAGGTCCAGAGACGCGCGGCAATGTATTATTCTACGCGCGATGATCTCAATAACAGCTTTCTAGGACCTCGTGACCGCACAAAGATCACAAGACTATTTAATAATCCAACGGATGTCTATAACCACCTCATAGACGAATGGCAGCAACGCTGGGACACATCACCTAAGGGCCGTCACCTCTATCATTTCTTTCCATCCATTCGCGACAGACTTGCGAAACCATGGCTAGAGGTTAATCACTGTGTGGCTCAATTCCTGACGGGTCATGGCAATTTTAAGAGCAAACTATTTTCGTTTAAGCTAATCGATTCTCCATTCTGTACATGTTCTACATCTGAGCACGAACAAACCGCCCACCATATCATCTGGGAGTGTAGTCTCTGGCATAACGAATGTAATGTTATGTTAAATAGCTTACAATTGACATCTGGAGTGGTATACTATGAGGATCTTGTATCGAACAGAATAAATTTCCGTGCATTTAGCCGTTTCTGCCATACCTATTACAGCAATCAAATTTAGGCCCCATAATTTTGTCACTATCCGTGGTGTCTACACTCTTTCCATATAGACACTTTGTCTATATTTGGCATTGCTCAGTCTCCCGCTTTGCTCTGGAGGGAAGTAAAGATACATACTTTCCAACTCCAACTATATACTTCTGATTAAATTCGTTGCGGGTTCCAAGACAATTTTAACTCTCCCTGGGATTGCCCGTGTGTCATGCACGGTGCCTTTCAGTTGGTTACCGCTGTAGATCCTGGCGTCACAGGAGTCACAGTGGTGGGCGTGTGGGTGGGATTATATCCCGTAAATTGCACATTTTTAGGTTAGATTGACATTGTGAGTAGGTCATATTATAGTATGATCATAATTTTTGATACATTATGATGGTACAACAAAATCCATTCAGGTTTTATACCAGTTTTGAATTTGAATTAATTGCTTCATGTCAATAAGTTATTGTTTCCATTCCAGTACAATTTTTTTACTTTTTTTCAGGAAAATCAGTGAGTACAGTTAGGCGGATAGTCAACGAAGGTTTTAAAAATGATGGAAAGTTAAAGGTCTACGCTCAGGAAGCGAAATTTACTGCGTTTGGTGAAAATAAACAAACCTCGCCCCATCTATGCCATTGATGAACTTTTAGGAGAATACGGGCACACAGTGTTACGGCTTTCGCCGTATCACTGTGATTTGAATCCCATTGAGCTCATTTGGGCTAACCTAAAACAAAAAGTAGCAGCACAAAATGTTGGGTCACGCGATGTGAAGCAACTGAAGACGCCTTCAACAGCATTATACTTGAAACATGGAAAACTGCTGCCATCACGTGGAGACGTCTGAAAAAGAGTACTACGAGCGAGGACGTCATCCGTATCGAGACATAGACGAGTTGATTATTCGCTTAGGCGATGATAGCAGCAGTTGTGACAGCAGCTATAGTGATGACAGCGCTGCTGATGAAAGTGGCAACGTAACGTTTCTTAATTTTGAATATTTGGAATCCGATGATGAGTGAGAGTGATCAATAAGTGTTTTTTTTTAACTTTGTTTAATAATTTTATTTTGGTTTAATTAAAAATGCTTATATATTAAAACTTTCTAAAGCCCTTACCTTATTTACCTTTGCTTATGAAAAGTTTAACCTACTGTTAATAAAAACAGTAACAAAATATTACTGTTTAATGTGTCTAATTTATTTACTCTTTACTTGAACAAACTGCTAGTATCAAAATCATTTTAGTCACACTATATAGGGTTGCTATATGCAAGTCAGCAGCGCCATCATTTAATGTCACGACTTTATAGACGGTCTGTAACTGTCTTGTTTTGAAGAGTTCAAATTGTTTTGTTTCTATGTAAATTGTTGATGAGGTTCAGCCCATGCGTAGTTTTTTGTATTTGGTGTAAAAGCGTGCGTGTAATTTAGCGTATTTTTTGTTTTCCATGTCTGTTAAATATTATCTTTGTTCTGTATGTAATGTACTTTATGTGTTTATGCCAATGACGTGCCCGCCAATGGTAGCGCTCTCTATCTTTTGCGCATAGGTCCAAATGATAATTGAAGCGCTATGATTGGCGATTGTACTTTTTTTGCTATACGGACGCCACCATTGGCCATTCGTTTCGCGCTGCTTATTTGCTATGCTATTTATTATGTATTTATTTTTTTTGTTTTCTCTGTTTTGTTTTGTGTTTTTATTCTAGTTTGTTTTTTTTTTTTTTTAAATTTAATTTTAGATCTTACCTTTTTTTGTTTATTGATGTTTATATGTACAGCACTCATATTAATTTATTATTATTTTTTATGTGATATCGTCCGTCCTCTCTCTGGCGCCATCTGAAAATCAGCGCTGCAGGCTGCAGGGCTTTGATGCTCTGCAGCATATGGCTGAGATGGTGTCAGCAGTTTTTTTGTTTTATTATGTTATTCATTTTTTGTCAGAATAAATAATGTTTTCTTTCTTCTAAATAATAATCCCTTCCGCCGATTAAGTGACATAATAAAAAACGTTAAGTTATTTTTACCAATATATTAATATGTGAAAAATACGATTGGAAGAATAATAATGAAGGACTGACAGAACTTTATAAAATGAGGTCTTGAAACTGTAATGTTATTATTAGTCGAATCGATTATATATCGATTTCATTTGCATACGAGTGACAACACTAAGGACGCGGGGGTCTTCTCATAGAGTATAGTAATGGTCTTCTCCTCGAATCAAGAATAATCAAGATGGCTTCTATCTACGAGTAAATATTAATCAAACCAAACCAACGTAGTATTACATTATCTTTGAACCAAACAATGCATGGTGGCAGCGGTGGGATGGGATCCGGGATCACTAAAAGTTAAAAGAAGTAAGTCAAATTATTGTTCAAAATGAACGTAAAACCACCGAAAGAATTAAATTTTACGGATATCAACTCTTGGCCAAAATGGCTAGAAAGGTTTGAACAATACATAAAGATTACACAGGTGGATAAGGACAAAGAAAAATGCAACTTATTATTATACTGCATGGGAGAAGAAAGTCTGGATATAATTCAACAAGAAAGGCAGAAAACTATGAAAAATTTATTGATAAATTCAACAACTATTTTAGTCCCAGACAGAACTTATTATATGAGAGGGCTCAGTTTAATTAATAGGCGCAGCCAAATCCAGGGTTAATCTGCAGATGAATTCATTAAGAACATATATAAACTATCACGCAATTGTGACTCAACCAAACAATATAGTTACCAAGCCATACAAACTCAAAAAAAAAAACATACAACACACACAATATGTCGTCGCAGTGATCAAGGATCAAGCTATATTTTACGAATTATAGTGTCCACTGCAAGTAAGTAAGTATTTGGGCCTAAATTGCATTTCTTGGAGACTCACGTGGTTGTAAATTCATAAAATTGAAACATAAAGAGCTGGCTGTGGAACTCGCGTGGGCGCAGCTTTGCTTTTCATGGATTATCAGCGATGTAGGGACCGCGCCACGCGGTAACATGTGCATTGAATAATCTTTCCTTATACTTACATGTTTGTTCTGTTACAGAATATGAAGCCATGTGCTAAACTGTTTCGACGGAGAATCGATTTGAGCGTCTCTAGATATGGCAGTGCGCAGTCATATTCACAAGACTTGGCCTGCTGGAATAGACTTGCTAGTAAGTTTTTACAAATTAGTTGTTTTTAATAATATAAAAAAGTACTTTGATTAGCAGAGCTCTATGTGGTGTAATCTTAAAAGCTCAAAAAGTAAGAAATACTTAAGTAATATGCAATGTCTCGCCTCATCTGTGTTTAACTGGAAAGAATTGGCAATATTGAAAGAATTATCCCCATACTCCTAACCTTTGAGGAGTTGTACCTTCCAGCATTAGCTCAGCAACATGAAATGCTGACTGCCAGATGCAAATTTCCTGTCTCGTTCAACAGAGAAGTTACTTTTAACCAACTTAGGGTATCTTAGAGAAATCGAGGGCAACCTTAAATTTTAAAGGCTTGGCTTTAAATTATAATTTTATATTGATATTTGCATCTATTGATATGGGATAATTCTTTAAATATAAGCACCTTAAGGCCATTAACTGTATTCTTTCAAGTAATACACAGATGAGGCTAGACATACAATATTACTTAAGTATTTTTTTTTAGAAAATTATATGAAATAGATAGGTAAAATTTTTGACCAACTTAATTAAAGGAGGTTCTGTGTTCGCCCAGTATGTATGTATATGTAACTTTGTATATTTGCGATTTTCTTGGCAAGTACTAGTCTGATTTCGATGTGGTTACGGTAATTTACTTCTTATGGCTTAAGGAAGGTTTAAGTCTATAATTTATCAGGGTCCGATGAAGACCTTTGGACACAGGCAATGGAACTGGTAATGAACTGCATTTTGTTCAATTATTGCCTGTATATTTTCCTTGCCATTTCATAATGTAACATCACACCTGTGTATGTGTATGCCTTGAAGGGTAAGCAGATGTGTCTCATCACCTTAATGCCTCAATACCTTCTCTGATTTGGATGGGATACTTTATAAATTAAATCAGCTGATCAAATCAATTGCTTCAATCATATTTCTAATAGCATACTAACCACTAAAAAGAAGAAATAAAAATAGATCTTGATGTTGGGGCTCCTACAAATTTGGAAAAAGGATTGGCACCAACATCAAATACCATTTTTGGCATTATTTAATTGCTTTTGAATTTTGGAAGTCTGGTAAATAATGATTTTTAATTGTGTAGTTCTGGTCTATTTAACAAATGTAGTAGTAAACATAATATACAATTAAGGTGCTGTTTCAAAGTACTTGATCACAAATGCTTTCCCCCTGATGGTGTTATGACTGCATCCATGCATCCATTTAGATTTGTGGTTACAGCACTTACAGCTATTTGGTAGGTAATTTAATGGTGGATGGAGGTGGATGACAATATGCTCACCCTGACCTAATCCCATGTGACTCAGGGTGAGCATTATTGTGACCCACCAGGCACAATTCCTATTTTCTACTAGTGATATGATAAAGTTGATTGTGTATGAGTGTGTGCGTTTAATTCTACTTCATGCTGGAGCAAATGAACCGATTCTGATCAAGTTGGTATGGAGTTAGCTGAAACCTAACGGATTAGCATCAGGCATTTTATTTGATCAAAGTATCACGCGGATGGAGTTGAGGGCAGAAGTTCGTACATACCTCTTTCTCAGTGCCTAGGAGTAAATAAACTGTTGGTACGGGTTGTAACCGGTTGAACATCTATGGCATTCCTTACCAGTAGAAAGTCTGACAACTCTATAAAAAAGAGTATCATATTGCCCTGTATAGGGTTGTGGTAGTCTGCTGGGTGTAGCTCAATGTAAAATACTGATATTCAGCTGAATCCGTGCCTACTAGATGCCAACCTTTATGTTATTGGGGAAAGGCTGGGAGAAAGATGTTGAATTAATTTTAAACGATAAATTGTTATTATTTACAGAAGTTGCGGATGGATTCATGTATTATTTTGATGAGCTGCGCCTTCGTGTACTGCTGATGGGAAGTATTGCAGGCCTTAGTTACTGCCTACTTAGTCACAAAAGGTTTGTACTGTTTTTTTGTTTTCCATTACAGCTTTTAGCATTAGATAGAACATAACATAACCTAACATCAAGCCTGGGTAACCTGAAGGGTGTGGCAGAGGTGTACAACACCCGCATTTCACCTGTTATGATTAGGGGAATGTGATTCTATCGCTATCCACTATCACAAAACCAACTCTGTGCTGCTATTGATAATTTCCTGAAGGAAATATCCCAAATAACACTTTTGCCCGCCCAGGGCTTCTAATCCTAAACCTTGCGGTGAGCGATTCGCAAATTGCATAATTAGTCGAATATAAATTGACCTCTTAATACTTTTCAGTGAAATCCAAGCTTCAAAGCCTACAACGCTTAGCGAGTGTGGCAACAACTGGCTGTATGAAAACAACTCCATCTGCCGCTCTAGAATATCTCTTGAATCTAAGACCAATAGATCTGGTTATTCAGGAGGAGGCAAAGGCGGCAGCCATAAGATTAAAATCCCTAGGTGTATGGAGATCAAACTTGGTAACAACACACTCCAATATTCTTCATAAGTGCATCAAGGAGAATCCGCTCCTGGAGGCGCCCATGGATAGGATATTGAGGAAACATGTCTTTGATCGAAGATACGACATCCAACTTGTAGCGGAAGAGAAGGATTACTCTGGCACCGAGGAAGTTAGGATCTACACAGATGGCTCCAAAACCAACACTGGTACCGGAGCCGGTGTCTTCTCAAATGACCTGAACATTAAAATATCAACAACACTAGACAAGCTGAATACAATCTTCCAAGCGGAATGTATTGGCATCACCAAAGCGGCACAGGCAGTTGTAGCCAGAGACATCAGGGACCTTAACATTAAGATCATCTCAGATAGTGCATCCGTGCTTCAAGCCCTCCGAAACAACACAATAAACTCAGTCCTTATAATGGAATGCCATAGCGCACTTCAGTCCATTGCAACAACCAACAAGGTAACTCTACAATGGATAAAAGGACACAGCAACTCATTGGGAAACGATGCCGCGGACGAGCTAGCCAGGAGGGGAGCAGACACAAAAGTGTACGGTCCGGAACCTCTGCTGCCCATCCCTCAGGCCCAAATTAAAGCATGGCTGCGCGAAGAAACCCAGAAAACACACCTGAAAGTGTGGACAACAAGTGAAGGATGTCGGCAAACTAAGACTGCTGTTCCAGCTCTTAATAAAAAACTTGCCCGCGACCTCACTAAACTAAATAGAGACAAGCTCCGCAAGGTCATTGGAATCTTGACTGGTCATTGTCGACTTAACAAACACCTACACACGATAGGAATAACAGACAGCCCTCTATGCAGAGGATGCATGAAGGCAGAAGAAACGCCACAGCATGTCATCATGGAATGCAGCAGCGTGGCCGAACAACGGGCACAAATTCTACAGTCCCCAACATCGCTCCCAGAAGCCTGCAGCAGCCCTCGGAGGCTGCTTTCCTTCTGGACCGATATAGGCTGGCTGGAGTAAGCGGGAAACCACTCACGTACAACGGTCCCATAGGAGGACTAAGTGCGGACACCGCCCAGGATAACTAAACTAAACTAAACTTTTCAGGTTTCTGAGCGTGGGTCGTCCAGCATGCTGTATTGTGGTCGGTGTCGCAGTTAGTGATGTTAAGAACTCGAGTCTTTGAGTCCTAATTCAATAGACTCGACTCAATTTTACAAGACTCAGTGAACTAACTGAACTCGGAGTCTTGAGTCGAGCCGAGCTTTAGTCTTTTCATAAAGACTCGAGCGCTAAAATAGAACTCGAGCTTTAAAAAGAGCTCGAGTCTTAAATAGAGCTCGAGTCTTAAACAGAGCTGGAGTCTTAAAAAAGCTTGAGTCTTAAAAGAGCTCGAGTCTTATGTCTACAACGTATTAAGGTTTAATAATGTTAAAAGTTGCAGGGTAATCCAAAGGTTTAATAAATAGATTTACGAGTACGTCAGATTTTTTCAAGATAACCAGAATATTCTGGCCTTTATACATACTTATAATATGTGCGACATCGGGTCAATTTTTATTGCTTGTGATTTTATTTAACTTATGTATCTTCTTTTGCTGCTTGCCTGTTATTAAAATGATAATAATAGAAACAATACTTCACTTAGGCCCGTATATTAATAAATAATATTGAAATTATCTCTTAGTGTGTAATACTTTATTTTCTTATTTCCTTACAATGAAGTTTTACATATCAAGTAAAATATAATAATTAAAATATATAGGTATAGTTTCATAACTTTCGAAGACTTATTGTGGTTCATATCTATTCAGAATCGGAAAAACTAGGTAAACTAGTATCTCTTAAACTATCTTCCTCTCGTACTTTCCGTATAAATGTTAATATCCTGGAGTAAGTCATAGTGCGTTTTATTTCGGGTACTCGATCCATCTCAAATGCTACCAGTTTAGCTAATTCTTGATTCCTTGGATCACTCGGTCGTTCTGAACCAAAATCCTTTTAGTAAATTTGTACGAGCTCGTACCTCACATGAGTCCCAGCGATTTCTTTGATACACATTGGAATCTATGATATCTTCATGTTTAACCTGCGTTTGTTTATCGACTTTTACTGAAGTTGTTGATCCTGATAATTTTCTGGTTTTTTCCTGATACAATCCTGTCAAAATACTAGGAGAAGTAGTAGTCTGCACGTGTGGTGTAGTGGTTTAAGCCGTCGCCTCGCCGCTCTCCACTGCACTGGTGTTGTGGGTTCGATCCCCACATGGGACAAATCTTTGTGTAATTCGCAAAGATTTGTTCTGAGACTGGGTGTGCTTGTGTGAGTGAATGTGTGTATTTGGCATTGTCATTGGGACCATTGGATAGTGTAATTGCTTCTGGCGTTCTATCTAATGTAAAAAATCCAAATTTATTTTATTTATTTATTTTATCGTTCACTATCAGCACTGGACATTTTGGTAAAAATATTAACGCACCACGTTTGAAAGTAGTCACTTGTAATAAAAGAACTATGACACGAGAATTTGTGGATTAAAGTTTACTTGTATTATAGTAATACTCGTAGTTACCTACAATAATTAATTATTATGGTGACTAGGTACCTATGTGATGCAGTCACTCTAGTTTAGTTTACTTCCTTTGCATGAAGGTACAATGATTTAACATTTTGTTATAATACCCTTAATATTATTTTTTTTGATATTATGGTTAATGTGGGTCTCAGTAAGTACGAGTACATAATCGATTTGTATGATAAGGAAACTTCATAATATATTCATATCAGCTGTGTAGTAGATCATTTATATCCTGTTGTTTAAGATTGTAGTTTTCCTGTGTAGTGTGTGTGTTTATTGTATCAAGTAATTATGGAGTCAGTGGAAGAACAAGCCAGTATTTCATTTTGCTCGATTTCCAGTACTGATTCGCCGACTGCAATGATTGTAGATTCGGATTCGGTGCGTAAACGTGCAAAAGCTATTAAGATTACACATTATAATAAAACGTCATTGTATTATGAATGCAAACAATGTAAGAAACATTTTTCAATTAAAACATCGCATACGATTTTAAAAAGACATGTTACTAATCACGATACATCACTCAATGAAGAAACAAATAAAGGAAACAGAACGAATAAGTACTCTGTATATGATAAGTTGATCGTAAATTTTGTAGTACGCGGTGCTCACCCTCATAGTATTGTGGAAGAAGAACACTTTATTAAAATGATAAAAGGATTACAGTCTAATTACCCAGGTATAACTCGCCAGCATTTAAATCAGAATATACAAACACTTTTTACGAACACAAAAAATCAATTAATGGAATGTATAAAGTCTATAAGTAAATTGTCCGTAACATTTGATTTTTGGACATCAGTGACGAACAAACCGTATATGGTTATTACAGCCCATTTTGTTCATGAATCAAAAATGCAGTCTATTATATTAGACTTTGATCTTATACCTTTTCCACATACTAGTAGTGAAATATTAATAAAAATTACGGAAATTTTTGACTGTTATGGATTGCAAAATAAAGTTATGTCTATAACAACAGATAACGAGGCCACCACAGATATAGATCTACATAGATAACGCAAGTATCACGATTTGTATTGAAACCAAGCGTGCCGACTTTTTAATACCTATTGTAACGTCACAGCCGAAATTTAGTGACGGGAAATCCAAACCGATTCAAAGACACCGATGCCGCCGATGTCCATCCGCCCAGTACGTTTAACTGGAGCCGTCCGCTATGATTTTCTCTGACAAAAGACGCGCGTGGACTGAAGTTAGCGGCGACCAACCTCGACGCTTGGTCGGGGTTCAGACACGCGAAGTACATGCATTTGCGTTATCTATGTAGATCTATATCTGTGGAGGCCACCAATATAAAGACTATGCAGTTGTTACAACTATTTCACAGCGATTATGAAAACGTTTTCCACACCAGATGCTTAGCGCACATTTTTAATCTTAGCGTCAAAAAAGGACTAGAGAAATTAAAAAATCTTGTGTCAGATATATCAAAACTAGTAAACTTTATAAATTTTTCACCTAAGAAAAAACAATTGTTTTTTGATATTTGTGATTTATTGAAAATATCACGATTAACACTACTTAAAGAAATGCACATACGATGGAATTCCACATTTTTAATGTTGGAACGCGCCTATAGTATGCGGCTTGTATTAGATCATATGTGCAAACATTTTGAGGAATTCAAGAAGTATCTAATTGAGGATTGGGGCAAAGTAAAAAACTTGATTGATTTTTTAAAACCTTATTACGATGCAACTATTTTACTTTCAAAATCAAAATACCCTAGCTTGGTATACGTTATACCTGTAGTTGATGTGCTGTTGGACCAAATTTCACAGAATTACGACGATGACAATTTTTTAAGTGCTTGTGCACATGCTATGGCTGACAAATTAAATCAATACATACCAGTCTTACGCTCACAATATGCAAAATTTGCAGTTATTTTGGACCCCCGTTTAAAAAACCATTATTTTTACGAAAAAGAGGAACATGGGCCGCTTAAGTTGTTGACAACATTTTATCAAACAAAATACTGTCAACGTTGTGACAGAAATGAACAGTCACAAACAGAAGACAATTCTAGGAAAAATATTTTTTCGACAATTTATAAAAACAAAAAAAATATAACGGATGAACTCCAAGAATATTTATGTATGCAAGTAGAATCAGAAGATACTGATATTATATTTTGGTGGTCAAAGCAAACTAATACATTACCACAGCTTCAGAAATTAGCGTTTCATATACTAAGTATTCCAGCAACAAGTGTGCCGAGCGAACAAGCATTTTTACGATCCGGTAATTTAATCACAAAAAGAAGAAACAGACTTGGTAATAAAACCATTCAAGCTTCGATGTGCCTTGCATCGTGGCTAGACTTTTTTAATAAAACAATTTAATAATATAAATATTAGTAAGTATAAGTATAAATTAATGAGAATGTGTCTTATTATTTTTTAATGATTACAACTATTTTCATGATTAAAATTATTTTTCCTATTAATTAACGCGCAAAAGTATTTTTAAAAATATTTTATTGCCTGATTTCAAAAGGAACTCCAAACGGAATAGAACTCGAGCGCGACTCGCCCGTAAAAAGGACTCGAGCACTAAAGGAGACTCGAGTCTCAATTTGCGCTCAAGAGCTCATATGGGCTCGAGTTCTCTAGTCTTGGGAGTTTTATTGTAATGAGTCGAGTCCTGTAATTTGTCAGTCGAGCTCAAAATTTAGGACTCAAAGACTCGAGTTCTTAACATCACTAGTCGCAGTAGCGGGAGCAGCTCGTCGACTCCAGTTATAGGTTATAAATGAAATTGTCGTGGCCCAGTTATAGTGATACTTAAAATGAATTACTCCTACACTAGAGTGGCAATGATAATTGGATATTAAAGTTTGTAGACGGTTTCAGCCTATCTGAAGATTATTTTTGATTATCAGATTATTAAACGGTTTCTATAGCTTATCCCTTATGTTTGGTTTTGGGTGAAAGTTAGTACTTGGCACACACCTTTAATTCTGTAGAAAATACAATTAAATATCTATACTTATAATAAATCTGTAGAAGAAAAATTTGTGTACATTGAAAATATCAAAAAAATTAATAGCAGAGGGTGTTACTAGACCGACACTGAACCCAAAAGTGTGATTAATTTTTTTTTGTCTGGCTGTCTGTTTGTTCAGGCATCACGCAAAAACTAACGGTTCGATTACCATAAAACTTGGTATAATTATTCTTTAATATCCTGGGCACCACACTGGGTACTTTTTATCCCGGAAAAAAACCCAGTATATTATATACAATAAAAAACAAACTTAGTTTTGAAGTCGTACTGTATAGATTTTAATTCTAGAGTATAGGTAATATATTTGATATTGTATGTAGTGACCGTAGGTTATTTTATAATACTGTTAGGAAGGATTAGACATTCGTATAGATATTGGTTTATAGGGATTTTGATTATTTCTTGAGTTTACATTAGTTATCATCAGAAATAGGTTTAGTTTGGTAGGTAGGCAATTTATTTTTTGTTAATAGAGTTTTTTTATTGATGTTTGAAAGCGCTAAGTTTAAAAACTACTGGGCGAATTTTGATAATTACCTTTGAGTTTGATAGTCTATGTCTCAATAAAGGTTTTTTAAAAATTACGCTCAACTCTACGGGCTGTCACGGACGCACGTGTCGCAATTTCTATTATTTCGAAATGTTAAGTAGTTTCGAAGTAGGTACATGAGTTGTACCTATTTGTCTGTTTTGATTTGATTGAATATTAGGTATTTTCCTTGAGTTTTTGTCGTATATATTTGTTTTGGTTTGTTTGGTAATAGATAGGTAAGTGATTACATGAGTTGTACCTACAATTGTTATTTTGACATTGTTACCTGTAGCATTTTTTGTTTATAAAACGACATCCACGCGGACGAAGTCGCGGGTAACAGCTAGTATTAAATATATTTGTAAATACCTATAGAAAAGGGATTGACTAGTAGAGTAAGGAGCTTTTAAAACAGAGGTTCTCAAGTTAGAGTATATTTTTTTATGTTAGACCTAGCATAACTTTTTACCGAGTGGTCCGATTTTAATAATTTTTATTCGAAAGAGTATACTTTGAGGGTGATCCCAAATCAAGGATGTCAGGATCTGATGATGGAATCCTAGGGAAATTGAGGGAAACCCTCGAATGTTAGGAAATTAGTGTTTTTCATATATTTTATGAATCAAAATATTTGCGTCTGGCAGCCATCATTTCATATTGCTGAGCTGATGATGGAAAGTAAAACTCATTAACCGTTAGGGGTAAGGTGATAATTTGTTAAACATTGGAACTTTTGGAAATGAACAAAATAAATGATCATTTTAGGTCTTGGGTAGTGAACTTACTTACATAAACTATTAAATATTATATTTTACTAATTTTGAGTCGGTGCCAAATAATAAAATTGAATACCATGTTAAGTCTTCTCTATTTCTATGTAGTAGCAAAAAAATAGACAGTTAATTAGGTTATTGTTTGGCACCAACTCAACTACAAATCAAATGTTCTATTTTTATATGGAACCGTTATCGTATTCTTATTTTGAAGCTGCGAATTTGAAATAGCTTCTGTCTGTTTGTTTTTAATGTTCTGGTGAAATTGTGTGGAGTATTAGATAGTTGATTGCCAAGTTGTAGCTGTGAAGCTTTCCAAATATTTTTAACCGACTTCAAAAAAGGAGGAGGTTCTCAATTCGGTTGTATTTTTATGTTTGTTCGCCGAAATTCTTTTTTTGTTTGAAAGGATATACTTGTCATGTGGTCCCATTTATTTCAAGTTACGTTCTGATGATGGAATCCTAGAGAAATCGAGGGCAACCCTCAAATTTAAAAGGCTTCTATATTGTTTTTTGTATATTATCTAAAGCTACTCGGATATTTGCATCTAGTAGTCAGCATTTTATGTTGCTGAGCTGATGCTGGAAGGTACAACTCCTCAACGGTTAGGAGTACGGGGATAATTCTTTTAATATACTCTTGTTTAAAAAAAAAAAAAAACAATTTCTAGACTAATATCTGAAGTAAAGACCATAATGTTTTACTAGATATAATTATTATGAACAATTAGAAAATAATTCAGGCTGTTTTAAGTAAGCTCTACGAACTAATGTTTCTGGAGTATATTGTTACGTAGATAGTATTAATAATTGCAACAAATGTTTGGCTTCTTCCCAAACTCTTTGTGATTGTTAGGTTTGGTCACCTTTTGCTCGAGATATGCATATATGGATCAGATGCATACAACAAAAGTGTGTGAAAAAGTATTATTATTTGTTGGCTGCAGGTCTGACACATTTTTCTGGAATGATTTAGTCATCTGCTTCTGCAGTCTTTATTTCTTGACTGTTGCGAGTCCACGAATAATTGGCTAAAGCAGCAGCATTCTTAAAGTAATTGCTACTTGAGAATCTTTTACTCTTGGAATTATTTATCTAGAATGTGCTCTAATGCAAACCGTTATCGTATTCTTATTTTGAAGCTGCGAATTTGAAATAGCTTCTGTCTGTTTGCCTTGTTAATGTTCTGGTGAAATTGGTTGGAGTATAGTTGATTGCCAAGTTGTAGCTGTGAAGCTTTCCAAATATTTTTTAAATTGGCTTCGTCCAAAATATTGACTGAATATATATAACCGTTTGAATTGATTATATCTTGGAGTCGAGTCGCAGCTAGATTAAATTGTGCTACGTTTCTTAAAGAGAAAAAGTTAACTCCAAATTGAGCCAAGATCAAGTCAAATTGTCAAGTTCGCCGTGCAGTAAAGTTGAGCGTGTATGGCTTCAATAAAGCCCTGCAACACCCTCAAGTTTGCTAGATGCTGCTGAAGCGCGCGGCAGACTTGACATGCCGACTCGATCGTGAAGTGGATTCTATTTATAATAATTTTAATCAATTAACTATTGGGTTTCTAGTTTGTGGCAAAAAGATAGCGTCATTAGTTATTTCCACCATTTTTTAATACGTTTCTTGTTTCTGAACATGCAATATTAAGCCTCATAAATGATTTATTTCCCCAATTTTGTTCGACCTGTAATAGTCCTTGCGGCTATAGGAGATAATCAAGCACGTTTCTTGACACCCTCTACAAATGGACATCGCCATCGACCTCGTATTGATCTGTCTCGATGCACTATGGGAACTAACCATATGAATCCTCTCAAAAGGTTTTCCGGTAGGTATAAGAGAAAAAAACAATTTCTAGACTTATATTTGAAATAAAGACCATAATGTTTTACTAGATATAATTATTATGAACAATTAGAAAATAATTCAGGCTGTTTTAAGTAAACTCTACGAACTAATGTTTCTGGAGTATATTGTTACGTAGATAGTATTAATAATTGCAACAAATGTTTGGCTTCTTCCCAAACTCTTTGTGATTGTTAGGTTTGGTCACCTTTTGCTCGATATATGCATATATGGATCAGATGCATACAACAAAAGTGTGTGAAAAAGTATTATTCGTTGGCTGCAGGTCTGACACATTTTTCTGGAATGTTTGACGACTGCTGAAAAGAAGAAGTTAATGCTGAAAAGAAGAAGTTAATCGAAAAAGTAGAGGAAGGTGAGAAGAAAAGTGTTGTTGCGAAAGAATTTAAGATTCCTCTGAGTACTTTCTCAACCATAATAAAGCACAAGGAGAAAATTAATTCTGCTGAAACTGCTGGAGTACGGAAAAGAACTACTAAAGGTGAATTTCGTCGTCTGGAAGAAAGCCTGGTCATTTTACTTAGTAATTCGAAGTTTTATTTATTTTCTCTCACAAATTTCGAACCATTTGATATTTCAAACATTCGATAATTCATAATATTTTAAGAGTCCCTCAAGTTTCGAATTAACGAGAGTCGACTGTATTTCCCCAATTTTGTTTGACCTGTAATAGTCCTTGCGGCTATAGGAGATAATCAAGCATGTTTCTTGGCACCCTCTACAAATGGACATCGCCATCGACCTCGTATTGATCTGTCTCGATGCACTATGAGAACTAACCATACGAATCGTTTTAAAAGGTTTTCCGGTAGGTATAAGAGAGATAATATTTTAGTTTTGAAATACAAACATAATAAAAAAAGGACTTGTTTAAAAAAAAAAAAAAACAATTTCTAGACTTATATCTGAAATAAAGACCATAATGTTTTACTAGATATAATTATTATGAACAATTAGAAAATAATTCAGGCTGTTTTAAGTAAGCTCTACGAACTAATGTTTCTGGAGTATATTGTTACGTAGATAGTATTAATAATTGCAACAAATGTTTGGCTTCTTCCCAAACTCTTTGTGATTGTTAGGTTTGGTCACCTTTTGCTCGAGATATGCATATATGGATCAGATGCATACAACAAAAGTGTGTGAAAAAGTATTATTATTTGTTGGCTGCAGGTCTGACACATTTTTCTGGAATGATTTAGTCATCTGCTTCTGCAGTCTTTATTTCTTGACTGTTGCGAGTCCACGAATAATTGGCTAAAGCAGCAGCATTCTTAAAGTAATTGCTACTTGAGAATCTTTTACTCTTGGAATTATTTATCTAGAATGTGCTCTAATGCAAACCGTTATCGTATTCTTATTTTGAAGCTGCGAATTTGAAATAGCTTCTGTCTGTTTGCCTTGTTAATGTTCTGGTGAAATTGGTTGGAGTATAGTTGATTGCCAAGTTGTAGCTGTGAAGCTTTCCAAATATTTTTTAAATTGGCTTCGTCCAAAATATTGACTGAATATATATAACCGTTTGAATTGATTATATCTTGGAGTCGAGTCGCAGCTAGATTAAATTGTGCTACGTTTCTTAAAGAGAAAAAGTTAACTCCAAATTGAGCCAAGATCAAGTCAAATTGTCAAGTTCGCCGTGCAGTAAAGTTGAGCGTGTATGGCTTCAATAAAGCCCTGCAACACCCTCAAGTTTGCTAGATGCTGCTGAAGCGCGCGGCAGACTTGACATGCCGACTCGATCGTGAAGTGGATTCTATTTATAATAATTTTAATCAATTAACTATTGGGTTTCTAGTTTGTGGCAAAAAGATAGCGTCATTAGTTATTTCCACCATTTTTTAATACGTTTCTTGTTTCTGAACATGCAATATTAAGCCTCATAAATGATTTATTTCCCCAATTTTGTTCGACCTGTAATAGTCCTTGCGGCTATAGGAGATAATCAAGCACGTTTCTTGACACCCTCTACAAATGGACATCGCCATCGACCTCGTATTGATCTGTCTCGATGCACTATGGGAACTAACCATATGAATCCTCTCAAAAGGTTTTCCGGTAGGTATAAGAGAAAAAAACAATTTCTAGACTTATATTTGAAATAAAGACCATAATGTTTTACTAGATATAATTATTATGAACAATTAGAAAATAATTCAGGCTGTTTTAAGTAAACTCTACGAACTAATGTTTCTGGAGTATATTGTTACGTAGATAGTATTAATAATTGCAACAAATGTTTGGCTTCTTCCCAAACTCTTTGTGATTGTTAGGTTTGGTCACCTTTTGCTCGATATATGCATATATGGATCAGATGCATACAACAAAAGTGTGTGAAAAAGTATTATTCGTTGGCTGCAGGTCTGACACATTTTTCTGGAATGTTTGACGACTGCTGAAAAGAAGAAGTTAATGCTGAAAAGAAGAAGTTAATCGAAAAAGTAGAGGAAGGTGAGAAGAAAAGTGTTGTTGCGAAAGAATTTAAGATTCCTCTGAGTACTTTCTCAACCATAATAAAGCACAAGGAGAAAATTAATTCTGCTGAAACTGCTGGAGTACGGAAAAGAACTACTAAAGGTGAATTTCGTCGTCTGGAAGAAAGCCTGGTCATTTTACTTAGTAATTCGAAGTTTTATTTATTTTCTCTCACAAATTTCGAACCATTTGATATTTCAAACATTCGATAATTCATAATATTTTAAGAGTCCCTCAAGTTTCGAATTAACGAGAGTCGACTGTATTTCCCCAATTTTGTTTGACCTGTAATAGTCCTTGCGGCTATAGGAGATAATCAAGCATGTTTCTTGGCACCCTCTACAAATGGACATCGCCATCGACCTCGTATTGATCTGTCTCGATGCACTATGAGAACTAACCATACGAATCGTTTTAAAAGGTTTTCCGGTAGGTATAAGAGAGATAATATTTTAGTTTTGAAATACAAACATAATAAAAAAAGGACTTGTTTAAAAAAAAAAAAAAACAATTTCTAGACTTATATCTGAAATAAAGACCATAATGTTTTACTAGATATAATTATTATGAACAATTAGAAAATAATTCAGGCTGTTTTAAGTAAGCTCTACGAACTAATGTTTCTGGAGTATATTGTTACGTAGATAGTATTAATAATTGCAACAAATGTTTGGCTTCTTCCCAAACTCTTTGTGATTGTTAGGTTTGGTCACCTTTTGCTCGAGATATGCATATATGGATCAGATGCATACAACAAAAGTGTGTGAAAAAGTATTATTATTTGTTGGCTGCAGGTCTGACACATTTTTCTGGAATGATTTAGTCATCTGCTTCTGCAGTCTTTATTTCTTGACTGTTGCGAGTCCACGAATAATTGGCTAAAGCAGCAGCATTCTTAAAGTAATTGCTACTTGAGAATCTTTTACTCTTGGAATTATTTATCTAGAATGTGCTCTAATGCAAACCGTTATCGTATTCTTATTTTGAAGCTGCGAATTTGAAATAGCTTCTGTCTGTTTGCCTTGTTAATGTTCTGGTGAAATTGGTTGGAGTATAGTTGATTGCCAAGTTGTAGCTGTGAAGCTTTCCAAATATTTTTTAAATTGGCTTCGTCCAAAATATTGACTGAATATACATAACCGTTTGAATTGATTATATCTTCGAGTCGAGTCGCAGCTAGATTAAATTGTGCTACGTTTTTTGAAGAGAAAAAGTTAACTTCAAATTGAGCCAAGATCAAGTGGAATTGTCAAGTTCGCCGTGCAGTAAAGTTGTGCGTGTATGGCTTCAATAAAGCCCTGCAACACCCTCAAGTTTGCTGGACGCTGCTGAAGCGCGCGGCAGACTTGACATGCCGACTCGATCGTGAAGTGGATTCTATTTATAATAATTTTAATCAATTTACTAACGGGTGTGGTGTATGTCTATACACACCCTAATAAGAGTGTAGTACACCTACACTCAGCCTTATAGAATTAGTTACGGTATTAAGTACAATCTATGATTTGTCTATGTTTATATTTCTCTTCCGGTTGGAACTGCAAGAATAAAACACAGTATCAGTCTACCAAGTCTTATTTAATTATAAATTCCCAAACCTGGACCTTTATGAAACCCACAACAACATCACAATGGATTTCTAGTTGAATTATTCCCAGTAGTCCCCTCTAGCCCTGTCCCCCGGGATGACAACTGGGAATTGTCTTCCCAGTTGTCACGGGGGTGACAATTTGTGCCGACTGTTCCCTTTGAAAGCTGACTAGAGGGGACAAATGGGAAGTTTGTTTCTCAGTTGTCACCGCGGGGGTGACAATTGCTACGATTTCTTCTCAGAAAAAAATGTAATTACCATAGATTTCAGCATTTTTATTTGTTGTGCTACAAATAATTAAATATAAAAATTAACACAATGTCAACACACAACATTAGAACAATATTAACTATTAAGTAAATAAAAATGTCAAAAAAGTTATATAAAATCATAAAAAAAAATAACATTACGGTTCCTTTAATAGGTACAATCACAGATTATTTACTTTAATTATTACTAATCGTATAATCACAGATAATCACTAAGGGTAAAGTTACACGTGCTAATTTAATAGCATGCTTGTTTGTAAACTTTTGTCTCATGCTACCTGCAGCGCAAGGCACAAAATCAATGAGCAAGTTTACAAACAAGCATGCGATTAAATTAGCACGTGTAACTTTATCCTTATACATATTTACGTTTTTTGAAACACTAAAAAATATATATCTCCTAATTATGTACTATACTATAGACATAAACTTAATGTCTAAGTGTTTCCAAAAAATGTCCAACAGACATATTCCCATGCAGAAATTCCATCTGCATTTCTTGTATGTATTCATTCTTGAGTATATATTTCTTCTGCCTTTCTTTAAAACATTTTAATTTGTTTTTTACCATCTTCAAATACTTATACTTCAAATACTTTATTGTACACACACAGAATTTACAATAACATAATAGAAAAGAAACAGTTAAAATATTAGGTACAAAGGCGAGCTTAATTCAATATTGAATTTTCTACCAGCAAACCTTTGAGCCGTAGAGGAAAAGAAGAAATAGAAGACTAGGCAAGAGTAAAGTTGAGTGTACAACTACAAAGTAATAATATTAAAATAATGCTACAAGAATGCTTACATACTATAATAATTTAAATAGGTATATACTACTTGCAATATAATATACTACATAATATATTATTTATCTACATCAATACACCTACATATAAAATACATGCATACATACAATACTTACATATTATAATATATACATACTTCTACAATTTTTATTAAGAGAGAAAATGCTCTTTAACTCTTTTCCTGAAGACATCTACCGAAGAACTATCGCGTATAGAGTGTGGAATAGAATTCCACAGCCGAACAGCACGAATAGAAAAAGAGCCATCGTAACAGCTTGAGGTATGAAGAGGTGTTCTGAGGAGAAGGGCAGATGAAGAGCGACAAGGTTTGTCCCTAGCCGCAAGAAACTCAAAGCGATCACGAAGGTACGAAGGAGAACAGGGATTATGAAGGACAGAAAACAAAAGAGAGAGGATATGTAAATCTCGACGACGCCTAATGGGCAACCACTTTAGCCTTTCTCGGAACTCCGAGACGTGGTCATATTTCCGAAGACCAAAGACAAAGCGGATGCCCAAATTCTGCAGTCGTTCGAGTTTATTTAGGTGTTCCTCCTTTGCATCCAGGAAAGAGACATCTGCATAGTCTAAGATTGAGAGAAGAAGGGACTGCGCGAGAGTCACTCTGGTTTGAAATGGCAGGAATTTCTGGAGACGTTTGAGGGACTGAAATGTATAAAACATCTTTCTGCTTAGCTCAGTAATATGAGCATCCCAAGACAGGTTGGAGTCCATAATAATACCCAGGTTCTTGGCTTTTTTTGTATAGGCGATAGGAACAGAGTCATACACGACAGGAGGATAAGACTGGGCTTCCATTACGTTGGTCATGTACCTACCACCAATAATGAGAGCTTGAGATTTGGCAGGATTGACTAGAAGCCCAAAAGACTTTGCCCAGATGTTGATATTCTCAAGATCACTATTGATGGCGTCGATAGCTTCAGCAGCCTCATCCACTTTGAAGTGCCGATATAACTGCAAGTCGTCTGCGTAGAGATGATATTTAGAAGATATGATTTTCGTGATGGCGTTTATAAAAACGGAGAATAAAAGAGGAGACAATACACCACCTTGTGGAACGCCCGCAGTCATATCACACCACCCAGAGAAAGTTTCACCGGAGCGAACTGACTGCGAGCGACCATGAAGATATGAATAAAACCAATCAATTGCAGAGGCAGAAACATTAAGCGAGGATAGGATACCTAGGAGGATGTCAAAATCAACCGAATTAAATGCACTGCTGAAGTCCAATAGTACCATTACTGTAAGCTGTTTATTTTCCATTCCTAGCCGTATGTCATCTGTAACTTTGACCAATGCGGTTACAGTACTATGGCCAGGGCGGAATCCAGATTGGAATGGACTCAGCAGGCTATTACAGGAGAGGTAGTTGGACAGTTGTTTCTGGACAACACTCTCCAGGACCTTGGATAGGATTGGAAGTATGGATATAGGTCGGTATTGGGATAATGAAGATGGATTGGGGACTTTCTGAAGCGGCAGGACGTGCGCCTTTTTCCAGGCTGATGGAAAGGAGCTGGTGAATAAGGAGTAGTTTACTATATGTGTGATTATTGGAGTAATTTCATTTAGGATGGGAAGGAACATTTGGAGATGAAGGCCATCGTCACCTACCGCCTTTGTGGATATGGATTGGATGAGCTTCTTAATATCTGCCTCTACAATAGGGTGAAAAGAGAAAGAAGTATTTAGTGGCAATGAAAGGGTAGAGAGATCTGTTAGAGTCGTAGATTTTAAATTTGCATCTATAGTGATTGGTGGATTTGCAAAGTGGGCATTAAGTGCATTTAAATCCTCACCAGTCACGCTGTCCTGTGGGGACTTACCTATTATAATATATTAAGGATTGAGTTGTGAATGTGGCGCTTTTTTGCATCCCTGCACATACGACTGCAGCGATTTCGAAGTTTTTTGTAAGTTTCCCAATTTTCCTCTGTGGGCTGTTTCCTATGCCTACGCTTGGCTTTGTCCCGCTTAGCCATGCACATTTTAATAGAGACGGATAGCCAAGGTGCAGGAAGATGTTTAACCTTGATTCTTTTTATAGGAGCATGTTTATCAAAAATATTCAATATCAATGTCGTAAACATGGATACTTTAGTATCTATTTTGTCACAAGCGTAGATACCCGACCAATCTATTTGATTAACATCCGCCCTCAAACGTTCCAGATCGATGTTTTTAAAACTTCTGAGAAATAGAAATTTACTCTTGCGCTTAGGAGGACGAACCTTATATGAAAGATAAATAAGGTCGTGGTACGAAAACGAAGCAGGAAGCTGACCATGACAGGCTACTTTATCTAAGTTAGAAACAATAATGAGATCTAAGAGGGAAGGTATACTATGAGGAGCCCGGTGAGTTGGATCTAAGGGAAGAATTTGCATATTGACAGATGAGACAAGTGAGTGGAGTCTTTGGCTGCGTGAATCGTTCTTAAGCAGACAAGTGTTGAAGTCTCCGAGGATAATTGTATGGTCATAAATTGAAGAAAATTGTTCTAATTTGGATTCCAGGGATGAAAAATAATTAATTTGACACGAAGGGCTATAGTATATCGTGTGTCGGACTGTGACCAATGATGCATCCTTTTGTATAATGTTAAGAAAATGTATGATATTAGGCTTCTTTTTCCCCACTTCCCGATTTAATTTATTGTGCCAGCCCTCCAAACAGTTAGTGGTGCGATGCTGACTTCCGAATACATTCCAAGTTTGTATAAAATCATCTTTTAACCATTGCTTCGTCATATAAGCTCGAAACTTTATCATGTTTTCGTCTTCTGTAGGCTTCCGTGTGATATATAACCAACCGTTTATAACTTCGGATGGTGGTAGTAAAGGGAGTATAGCGCTCAATGCCACTTCCCGGATTTTTGCTGGATTGCTCGATTTCGTTATTTCGAGTTCGCGCCCTTTACGCCAAATAGCCTTGTTAAAATGATAGTAGCATCCGCTCACTATTACAGATGGGAAAACTTTTGCGATGGCGCTCATCGCTGCTTTTTCATAATCAGTTTTGTATTTTGTGGGATTCCATCCAGGTACTTGAGATTTAATTAAGGAAAATAAAACCACGTAGGACGATTGTTGTCTATCACTCATTAGAGCGTACACAAGTGGCACGATGTTTGTACTGTTAGCGGTACTTCCAATATCACCATGTATGGTGTATAGTTGATCAAACGGTCTTGGACAAATTTTAAAGGTTCCATCGCTGTAATAATCCTCGACTGTAAGTAATAACTCTCTTGCTCTTTGTGAACAAAAGATAATGATTCGTTTATTGTCGTAATAATAATCTGCCATTAAGAAATCTTCATATCCGGGAATTTGCACCTCTTCTAATTCGTTGCATTGGATTTTATCAACTCCTGCTACCTTATTTCTATATCTATACAATGATGATTTGACAGATTTAAAACTTGGCATTTGAGCAATAAGTTGTAGTCCTCTATTTTCGTACGAAGCTACCAAAGCATTATAAGTTTGAGGAACTGCTGGGTAATTTTGTGTAGTCAAATCTTGCTTGCATCGGTAGAGGTGTTCGTCGATTTCGTTTTTGGCAAAGTCGGGTGTGCATGTGTGAGCAGTTTCGTCTACAATATTTCCGTCCTGAAAAGTAAAAATTCTTTCGATAGCATCTTATATTTAAATAACTAGCTGTTGGCCGCGACATCGTCCGCGTGATCCCTAGATAAAATGCATCGTTTAGGCTTAGAATCTTTCCCAAAATGTCCCTAAGTTTCAAATAGTCCCTTTCCCTAAATGTCCCTTTCCATCATATGTCCTTTTCCTGGTTCTAAATTACCTCTTCACCAATTTTCAGCCATATCGGTTCAGCCGTTCTTGAGTTATAAATAGTGCAACTAACACAACTTTCTTTTGTATATATAAGATTACCCTCTAGTTATCGTATAATAACTAATAAACGGTCACCCCATACCTATCAACCTAATTGACAAGTTAATGGTACTTTCAAATACCTACTTTATATCCAAAAACTTTATTGTTGCCATGTCATGTGTATAGTAAGTAATTAAAGAAATCTATACTTAAATACTCACTTTTATCCTGATACGCCCTTTACACATTTTCCTTCTCTGACTACATTCCCATATTGAAAGACCAGTATTGTACTGTTTTTTCTTATAAAATTGATGGCCTGCTCGAAGCAGAATGTTTCCAACTCCTCTTTGTATTATCACAAAAGTCGAATCACTCGAACTAGAACATGCACTATTCCCAGACATTATTTGTAGTATTTAAAACAACAGTGAGTAACACAACGGGCGAAACTAACGAAGTTTATGGTAGGAAATATATCGTCAGTTTAAAAAATGTGTTCCTACCTACATTTTGAAAAAAAATTCTGACCTCGGTGTTGCCGTACAAAATAAATTCCGTAATATGTAAAAATTATATAAAATTAAAAAAAGATTGCTGTTAATAATCTATGATTGTACCTATTAAAGGAACCGTAATGTTAATTTTTTTTATGATTTTATATAACTTTTTTGACATTTTTATTTACTTAATAGTTAATATTGTTCTAATGTTGTGTGTTGACATTGTGTTAATTTTTATATTTAATTATTTGTAGCACAACAAATAAAAATGCTGAAATCTATGGTAATTACATTTTTTTTCTGAGAAGAAATCGTAGCAATTGTCACCCCCGCGGTGACAACTGAGAAACAAACTTCCCATTTGTCCCCTCTAGTCAGCTTTCAAAGGGAACAGTCGGCACAAATTGTCACCCCCGTGACAACTGGGAAGACAATTCCCAGTTGTCACCCCGGGGGACAGGGCTAGAGGGGACTACTGGGAATAATTCTTTTTAATTATATGGTCACCAGTAAAGGTTTCTACAGTCGAAGGTTGCAATAAACACCATAATTAACATGATTACTTTTCGAAGTGTGAACAAATAACGTCTTAGTTAAAATATCCCGTTCCCACAGTCGCGTAATTGACGTCATACGCTTTAAGTTTCGCTGACAATGCATCGAGGGCCGCGCGCAGCGTTGAGCTTGGAGACCACTACCGTTGCATGTTATTAGGGTTCCGTAACACCTCCACCCATAGAACAGCGAGTATGGAAGACTTTGGTCGTGAATTGAGCTGGAGGTTGATCATGGTCAGTAGGCTTCATCCTATCTGAAATTGTGTTCATTTCTTGTGGCTCATTTCCTTTTGATATATTCAATTTCTTCTGTTTGTACTTGCGGTATAACAGGGCGATTATGACAACGCTTGCACTGAAAATTATTGTATATAGAGGAATTGTCGTATGGTACACGCTGTCATCATTCAGGCTTACTGGTGGCTGCAGAGACATCTTAGTGTTAATTTCATGGAGATGATCGAGATTGATAGACTTGAAGTTGATCCTTGGAATCGAAGCTGTTGGAATGGTGTTCTCCATAGGTAGTCTATCTATTATCTTGATAACTTGACCTTTCAGACGACCATTGGTATTAGCTATCGTGAACTGCGGTGTTTCCATGTAACATCTTAGTGGTAAAACGACGAGATAACTGCCATGCAGGGTATTGTATGAATCGTGGCCACAGGAAAGGTGTGCCTTTGTAGGTACTGGAAAATGGATGGTGTAGTGTTTGTCATCTAGTTCGTCATAGGCGGCTTGTTCCAGAGCGATGGTGACAGGGCTGCATGTTGGACTCGTTTGCTGTGTGTCGATTAGTTGCTGCATGCAGTCTTGTGGGTTTTGACTTTGAAGACGCTGCTTGTCCTCGCAAAGATACCATTTACTCGACTTCGGGCATTCAGCCTCTATGTACTTGACCTTTTTTTCATGAATGATTAGGAATGGATAGGGTGGAATCAGGATTTCATGGTTACGGTTAGGAATTATAGATAATTTATATAAATCATACGTAAAAGGTAAAATAATGGGGAATTTATATACTAGAACTATTTGATTGCCTACATAATAGGATCCTATTTTAATTATATCAAAGTATTCTCTAATATCTAAATCTACCGCACTCTGTCTACCGTACAAGTTACTAACATTGCTAATCATATAACGAATAGAATCTAAATTTAAAATGCCACGATGCACAGTACTGTAGAACTTCGAATAAAACCTATAGCATTTTCTAATTTAATTAATTCATCAGAAACAGACTCTACGTTATCTGTTAGAATCTCAAGTACTTGACCTAAATGTGCATATTTAACTAACTCATAGTCTCTACTGGCTATGCTTTCATTAATTTTACTGATTAATATCTGCATTCTATTCTGATTATCTACGATACTATCAATTATTTTTGTATATTGTGTGGACCAATTTTTAGATAAAGTAACATGATTATTAAATTCAGTAATTAATTTGTTTTCATTATCCTGCAGAGATTTTATGGCTTGGTTATAGTGCTGTGCATCTGTATAATCAAGGTTACCCGTGATAGCTTTTACGACTGAACCGAGACCATCTACAAGACCCCTTTTTACACGAACGGTTTCAAATGATTGCAGTTGCTGTAGAACGCTTTCGAGTTTGTTCTTTAAGTAATCTATATGAGGTTCAAATAAAGACCTAGTTTTTGAGTGTAGATCAGGGCTTATATATTCTAATTGATTTATTACTGATTTTATAGTATCATGGAATTGATTAAGGTCAACGTATTGGAGAAAGGAATGATAAAATGATATCGTTTTAGCTGATCCTAATTTAAAGGGCAAGATACCAGGTCCTTCATTGAGACTTTCAAGTCTTATTTCCTGCATCAGAACTGGACTCAGAAAAAGGTGAATTACCAGGAACGGCCTGTAACAATGTGGCACTTTTAGGTACTCTCTTAAGTCTAGACTTAGCAATTGGACCCAGTTTACGTTAAGTGTAAATGTGGATTGGAAGGTCTGCCGTCACTACATCTGGTGTATAACGAGGTGCTAATTTTTGACGTGAAGCTATTGGGTTTTTTATGAACACCTGTTGTTCTGGAGAGTGTTCAACTACTGTTTCACGAGTCTTATTACGACTATCAATTATATTTTGTCTAGAAAAACTACATAAATCATGAATATTGTTATATACTGTTTTCATTTTGTCTCTATGATTAACTATGTACTGTTGTAATAATTGACTGGAAACATTTATATCAAATGGATCGCGAGGATTAAAATGGCCTGTTATCACATCAATAGGTCTGCATTTAGTAAGACTATGTATACTACTGTTGTAACCTAAAATTGCATAAGGCATTAAATTCACAACTGGTTCTAATTTCTGAGATAGTTTTAAAATACGTAAGTGCTCTAATAAAGTGGAATTAAATCTTTCTACTATCCCGTTCTCATTGGGAGTATGAGGGGCTACCTTATGGTGTTGTATTTTGTGAAGTCTAACGAATTCCGCTATGAGCTGATTAGTAAATTCAGTTCCATTATCAGTTACTATGGTGATAGGTAAACCGTGATGTGAGCAATATTTAAGCAAACCTTGTAATACACTAACAGCAGTTCCGTCTTTGAGATAATAGGCCTGACCATATTTGGAAAATGCATCTATGATAGTCAAAAATTTTTCGGTTTGAATAGTTAATAGACCTAAATGTATTATTTCAAATGGCTTTGTGACTGGTGGTACTAATTTAAATTGTTGCCTTATAGGATTACGATCACATTTCGCTTGACCGCATATTGTACATTCATTTATAAATTGTGTAATATGTTCTTTCATTTTTGGCCAGTAATATTTGCGAGACAAGGCTAAGTAGCATTCGTTAATTCCACGATGGTTAGTTTTTCCATCATGATAAAAATTGATAATTCTTTGTTGCTTAAGATATTCTGTAACATTCTCTATTTCCTTCTTTACTAATGTGATTTTCATAGCAGAATTTTTAAATTTGCGTTGTATTATAATTGGGATAATTTTATACATGGCCGAATATGGATTAATAAGCATACCTACCTATCTTAAGTTTTGGATTCATGTATTTTTTAAAGGCGTTGACTATGTCTTCTTCTAAGTTGGACTATGAAACCTGTATAGATATTCTAGTGAGGTTGTCAAAAGGTTCGGTAGAAGTTGGTTTACCTTTAATGTCACCAACTAAATGAAAAATCAACTGTTGTGTATACTTATTTAATGGATCATCGGTTATAGGCACTTCAAGAATAGGATTTTCAGAATCAGTATGTACAGTAGCTGTTCTGGAGTTAGATCTTATCTCTTCGACTTCCGAAGCTGTGTCAGTGCTAGAACCATCTAACGCAGGTGATGTGCTAGGTGGATTAGCGACTATAGACAAAAGCTCTTCATTATGAAGTTCAATTCGTGAAAGGGCATCAGCGTTTGTATTATATTTGCCCTGTTTATAGATTACTGTAAAATCATATTCATTTAGCTTTAACCGCCATCTTGTAAGTCGCGAATTAGGCTCTTTTAAGCTCGTAAACCACTGTAATGGTTTGTGGTCTGTAATGATTTTAAATTTTCGTCCGAATAAATATGGCCGAAAGTATTTCGTTGCCCATACAATAGCCAAAAGTTCCTTTTCTATTGTGCTGTAATTAAGCTCGCTAGTGTTAAGAGTACGTGACGCGTACGCTATGGGTTTATCAACTCCTATTAAACCTTGAGACAAAACGGCACCAATGGCTACATTAGATGCATCAGTAGTCAGTATAAATTCTTTGGTCAAATTTGGATACTGTAATATCGGATCATTAGTAAGAAGAGTTTTACAATGGTCAAAAAAATTGATATAATTTTGATCTAGAACAATTTTTGAACCTTTTTTGAGGCATTGTGTTAATGGTTTTGTTACACGTGCAAAATTAGGAATAAATTTTCTGTAGTAGCCAATTAGACCGAGAAAACGTTTGATTTCAGTTGCAGTTTTTGGTATAGGATAATTTTGAACAGCATGGATTTTATTGGGGTTAGGTTTTATGCCATCTTTGCAAACAACATGTCCCAGAAATTCTGTTTCTAACTTAAAAAAATCGGATTTATCCATTTGGATTTTGAAATTCGATTCACGCAGTTTTTGGAATACTTTTCCTAGATTTAAAATGTGCTCCTGAAGGGATACACTATATACTATTATGTCATCTAAATAGACTAAGCATATCTGATGTTGAAGGTTTTTGAGAACATTGTCCATTACTCGTTGGAACGTTGATGGAGAATTTTTCAAACCCATTGGCATTCGAAGAAATTCATAATGTCCATTTTCTTCGTTAAATGCTGTCTTGTGAATGTCATTTGGATCCATTTCCACCTGGTAAAATCCACTAGCCAAATATAAAGTTGTAAAATATTGGCACTTACCTAGTTTATCTAAAATATCTGTGATATTCGGAATAGGATACTTATCATCAATCGTTTTCTCGTTGACTTTTCGGAAATCTACTACCAAACGCCATTTAACCTTTCCCGAAGCATCTGCCTTTTTGGGTACAATCCAAATCGGAGAGCTCCATGCAGAATCTGAAGGTTGTATAATGTTTTGTTCAAGCATTTTACTGATTTGCTCCCTAATTTCTTGTCGGTGAATATATGGATATCTATAGCTCTTAGTATGTACTGGAGTCTCATCTAAAGTTTTAATTTTATGTTTTATTCTATTGGTGAATGTCAAAGGTTCACCCTCAAGATAAAACACATCGGCATAACTTGCACAAAGATTATGTAAGTTGATAGTTTCTTCTGGATTTAAATGATCAGAACGTAGACGAGATAAAACAGTTTTAGCACGATCAGATAAGATTCGTGTATTTTCAAAATTATATATTTCAGCTTTAATTGGTTGGTTCATGGAAAAAATTATATCGTTAAATGTAGTATTTGTAATTTCTACCCAACCGCGACTAGCAATTACTGAAGTGAAACAGTCAGAAATTGTACAGTTGCTTAAAACCTGATTTTCAACCAACACATCACCATCTTGAGTGTTGATAGGCAATTTAACCAACTTAGAAGAATTTGCAGGAATTATTTCTTCATACCAATTAGCATTTTTTGAATCGTTAAAATGTATCGGTATATGTGCATACTGAGTTTTTAATAATTTATTCTTGAGGTCAATGTTAGCACCCCAAGAATTTAATAAATCTAAACCTAATAACCCATCGAAAAATTTATGAAACTTGTACACGGTCAAGGTTACGTCATTTGGAATATTGTATTCTTGGAAGCACGGTAAAGTTATAGAATAATTGCACTTAGTACTAGCGTGAATATTGGTTACTTCAATCGGATCTTAATTTAAAGGTATATTATTAAAGAATTTTTCGACAGCATCAGGGCTAATGAAAGACTGATTGGCTCCAGTATCAATTAAAAATTTAAGTGGAGGGTATGAAAGTTGAACGTAGCCTAATTGTCTCTGAATGTGAAGGTTGAACTCTATTTTGGCTTTTCTGATTCCGGGACCGTCGGAAAATTTGTATCCTTCTCGGTTAAAGATTGATGTGATTCGTTCACCTTATTTGGTCCATTGTTTGGAGTCGTATTTGGATGCTCATAATTACAAAAGTATTCTGGATATTGAATTAATTGATCAAAGTTATATTGTTCATTATTACTAATAGTAAAGAATTTTGGATATTCATCATAGTTATAATAATCAGCATTATAGTAATTATCATTATTATAGGAATCGCTATACTCATTAATGTTAACATCGCGCGTATTAAAGTAATTTCTGGCAGGCGGATTTCCAAATTTACGCCAATCATGTCCAGTTGGTGGTAGTAGTTTTGGTACAAAATTACTAACTACACTCATAGGTCGTGGTGCATTACTATTTTTTTGAAATGAAGGTTGATGCTGTGAATTATTTGGAATTTTAAATACATTGCTTTGCGGATTATAATTCGGTGGAGGGGTGCGCATCATTTGCACAGTTCTAGAAGGGCCACGTGGCTGTTGAAATTGTAAATTGGGACGCCAGTATTTATTTATTTATTTTTAAACAAACTTAATCTACCATTACAGGACATTTCCTAATGCGGCAGAATAGTTATAATACTTAATCTAATTAACTTATATCTACTTATTAATCTACTACACTATTCTTATAATTAAAGTTATAACATAACATATTAAAGTAAAATTACACTACTAATTATTTTGGTAACTTATCACCCTATAAGCGATCACAGTGAAGTCATTCAGCGAGCACGTGAATAAATCTAATTGGTGGGCTATTGTATTGAGCGTCCGCAAGGCGCGCGTCAGTGGCGCTCGCTGCAGCAAGTTAGAGCGCGCGCGCGGCACCACCAGTAACTGCGGCCTTCGCCGGCGACTCACGCACTCGTCCGGTACACACAAAGCGATTTCGGTTAAAATATCCGGATTACATATATTACCACGTAATATTTTAAATAGATATGTAGCTAGTTCCACTTCCCGCCTAGTTTCTAATTTACTATATCCTACCATTCCCAAAACAAAAAGCGTTGGGTATAATAACGGGTAACCCGGGTACACCATAAATGATTTAAAATATAAAAATCGAGTAAACTTATTCTGAATTCTTTCCAATATAAGTTTATATTTAGCCTCACTGGGCCCCCAGACGACAGCATTGTATTCAAGATGACTTCTCACCAAAGCGTCATACAGAGTTTTCAACGCCCTAATATTATTAAACTGATTTGCTTGTCGTAAAACAAAACCCAAGTTCCTATATGCCTTACTACAAACCTGTTCTATATGTTTCTTGAAATTTAAATTGGCAGAGAAACAAATGCCCAGATCTCTCACTTCCTTGACCCTTTTTAGTAGTTCTCCCTCCATTTCATACTGATAATGTTGTGGATTGCGAGCACGAGTGAAAGACATAACTGAACATTTGGATACATTGAAATAAAGTTTGTTAGCATGGCTCCACTTGGTGACTTCATTTATATCTGCCTGGAGTACTTCATGATCAGTCCTGTCTTCCACTACGTGAAACAATTTCAAATCGTCAGCAAATAGTAAACAAGATGACTTCTGAATTACCGCTGATAAGTCATCTATCATCAGTATGAAGAGAAGAGGGCCAAGGTTACTGCCCTGACTCACCCCTGACCTCGTGAAATACGGTTCAGAAAGCTGTCCTCCACAGTCAACAAACTGACGCCTGTCTCGCAAATAACTAGCAAAGAACCTCAACGTGTGAGGTGTGCAACCCTTGTCAGCTAATTTCAAGAGCAGAACGTATCCGTCCACTGTGTCGAACGCCTTTCCGAAGTCAAAGTAGGCTACGTCTACCTGCAGTCCTGCATCTACAGCCGGCACTATGGTGGACATGAGGTGAAGTAAGTTTCCGGTTGTTGAACGGCCTGGTCTAAAACCATGTTGAGCGTTTGCTAGGTGAGCTTTTATTTGGTGACTAGCTGACCCGGCGAACTTCGTACCGCCTTAGCGTAAATTTGATGCACTACTTTATTTTGTATA
The DNA here is from genome assembly GCA_905147285.1 of Hypena proboscidalis. NCBI lineage: Eukaryota > Metazoa > Arthropoda > Insecta > Lepidoptera > Erebidae > Hypena > Hypena proboscidalis. The sequence goes on from CAJHVD010000003.1 coordinate 1,152,533, forward strand.
GCTGACCTATCTTATGTTAGCGTACCTATTCAATTTGAACTGGAATCTATAATATCCTCCATATAAAAATGAATACCTATTTCCCTGGTCTCGTCATACCTGAGAAGGACTTTACTAATTTTATTAAATAAAAAACAAAATATATATTTTCATAATAGTGTTTATTCCGTAGGGTTCAATAATCTCACTTATATTTTTACAGAAAATTTATAAATATATTTTTAATTTATTTTGTTTTTTTCTTTTTTTTCCCCTAAGAACCTTGTACAGAGTATTAGAAAACTACAAAAAAAAATCAGCCAAATCGGTCAAGCCGTTTTCATGCTATGTCGTGACAACGGAAAACGGGTTTCATTTTTATATACATATAGATTTAGCTATCACTACGCAACAGATTTCTATCCTCCATATGAAAATGAATACCTATTTCCCTGGTCTCGTCATACCTGAGAAGGACTTTACTAATTTTATTAAATAAAAAACAAAATATTATCCCGTGCTCGCTGCTGTTGTGATCGATGTGCACGAACTCGTTCCATTCTCTGCCTATCCACTTCATAGTTATTTTAATCTTGAACGTAATTCTCCCATACTTGTACGACTGTTATCATTATCAGCCTCTCGCTGGTCATTAGTGCGGTTGGAGCGTAAAGTAGCTCGTTGCACATTTACACGACTTCGACGACCTATGTCAGGTCGTTTTCTTTTCCTCGGCATTGTAAGCAGCGAGAAGAAAATCACTTTTAGCAGTATTTCAGTATTTCTCCAATTAAATTTTTTAACATGAGATGACAAAACCAAGGATGTTAAAGTAGGAGCGCAGCAAAAAGTCTCTAAATCTATGGACAAAACAATGGAACGTTCGGATACACTTATTATTATAATAAAAATATTTTTGAGAGTTGGTAACACTGTAAGGTTTGCACCCATCAAACATGTCAACACATTAATTATTTTTATATTTTGAAATTTAAATACACGATGTTATGAGCAAAGTTGATATTATGTTGTCGATTCAAAAGTCTTGTTTTAATGCGTTCTTCAAATGTTTTACAGAAAGTAAGTGGTCAACTTTTATATGGGAAAATGGAATTGTCGTCTTACTCTATCTTACTCGCAATTTTACCATATTTGCTCACCGTTTAGACCTACCCTGGACTACGACAAACATTTTAAAACCAAAATCAGCTCAATCGGCCCAGCCGTTCTCGAGTTTTAATCAGACTAACGAACAACAATTCATTTTTATTTATATAGATACAAGCAGTTATGGATAGCTGTCTCAAACACTTTGGCTAGTGATGAGAGAACAGCAACAGGTCTGTAATCGCTAGCATTTGCTCCATTTCCACTTCCCTTAGGTACCGGTATTGATTAGGTTGACCTTGAAAATTATATGACCTTGAAGGACCGGGCATATTTAAATTTGGTTTATTAAATTGCATGTTAAAAGGTGTAGACCTAGGTGTAAAATTATTAAATGGTAATTTAAAATTATTATTAATGGGCATAGGTTGCTGCAAGTCTTACCTACTAGAGCCACCTTCGCTTCTTTGTTGCAAATATAGAGCATTGAGTTCCTATTGAACATATTCGAGAGCTTTCTCCATAGATTCGGGACGCATACAGCGTATTCTGTAACCGAGAGGATCTTTTAAACCTCGCAAATACGCCTGAAGGGTAAGCTTTTTATAAAGTACGCGTTTCGCTTCTATGGTTGTAGCAACTGATTCATGCAAAGAAATATATGTCATAATTGTACTAAATAAGTTTTGACAGCATTCATAAAATTCTTGCGGAGTACTGGAACCTTGAATTTGCAAGGACAAATCACTGTATAAAGCAGTCTCGTCACGATGGTCAGCGAAATTATTAATTAATGCACTTTTAATACCTTGCCAACTGTCTGGTACGCCGTTTGAATTAATTAATCTAGCTGCAGAACCTGATATTTTATTTAATATGCCATTGATCAAGGCTGAGTTATGTAATTCGCATCCAGGATCATTTTTAGGGTTCCGTAGTACCTACAAGAAACCCTTATAGTTTCGCCATGTCCGTCTGTCCGTCCGTCTGTCCGAGGCATAGCGACGAAACCGTTGGTGCTAGAAAACTGAAATTTTGCATAAACATGTATGTTAACTATACAAAGAAAGTCGTAGAATAAAATTTCGAAAAATATTTTTTTTCGGGTAGCTCCCCTACATGTAAAGTAGGGATGTTTTTTTTTTGTCGCCTACCCCATAGTGTGGGGTATTGTTAGATAGGACTTTTAAAAACGTTTAAGAAACGGGTTGCTAAGACAGTTTTTTGATTTAGAGATCCGTTTGCGAGATAATTAACTTTAAAGAGCAAATTTTTGTTCGAGTAGAGCTTCCCCCCCCCCTCCCAAAATCTGAAAAAAATTGTGTCGGTAGTACATGTAATGAACTTTAAAGGAAAACTATAGCGGATAAGTTCACTTCATTAGTTCAAGAGGAATAGGGGTCCGAAATGTCAGATGCAGTTACTCAGAATATTTCGTTCAAAATTCTTAAAACATAAATAAACATACATAATACATATGTAAAATCACGCCTTTATCCCACGGGGGTAGGCAGAGACGATGAAACGCCATGTGCTTCGCTCCTTACATACTTAGTAATTGGGGTCCAAAGTGTAAAATGCAGTGACTTAGAATAATTCGTGCAAATTATAAAAACCTATGAAAGTAATGACTTGTATGAAGATGTTACTTGTTTAATACAGATAGTAAATCCCTTTTTAGTCGAAATATGTTGTTACGACTAGCTACGGAACCCTACTGCGCTTGGCCCGACACGCACTTGGCCGTTTTTAAAATAATGTAACACTAATTGATCACATAAACTTATAAACCGGGTTAGCACATGTGGATTCCCGTCAAAATCTGGCAATAGCCTTAACGATTTAAAAATAGTATCAAGTCCAGAGTCAGCCATACTAGTGTCTTCTAAATTCCTATGTTCGTCTATAACCTTGAGTCTATTAACTATTCTATCACTTAACCTATCGTCACGCGATTTTCTTGGATGGAAAATTTTGATAACCTAAAATATGTGCTATTTTGTGCACAATAAAAAATAACATGAAAAACTACAAAAAAATTAAATGAATAATTCTAAAAATTAAATCGGAACTCGTTATATGTATGCGCTGCTAATGTTTCATTAGTGGCATAACATCACGCCTCTCCTTTAACGGGTAGGCATAGTTCTATAAAATTTAAAATTAATTAAAAGTTATGTAAAATTAATTAGTAACTAACAATTTAAATCATGAAACACTGTATCTAGGTTTAAAAAAAATACGTAGATAATAATAAAGTAAAGTAAAATATATTAATATAGTAAACTTTTTAAATAGAAAATAATTCACGATGAATTTAATTTCGTATTTAAAAGTAAAGGATTATGAACTAGGAAGGCAAGGACTGAGAAAGTTTCAAAGTACTTACAGCATAATTATCTGCACTGGTATTTCGCCGAATCGATTTTTGGATTCACCTCGACTATAGACGACCTTGTAGATTCGGTGTACTCGTACCTACTTATGTAGTATTTTTCGAGCTTCCTAATGACTGCGCCAGTAAAGGTTTCTACAGTCGAAGGTTGCAATAAACACCAAACGCAGTTTACTTAGAATATGATTTTAATTAAAATTAGGCAATTACAATTAAAACTTAATTAACATGATTACTTTTCGAAGTGTGAACAAATAATGTCTTAGTTAAAATATCCCGTTCCCACAGTCGCGTAATTGACGTCATACGCTTTAAGTTTCGCTGACAATGCATCGAGGGCCGCGCGCAACGTTGAGCTTGGAGACCGCTACCGTTGCATGTTATTAGGGTTCCGTAACACACCCCATGACATTTCGTGTTGCTCCATCTCATACACATAATCACTGCTGTTATATTTACATTTATTTTCTTTAAGTAAGTTTGCCTCCTAACTTTTCAGAAACAATAAAAATATTCTATCTGTTGTAGAAGAGTATTTAGATCTGCTGACGTCATCTGCTTGACGTTTTCAGGGCAGGCGATTGTCGTGCTCACGGTTGCATTAAGACCTCAACGTATTGCTTTTCCTTAAATATCTTCAAAGTACAGACATTACAACGCGTGACTACATACATAAATATGTACATAGTTTCAGTAGTATAAATTATATTATAACAAGAGTTCTTCTTCACGTAGGTGGCCAGAAACGTCTTTGACGTTATCAGGGGGGTCTCACTCCGCAGTTTAGGTATGACTCGCCGGCCGATCCGCTTCGGGGTGTTTACGGCAGAGGGCTATCGCTCGTCGCACGGATCGCACGCACGCGATGCATTTTATCACGTTTGCGCTTGTGTACTACACGTAAAAATGACTTCTAAAACTAAATCATTTACACGATATTGTTGTGTGTACGGATGTCTTAATAAAAGGAAGGCTGAACCGGGATCGTTAACTTTTTTAAATTCCGAACGATTTATTTTGTTTTATAATCCCAGTTAATCGTCCATTTGTTCGTTTATTCCCACTAGTTCGATTCATTAGTTCGATCGTCGAACTAGTGAGATTTTTTTTTCTCATTTGTCCGACCGTCGAACTAGTGAGATTTTTTTTTTCTCATTTGTTCAACCGTCGAACTAGTGAGATTTTTTTTCCTCATTTGTTCGACCGTCGAACTAATTAGATTTAAAAATAGTTCTACTACATTTAAATGTTTTACTAATTTCGTAATAAAATAGAAAACGCTTGGTTCGTTAAAAAATATATATTCGTGTACTTATATTTGTACATCTATAGCATATCTTTGATCAAATAAACAGTTGAAAAACTTATAAATTATAATCTGGCTTCCTAACAAAGTAAATATTAGTAATAGTAAATAAACAATACATACAGATTACACAAATCATCGTCGTATCATCCGGAAGTCGTCCACTGTACATTTCCTTAAATGCATCTATACCTACAGCACCTAGGTAGGTATGTGCATTAAAAACATTATAAACATTTAGCTAAACACCCCGTCAGAAGGAGTATGGTTATAGTTTTTATTTTCATTTTGAGGGTAGATGCTGTTTGAGCCTGTTTAACTATGCAAAATGATGGATGTGTTATACTGGTTATGCGCTGCAGTTGCAACGTCTTATTTGGTGGTGCCTGTTTAGTTTACTGTTTATTTTTTTGCAATGACGTCTAAAGAATTAATAATTATTAAAAGTGGTCGAGGAAGAATTCTGCAATTAGAAGGACTTCAATATTACTCAATGCGTAAATATAAAAATGGTCAAAGCATATGGCGGTGTAAAAATTATAAAAGTTTAAAATGTACTGGATCCGTAACATTGAGTATGGTAAGTCTTGAGTGTTTTATATGTATAATATAATTTATAACGTGTAGACATAAGTATATATATTTTAAACTAATACAATTATTTTGTTTAAGGACCTCACTGTAACTTTACAAATAAAACCACACTGCGGCCAATGTAATCCAGATGAAACACGAAATTCAGTTAATATTATTATAAATAATGCTTGCAATGAAGCAGCATTGGGAAGAGAACCAGCTCCAAGAATCTATAACAGAGCTCTCATTACATTAAAAAATCAAGGCCTGCATTTAGCTTCAAAAAGTGGTATACCTGAATTTCAACAAATAAAATCAAGCATTTATAGAAACAGAAATAAGCTAGCACACGTAAAAAAAATATGCGCGAAAACTGTAGTGAAAGTCGAGGTTTCCAATACTTTTTCAGAATTCTTACTTGCTGATTTCCGTCACAAAAAAATGAGAATATTAGTGTTTTGTTCAAGTGACGCCCGAGAAATTATGAAAAATATAAAACATATTTTTATGGATGGGACCTTTAAATCATGTCCAAGTCCTTTTCAACAACTTTTTACTATTCACGGGGACATCGGCAGTGACATAAATAACACGAATGTGATCCCTTTGGTGTACGCGTTCATGAGTCACAGGACTAAAAAAGCTTATTCAATTTTATTTGATTTGATTGTGTCCCAAATTCCAGAGTGGAAACCTGCAAAAGTCACGATAGATGTCGAAGAAGGCACAATGAAAGCGTTACAAAAAATTAAGGTTACAATCAAAGGCTGCTATTACCATTACGTGAACAGTTTGTGGCGCAAGGCAAAAACCCTGGGTTTAAATAAAGACAAACGGAACAGAAGAATAATTCCGCTATGCGCCAACTTAGCATTGCTTCCAGAAGATGTAATTGTTTCAGGATGGGTGTATATTCAAAATGAAATGACGGAGAAGTGTCAATCCATGATGAAGTTTAAAGAATATTTTGATAATTACTGGATGAAGGGTGATTATCATAGAATTTGGTCTGTGTATGGCGAACGCCACCGAACAAATAATGCCGTAGAAGGGTGGCACCATAAAATAAATAACCTTGTAACAAAAGGCCATGTAACCCTATTGCAAATATTGCATATTTTACAGGACGATTCTGTATTGTCTTCATATCGAAATGATATTCTTCAGAGACCTTCCACATCAAAGAAGAGTTCTAAAAGGAGGAAAATTGATTTATTCAATGACGATTATATTATTGATGCTCAAATGCAATTAACATGTGGACAAATTAGTGTTGGACATTTTTTAGAAAAAATGCGCTAGTTAATTACATTTAGTATTTGATTATTACATTTTTTAAATTTGATTATTAGATAAAAATCATGGTAATTATATAATATTTAATATATATCTTTGATGGATTACATGTATTCGTAGTTCTTATTGTCTCTGCTTATTGAGATAAGTAAGACAGACAAAATTACATTTGATCATGTATATTTCACCAAAGGTGTTGGACATTTTTTAGAAAAAATGCGCTAGTTAATTACATTTAGTATTTGATTATTACATTTTTTAAATTTGATTATTAGATAAAAATCATGGTAATTATATAATATTTAATATATATCTTTGATGGATTCCATGTATTCGTAGTTCTTTTTGTCTCTGCTTATTGAGATAAGTAAGACAGACAAAATTACATTTGATCATGTATATTTCACCAAAGATGTACAAGTATGTTTCTATACGACACTAACAACAATTGTGACATGTCCCATTTGATTTTTGATCATTTATTATACATATAAACTAATTTTTGTTCTTTCTGGTTAAGCTTGTTGAGATAATTGCTTATATTGTCTTGCGACAGAAAAATATTAGATTACATTTAATATTTCATTATTACATTATTTTTTGATAGGTGAGGAAGCCAGCTTATAATTTATAAGTTTTTCAACTGTTTATTTGATCAAAGATATTCTATAGATGTACAAATATAAGTACACGAATATATATTTTTTAACGAACCAAGCGTTTTTTATTTTATTACGAAATTAGTAAAACATTTAAATGTAGTAGAACTATTTTTAAATCTAATTAGTTCGACGGTCGAACAAATGAGGAAAAAAAATCTCACTAGTTCGACGGTTGAACAAATGAGAAAAAAAAAATCTCACTAGTTCGACGGTCGGACAAATGAGAACAAAAAATCTCACTAGTTCGACGATCGAACTAATGAATCGAACTAGTGGGAATAAACGCATTTGTTCGGCAACATTAAAAAAAATTGTCAGCTCCTAGACTACAATAAATGTCTAAGTAAGTGGTTCGCTCGGATTTGTTTTGTTAATTGTAGTTAAATAAAAATCCTCATTTGTTTGTTGCTCAAAACTATTGGGCACAAACTGAAATGTTTTCAAACGAATACAATGTTCGCTCGCATACCTACACCCATTGGAATCGAACACACGACTTCCAGATGAATTATCGTGTGTAATGGTAATTTAATGCATTTACATATCTTCAAACTACATAAATTAACTGGGTACAAAAACTTGTTAAGTAACATCCCTATGCACCTCGATCGTAAAATTGCGGTGCGCAAAGAACATTCACCGTTCGCGCGCGGTTTTAAGTTTCAATTTTGTTTGGAGGAGGGTGCTTCTAGCGAGTGTAGGTACATTTTATGCCTAAACCTGACTTTTGTTAGGAAGTGAATCTTCTGTTGTATTCTTATTCTGTGACGTTATTTTTAACCGACTTCTAAAAAAGGAGGAGGTTCTCAATTCGATTCGTATATATGTTGCTTTTTTTTTTAATGTTTGTTCACGGATATCTCCGTCGTTTATGAACTGATTTTGATGATTCTTTTTTTGTTGGACAGGAGATGATTCCAAAGGGGTCCCATTGTCAGCATGTTGTGATCTGATGATGGGATCTCAGAGAAATCGAGGGCAACCCTCGAATTTTATAGGCACATGTAATGTTTTTAGTGTGTTTTTCAAAGCTACACCAGTATTTACGTATTTTTATGTGGATGAGCTGATGATGGAAGGTCAACTCCTCAATGGTTAGGAGTGAAAGGATAATTCTTTCACTACTGTACACATAATCAGACTGCTAGTTATGATGTCAAGTGAGCTGTTGGAACAGAGATATTTCAAAGGTGGTCCCATTGTCAGCATGTCATGATCTGATGATGGGATCCCAGAGAAATCGGGGGCAACCCTCATATTTTATTAATCGAGGCCAGGATTTACGCTTGGTTGCAATAATTTTATGTGGTTGAGCTGATGATGGAAGGTCAACTCCTCAATAGTTAGGAGTTAAAGGATAATTCTTTTACTACTGTACGCATATTCCTACTGCTAGTTATTGTGTCAAATGAGCTGATGATGGAAGGTCGTGACCCTCAATAGTCAGGAGAAAGGATTTAATTCTTGTTTATTTTTAATAAGTTTTCCGTCTCAAGTAACCGTCGTCTCCTCATTCGAGAAAAATTCTTGCTCGGTCTACCCATCACTTAAAATCGTAAAATAAAATAATTTTTAACAAAAAAAAAAACCGACTTCAAAAAGTAGGTAAACTAAAAAGCATAAAATAAATTTACTACGCACAAAATAATACGTTTTTTCATTTAGTTAAATAGAAAATATTAAATAATTATTTTATAATTCTGAAGTCGGTGCCAAGTAAACAATTAATAATTCTGTATAGATAATCAATCGTTCTAAAAACTTTTTTGTGACTGAATATTATTTATATTTCTGCGGTAAGTACCAATACTGGGCGACCGCGCACTAGCACAACTACGCCTCCCTTTTTGTGTGAACTGTAATTTGATATTGTAGAAAGGTTGTTTTTACTTGGCACCGACTTCAGAATTATAAAATAATTATTTAATAATTTCTATTTAACCAAATGAAAAAACGTATTATTTTGTGCGAAGTAAATTTATTTTATGCTTTTTAGTTTACCTACTTTTTGAAGTCGGTTTTTTTTTTTTAAAAATTATTTTTCAAGAACCGAGACTGTCGTCCGCAGGTCGTCATCCGCCCTACAAGGCGGGACGAAACCTTCAGGCGGGATGATCTTGCAGATCTAGAAGCTTCCACCCATATTTTTTTTATGTAGGCGAGTGGATTCTGAAAGAAGGAAACGGCTGCATAAACTGCTGTGTTCAATGAATTGGTCTATGTTATAAGGGATGGAACTCTGGACACACTAACTTTCAGTAAAGAGAAACTGCCCTTTCATCAAAATAAAATGAAACGAATAATATTCCCCCGTTTTTGCAGCTTATTTCATTGCTGGTGAAGTGGTGGGTGTTATACACAATATGTATGTATGTATTTTATGCCCTTTTAACATGGACCGATTTGAATAATATCTTAAAGTAGAAGCTAAGTAAAAATAGTATTATAGTAGTAGAACTCACGGCAAATTCCTCGACTGTTAGATAGATAGATAGATAGATAGAAAATTCTTTATTGTACACACAGATTAAATACAATTTATAGAAGAGTCTTATCTAAGTATGCACAATGGGCGGACTGTTGGGAAATATTCAATGGTTTGCATGATGTCAACTTCTTCTTCCCGTCTGCTTCGACATATCTTGATCTGCCTCCAGAAGTTGTCGCTGATGGTCGCGAAACAGGAATATTCACAGCGGAAGGTGAAGGTTTACCTAAAGTTAATGTGATGTTCAGTATAATAGCCTCCAGATATTCTTTTTAATGTAGTAAAGGAAAATCTGTATCCACTGTTACATCTGATAGCAAAACAAGACAGCCACTGAGGTTCGCTCTGTTGTTTTCATGTGTTGTCATGAGTTTCATCTTGAACCTTTCATGTGGCGGTATAAGGTCGATGATGATAGTTTCAGTTTCATCCAGGTTTGCGCATTCTGATTGGGCTCTCGATGGTGACCTTGTTAACTTTTCATTAACACGGTCAAGTTCACCTTTAAATTAGTGATGCCCTATTAAAAGTTGGCTTAGTACTATAATTTGCAATGACTAGCAATTGCGACATTTCTGGCAAATTCCGATGTATATTTGCGTGGGAGCTTCCACTACCTGTCTTAAAAAGACCCAACTGGCTGCCGGGCAAGTGTTTTGGTTATTAATCGTTGCCGGCCGAAGGTTTTTCTCATGAATCTCTGCCGGACGAAGGTTTTTATTTGGAATCGCTGCCGGGCGACTGTTTTTCTGACCGGCAGAGCAAGCGTGTTGTGAGACGTAAGATGGCCCTGGTTGGTCAAATTGACGAGAGATGAATGACGGCTCTTTATCTTGTACCGGAGGACTCCAGTTAATCCAATTTTGAATGGCTGAATCACTGTAAAGCGAAGAGTATTCTTGGGTGGCCTGCTCCGGGTTTAAAGCATAGTCTTCATCTCTTGTATCAGTAATCGCATCATCAGCAGGTTTCACATCATCATCAACTATAATTTCATCATCATCAATCTCATCTTCATATGCCGCGGCCTCCGTTTCGTCATTAAGTTCTGAAATATAAAATAAATTAATACATTAATATTCTCGTATTAGTTTTACATATATTGTACAATTTTAAATATAAATTGAAAGTCTTTTAAAAATATTACCTAGGACAAACTACTAGAAGCTGCTCACTATATATTATTCTTAGTATAGTATATATTACTTAATCATTTTAATAAAATTTATTAGTACTAATTAAAGGCAATTTGCCTGGATAAATGCAAATGCACCTAGAAAGCTGATTTTTGGATATGTTGGTCTATGTTATAAGGGATGGAACTCTGAACACACTAACTTTCAGTGAAGAAAAACTGCCCTTTCATCAAAATAAAATGAAACGAATAATATTCCCCCGTTTTTGCAGCTTATTTCATTGCTGGTGAAGTGGTGGGTGTTATACTCAATATGTATGTTTTTATTTTATGCCCTTTTAACATGGACCGATTTGAATAATATCTTAAAGTAGAAGCTATAGCCCAGGGTAGATCCCTTAAAAAATGATAAAAAGTCAAAAAAATAATAGTAGGATGAAACCCATTAGAAAATGAGGAGAATATTATAAAAATTAAAGGAAACATAATTTACGGGCGATCTGAGGTCGGGAAGAGGGGGAGGGGGGGTTTTAAGGGTAAAAAACGGATTTTCTCGATTTCCGGCAAAACTAAAAGTCCTATGGAAAAAGTCGAATGGCAAAGTTGTTGGTAATAAAAAGATCTAAAACTTTTATATTTTCACTTTTTTCATATAACCTCAAAATTGATGTGAAAATTCAAAAAACCAAGTTTTTGGTTTTTTATTTTTATCTTTTACAAACAATAATTTTTTTTCACGAAATTTGGTGAAAACTTACCTTTTTATGTCCCACATACGCTGTAATTTATTTGATTAGAAATATTTATTTTTTCACCTTTTTTAGGGTTCCGTAGTACCTACAAGCAACCCTTATAGTTTCGCCATGTCCGTCTGTCTGTCCACGGCATAGCGACGAAACCGTTGGTGCTAGAAAACTGAAATTTTGCATAAACATGTATGTTAACTAAACAAAGAAAGTCGTAGAGTAAAATTTGGAAAAATATTTTTTTTTCAGGTAGCTAGCCCTACATTTATTTATTTATTTATTTATTTATTTACATAAATACAGATCCATCATTACAGGTAAACATAACCTAATGCAATGGATGTATAACTACAATATACTTAAACATCTAGTTCTAAAACTACCTTAAGATTAACACAGTACAAAAACAAAAACTCTAACTTAATAACTTATAAGTGGCCTCTGTGAACAAACTCAGTGAACACGAAAATATGTCAACCCGGTCAGACACCGCGCAGAGCACACGCAGCGTACGCGTCAGCGGCGCGAATTGCATCAGGTTGGTGCGCGCACGCGGGACGTCCAGTATTGGTGGCCTCCGCCGCCGACCGATAAACTCGTCAGGGACACATAATCGGATCGTCCGCAGGATGGCTTGGTTGTGTATAGTGCCACGTAGTACGTTAAACACATACGTAGCCAGTGCCACTTCCCTTCTCACCTCAAGCTGAGTGTAACTTACCATACCCAGAACAAACATAGTCGGATACAGCAGTGGATAACCTCGGTATACCCTATATAACTTCAGATAAAGAAACCGTGTATATTTGTTCTGGATACGCTCCAACATCAATTTATATTTTACTTCGTGGGGCGACCATATCACCGCATTACCCTCCAAATGACTCCTCAAGAGAGCCCGATACAGAGCATTTAAAGCTCCAATATTGTTAAATTGATTTGCTTGACGCAGTACAAATCCCAAGTTACGGTATGCTTTTTTACACACATTGGTAACGTGCTTACGAAAGTTCATCTCGGCAGTGAACTGCACCCCTAAATCTTTGACTTCAGTGACACGCTGCAACGGGAATCCCTCCATTCGGTACTGATGTTGATGAGGGTTACGCGCGCGGGTGAATGTAAGCACGGAGCACTTAGCTACATTAAAGAACAACTTATTATCGAGGCTCCATTTTACAACATTATTTATGTCCTGCTGCAATACGTCATGGTCTTCTGTGTGCTCAATCACTCGTATCAATTTTAAGTCGTCAGCAAACAACAAGGGTGTGCACTCACTGATGACTTCCGGTAAGTCATTGATCATCAGATTGAAAAGCAGGGGGCCCAAATTACTCCCTTGACTCACCCCAGATCGTGTAAAATAAGGTTCGGATAGGCATCCTCCACAATCCACGTACTGACATCTATCCCGTAAGTAACTTGCAAAGAATGCTAGCGTGCGCGGTGTGCAGCCCACGTTAGCCAACTTCAATAGCAAGATGTCATTATCGACAGTGTCGAACGCTTTCTTAAAATCAAAGTAGGCTACATCAACCTGCAAGCCAGCATCCACCGCAGGCACCAGATGAGTCATCAGATGCAGCAAGTTCCCCGTTGTCCCACGCCCAGGACGAAAGCCGTGCTGCGCGTCGGTCAACAGAGCACTTACCTGATTATACATGGCATTGTGAACGGCCATTTCGAACACCTTGGCAGGAGTATTTAATACCGCCACAGGCCTGTAGTCACTCGGTGCAGAACCTCCCCCACCCTTCGGCACCGGTACAACACGGGTGAGCTTCCACCGATCAGGAAAAAATGAGGACTCAATGCAAACATTAAAAATATGAAGTAATGGCTCCACCAGTACCCTACAACTATCTCTAAAAATAAATGCCGGTATACCATCAGGCCCCACGGACCGCTTTGGTGGTAAGCGAGCAAGGGCACGTCGAACGTCGGCAGGCCGCAAGAGCGCAAGGTGCGCCCAAGTGCCCGGCGCCGCCGCCGCGCTTACTGCCTCCACTTCTAGCGCTGCCGGCTTTGCGTTATAAACCGAATGAAAGAATCGAGCAAACTCTTTGGCACATTCATCGTCTGATAAAACACGACCGTGTTCTATTAACTTAGGTTTACTCGAATTGACCTTTCTCGATCTCATGTAGTTCCAGAACGCACGAGGATCAGTTGCCAGGTGGCTCTGCACGCGATCTCGATATTGAGCCAGAGCACGAGCTGTTTCAGTTTTTACTCTAGCCCTGCACCGAGAGAACGCCGTATAATCACTCTGTGCTTTACTTAATTTGTATTTCTTATGCAAATAATATTTAAGTTTTATATCTCTGATAATTTCTGAAGTATACCAAACCGGGTAATTGTACTTACAACTATTAGAAGTAATATTCTTTAGGGGAACACAAGCATCAAATACATAATAAATCTTATTATAAAATAAATCTAATACAATATTAGGATCCTTTGAGGAATACATATCGGAAAAGTCAATCTTAGTAATCATGTCATATAAATTTATAAAGTCCGCTTTGTAAAAATTCCACTGTTTGTTTGACAAAATTGAGATGTTAGAGTGTGGCGTATCGAACGACGCTAGTGGTGCGGTAGTCGCGGGATGCTGCCGCGGTGGTGTCGGCAGCGCTGCGCCAATCTCGAGGCTTAGCCCCAACGGCGGATGGTATGCGTCCACGGGCTCCATGCCCTCGTCCGCCGCGCACACTGACACGCCACTGCGTGCGCTCATTACGAGGTCCAACTGTCTGCCGTTACAGTTAGGTATACCATTACACTGAGTGAGTTCACAAAAGGCCATAAAATATTCAAAATAATTATTTATATTATCATTACACGAATATAAATTAAAATCTCCAATTATAACCAAATTGGTACCATATCTTACACATAGTTTCTCTAATAAGTTGAACATTATCATATATTCAGTCTCATCGGTTTGAGGAGGAATATAAACTATACAACAGACAAATAATAATCGTTTTTGCATATACACAGCAGCACAAACTAATTCGAACTTGTGAGCGTCTATGTCAATACCGTCCGGTATCGACACCCGACGCAACTCAAATCGCGGTGTGGCCACTAAAAGTACGCCGCCATGCTTGCGGCCGTCTGCTCGATCGCACCTTAATATTTGGTATCCCGGAAGTATAAATTCCGCATTTTGAATGCTTTCATTCAAACCAGTTTCAGTGAATGCAAATAAATCTGATACAGATGATTGTAATAATGATAATAATTGTTCAATCTTGGATCTAAGACTTCTCACATTTTGATATAGAAGAGTGAAGTTTCTACAAGGTTTGCTGTGTTGTTT
Source organism: Hypena proboscidalis (assembly GCA_905147285.1). NCBI lineage: Eukaryota > Metazoa > Arthropoda > Insecta > Lepidoptera > Erebidae > Hypena > Hypena proboscidalis. The sequence goes on from CAJHVD010000003.1 coordinate 1,167,554, forward strand.
TTGTTGGGGGACGAAACCAAATCCACTCGCTAAACTCCGCATTTAGTGGCCACCCTCTTGTATCACAAAGCTTATTAAAGTCACTTTCCAGCACACCGATTTTGAAGGACGCGTAGTTTCTCTCCGTTTTAGGTTTTAATTTTTGAACCGATATGTTAGAATTGATTCCAATATTTGTTCCAATATACTCCTTCAGGATTTCTTCAGTCGTGCTACTATCCAGCCTCCAGACATGCAAATATTTTTTCCGTTCGACTACTTTTAACGATACAATTGATGTATTGCCACCTCTTTTAATTGGGTTAATCCGTTTATTCCTTCTAACTTCTGTCCAAGTATTATATTGACTCTCGACAACATTAGTCTCGGTAGATTTCTTAGCCATCGTCGCGTAGCTAGCCGCGGCCTCTGGTTGCGAAGCCGCCAGCGAGCGCGCCGGGCTGCGATGAAGACGTCCCTCGTCCGCGCCCTCACTCGAGGCGGCCACTGATGGTGACGGAGCTCGCGTCCCAGTTGTCGAGTTTAAGGACACAGTAATAGATGAATGTTGTTTCTTACCTGAGACGGTATTATTGCCATTGCTAATGTTTACCTTTTTATCAGATTTTAATAGCTCAATCTCTTGCTCAAAAGCCACGCATTTATTATTAGCTTCCTGTAATTCCTTCCGCAAATTACAATTTTCAAGGGCCAGGACCGAAACACTAGCCTTGATTTCCTCTAATATTTTAGATTCAAGAGTACACATTTTTTCCATTATGACTCCATGCACTTGCTCCATAATATCTTTGATACACTGCGATTCACTCACAGACTTATTACAAATTCCCATAACTGGTTGGCTAGATAATTCCTTGTCCAGCCCACTACTAGAGCGAACTCCTCGTAGTGGAGTGGCCTCCGATACCCGGATACGCTGGGTAATGTTTAAACACGAATCGCATTTGAAATTGCGCTTCATTTGTCCATCAAACGCAGTTTTAGTAATGCTTAAACATTTGTAGTGGTGTAAAGCCTTGCATCCATTACATTTCAGCTGTTCTCCGACATCCACTTTCTTAAAACAAACGATGCAGTTCATTTTACATTCAAAAACAGTGCATTAAGGATTGTTATGGTAATCCACAAAGTGTGAGCGGGACAGAGTTGGTACGTTAGCGTAAGTGTGAAAGAGCGCGATGCACGGCTCGGCAGCAGTCCAGTTTACCCGCAAATATACTTATCACCGCTTATTCGCATACAGATTTTTATGTGTAATTACGCCAACAATACACTGATTTATCACTGTTCTACACTTTCTACTATAGAATAACACTCAAAGTTCCAAGATTCAAACATTTTTATAATGGTACAGTCCGTATTCTCACTATAGGAATTAAATTACCGGGAGCTAACGTACGTTGCACCGCGCGTCGTGGGTAATACATGTAAAGTAGGGATGTTTTTTTTTTTTGTCGCCTACCCCATAGTGTGGGGTATTGTTAGATAGGCCTTTTAAAAACGTTTAGGGGTTGCTAAGACAGTTTTTTGATTTAGGGATCCGTTTGCGAGATAATTAACTTTAAAGAGCAAATTTTTGTTCGAGTAGGGCGTCCCCCCCCCTCTAAAAGCTAAACTACTGGATCCTAAAACCTGAAAAAAATTGTGTCGGTAGTACATGTAATGAACTTTAAAAGAAAACTATAGCGGATAAGTTCACTTCATTAGTTCAAGAGGAATAGGGGTCCGAAATGTCAGATGCAGTTACTCAGAATATTTCGTTCAAAATTCTTGAAACATAAATAAACATACATAATAGGGTCAATTTCAACAAGCGATTTTATTTTGTCATTTCGGTGGACTTTTTTAATTTCAATGCTATCTATATATTTTAAGTGAAAAATGAAACTTTAGCCTATTTTATAACATTGTGTGTGAGTGCCCATCAAATATCATCAAAACTTATATAAATATTTAAGGATGAATTTTTTAGAGTCCACTGAAATGAAAAGTGTCTACCGAAATGATAAAAAAAATAACCCCTGAAGTGATAAACTGAGCTCCGTTTCTTACTGTGTGATAAAAAAATTAAAAGAATATGAACACTACTAAAGCAAATCAGTACTTACGGCAAAATTATATACACAATTTTGAAACAAATTAAAGAAATCTAGCTCGAGTTTTAACAGCCACCGAAATGATCCTACTTTTGTCCCCACATCACTGAAATGATAAACTTACTTTTGTGGCGGGAAACCGCAAGACGTTGGGACTGGTGCGATCGCGCCTAGAGCTTGAGCTGGCCTGATCCAAAGAGAGGAAGGGTAAGAAAGGCATAACAACGCAATGTTGACGTGGCTATTCTACTAAAACTTACTGTCGTCTGAAATGATAACTTTTTTCCGGACAAAAGTTGACTGCCTGTCAAATCCATGAGAAAGAAGATAAACAAACAAAAATGGTTTTATTCGATCGAATCACTACATAGTATAAAACAAAGTCGCCTTTTCTGTCCCTATGTGCGCTTAAATCTTTAAAACTACGCAACGGATTCAAGAGGAAGGTTTTTATGTATAATACATGCATAGAAAGGGGGAATTGTTTTAATCAGCATTGTACCCGTGCGAAGCCGGGGCGGGTCGCTAGTATATTATAATTTAATCATAAAACAACCGATTTAAATCCATATTAAGAATATATTTACAGGGGAAGGTATTTTATGAGCGGAATTGGGTTCGGGATAGGCCACCGTGATGATAAAATGACACTTTGTAATTTTTTTTTTGGTATATTATTGGTTAGAAATCAATGATTTTTTTTGCCAAGGTAGAGAAGTACTTACTTTTTTGAGAAAAAATATATTTAATAAATAATCAGCACAATGCACTACCATTCTCACGTTTGCCGTGTATTTTTTATGCTTGTGCAATTCACCCAATACATATATAAAATCACGCCTTTATCCCACGGAGGTAGGCAGAGACGATGGAACGCCATGTGCTTCGCTCCTTACATACTTCTTTCGCTTCCTCAACATTCATACATCTCGTCATACGTGCTAGCTGGTTTCGTGTACTACAAACATTTCCTTTCTGAAGGACGCCATTTAGTTAAAAAGTAAAATTAAAAATATTTTTCTATGGAACCCTACTGCGCGTGGCCCGACATGCACTTGGCCGGTTTTTTTTTAATTAATATCGATTTTTTACCCTTATTTTCGATCGAAAATTCACCCGTCAAAATATCAGCTTTTTTCAAAAAGTTGGTATGTTTTCTCTTTGTTAAAATCTCTTCTTTCCGATGGTGAAAAAATATATATATGTTACTATAGTAAATCTTCACAGAAAATGCAAAACAAAGATCGTAAAAAACTATTAATTTATAATTAATATATACACTATATACAATTTTGAGCTATTTACAAACAAATAAGTTAATAAAATTAATATTTTATCAATGTAACATGTAATCTTACGTTTTTCGAGTAATTAAAGTGTAAATTTTAATAAATAACTCAAAATTGTATATTTTCATTATATATTAATAGTTTTATTCGATCTTTGTTTTGCATTTTCTGTGAAGATTTACTATATTAACATATATATATTTTTTCACCATCAGAAAGAAGAGATTTCAACGAACAAAAAACATACCAACGTTTTTAAAAAAGCTGATATTTTGACGGGTGAATTTTTGATCGAAAATAAGGGTGAAAAATCGATATTAATTCAAAATAAGGTGAAAAAATTAATATCTCTAATCAAATAAATTGCAGCGTATTTGGGACATAAAAAGGTAAGTTTTCACTAAATTTCGTGAAAAAAAAATATTGTTTGTAAAAAATAAAAATAAAAAACCAAAAACTTGGTTTTTTGAATTTTTCACATCAATTTTGAGGTTATATGAAAAAAGTGTAAATACAAAAGTTTTAGATCTTTTTATTACCAACAACTTTGCCATTCGACTCTTCATAGGACTTTTAGTTTTGCCGGAAATCGAGAAAATCCGTTTTTTACCCTTAAACCCCCCCCCCCTCCCCCTCTTCCCGACCTCAGATCGCCCGTAAATTATTTTTCCTTAAATTTTTATAATATTCTCCTCCTTTTCTAATGGGTTTCATCCTACTATTAATTTTTTTGGTCTTAAAAATTAACGGCACTGGGCTACTAAGTAAAAATAGTATTATAGTAGTAGAACTCACGGCAAATTCCTCGACTGTTAGATAGATAGATAGATAGATAGAAAATTCTTTATTGTACACACAGATTAAATACAATTTATAGAAGAGTCTTATCTAAGTATGCACAATGGGCGGACTGTTGGGAAATATTCAATGGTTTGCATGATGTCAACTTCTTCTTCCCGTCTGCTTCGACTCGGACCAGGCTGGTCATCGACATATCTTGATCTGCCTCCAGAAGTTGTCGCTGATGGTCGCGAAACAGGAATATTCACAGCGGAAGGTGAAGGTTTACCTAAAGTTAATGTGATTTTTATTTTATTTTATTTTATTTATTAGGAACATATATAACAAATATACATTAGGTACATTACTATTATAAATCTAAAGTATATCATATAAAGTAAATGTATAACCCACACCTATGTCCGCAAAGTAATATCATAAAAAATTAGTAATAAATAAGAGTCATGCGCATCTAACCTAAATAACATTTTAAGCTTAACAGAACAATATATATATAAAATAACAAAAACAATTAAGAGTGCAAATTTAGATTTTAGGACAATTGTTTTAATATTTTAATCGCTGTACTTTTAAACCTAGAAGGAGACAGTGCGAAAATATCGATATCAGCGAGGTGCGTGTTGTACATTTCTAACAGACGGCGGAGAGGAGCCCGTGCACCGGCGTTGGTTCTGCACTTCGCAGTGTAAAACAGCCGAGGCACGCGCACCTCGCGCTGCACTATTGTTCTAGGTACTATGTAGCATAACTGATTAGTAATAGTACTGCAATCAAACTTGTTGTTACAAATGCCATGAAGCATCATGGACATGAGCAATTTACGCCTAGACTCCAAGCTTAATAAGTTTCATTCATTAAGCAAGTTTTGATATGACTGTTTAGAACGACGAAGTTTAAAATGTATATTTTTTAAAAACTTCCTTTGAACCATCTCAAGTCTTTTTATGTATTTGTCATAAAAAGGATTCCAAATCGGAACTGCGAATTCTAATTGGGATCTAATAAGGGTTTTATACAAAATTAATAATGTGGATTGGCGTTTAAAGTCTTTGGAAGATCTCAAAACAAAACCATACATCTGGTAGGCCTTATTTACAATATTTTCAACATGGATGTCGAGGTGCAATTTTGAGTCTAAGGTGACACCCAGGTCTCTGATGTGGTTTGATTAAAATTAATCCGAGCCCCGGTTATTCAAATCATTGTAATTAGTATAATTTAGTATTATTTATTATTTACTTTTATATCATTTTTTGTAATGTTTTGACTTGTTCAAGCGCCTCCTGGGGCCTATGAAAATAAATGATTTGAATTTGAATTTGAATTTGAATTTGAATTTGTAATATAATATTTTGTAAAGTGTAATAATAGGCTAGAACATTTCTATTTTTTGTATATGTTATAACGTTACATTTAGGTATGCTGAGTTGAAGTTTATTATGTGAACAATATTGAGAAAGCCTGTTTAAGTCTTCTTGTAATAGTGAGCAGTCATTCAGGTTATTACAAGCTTTGTAGATTTTGATGTCATCAGCATACAAAAGAAATTGGGAATGAATAAAACAATCTGCAATGTCGTTAATAAACAATATAAAGAGGAGAGGGCCCAAAATAGAACCCTGTGGAACTCCAGAAGTAACTGTGGTAAAATCAGATTCGAAGCCGTTAACTACAACTTTTTGAGTCCTATTATAAATGTAAGACACAAACCATCGCAATAAATTACCGCGAATTCCGTTGTAGGCAATTTTGTCCAAAAGTAGTGTGTGGTCCACCCTGTCAAAAGCCTTCCGGAAGTCCGTGTACACAGCATCAACTTGAACCTGTTCATCCATGTTTTTAAATAAATAAGTTGAGAAAATCATAAGGTTGGTGTTGGTCGAGCGACGTTTAACAAATCCGTGTTGTTCAGGTACAATTATGTTATGAATGTGTGAGTATAACTCGTTGTGTACAAGACTCTTTTTTTTATCACCACTTTTGTACACAGGAGTGATATAAGCACGCTTCCAAATTTCTGGAAAAATGCCTTCGTCTAAGCATTTGTTAAAAATAAGGCAAAGCGGATGTACAATATGTTCTGCAGTTTTCTTTATGAAGATAGGAGGCAAACAATCAGGGCCAGGCCCTTTATTAAGGTTTATATGTTTAATCGCTTTTAATATACTACCTGAAGTTAAATGTATTTTTGATAGACACAGCAAATTATCAGCAGACGTCGAAGGTGCTTGCCAAAGTGCTGGTTCGAGGGAGGATGGTTCATAGACAGAAGTAAAGTAACTGGAGAACATATTGCATATTTGCTGGGATATTAGCTTTACCTTTTCTATTAGACACATAAGTCCAGAAATGTTTTACATCGTATGGAATACTATCCTCAACTGAATTTATGTACTTTAGAAAACATTTATCCAATTCAAGTTTAAAATAATTGCGATATTTAGAAAACGTTTCATAATCTGAAGTGTTGCCATATCTCTTCCACTTACACCAAGCGTTCTCTTTGGTTTTAAAAATACGGATTAAGGCTGGTGAGAACCACATAGGAAAATGGGTATTCCGTGGTCGTATGAATGGGGCATGTAATTTGACAATACCATATATTTTCTCGTAAAAAGTTTCAACTGAATTTTCGGCAGTAAGGTCAAGAAATGTAAGGTCCCAGTCCAATTCGCTGAGTGCATTATTAATTGCGTCATAGTTCGCTTTATAGTAGTTATACTTAAGACGATGGTTACGTTTCATTGCTGAGAATTTGATTTCTAAGGAAGTCAAAACACAGGAAGTAGGGTGATGAGTATCTGGTGGAAGTAACGCTGCACAAGTGGTGGTCTGGCACTCAACATTAGATATAAACAAATCTAGTATGCGACCCAAATTATTCCTAATTGTGTTATATTGAAAAGAGTTTGTGATCGATATTAAGTCACAAATGTGTTGACAAGTTGTATCAGTAGATAAAGCAGTAATGTAATTAAGATTACTATGGTCTAGCCATGTAATGCTGGGTAAATTGTAGTCCCCTACGATGTAGAACGCCTCGGTAGAAGTATCGTTAATGAGATCCTGTAACATATTTATGTGAGATATATACAACTGATCGCGAGACCGCGGCGGTATATAAACTGCACTTATGAGATGACGTTTGTTACGGTTCGACGCGGGTAATTGCACCAAGACATATTCGAGGTCGGCGTGAGTGGGGTGCATCATAATTCGTACGGGCCGTAATGTGCGCAGGATAGCTAATAGCACTCCGCCTCCTTCGCTTTTCCCGGTAGCATGACGGTCACGATCACATCGGAACACCAAATAACGATCATCGATGAACTCACTGTCCGCGATACAGGCTGTCAACCAAGTCTCCGTCAAGATAATGACGTCATAGGAATATGACATAATATTCATGAAGAGCGTATGTAGCTTAGTTCTCACACCGCGGCAGTTCTGATAGTAAAACGATAAGTTAATTTTATCATCCATAAGTAAGACTTGAAATGTAGGTAAAAATAAAATAAAAGTTCTATAGCAAAAAGACTATGTTGACGGTAGATATTAAAAAGCTTGGAGTCTATATTTAGCAGTTTTAACCAACAAACTTGCAAAGATAAGGCATCTCGATCATTGTTGCAGTGATTTAACAAATAATAAGTAAGTACAAGGTATATGTAAATAAACAAAAAAAACAAAATGGTGCTGTATAACACAGATGGCAAAAATTGGCACAGCGTAATGTAACCCGAAAGATGTTGATGTATACAGATATGTGGTACTAAACTAATATCACGAAAATAAACAAAACAAATATAAGTTCTAATATCATGTGAATAACGCATTGCTTTAACATTTGATCCTACATACAATTTAAATATACAGTCTAATAAATTAAAGGAGGGTTTGAAACGTACATTAGCATGGTGAACAAAAGCAGTAAAAGCAAATAAGTAACATAATTTAATAGTATTTGATATAATGAGCCATTCAGGCGCGTAATTTATTATAAAATCCAGAATGCAATGAGCAGTACACAAAAGTAGCAGTAAACACACAGAGCAATGTGTAAATCAGAGAACATAAAAAAAGATTAACTTCGTAGGTGAGTTTAAAAAATAATAAGTTGAACATGAATATAGCAGTAAACACACAGAGTAATGCATCAATCAGAGAACGTAAGCGATAAGAAATATGAAAAACAGTGAAAATATAACGGTATGTTTTTTTTACACTTCTACCTGTTTGAGATAATAGTAATCACTACATAGTATAAAACAAAGTCGCCTTTTCTGTCCCTATGTACGCTTAAATCTTTAAAACTACGCAACGGATTTTGATGCGGTTTTTTTAATGAATAGAGTGATTCAAGAGGAAGGTTTTTATGTATCACTACATAGTATAAAACAAAGTCGCCTTTTCTGTCCCTATATCCCTATGTGCGCTTAAATCTTTAAAACTACGCAACGGAATTTGATGCGGTTTTTTTTAATGAATAGAGTGATTCAAGAGGAAGGTTTTTATGTATAATACATGCATATTATAGTAAAGAAAAGCCAAGAAATTTAAAGATTTGTAACAAACATATTTTTCTGCGCTTACATTGCAAACGCTGGCTAAACCTTACGAGATAGATCAAATTTATGTACTATGTAATTGTATATCTTAAAAAGATGAATAAAAAAGTCCGCGACAGCATATGTTTATCTCCTAAAGATAACTCACAGTAACCATTTTTATCTTTTACATATTACAAAAAAAATATGGGTTATTTACCAAGCTATTTTAAACGATACAGTATCATTACTTATCCAATTAATTACATTAGATACATTGTGCATTTCATGTAGATCAAAATTGCCCTTTACAGCATGTGATTTAAATGAATATTTTCGAAGATATTACAGATTTAAAAATTGCGGGACGTAGAGTTTGCGGCGGTATCGGCCGGTCGGGGCGGCGCGGGAGCGAACCTGTTCAGAGGGACAGAGAATCGTCGAAATAGAGAAATAGAGCGTGAGGCTCGACTCAGTCAGCTTCGGGATAAAAATAGAGCTGAGAAATGTAAAAAGTAAATAAGTAAAAATGTTGTGTATGAATATTCCAAAGATAGCAGGAAATCTTCACGGTATAGGGAAAGGGGAATTGTTTTACTCCTAATTTAACGCGTGCGGGCCACGGGTAGTAATGAATAAATCAAAACTACTGGATCGATTTTAATAATTTTTTCAGTGAGTGACATAGGCTATAATATATTATTATTATATACCCGTGCGAATCCGGAGCGGGCCGCTGTGTTTATATACAACGTTCACAGTTTTTCTGTAGTGTATTTAGTATCAGCATTGTACCCGTGCGAAGCCGGGGCGGGTCGCTAGTATTATAATAAGTGAGAACTTAACATCTTGTTGTGTAGTTTTTGATTTTGGAAAGGTCATTCTCAGTGCGAATAGTAAAAGCAGCTTCGTTAACTTCTGCTCGAACCGGTATAATACCGTGTTTGATCCACACGAAACGATGTCCATTTTGTTTGGCCACTTCTCGGGTCTGACGAAACAATTTTTTGTTTTGGAGGGTCAAATGTTCATTAATATACAATTTAAGCACGGCACCCTGTATCTTCAAGTCCTCAGTAGTAATACCCTTTTTGAGCCGAGCCGCTGAAACAAAATTATCCCTCACAATTTGACTTGCAAATTTGACAATCACATTCTTGGGGCGAGGTGTTTTTTGATTGATCTGGGGAACGCGGTGAACCGCGACAATGTCTCGAGAAGTAATGGGCTGTTTAATAATGCTTGCAATACTCTCAACTATAGACAGAAGATTCTCGCCACGTTTTTCTGGTATTTTTGCTCAAAAGTCTCAAGTTTAGCCTCAAGTGCAGCTACGCGTTGATCGGATGAGTGCTGTTGTCCTTCTAACGAAATCACGCGGGCAGAGGTATCTTGCGTTTTTTTCTCAAGGTCATCATACTTCTCGCTGACGAACTGAATAGAAGTTTTAACACCTTCAAACTCAGAAAGCAGGACAGAAAATTTGGCATCCTGCTTCTGGAACAAGTTTTCGAGTGTTGACATCATTTTCGTTTGAAAATCCTGAAATTGTTCACGGAATTCATCTCGCAGGTTTGTGTCATTACTGCTCGACGCACCCTTCCGAAATGTGATGTATGGAGGCGGAGATTCCTTTTCTATGAGAGATCCATCGATACTCATCTCGCCAGGCATTGTAGTATGATCCGCGTTATCACAATCAAAGGTGCTGTTTATTGGCACTGGCAACACCGCTGGGTTTAACAAAGTTCTTAAGACTATGCTCAAATTTTAAATCATAACTTGTAATAAAATAATAGTTTCTTACCTAAATTGTGATAAAAGTGTGCAACATAACCTCAAAAGACTAAGGACGGAATATTGCACCCTTGTCGTGTTGATATTGTGAGTAAATCAAATCAAAACATTTCGAACACTCGTTGATCATCTTCAAAAATCACTCACACATACGTAAATACGTCCACTCAACAGCTGATTTTTAAATCATACTGTACACACAGAGACGATAACAATATCTCATCATCTGATTTTGACAATTGTGAAGTGTAAACAACCAATGAACTAATGACCTACATACTAAGGAGTGAACGAATCTTAGAGTGACCATCATTAAAAACTAGATCCGCCTATTCATGTACCAACATTCTAAAGTAAAATAAATATTGTCCAACTTGTTGGGTCATACATCGTGATTGGTGGAAGTTATAAGTTATGTACTATTTCGAATTCACACCATAATTCGGACAAATTAATATAACTGGCTCGTGGCGCAACGGTTAAGCATACAGAATATATGCCTATTGAATCCGAGTTCGAGACCCACTATTGATTGTCTTTTTGTGAGAAATTTAAAAAATATTAGCACAGTATTTAATTTTCTTACATTGCAAAATTATGGATTCGGTATCAAAGGATAATATCACACTTCGTAGACACCGTAAAACTGCTTCCTTATCAGATTTATCTGTCCTAACAAACTACGAGGATGATAAATACACACATGACACTACTATGTTGAGTATTCCAGACAGTTTACACAACAGCAGAAATGATATTGTTGAAGAGTTATCCGAACGATGCGTCTATCTGACGTCTATCTGACGTAATACCAAGAAACAGGCGAGACAGTAGTAAAATCTGCCTTCAAACTGCTAACACAACACTAATGCGCATGTTCTTTGTTAGTTTTGTAATATTTTATGCTGTCTTTGTTGCTTACATGTATTTTAACGGTTATGTAACCTTTCGCATGCCTATTGGTAAAATTTGGTGGAACTAATATTCTTTATGTATTATCATACTGTACACCCATATTTGCGAAATAAAGTATCTTTATCTTTATCTTTATCTAACGTATAAAATCACTTGAGATGCAATTATTAAGTGCGCATCAGGAAATTGACAACCTGATCAGCGAAAATTTTCGATTAAATTCGGACTTACAAAAATCTGTGAAGAATTTAGAAACCTATAAAACAATTTGCACAACGCCCGATAGAAAAATGAACACACCAGACTCAAAATTATCACGGAAAAAATCAAAGAATAGTCAAAAAAAATCGCCTATCGCTTTCTCAGGAATAAAGAACGGATGACAGGATAAAGAAACACAAACTTCTGAACCAATTATCCCCGCTTCATTGCGGTCGGATGGAACTGTGAAGACAAATTTATCGCAATGTAGTATTGCTAAAAAAAACTTACCAGGCGCTACAAAGAATACACTCTGCATTCTTAGCAGTATGTGCACGAAGGGAACTCCTGTACGCCTGTAATTCATCATTTTCATCATTTAGCCTTTCATAGTCCACTGCTGGACATAGGCCTCTCTCAATTTGCGCCACAACACCCGGTCCTGCGCCTTCCGCATCCAGTCCCCTCCAGCGACCTTTTTCAGGTCGTCAGTCCACCTGGCAGGGGGGCGTCCTACCTTACGGTTGCCGAGTCGCGGTCTCCATTCTAGGACTCGTTTGCTCCAGCGGCTGTCGGTCCTTCGGCAGACGTGACCAGCCCACTGCCACTTCAGCGAGCTTATTTTGCGAGCTATGTCGGTTACTTTGGTTCTTTGTCGGATGACCTCATTACGAATTTTATCCTTCAAAGAAACTCCGAGCATAGCTCGCTCCATAGCCCGCTGCGCGACTTTAAAGGAGACGGATACGCTTTCATTCAACTTTGGGCCCGGATGTAAAAAGATGAAATTGGTGTCAATTGATAGCTACTATATGCAAATTTTGGCAATCTGAGAGCCGAGATAAAAGAGATTTAAGAAAAGTGAGGTTACTTATCAAACTATACTTAACAACCGATTTTTGAAGCGCGATTGTCATTTTTTACCCGAGTGCCGAAGGAGGGTAATGTTTTTATCAGTATTATGTATGTATTTATGTTTGTTCCTGTATATAAACCTGTTTTTATCAGTATTATGTATGTATGTTAATTCCTGTATATAAATCTGTATAATACGCATAAGCCGATTTTGATGATTCTTACTTCAATCGATTCGTCTTATCCTTGGGAGTGTCACTGGCATTAAAACTGAAAAAATTCTAGGGGCACATTTTTTTCTTTCAAACTGATCATGTGGGGTATCAAAATGAAGGGATTTAAGAGGTGATTTCAAAAATATAAAAACAAATATAAATTCTTAGACTGCATAGAATTGTATCCGATTTGAAAAATTATTTTAGTTCGCTTAGCAGTCAAGGTTTATGATTTATTTTTTCTAATAATTTAGACAGGATGTTAAATATATTTTGTAGAGTGGGATGGAGATGATGTATAATAATAAAAGTCGTATTTTATTAGTATTTTTTATTCATCTTCAATTATTACAAGAACGTCGTCTAAGAATTGTGCAGATGGTACTATCTTTTCCTGGTATCTAGCCAAACTAAGGCGCAGCAGCCCACAGTTCGCTTGCCTACGATGCAGTTGCAATAATATTTTATTATTGTTTCCCTACCTCTGCGAGAGCCGTCAACTAATATAAACAAAATATGTTTTGCGACTTATATGTCTTGATTGAATGCGGCCCCTTAGTAGCCATGAGGTATTTGAAGTAGGTCTCTGCTGACCTTCCTGCACAAACTAACTTCTATCTAGAACAAACGATATAATGATCATTTAAGTATTTAAAAAATCATTTGAATTACAACAAAACATTTATAAAATACAATGTAAAATCAGCGTGTGATTCAACTCACAGCTTTAGGCATAACCCACTCTTGAATAACATTATAAATTCTCAGTTCACGGGGTGAGCCAGTGTGAAGTAAATGGCTGACTAGATGCAAGAGAATGTCCACATCGGAGACAGATACTACAGTGGCCAAGATGTCTATTTTCACCAAGAGATGATCTTTGAGCCAAGTCCTAGCAAGCTTGGCAAACATGGTCACTGGTGTTTACCTGAAATATGCAAAAAGTTATTAATATGAGATAAAATAATTACTTTTTAAAGGTCTACCTAATCAGGCTCAATATCTTTTAATAACAACTTTAATGTACAATACCTATGTTCTATGTGAATAAATGATTTGATTAACTTTGTCCAATAGTTATTATTTTGTTAAAATGTGAGTGTTGTGGTGAAGGAAAACATACATATACATCAGTTAAGATTGCAAGCCAACGAGGTAGACGCTGGTGAGCTAATAAAGAGGATGTGAAGCAAGTACTTACAAATTGTGGTTCACGCCATTTTCGAATAACTGCTAATATCACGTCATCCAAAGCTCGACGACCTAGTGTATTGCAGCGACTAGTCGCTATGCCACAATTTACACAACGATCCATGATGTCAATCAATATTCAATCGCTAGGCCGTTCGTAGAATCCAAAATAACAAGTCCAAGTTCAACGTTTAAGCAGGGCTTTTCGTGTCCGGTATGGTAGCAAGGCAAGGGTCGTACAAGGAGGAAGATCAGATGTCCGTAGAAAAACCAGGGTATAGGAAAATATCAATAAAAGTATGGAAGGAACACTCAAAACACACGCACTAAACGATAGGAAGCGAGTGTCGATCGATGTCAATGTCATGCATGTCATTCATGTCAAGTCAGAGTTAGCACAGATTAAAAAACACAATAATCGATTGGTAAATGTGAATCGATTTATCTTAATCATGTAGATTTTTGATTAGTTTAATCTTAATACTCTAATTCTAATGGATTTAAATATTTTAATCGAATGAATCATCTGGTGCAAGCATTTTCGTAAAAAGTATGAACTCTGTAACGTTAATCGATTAAAATTGAATCGATATTTTAATCACTTCATAACCCTAACTTAATTATTGGATTTTTCATTTTCCAGATTGTAAATTGAGTTGATTTTTCTCACTTTGTAATTGAAAAAAATAACCTTTTTTTTAAGCCATATCTTATCTTATTACAATTGGGCCCAGAAGTCCCCGTCTCCTTTGTGGACTAGTGCAACCGTTAATGTCCACGTCTCGGCACCGTAGGTCATAACAGGTAGGACGCACTGGTTGTAGACTTTCGTCTTCAGGCACTGCGGTAAAGGCAAAGAGAAGACTTGACGAAGATAAAGATAAAGATAAAGATAAAGATTATTTATTTGTCACAACATGCGTACATTTAGTTGTTGAATATAAATAGTACAATATGGTCTCAGCATGCTCTGTCCAGTAGACATGCAAAATATCAATTAAATTATTAGTTTTTTATAATTCTAAAACAAATGCTCAATTAAATGTTCAATGTTTGTCACCTTATAGTTATTATCATGCGACAGTAGTATAGAACATGCATACAAAACAAATTGACAATCAGCTACAGGACAATGTCAGTTAAATTTAAGTAAATATAATGAAGTTAATGTCAATCAGATTAATAAAAATGAAATATAAATAAAATTAATATCAATGTCAATTCAGATTTAAATGCATGTATAATACAATATCATTACAAAATTATTCAAATTAGATATTATATATGTGTTTCATTGAGAAAATCTGTAATTGTATAATAACATTGATTGGATAATAGTTTTTTTACATTACGTTTAAATAAGATAATATTGAGGTCCTTGTACGAATTCGGCAACTTATTATAAAGTTTGGGAGCCATGCAAAATATGCTTTTACCTAAAAGTGCTGTTTTTGCTTCCTGCAAGCATAATTTATATTTGTCACGACGATTACGTACAGAGACGTCGGACATTTTTTTAAATAAGTGCGAATTCGTTTTTACAAATACTACAGCTTCATAAATATACAGTGAAGGTAATGTGAGAATTTTATGTTTTTTAAAGTATGGTTTGCAGCTATCTGTAACCTGGAGCCCAAACATAGCCCTGATGCAGCGTTTTTGTGACTTGAACACATTGTCTTTATTGACCGAGTTGCCCCAAAAAATGATGCCATATCGTAATATGGATTCAATCAAGCCATGGTAGGCAGTGAGCAACGCAGCCACATTCACCACAGGCGATAATTTGAATAGAGCATATGTACGTCTGCTGAGCTTTTTTATAAGATTTTCTACGTGTGCCTTCCAATTTAATTTCTCATCTATGATAAGGCCAAGGAACTTAGCTTGTTTGACTTTGTCAATAGTAGTCCCTTCATGATTAACATTGACATCTCTTCCTGAAGCCCTATCTGTCTGACTAAAGTGCATTATTTGCGTTTTATTTAAATTTATTTTAAGGTTATTATTATTGAGCCAAACAATTATTGCCGATAGTGATTTAGTAATATCGTCTTGATATAAGCCTAAAGATTTCCTTGCCACTGTAAGCGTGCTATCGTCAGCAAAAAGGGTCATAGGTTGGTCAATTGCCTTGGGTAGATCGTTGATGTAGACAATAAACAGTAGTGGACCCAGCACGCTACCTTGTGGTACTCCAAAGGTCGTTACACGTTCATGCGATACAGTAGTGGTTTCTGTTTTGGTCTTTAAGTTAATTGTTGTTACAGCTGTTATTTGTCTTCTGTCTGTTAGGTAAGAATTAATCAAGTCTGAAACGTTTCCTCTTACACCATAGCACTCAAGTTTCTGTTTTAGTATTACTGGATCAACGTAATCAAAGGCCTGCGTCATATCGCAGTAAATGGCACTAACAGGATTTCTCATATCAACATTTAATATGGTTCTATGGAGGAATTCATAAATGGCAGTATTGATTGACATGTTTTGCCTGAACCCTTTCTGTTCAGAACAGATGATGTTATTACGTTCTAGGTATTTATTTAGTTCTTTGTGTATGTACCTCTCAAAAATTTTAGAAAAGATGGGTATTAGAGCAATGGGTCTATAGTTTGACATTACCTCTTTATCTTCCTTTTTAAACACTGGCTTTATGATAGATACTTTCAGTTTATCTGGGAATACGCCTTGAGATATGCAGAGGTTGATTATATGGCTGAGATGTGGACAGATAAGATCACCTACAGATTTTATAATTTTAGTAGAGATGCCATCGTACCCAACGCTACCAGTGTTTTTCAGATTTTTAATGATCGTTATAATGTCATTTGGTGTACTCGGAGCCATGAACATAGAGTTTATTCTAGGAGTTATGTTAGAGGTCGCTTTTATGCCTGTATTAGGTAGTGGTATTACTTTATCGGTATAATAATCATTAAAACTATTTGCTATTATAAAAGGATCTGTAACAGTTTTATTATCCACGACTAGTTTATGTACAGTCTCTTTAGGTATGTTGAATTGGGTATTATTTATTATTTGCCAAGTCGTTTTCATTTTGTTGTCAGATGTATTAATTTTATGTGTATTTTGAGCGCGTTTGGTAAGGTTAATTATTTTCTTAAATAGTCTCGTATAGTTTTTATAGCTTCGTTTGTTCAATAAGGTTGGTTTTATTCTAGAAATCCATAGAAGCTTTCTCTTTTTCCTACTGCAGGTTTTGATTCCTTTCGAGATCCATTTAGGTTTTTTAGTAGTGTATATTGTGGTGATTTTACGCGGAAAGCAGAGGTTATAAAAAAGACTAAATTGTTCATGAAAAATACAGAAAGCAGAATCAGCATCATCGGTCTCATACATTTCTCTAAATGTCAGGCTCTTGATAGAGTTCTGAAACTTTTGGATGTTTTCAGGTGCGTAATCGGTTTGTTCCCTACGCCAGTATTTCATGACACATGTGTTTTGTACAGGACATTTAAGTATTTGGGCTGTATGGTCCGATAGAGCTAAATCTATAACCTCAACTTTACAAGCTTTTTTAAAATTGTGTGCGAAATTATCGATACACGTTTGTGACGCTAATCGTGTTGGTTGGTTTACAGCTAATGTTAAATTAGAGCTTTGTAGTAAGGAATTTAATTCTAGTGTTACCTTGCTACATTTCAAAAAGTTTATATTATAATCACCCGCTATTATTATATTATTATAGTTTTTCTGCCTCAATTTTGATAGCAATTGTTCCATCTTATGAAGGAAAATATTTAACACACTACTTAGTTTTGGTGTTCTATATATACATACAATAGCAATTTTATAATGTATTAATTCTATTGCACAGCACTCAAATATACCCATTAATGACAAAGCTGAAATTGCAGGAATTTCCTTCCAAACGTGTCCAGCTCTTACCAGTATACATGTTCCACCTCTGCTTTTATCATCTCTACTATATGAAGCAGCCAAAACAAAATTCGGAACCTGAACTTGAGTCCTTTGAATCCTGACTTGAAAAAATGTTCTGATATGCATAATGCGTCTACGTGTTGCTTGTTTTTATCTTCAATATCGGATAAAGCTACGGTCAGGGGTCCAGTTTTATTTATCAAACCAGCAATGTTCAAATGAAAGATATATAAATGTTTAGATACGAAAAAAAGTTTCATTTTCAATTCCACACTCGTTAATTGCATCACTTTGGGTATTTTTGTCAACATTATTAGAATTAGAATTATAAGAATTTATTGTCATGTCATTGTGTCCTATATAATATTTTAATTCATGCATTATATTTGTCATGCCCGTATTATTCATTATTCCACTATATCTATGAAACATTGAGTAGTCGTAGGATAAGCTTAAGTTAGAGTCAAGAACTGTTACATAATCATATATCTGGATGTCATGATACAGTAAATAATTGAACATTTCAATTCTCCAATTAAACATAGCGCTATGCTCATTGCATTTAAAAGTTGGTAGACATAATATTAAATTGGTATGCTCGATTTTTAATAATTTGTTACGCAACTTAGTAATAATCTCAGAATAGTTAAAAGTTCTTTCAAATTCGAAGTTTGCCAAATGCTGCCCAACCCAACCGGATCCTTCTGTCGACTTCTCGCTCGAAGTTGTTTCTACCAAGCCTAATGACCTGCCCTAGGTAGATATATTCCTGAACAACTTCGAGCATCGATCCGTCGACAAATATTGGTCTCGGCATAACATGCTCATTAAGCATGATTTTGGTTTTATCCAAATTCATGCCGAGACCAACACGTCGTGAAGCTCCATCTAGGCCGTGCAGCATTTCGCTCAGCTGTTCCACGCCTGTAATTGAAGAGTCGTATTCCAAATATTTCGATTATTGTCACTATCTGCTACCAAATTTTATAAATAGCGGTACATTAAATACAATGGAATGCAAATTACGTAGTTTCACATTTATGGACTACTGCCTTATATTCATCGGAGAAAATGATCTGCAATCTAGTGACTATATAAGCATATTGAACAATTTAAGAAAATGGTTAGCGAAAATCACTCACACAAACATTGTTATCTGTACCCCGACCTACACAAAAGGCGCATTGATAAAAAATTACAAAATCGAATTATTTAATAATCTTCTTGGCCTGGACCTTAATAATAACAGATACGCCTACCTTTTTGACTGCAACGCTAACCTAACACAGGAAATGTTCTCTTACAAAACAGGAAAACTAAATAGACATGGATGGAGTAATATTCACAAAGAGATAAGGAGCAACATTATGGTTGACCATCAACCAGCGTTAACTCAAGAACTGTTACCTATTTACATTAAGAGCAGCAGCGAGACTATCAACAATGACAAATGTGCTATAATATCAGAAGAATCATCTCAGTTTTTTCTCTAAC
Organism: Hypena proboscidalis; assembly: GCA_905147285.1. Taxonomy (NCBI): domain Eukaryota; kingdom Metazoa; phylum Arthropoda; class Insecta; order Lepidoptera; family Erebidae; genus Hypena; species Hypena proboscidalis. The sequence continues at coordinate 1,186,858 of CAJHVD010000003.1, forward strand.
AAGTACATTAATATCCTACATCAAAATTCGGCTGGATTATTGAACAAATCGGAATCCCTTTCAATTAATCTACTTGAACTTAGTGATAAGAAGTTAGAAATTGACGTATTATGTATTACGGAACATTTTATAGCATCTGGACGGGAACAGCACTTGCACATTCCTAACTATACCCTTGCAGCAAGCTATTGTCGTTCCGGTAGCAGAGGTGGTGCATGCATATTGGTTAATAAGGGACTTAAGTTTAAGGAATTGCAACAAATTAGTAAATTGTCAATTACATCTTCTTTCGAATGCTGTGCAGTGGAATTATTGGATCACAAAATTCTTATAGTGTGCGTGTATAGAACACCAATACGAAACAATATAAAAATATTTTTTGAAAGACTAGAACATGTTCTTAGATATATCACAGGCATTAAATACCAGAATGTTGTGATTGCTGGTGACTTTAATATAGATGTCCTAAAACGAACAAATATATCTTTGGAATTTGAATATATATTATTAAATTTTAATCTCAGATTAGCTCTTAATCAGCCAACAAGATTAAGTTCTGGGACTTGTATAGATAATTTTGCTCACAACTCTAGAAATCATTGTAAGACTGAAGTGTTTGAATTTGGCATCTCAGATCATACCGCTCAAATGATAAGAATACCTGTAAAAAAGATAATTATATTTAAATTAAAGTGTTGGTATAAAATGAGACGTGACTATAGCAGCGAAAACATTCAGAAATTTAAAGATATTATAAATACTCTCTCTTTTCAGGAGATTACGAAACAAACGATCTAAACATTGCATATCGACATTTTATTGAGCTTTTCAGCCTTTTTTATGAGTTATGTTTTCCCTACAAACGAATTACTATTAAAGTTAACACTAAACCTAAATGGATTTCTAGAGGAATTAGGATTTGTAGCAAAAAGAAAAAACATCTATTGTGGATGTATAGAAAAAAGCCAACGACATTTAAAAAAGAAAAATATGTAAACTATTCAAAAAAGTTAAAAAAAATTATAAACGTCCTAACTAAACGTGCACAAAATAACTATAAAATTAATACATCGGATAATAAATGTAAAACAACATGGCAAATTATAAACAATAATAAACTTAACATACCAAAAAATCCGATTGATAGTATCAATATTAATAACTGTATGATTAGCAACCCTGCAGATATTGCTAACGCATTTAATAATTTCTTTATTGATAAAATCATACCTACTGCGAATGCAGGTTGCAAATCCACCACTCTCATAAATCGCCAATTAAATTCCATGTTTTTGTCTCCTAGCTTGCCATATCATATTTACTCGATTATAAAGAATTTAAAAAACACAAATAGTGTTGGATATGATGGCATCTCTACCAAAATAATCAAATTAGTAAACCTAGATATATGTCATCACATTAGTCATATTCTAAATCTTAGTATATCAAGTGGAGTATTCCCTAATGCCAGGCGGCCCAAAACCGCGCGTTGTGGCGGCAGTTAGGTGAGGCCTATGTCCAACAGTGGACGTCTTTGGGCTGATGATGATGATGATGATTCCCTAATGATCTTAAAATCACAATCATAAAACATCTATTTAAAAAAGGCGATAAACAAGGAATGGAAAATTACAGACCTATAGCATTGATTTCTATCTTCTCCAAAATATTTATATCACGAAATCAATACGTATATAGAAAAACATAACATCCTGTGTAAGGAACAGAAGGGCTTCAGACAAGCAAAAACCATAAATATGGCAGTCTATGACTTTCTAAAAGAAGTTTTATCACAAATGGACAAAACCTCACCTATCTGCTCTATCTATTGTGATATGTCACAGGCATTCGATTATGTGGACCATAACATACTCATAGACAAACTTGATGCATATGGAATAAGGGGTAACATACTAGATTTAATCGGATCATACCTATCAAACCGCAGACAAGTAATTGAAATATCTAAATTAAATCTAAAATCAAAAACTGAAGAGGTTTACGTGTCCGATGAGCGTTACACTGCTTATGGAGTGCCCCAGGGTAGCGTATTAGGTCCCCTTTTGTTCATCATTTATATAAATGATTTACCAAGAGCAACATCTGAACCTATGTCACTGTTTGCGGATGACAGTACTGTTACCATAGCTTGCAATGATAGAAAAGATACAATTACATACAATAATCAAATTAATAATGCTCTGAATAATATAATTAATTGGCTCAACAATAATAATTTAAAAATTAATTTAAATAAAACAAATATAATGCACTTTAGGCAACGAGAATTAAATAATCCTTCAGAAATTAAATTAATTTATAATGATCTTCAAATTGAAGAAGCTTCTTCCGCCAGATTTCTGGGTATAAACATTGACAGTCAACTTAGTTGGAAAAATCATATCGATGAACTCATTAAAGGGGTCAGTAGTATGTCTTATGCACTTTTTAAATTGGCTCCCTGCGTCAACATTAGAACCTTACTAACTGCATACCATGGTCTCATAGAATCTAAGCTTAGATACGGGATTATTTTCTGGGGCAACTCAACAAATAATGATGCTGCCTTTAGAAGTCAAAAACTTAGTATTAGTTCCATGTTCGGAATGCAGAGTACAGAAAGCTGTCGACCGATGTTTATTAAACATAAAATTCTTACACTTCCGTCATTATACATCTTTGAGGTAGCGTTGTTTGTTAAAACCAATCTCCATTTATTCCCTCGGCTGTCTGATCACGTGACCCGCAACCGACGTCATAACAATGACAAACTTTGTTTACATCCAGCCAAGACTACATTGGTCCTTAAAAGTATAATATGTATGGGTCCAAAAATATACAACAAAATACCTGAGCAAATTAAACATCTCAGTACACAGTTGTTCAAGGTTCATTTAAAGAGAATGCTTATTAATAAAGCATATTATAACATCAATGATTTTTATAATGATAAATTTTAAAGTATAAACTATGCATGTACTCTTTTATAATTTTATTGTAGGTATTTTTATTTTTTCACTTCATTTGTTAAAAATTTGTACACCCTAGAGGGTAAAACATAGTGAAACCCTTTTGTAATGTAAACAAGATCCATCTATGTACCTATGTTTATACAAATAGATGTTTCTGATTCTGATTCTGATTCTGATTGAGGTCATAGTCTCTGAACGCAACACTACTCTGTGCCAAAACGGACAGTTGAACGACGACACAACGGCGACACCGATAAGCGCACTCACACAAAGAACGCACGCTATTAGCGAAGTACGGAGTTCTATGTAAACAACCGGTACGGACCAGCGCGCACGACGGAATGAAAGTGATGTTCAGTATAATAGCGTCCAGATATTCTTTTTAATGTAGTAAAGGAAAATCTGTATCCACTGTTACATCTGATAGCAAAACAAGACAGCCACTGAGGTTCGCTCTGTTGTTTTCATGTTGTTACGTGCTTAATGCTGAAGCACTTTTTGTATAAGCCAAGCTCAGCCATCCAGGGGTGGGACGGTCGCCTCTATTGGCAACAGTATCGGATACATGTGTTGTGGTTATTATTTATCTGTAATTTTGACAGAGTGTATGTTTTATGAAATTTATAAGGGCGCCACCAGGGGTCTGAAGGACTCCTGGAATTTACAAAATAAACAATAGTTATGTTAATACAACTTTAATTAAAGTTTAACCTTACTTCTCACATGGTTTTAAAATAATATTAATTATTATTCTAGGGTTAGCTTAGAATATAGTTTCTTAAATTAAATTACAAAGTTTACTTATAATTAATACCTAATTTACTGGAACCATCTTAACTTAACAGAAGCTCAACAACATTGGATCTTCCTGTCTTGGTCCTGGGCAGCACTAGCGGAGGATTCACGCTCCGGTTCGTCTCTGTCAAACCGGGATGTGAAGCCTTCCTCCAGATCTGTCAGTCTTGAAGATGCTTGTTGATTCCAGTGTGAAATATTACTTGCATTTGCAAGAAGAAATTAAATGAGGTCAGAGACCTTAAAGATTATTGGTAAACATCTTAAGATGATTATGTTAAATTTGGATTAAAATCATAAATTCAAGATGAGTGAAATATAGTCACATGTGTTCACACATGAGAACAAAACATTAACTACACAACATGTTGTCGTGGAAAATGGGCTGAATACTATCTAGATTCAGGACATTTGGAAAACGTATAAGTTAAACTAGTAACTATCTAATTATGTAGAAATTGTGGAAAATGATGGAAAATGTTGGAAAATAGTGGAATAATTGATATTGGAAGAATAATTGATATTGGAAGAACAATGGATATTGGAAAATAGTGTATATTGGAAGAATAATGGATATTGGAAGCCTGAAACCAAAAGAAATTCACACACTGTAGAACCACGTGTTACATGGTGAGAGAAATATTCCTACTCAACAAACTAAACTATCACTTACCAGCATTGCGGTATTACAATTACAATATTGCTGGCTTCCAAAAGTTTACGGTGGATGCATACGCGAACACATCGCAACACCCACGCTCGAATACAATAATGCGTAGTTCCACGTCCATCTTGACGAGCAAAAAGAAAAAATAGCCAACTCACAGATGTCAAATCTATAAAGGATGTACCAGTATAAATCGATTAACGATCAATACAGGTAATTACGACAACATAAAAGTTCCTAGACCATCGTAAATCATTTACCAAAAATATCTAGAAGAACGTCACTAAACGTCAGCCAGCTGTCAAACGTCATTGTCAATTTAATTGTCACTTTCTCAATTCACAAACTTTATTGATTAGGTTATTGATTCGCAAACGCTATCAGTTTTATTGTTAAATAAATAAACAAAAAAATGGTATTAAGTCTAATACGATGTTTAGCTATGCTATAGTGTATGTTATGGTTACGTGAAAACATCCTTTTAACCGTAAGTTACGTTACATTTCACAGAAATCAACAGATTTGTTTTATGGTGTTGTATGTAAACAAACCATTTTGTTTCCATTGCATAAATTAGCCTTTATTTAACATTCTACAGGGCAGAAATATAACAGTTGCAAGATTAACATGCAACAATGTGTTGTCATAAGTTTCATCTTGAACCTTTCATGTGGCGGTATAAGGTCGATGATGATAGTTTCAGTTTCATCCAGGTTTTCGCATTCTGATTGGGCTCTCGATGGTGACCTTGTTAACTTTTCATTAACACGGTCAAGTTCACCTTTAAATTAGTGATGCCCTATTAAAAGTTGACTTAGTACTATAATTTGCAATGACTAGCAATTGCGACATTTCTGGCAAATTCCGATGTATATTTGCGTGGGAGCTTCCACTACCTGTCTTAAAAAGACCCAACTGGCTGCCGGGCAAGTGTTTTGGTTATTAATCGTTGCCGGCCGAAGGTTTTTCTCATGAATCTCTGCCGGACGAAGGTTTTTATTTGGAATCGCTGCCGGGCGACTGTTTTTCTGACCGGCAGAGCAAGCGTGTTGTGAGACGTAAGATGGCCCTGGTTGGTCAAATTGACGAGAGATGAATGACGGCTCTTTATCTTGTACCGGAGGACTCCAGTTAATCCAATTTTGAATGGTTGAATCACTGTAAAGCGAAGAGTATTCTTGGGTGGCCTGCTCCGGGTTTAAAGCATAGTCTTCATCTCTTGTATCAGTAATCGCATCATCAGCAGGTTTCACATCATCATCAACTATAATTTCATCATCATCAATCTCATCTTCATATGCCGCGGCCTCCGTTTCGTCATTAAGTTCTGAAATATAAAATAAATTAATACATTAATATTCTCGTATTAGTTTTACATATATTGTACAATTTTAAATCGTTTCTGATCCCAACAAAGTATCCACACATGGCCAGCTACCTTCTTTCTTTTCATATCATGATCTCATATTCCTCTCCTATAAAATCCGGCCTCCGAAGCGCAAGAGTAAATTTCTTAGTCTTCGTAGTTTTAAAAACATAGATCTGGAGCGTTTGGTGTTGGATGCAGGCAATATTGACTGGTCCCCTGTTTACAACTGCGAGGATTTAGATGATAAGGTCGTTACTTTTAACAAAATAATATTAGACTTGTACGATGTCCATGCGCCACTTAAAAAGGTCAAAGCTAAGCACCTTCCTGCGCCTTGGCTAACACCAGCGATCAAGTCTTTTATGTCAAAGCGTGACAAGGTTAAATCAAAATATCGTAGGGATCCCACCGAGGTAAATTGGGACACGTACAAAATGCTTCGGAATCGTTGCAGTCGGATGTGTAGAGATGCCAAAAGACGCCACATACACAGCTCAATCCAAACCTTAAAACCATACAAGTTTGGCAATTCCTTAAAACCCTAGGCATTGGCAAAAATTCTGCGAATGGTAACTCGGACATTGACATCAATGCATTAAATGCCCATTTCTCTCTCTCCCCTGTTGTCATTGATCAGAGTACCAAATCTGCAACCTTGACACACCTTTCCAAACTCCCTCGCCCACTTAATACTGCCTTCTGTTTTCACCCGGTTGTGGAACTAGAAATGTTTCTCACGATCCTTACTGCTATTTTGCCCATTATTACTCACATAATAAATTATTCCCTTTGTTTCAACTCCTTTCCCACCTCTTGGAAGAAGGCACATGTCCTACCGCTTCCCAAAGTTACCAATCCCACCTCATTTTCCCAGTACCGTCCTATATCCATTCTTCCTGTGATGTCCAAAATCCTAGAGAGTACTGTCCATGACCAACTATCCCTTTACCTTTATTCCAACAGCCTGCTGAGTCCATACCAGTCTGGGTTCCGTCCTGGCCATAGCACCGTTACTGCATTGGTGAAAATCACTGATGATGTGCGACTGGCTATGGAAAACATGCGGCTCACGGTCCTGGTTTTATTGGATTTTAGCAGTGCCTTCAACTCCGTTGATTTTGATGTCCTACTTGCAATCCTATCCTCTCTTAACGTCTCTACATCTGCAACTACATGGTTCAAATCTTACCTTCAGGGTCGCTCGCAGTCGGTCGGCTATGAAGATATCAATTCTGAATGGTGTGATCTCGCTGCGGGTGTTCCTCAAGGTGGTGTTCTTTCACCTCTGCTTTTCTCCATTTTTATAAATGCCATCACAAAGGTCCTTACTTCTCAATACCATCTCTACGCAGACGATTTGCAGCTTTATCGTCATTTTGAAGTTAACGACGTTGGACTAGCTATTGACGCCCCCACCAACGGGTCCCGCGTTGTCGTCGCGGTGGGGCTTAGTACCTGTGGTGCCTCCACACCACGGCGAAGCCAAGTGGACCCCAGAGGGGGGCTGCTCTTCGGGCTTTGGGTAGCGAAGCCCTTGTGGAGCAGCCCATGTTGCAGGGCTCTTATGGGGGGGCTCTGCAACAGGAGGGCCTGCGGTGTCGGCGTGAGTCGACACTGCGGCCGAGGAGTTGCGGGGCCGCGGCGGGAGAGGACTGTCGGTGTTCCGTTGCCGCTTTCCCTACCTTCCGCGGTCCCGGCGGGGCCGCAGCCGTCAGTACTGCGGCGTGGTGGGCGGTGGGACGAACATCTGTCTCACCGCGGAGGGCCAGGCCGTCAGATACGAAAGTGTCTGACGGCTTTGCACGCGGCTCTCGGTGCCGGTCCCCCCACATTTTGGGGGCCATGAGGGGCCTGCCTCGGCGGGCAAGGCCGGGCTGCGGTGTTGGCGTAAGCTGGCACTGTGGCCCGGTGGTTTACGGGGCCGCGGCGGGAGAGGACTGTTGGTGTGTCGTTGCCACTTTCCCTGCCTTCCGCGGTCCCGGCGGGGCCGCAGCCGTTGAACTGCGGCGTGGTGGGCGGCGGGACCGACCACCTGTCTCGCCGCGAGAGGACCAGGCCGTCGGACATGGGGAATGTCCGATGGCTTTGCACGCGGTCCTCGGCGCCGGTCCCCCCCACATTCTGGGGGCCATGAGGGGCCTGCTTCGGCGGGCATCGCCGGGGGGGTTGTGGACGTAAAGGCTGTGCCAGATTCCCATGACCCCCCCATCAAGGCGAGTGCGGGTGCACCGTGGGGTTTTAGTGGGTATTCCCGTGCCGTTTACCATCTTTAGGCACGGGCGAGTCCCACATAACCACTCTGCCCTTCCCCAGGGTGGGGTGGTATGCGTAAATGCATTTCCCCACGTAATAAAAAAAAAAAAAAAATAAAAAAAAAAAAAAAAAAAAAAGCTATTGACGCTGTCAACAATGACCTTGCTAGTATTAGTAAATGGGCAAAGTCTTTTGGACTTTTAGTCAACCCAATTAAGTCGCAGACGGTCATTCTTGGAGGCCGATATATGATCAACATCTTAAACCAGCAGCCTTTACCACCTATTACATATGAGTCTGTTTCTATTCCGCTCACAAAATGTGTAAAAAATCTTGGTGTCATGATGGACTCTAATCTATCATGGGACGTTCATATCGCAGAGGTAAGCAGAAGGGTGTTCTGTTCTTTTCAGGCTCTCAAACGACTCCAGAAATTCCTACCATTTCAAACTAAAGTTACTCTTGCCCAGTCCCTTCTTCTCCCACTTATTGACTACGCTGATGTCTGTTTTCTAGATGCAAAGGAGGAACATCTTAACAAACTGGAACGTCTGCAGAATCTAGGTATCCGCTTCATTTTCGGTCTTCGGAAATATGATCATGTTTCCGAATTCAGGAGAAAATTGAGGTGGTTACCCATTCGGCAACGTCGTAACCACCATTTTTTGTCTCTTCTTTTCTCCGTCCTTCACAATCCTAATTGGACCGTGTTGTGCAGTAGTGATCCAACCTACAAAAACTAAAAGAAAAGTTATGATGATTTAAAACATAAGTTCATTTCTTGTGTGACAGTTATCCTAATTCACCATGTTATAAATTATAGGTTTATAAAAAAAATTATAAAGATTTCTTTAAGACTTAATGTTTATTAAAAATACCTTCATATTAATAGATAACTTGAAAAAGAAAGCTTGGCTCATTTCTGTTAAAATAAAATTTTATATGAACACAATATTTAACAGTTTTGCTGTAATGATCCAATATAAAATATACATTGAAATTTCTTATTTTGCCACCAACCATTCTAAAATTTTTCAGGTATATTACTACTCAGAAATAAAATTCAGATTATTTTAATTTTCAACATTTATTTACTTCCAAAAATATAAAGAGCTCAAGGTTCAAAATCAAAGTCTGGGACTGTACCAAACCCATCTACATCATCAATAATTTGGTTACTTCCTTTTAAATTTTCATAAAATGGGTGACAGACAGCAGGTATTAACTCAAATATTGACTTCAAATCATCAAGTTTAGGTTGGGCTATTGCCTTACCATCGGGCCATAAAGGTACCAATTCATTCCTTTGGATCTTAACTCGAATAATTCTTTTTCCTGCCCGCTTTTTAATATCCAGTTCTTCGAATTCCGTTTCTTCTTTGATGTCACTTCGCATGAAAATAGAAAAAGGAAACTCTTTCTTCAAAAGAATTTCTTTAGTACCTAGCCAGTTCACTTTCTTCTTACTTGCGTATAATTATCAAATGCTTTTGAATCATTTTAGGAAATAACATTTCCTTTATGCTGTAGGATCAAGGCGCATGGAACATTTATAAAAAAATATTATATTCTAACTATTATTTGCTATAATGTTTCAAGAGTTTTGAACCATATTTGTTTTATTTTTTAAGTTTCATTCGTAGGAGTGGGTTGGTATAACCTGTCATAAAATAAAATTAATAGTTGACAGAATAGAATGTGTCTTTGTGACATAAATATAGAGATCATTTTCGATTGTTTGGCATCAAAACCTTGGTTTTGTTTAGTTTGTGGATTGGATCATTTCAGCACAACACGGTCCAATTCTCCTTCTTATCTGCGTGAACGCTTTGAGTACTTAGTGCCCCGGGGTAAACACTGCCGTTCCTCCTCTTCTCTTCTTCTTCGCACTCCATTACACTATTCTAGCTGTTATGACGGATCCTTTTCCATTCAAGCAGTGCGGTTATGGAATAGTCTTCCTCATGAAATACGCGATAGTCCATCAATAAATGTTTTTAAGAAAAAAGTTAAAGAGCACTTTCTTTCCTTGATAAATCAAACCAATTTGACATGATATTTATAATTTATAGTTTTATTTGATTTTTATTTCTTCATGTATTATTATTATTATTAAAATTTAATGATTATATATGTAGGTAGTCGTGTGTATATATATATATATATATATATATATATATATATATATATGTATATATTTATAATATATATTTCACCACACCAGCACGAAAAAGATCGATTGCTTGCGAGAATTCAGTGAGTAATAACGCTTATTACTCACTAGTGAGGCAAAGTGATTTAAATTTCGAAACACTAAATCCTTCCAATTAATAGGCGCTAAAAAAAAAAAACAGCCACCATGTAGGTTAGTAATAAACATTGACATCAATTTTATTTAAAAACTACAAACGATAGGTACGTTTTAATAATTTTAAATTAAATGAATACACGCTTATTTAGTATTTTAATGTTTTTATATTCGTGATTAACCATTAAATTAATTAAAATCGGGTACTTAATATTAGACTCTATAAATAAATGTTACGGAACGAATTTCGAACGCACGATTTAAAAAAAAAAGTCTGTGTCTGTGTCAGTCATCGCGGGCAACTATAAATTCTTTTCAGTTTATGTTTAATTGTTTACTGGAACTTTTTAACAAAACAATAGTGAATCCAGTGATGAAGAACTTTGTGGAACTCCAAAAGAGTTGCGACAACTTGCTTCTAACACAGAAGTTTGCTTTTTTACCAGAAAATGCACGTGAAAAGTATTTGAAAGCGTACGACATAGTTAGTGGCGACTTTCTAAAGGCCCTAAAACGCATTATGAATCGGTATTACTGTCGTATTTCATGTAATTATTTCAGGTTAAGCAATCGAGTACGAGTTTATTTAAATCTTAATATTTTCTCACTGGAAGAGGTGAAAAGTTTTGTATTGTAACGCGTGAGAAAAATTTAATTTCCAGTTCGTGACCTCTTAAAATCTTTCGCTTGCGAAGTAGTCTTTATTAGAATCACTCGCTATGCTCGTGATTCAATTTAAGACTACTTCGCAAGCTCAAGATTTAAAATTGGCACTCACAACAGAAATATAAACTTTTTCTCACTTGTACCATAAATAACTATTATTCATGAATAATATTGTGTATGTATATGTTATGTATATGTAGTTTTATTTATATTTTGTATTTTCTACTTAAGTTGTACACTTTTCTTGCCCTCTATGGCATCATCGTCTCCTCTATTGCTCTAGGTTTGCTGGAAGAGAACTCAAGCACTGAGTTAAGCTCGCCTTTTGTATACTCTTACTGTAATATGTTTATTTTTCTGTAATCTTTTGCGTACAATAAAGTGTTAAATAAATAAATAAATTGAAAGTCTTTTAAAAATATTACCTAGGACAAACTACTAGAAGCTGCTCACTATATATTATTCTTAGTATAGTTGTTGGCGCCATAAATTCAAATATGAACTGTGAATGATCCTCGCGCGCGGTAACCAATTGGAGCGCTTCCCCGAGTGTCGTGCCAGGGCAGCCATTTTGAAAAATAGACTTTTACGTGTGATTTTACGAAGGTTATACAGACGGCCGCCTGAATTAAATATAATCTCAGTGTTTAGTGTATAAGATTAACTTTTAGACTTTTATTGCTATTGTTGTGTTAATATGAACGAGCGTCGAGGCACGTGAGTAACAAAATATCAAACATAAATTGATCCTTCGGCCGTGATAACACAAGTCGAAAACCGGCAACGTGGACACGTGTACGAATATCGGCGCTTACGCAAATAAGATACAAGAAAACGCTTTGGAGTAAGCATCAAAAGCTTTGTTTACCGCAAGAAGAGGGCTATACGGCTATACGCATCAAAGTTGGCTTGCATATCGAAGACTGCGCATTATTCAGCTTACGGTACGGTCAACCATTTTGCCGACATTTCTCTCAGTGTTTCAAAGCATGTGCCTATTCTTGTTTGTGTCTAATTTACTTCATTAATTCATAACATAGCTTGCATTTAATCGTAAGTATAGTTGTGCAATACCTATAAGTGTTCGTTTCTGGTTGAAACATTGAAAATCGTGCATAATATCTAATATTTCATATTCCACCAAGATGATTAGTACGCAGGACACAGTAGGTAGGGCGAAGTCGCCGGCTAGATTCGCAGTACAAGGCGATGAAGCTACTGTTCAAATGTATCATGATCTTGTTCGAAAACGTGGCATTACTAAAGGCAAATTGACAAGGTTTTCAAATCATATTAATACATTAAATGATGACAGTATAGTGTCTCCTGTTTCAAAGGTAGATTTAAAGCTAAGAATACAAAGTGCTAAGGGTATTCTGAGTGAATTTAATGAGCTACAAACAAAAATTGAGGAAATAGTTTCAGATAGTGACTTGGAAGAACAGTTAAAACAGCGGGACCTATTTGAAAACTCATATTATTGTATTATGGCTCAAGCTGAATGTTTGTTGAATAGCGGTGAGGTTAGTGAAAGTGGTAAAGGTCATAATTCACATCTAAATTCAGTTAAGTTGCCAGCCATCTCGCTTCCATCCTTTGGGGGGGCAAGTGAAGAATGGCTTGTTTTCCGGGACAGTTTCATGTCACTAATTCATGAATGTAAACATCTCTCAAATATTCAGAAATTTCATTATTTGAAGCTTTCTTTGAAAGGTAGTGCGGCTTTAGTCGTAGATCAGTTAGAGTTTTCATCAAATAACTATAGTGTTGCCTTAGAGTTACTTCAAAATAGATATAACAATAATAATTTATTAATTCATAATCATATAAAAGCATTGTTTACTGTGCAAAAGTTAAACAAAGAGTCTGCTGCCTCGCTTAGAAAAGTAATTGATACAGTTTTAAAGAATCTCCGGGCATTAAAAGTCTTGGGTAAGCCTGTTGACTCATGGGACACACTCATTAATTACATTATTGTTTCAAAACTTGATGATATAACAGAAAGACAGTGGGAACAATATAAGTGTATGACATTGCAGTTGGATAATAATTCTCAAAAGAAGTGTAAAGTAGATGATTTACTAGATTTTCTTAAAAAGCGTGCTGACATTCTAGACACATTGACCTTAAGTCACAGTAAGTCAATAAACACCAATTTTAAACATTCTAGTAACAATGTACAATGTAATGTATCAGTAAATAAGTCTAGTAATATTCATAATTCTGGTAATAAAAATACTTCAAGAAAAATGCAATGTTTAATGTGCAAATCTAACCACCCAATTTACTCATGTCAATAATTTATGTGAGAATTGTTTACGTTCTCGCACTCACACATTGGAAGATTTGGTCCTTGTAGAAAGTGTAACAAAAAACATAATTCATTGTTACACTCTGATGACATTACTGGTGACAGCGCTACCAGCCTTGTCACACATTTAGATAATAATCATTTGAATATACCTCACTGTGAGTCGCAGGCGGCCGCCAATTCACAGTGTAGAAGCGCACCTTTAAATTCAGTTGTTGTTAATAATATGCAATTGACCTACCAGTGTTCATTTCCTTCTAATATTTTACTATCCACTGCTTCTATTGAGATAGCAGATCGTCACAACAAATTTCATGTAGCCCGAGCGCTTCTTGATTGTGGCAGCCAACGTTGTTTAGTAACTTTACCTCTATGCAAAAAAATACAATTACCTTTATTACAGTCCACAGTCGAAATAAGAGGGGTTGCTAGTGCTGTCACGCAGTCAACACAAAGCTGTGACGTTTTTATTCGGTCGCGAAACGGGCCTTATAACAAGCACATAAGGTGCATCGTTTTACCAGCTGTTCCTTTGAACTATAAACAATTATTAATTCCTAATGAATGTCAATTAGCAGATCCATTATTTAATGAGACGCATTCTGCAGACATCTTGTTGGGTGCTGATATATTTTGGGATTTGATAGGTGAGGGGAAGATTCGTTTACATAACGGGCCCTATTTATTGAATACTAAGTTAGGATGGATAATTTCCGGACCTGTCCATTATAAAGCGCACAAGGATAGCATTGTCCATTGTAACTTTTCCCAGTCCATCGAAGAGCAACTTCGTCAGTTTTGGCTTCTCGAAGAGGTACCTAAACCTCTTGATACGCGCACAGAGGAGGAGCAAGCTTGCGACAAACATTTCGTCGAAAATACAAAGCGCAATAACGACGGACGGTTTGTAGTAGGTATTCCGTTTAAACTACCTCCTGAAAGTTTGGGTACTAGCCGAGAACTAGCTGAAAAGCGATTTTACGCGGTAGAAAAACGGTTGTCACGTGACACCAATTATAAGCGTTTGTATAGCGAGTTTATGCGCGAATATTGTGATTTAGGTCACATGAATCGCATTGTGAACATTTCAAAAACGCATTATTTTATGCCACACTTCGGAGTCTACCGGGGAAGTAGTACGACCACAAAGTTGCGAGTAGTCTTTGATGCCAGCGCGCCTACCGCATCTGGTAAGTCATTCAATGACATACAGATGGTGGGGCCGCCAATACAAGGCGATCTCTTTTCCATACTACTCCGATTTAGGCAGCACAGATACATTGCATGTGGTGACGTCGAAAAAATGTACCGACAAGTTCTTGTTAATCCTGACCACCGTAATCTTCAATTGATACTTTGGCGTGAAGATTCCACGCGTCCCTTAGATAGTTATCAGCTCAATACCATTACTTATGGAACAAGTTCCGGGCCTTTTTTGGCAGTCAGGTGTCTTAAACAGTTGGCTAATGAGTGTGATGACATTGATGTAAAGCAGTCCATCTGTGAAGATATGTATGTCGACGATTACATATCAGGTAGAGATAATAAGGAAAAACTGTTACAATTATGTAAAAAGGTATCTGAAGTTTTACGGGGTGGGTGTTTTCCATTACGCAAATGGTTATTTAATTTTAAATGCGATATTTCATAAACATCATTGGATAGTTCTAAATCACTAGCTCTTACAGAAAGTAGTCACAATAAAACATTGGGTTTAAATTGGTACAACTTAACAGATGAGTTATATTTCAATACGCAACTTATAAACAAAAGCGAACCGATAACGAAACGATCTATATTGTCATCTATTTCTCAAATATATGATCCATTAGGGCTGCTTAGTCCTATGACAATGACAATGAAAGTAATCTTGCAAAAACTATGGCTGTTAAGGCTAGATTGGAATACTTTAGTGCCTCATGATATTGCTAAAATCTGGACTAACTTTGTTAATAATTTAAGCTTACTCGACTCATTGCGAGTGAAGCGACACGTTATGTTATGTGAACCCAAACGTATCGAACTGCATATCTTCACAGATGCGTCACAAGTAGCTTATGGTGCGTGTGTTTACGTGCGCACTATTAACAGTGACGGAGTAGTTTCAGTCAGGTTGTTATGCTCTAAGGGCAAGGTTGCACCCCTGAAAACATTAAGTATTCCACGTCTGAAGCTAACTGCTGCATTCATCGGTGCAAAATTGTTCCATACGGTTCGTGAGGCACTGCGCTGTTCATTCGATTCCGTAACTTTTTGGTCAGACTCTACTATACCTTGGTTGGCTCCGAATGGCTCCAAACGTCTTACAAACGTTTGTGCAAAATCGTGTGGTTGAAATACATGAACTGACCAGGGGGATACCGTGGTGTCACATCAGCGGAAAAGAAAACCCAGCTGATTTGTTGTCGCGGGGTGTTAGTTTAGACAATTTAATTTCCAATGATTTGTGGTGGCAAGGACCGCAATTTCTTCTCGATCCTGAATTTGATTTTACCGCACACAATAATTCAGTAAATTGAGACGTAGAGGAATTGCCAGAATTAAAACCCCTTAAAACATACAGCACATTCGTAAGTGACCATTTGTCTATTGATAATAGTTTGTTTCCATTTCACAGATTTTCTCAATACAATCGTATTAAGCGGTCATGCGCATGCCTATTGCGTTTCATTTTTAATATTCAAAATAAAAACATTAGACGTAGTGGAAATTTAACTGCAGAGGAATTACAAGAATCCGAATTTTTGTTGGCAAGATTAAGCCAATTAGAGTCATTTCCCAAAGAACATAAAATATTATGTAAAGATGGTCGCTTTGATAAAAAGAATTGTTTATCTCAACTTAATTTATTTATAGACAAAAGCAAATTAATCAGAGTTGAAGGTCGTTTAACTAATTCTAAAGATTTTACATTTGACAAAAAGTATCCTATTTTATTATCAAGCAAGCATGCATTTACAATTTTATTATTTCGACATCAACATCGACTGATGTTGCATGTAGGACCACAGACACTGCTTTTCAGTCTCCGAGACATGTGGTGGCCACTTAGAGGTAGAAATCTCGCAAGGAAAGTAATTCGTGAGTGTGTCACGTGTACTCGTTTTAAGGGTAAAACATTTTCTCCCATTATGGGTAACCTACATGTGGAAAGGATTACAGATGGTTTTCCTTTCTTACACTGCGGAGTTGACTACGCAGGTCCAGTATACATACTGAACCGCAAGGGTAGGGGAGCTAAAACCAGTAAAGCTTACATTTGTGTTTTTGTCTGTTTTGCTACGCGGGCAATACATTTAGAGTTAGTAACTGATCTAACCTCTGAAGCTTATTTAATGACTCTTAAACGTTTCATTTCACGTCGTGGAAAACCACAACAAATATTTTCAGATAACGGGAGAAATTTTGTAGGATTGAAAAATGACTTTGAAAAATTCTTAAAGAACTGTTCTTCAGACGTTATCGAATACGCTAACAGTCAATCGAAAATTTTCGATTTGGACCTCCATATGGGGCTCATTTTGGTGGAATAATGGAGGCAGGTGTAAAATCATGTAAACATCACCTCTTGAGGGTTGTGGGTAATGCACATCTGACATACGAGGAATTTAGTACTGTTCTTACGCAAGTTGAAGCCATGCTTAATTCCCGTCCAATAACTCCTCTGTCTTCGGACCCGCACGATTTGCTTCCATTAACACAACCGTCCGAAGTCGCTAGTGCAAGCAAGACGTGTTACTGCTTTCTTTGTAAATAAAAATTAAAAAAGTGGTGAAAAAGTGATCAAATCTATCATATCTATATATCAAAATACTCAGTAAGTGACACTCTATCTGGAAATATACTTGTAAATAACTATTGTCGTTTTAAAAACAGTGATAAGTGATAAAAACATTGATTAGAAAACCGTTTATGTTTAAATGTGTGAACTACTTTATGCAAAGTGAACAAAGGATTAGACTTTGACCTCATTAGCGTTGAAGAATCGGCAAAATTATACCTACAATAGCTACAATACACAGGCATAATCTACCTGGTCTGTTCGAGTAGCCGTGGCTGAGTGGTTTACCTATCCCACTAATTTTTACCTCACAAAATGATGGTGGGTTCAAATCCAATATAAAACGAAGAATCTTTTTGGCATTTCATCAAAACGTTTTATAAAACAGTTTTTTAAAGAAAATAATTTTGAAGCAAATAATATTTTTAATGGAATAATCTTATTGTAATTGTTATTTTTTTTTCAATTGAAATGGAATCGCAGAATGTGACACTGAGGAAAAATAAAAAGATCTTGAGTGAGTCTCTAAACTCGTCTTTTATATCCACTGAATCAGATTACTTGGGCAAAAGTTTGCCAGATTTATCGTCTGGACATCTGTTGTGCGAAGAAAAAGAACGATTCCACAGTAAAATTACAAAGCTGGAGCAAGAATTAGAAATAGCTCATGCCGAGATTGACAATTTGGTCAGAGAAAATAATGATTTGCAACAGGAATCGCATGACCAACGTAAGCAAATTATGCATCTCAAAAATATATATTCAGGTTTACCCCATACTCCAATGACGACAAGTTCCGTGAAAAAATCAAAAAGGTTGCGGCGATCGTTTATGGAACAACAAAAAATGAACTCGAGTAGTGCTGATCTGCAATTACATCCAGATAGCGTCGATGTTACTACTGCAACTGTACTATCTATGCAGCAGTCTATTACAAAACTGGAACAACAACTGGCTGAATCAAAGATTGAAATAGATACCCTTAACAGTAGGATCCACCGTTTACAGCAATGTTCACATAGCATTTGTAGTGAATCCATCGGACCCCCTCCTCCAAGTGGAACCATGTATCCACTAGTGCAAGAAAAAAACAAGCTATGTATCCTTTCAAACAGTGTGCGCAATTGCCCAATTAAAACTATCGAAGATACATTCGGCAATCATTTTAATTACTGTCGTTACGTGTTGCCTAACTGTAGCATAGAGCGCCTGTTAGATAGCATTAGCAATAAGTTACTTAACTTTAACTTTAATGACTATTGTATTATTATGCTGGGAAATCAAGATTTTAAAACTTCAGCTAACTTCACAGAAATGCTAGGATTAATTAAGAAATCCCTAGAACATATAACATATACGAATATTGTAATATGCAGCCCGACCTACATCTGTGGCGCTCCCATATGCAATTATAAAATAGAGTCATTCAATAATCTCCTGTACAAAGACCTACGGAAGGACAATAGCTATGCCTATTACTTTGACTCTAACAGTTATCTATCTTTTGACATGTTTTCAAGTATTACTGGACAAATCAACGCTAAAGGTATTAAACATCTGTTCTATAATATCATGGAAAATATAAAAACGGATTTATCCATATTATATTCATCTTCAATTATAACGAAACAAAACAATAATGCTTGTCAGACTCAGTTTTTTCGTGAAACATAATCCCTGTAAAAATAATAAAACCACAATTGCTAATCCTAAAATTAGTACAAAAAAAAGTAATAAAATGCAAGTAAAGAAAATTATGATTATCTATCAAAACATACGTGGGGTTCGTACAAAAACCCATACATTTTACAATAGTGTTAGTCTGTGTTCCTATGATATCATAGCCATCACTGAAACATTTCTAAACACCTCAATATATGATGCTGAATTATTCCCTTCTAATTATATAGTACTAAGAAAGGACCGTACCGGCGATGTCGGCTGGGGTGGGGTCCTGTTAGCGGTAAGGGACTGTTACTCTGTTAAAAGAATTACTGATGTTGACAATTTAACCGAAGACAAAGAACTTTTGTTTGCTCTGGTGACATGGAAAAATATAAAAATGCTTATATGTGTTGTGTATCTACCACCGAGTTATAATAGTAATCAGTATCTAAACGTTTTATCCTGTATTGAATGTGCGATCGTTGCATACCCTAGCTGTCAGTTAGTGGTATTAGGTGATTTTAATTTGAAATCCTGTAGTTCTAGTGTTAAAAATCAATTCAATGACTTTATGGATTATTGTAAACTATATCAATGTAATAGTATATCGAATAAATATGGATCTATCTTGGACTTAGTTTTAACTACTTCTAACCCAAATGATATCGCTATAAGTAGAGCTATTGAACCTTTAGTGCCGTTGGATGCCTATCACCCTGCTTTGGAGATAATATTTAGTGTAAAAGTTAGAAAAGTAGTCATGAAAAATCAGCCTAAAACACAAACTTTGAGTGTCTCCTCTGAATGGAATTTTCGTAAGGCAGACTTCCACGGTTTATATGCGGACATTGCCAATATAGACTGGACTGACCTAGTACATCAGAGTGATACTAATGTAGCTGTAGACTTACTCTACGGGAAGCTAAACTCCGTTATCAATATCCATGTGCCTGTCAAAAAAAATGTCATCAATCAAAAATACGAATACCCTGTGTGGTACACTAGTGACATAATACGGTATATAAAACTAAAGTACTTTAATTTAAAAAAGTTCAAAGCATTTGGTTTGGAATTTAATAGGGAATTATATAGATTTTACAGAACTAAAGTTAAAAACCTTACTAAAATAGCTTATAAAGCATATATAAACCAGGTTCAGAATAATATTGCTTCTGAGCCGTCTAGTTTTTGGCAATTCATCAAAGAAAAACGTAGCAATAGACAGCAAACTGGACAGTACATCTTCAATGGCACCATGGTTGAGGGACAGTGTGCGGTAAATGCATTTGCACAGTACTTTAGCTCAGTTTTTCATGCAAATGTACCGCAGTTGGACCCGGAAGACGCAAAACGGAATGCAGCTATCTTGGATTATCAGTCCAATATTAGTTTAAATAGCATTCAACCTGCCGATATAAGATATGCAGTTCGCCGTCTCAAAAGTAAGTCCGCTTACGGCCCAGATAACATACCGGCGTTCTTAGTTAAGGACTGTTTGCGCGCTCTAACAGAACCACTCTCACATGTTTACAATCTTTCTCTCGAGCACGGTATATACCCCAAAATGTGGAAGGTTTCTAGAGTGACGCCAATAACTAAGGGAGGATCATCGAATGATGTAACAAACTTTAGACCTATTGCAATATTGTCCGTATTTGGCAAAGTGTTTGAAACTATAATCAACAATCATGTATGTAGACAAATAAGCACATACTTATGTAATTGCCAACACGGATTTCGGCCTGGGCGCTCTGCCTTGACCAACCACATAAACTATGTGGATTATTTATCCACCAAGGTAGTCGCGGGATGTCAGGTAGACGCGGCATATTTTGACTACAAAAAGGCGTTCGATCTCGTAGATAATGATATACTTTTAGCCAAGTTTGTAACTATGGGGTTTTGTGGAAAACTGCTAACCTTAATGGCAAGTTATCTGAGTGATCGCAGGCAATATGTCAAGGTAGGACAGCATAGGTCCGGGGAGTATTATACTCGTTCTGGGGTGAGCCAGGGTAGTACTCTTGGACCAACTTTATTCCTCATCATGATTAATGACCTGCCTGATGTCATCCGTTCTGCTGAGTGCCTGATATTCGCAGACGATCTCAAGCTATATCTTTCTGTTACCAGCACTGAAGACTGTCAGGCACTGCAGTATGATATCGATTCAGTTGACGCGTGGAGTGAATTAAATAAGCTGCCTCTCAATGTCGCAAAATGTAAGATTATCACTTTTAGCCGGTCTCGAAATCCTATCGTTAATGGTTACAAACTGGCTGGCACAACATTGGAGCGCGTTAACACCATACGTGACCTAGGAGTTATTATGGATACCAAAATCACTTTTCATGACCACATAAGGCAAATATCAAAGGATGCAAATAAATCTTTAGGATTTATAATGAGGACCACATTTGATTTTACAAATGTTCAAGCTATCAAGCTACTCTATAACGCATATGTACGTAGTAAGCTTGAGTACAATGCAATTGTTTGGAGTCCTAAGGAGCAATTGTATCAACTTATGGTGGAAAAAATCCAGCGTAAGTTCGCCCGGTACTTATATAAACGAACGTACGGATACTACCCATTTCTGTACCCATCTATGTTTGTATCAGGAATGGTTGGACTAGATACATTACAGTTTCGTAGACACTTTATGCACATCACACATTACCACCAACTATTAAACAATAAGGTAGACAATCCCGCAGTACGAGAGAGTATTTATTTGTATGTACCAGACAAATATCTGCGTGGATGTGGTCGGCGACAGCATCAATTGCTAACCTACCCAGTATCGCATCGCTCTCCTCAAGCACACAATAGCCCTACTGCTAGAGCAGTCGTGCACATTAATAGCTTTCTGCAGAATAGTCCAGATACAGACATATTTTTTGATAGACCCTGTGTAATTACTGAGAAATTTATATTGTACATTAATAATTTGTGACATTGAATGTAATTTAATAATGTGAAATTTACAAATTGACCTATGAATTCATTGTATTATGTGATATTAAGATATATATAATTTAATTACTATACTACACAAACCATAGACCTATATTAAGTTGTAAGTTTGAAATCTGAATTATTCTTGTGTTTTATTATATTGTTTATGTGTATTATGAAATTGTAATTTATGTAAATTCAGCATGCAAGCGATTTGGTTACGACACTGTGAGTTTGCATTGCTTAATAAATAAATAAATTAAGCCCGGGGCACTTCCTTATTGGCCGTCCGTTAACCGCGCCTGTTGGTCCCGATGGAGCAAAGAATACATTTCCGAAATGCAAATACGAAACAAGTGGCAGTCTCAGGGCACAGATCTACGAGCTGACACATTGGTTATTATAAAAGAAGACAACTCTCCGCCGTTGAAGTGGCAACTTGGACGTATCATCCGTACATGCCCTGGCAAAGATGGTGTATCCAGAGTTGCTGATGTTCGCACTGAAAAAGGCATCATCCGACGTGCTTTCTCCAAGTTGTGTCCATTGTTGGAAGCTGCTTCTTCCAACGCCGGGAGAATGTTGGCGCCATAAATTCAAATATGAACTGTGAATGATCCTCGCGCGCGGTAACCAATGGGAGCGCTTCCCCGAGTGTCGTGCGAGGGCAGCCATTTTGAAAAAATAGACTTTTACGTGTGATTTTACGAAGGTTATACAGGCGGCCGCCTGAATTAAATATAATCTCAGTGTTTAGTGTATAAGATTAACTTTTAGACTTTTAGTGCTATTGTTGTGTTAATATGAACGAGCGTCGACGCACGTGAGTAACAAAATATCAAACAATAGTATATATTACTTTATCATTTTAATAAAATTTATTAGCACTAATTAAAGGCAATTTGCCTGGATAAATGCAAATGCACCTAGAAAGCTGATTTTTGGATATGTTGTAGAGAAAGTCACGGCCCTAGATTTGCAGGTCTGTGTAACTCAGAGGAGATGCACGCGTGGTACGTCGAGAAAAGTAACTGTCGTGGCATGTCCTTCCTACGGAACTCCTCTGTATATAAAAATCGGTTGAGTAGTTTAGTCGTCAAGGCGAAACATACAGACAGCGTTAATTTGGAATTTATAATATAAATAACTAGCTACAGCGCGCGGCTCCGCCAACGAGTTTTAAACTACCGCTTTACCATTTTTATTAAGATCAGTTCAGTAGTTGAGCCGTGAAAGCGTGTATACCAACAGACAGTTACTTTCGCATTTATAATATTAGTAAGATTATATTAATAAGCAACATTTAACACACCTGCTTTTATGTCTTCTTCTTTGCATGAATATGTAGAAATAATATGTATTGAAGGTAGGCGTATGTCAGCACGACGCTGACATTGGTATGTTGGCGCTGGAGCCGGTGTAGCCGCTGGAGCCCTTTGAGTGGTTTTCTTGGCGAAATATGTCAATGGCCGACAGTCATCCAGCGTAAATTTTATTTTTTCCATTCGGCGATATTGAATTTAAAATCCTCCAGTGTGATAAAAGAATAATTCAACTAAATGGTGAATGTGTACCAGTAAAAGGTGCATGTTGGTTAGAGCTTGAATATCCTAACAGTAAGAAATATACTGTTAAATTTATTATAATTAAAGGAAATGTTCCCACTTTAATTGGCTGTAGAACATGTTTAACCTATAATTTTGTTTCAGCAAACTCTAATCTAGTAAATGTCAAAGTCAAAGTCAAATAAAAAAAAATCTAATGCATTAAAACCAATTACCTTATTATAAATTATAGGTAATTTACAGGAAAATAATCTAACTAAAAATAATAATAAAATAATAATAATAATAATTTATTTACGTAAAAAGAATAATGCAGTAAGTACAAAAAAATACACTAATTATTAGAAGTACATTAATAGTAATGACTCATTTACTACAGTTAAAGTGGGTGTGGTTCTGTTCTCCTAGCTAGGTTACAGAATAACCTGTGTGAAGGAGTGACAGTGCCGTTCCCCTATTGTTGGAATACAATAGTCAGTAGGCAGTACAGTTTAGCATTTATGACAAAGTTGTATACAATAACAATAAAAATAAAGTAAGGAAAACCGAAAAAAAGAAATGAGAAATAAATCAACTTAGAAATAAATAGTTACATTAAGTGTGTGTGTAGGTGTGTGTGTGTGTGTGTAAGTGTGTGTGTGTGTGTAGGTACAGTCGCAACCAAAAGTCCATAAGCAATCTCAAAAGGCAATAGTTTGAAGTGTAGTTTGACTTACGACCTTCTATTTCCAAGAAATAGACACATGTTGTTAACAAATAATTGTATTTCATAATTTCATCCACAATGTAAGTGACAAGATGGCCGAGCGGTTAAGGCATGCAGATAAAATAGATGCGATTATCAATTCACCGCAGGTTCAAATCTCACTTGGTTACTTTTATACTTTTTGAAGTTTTTACTCGATTAGAAGGAATGGGATATAGTATTCTTTATCTTGTTCACTTTGTTCACACATTTGTAAATATATAGAAAATGTATGGGGTTTGATGGTGCAAAGGTGGGAGTCACGGGATGAAAGGTGTATACAGCAGTTAAAAACCCATTGCATGGAAGTGTGGGAAAATTTAAGAGGAACCAGTATATGTGCTAATATTTTGGGTCCATGCGCAAACGTCTACTTGACTGCATTGAAAACAATGGCGGTTATACGAAATATGAATAATGTTATAATTATTTAAGATTAATTTAAGATGTTGTGGTTTTACTAATAAGACGCTGTAACTGAATATTAGCACTTCTGTAAATATTTAATGATCTTCAATGGAGGTTTAGTTTCCTTCTTCTTTTCGTCAAGACAAGCTGTAACTTCAATACATTTATTGTGACGTTACATTAAAAAAAACATCGTCATAAAGTGTAAATCATAATATTAGTCTTCAATAAACGCTGCTGTATACCAATACCTATTATAAGTGGGTATCAACAATTATATTTTTGTTATTAGAACATCCTGTCCTTGTTGTCATTGTGAATCAATTTAGTAATATTTGTAGGTATTATCAATGTTATGAATTGACTAAATGGGTTACAATAAAAAATCTTATAAACGGTTACAAGGGAACTTTTTTATTTAGGTAGGAATGTAACGTCACAATTCTCTTTAAAATGTATTAATTGTATAAATAAATAAAACGAATAAACATTTTTACCATCATTCAACATAACTTTTTTATTTCTACCTTACAACAATGACAATTAAAAAAACGTAAGTAGTTTAATAATAATAACATATTTAATTTATTAGTTATTATATTAATCAAAAATCTTATAAACGGTTACAAGGGCACTTTTTTTAATTTAAGTAGGAATGTGACGTCACAATGCTCTTAAAAGTTTATTAATTGTATAAATAAATAAAACGAATAAACATTGTTATCATCATTCAGCGTGACTTTTTTTTTTTCTACCTTACAAAAATGAAAATAAAAATAAAAAATTACATAAATAATTAAATAATAATGACATATATTAACTTATTAGTTATTATATCAATATGTAACTATTTATGTATTGTATACATGTATTGTATCGCAATTTAAGCATGAATACCTAACAAGTTTGTGCTTAAAATATTACAAATATTATTATGATTTTGTAAAAACAAAATACAACCACAATTCAACTAAGCTTCAAACTCAGATTTAGTTGATAGTGATCCCAATGTTTACCCGATATAGCTACCTGCTCATGATAGATAGATGCGAATTCAAAGAACCGGTCGCCACTGTGACGCGTTTAGTACGAATGCGACAACATTTCATTAGTGTGTGTTATCTTATAAACTGTTAAACACGCAAGCGACTTCGTTAGTGTGTGTACTGGCTGTATCGGGCTCGTACCGTTCATAGCAATGTAATCCTTAGCGTGCCTATGGACTTCTGAGCGTTTACTGTATGTGGGTGTGTGTGTGTGCGTGCGTGAGAGTAAGTGTGTGAGCGCGTGCATGATTGTGTGTGTTGAATTGGCATACTTCTAAACATAGTTTGTTATAAATTGTTCAGTTTCGTCGTATGACAGAGTAAGTAATAACGAGTGAACCGTATTTTTGCAAATATATTTTGTATCTCCAAATACAGGACATATTTTATTGATTTTGTTGTATAACCAAGGTCCAAGGTAATAGAAAAATCTCTTGGCGAAGGATGTCCGAACAGTTGGAAGAGAACAAATTTTGTCTTTCCTTCGTTTGTTTACAGTTACGTAAGATGTTTCAGAAGAACAACTTGTAATATAAAATGGTGCCTTACGTTCAATACTTCAAGTTTTTGGTACAGCTCATTAGTTGGGAACATAATCGGTCGAAAAGTAGCGACTTTTAGTACAGCTCTGTGCGCTATCTCGAGTGGTTTTATTATGGTTTTCGCGGCACCACCCCAGCACGAAATGCAATAAGTGACAATAGATTGACACAAGGCAAAATAGACACAGCGAATAACTGTTTGATTAGCAATGTGGAGAAGTGTCTTAAAAATATATATTAACTAGTTGCCGCCCGCGGCTCCGCCCGCGTGGTATGTCAATTAAAAGTAGCCTATATGTTAATCCAGACTATAAGCTACATGTGTGCAAAATTTCATCGAAATCGACCCGGTAGTTTTGGCGTGAAAGAGTAACAAACATCCATCCATACATCCATACTTACAAACTTTCGCCTTTATAATATTAGTAAGGATTTACGTACTCTGCCCGTAAGAGTTATAATATGAGATCTGAAGTTTAGTGTCTTATCTAATATAATGCCAAGATATTTTATGTGGTCTACGGCCTTTAAGGATGGACAATCACAAGGGGCTTGTGTATTAGTGAAACATGAGTGAGCGGTCAAAGTTATTGGAGTGCGTGATTGAGAGGCTGTGCTGATTGAAAATGTAAGGAAGTTGGTTTTAGCGATGTTTAGTGTTAGAGTGTGTGTATGAAGCCAATTTAACGTTGTGTTAAATGCTGTTTGTGTTCGACGACGATGTCACGAAACGAGCTTCTGTGACATTGCTGTGACCTTGTGAGCCGTGTTAGACAAAGGAACAAGTTATCGAGTAACATCGCTACCTACTCGTTACTGCAGCCGTCAATCTATATCAGTGCAAAACATTACTAAAATTCAGTATCATCTTTATCAACCTCCGTGGAAGAGTGGTGGGCAGGCCGCATAGAACATTTTTATTTTGTTTTGCACCCGGTTCGATTCCCAGTTCAAACTTTCTTTTTGAAATTCCTAAATTATCGAACTTACGTATCTTTTTGTTATTGCAAGAAGAAAGTGTAATATTTTCCAAGAATATAGATAAAAAATACATTGTAAAATCCAATAAAAATCATCATGTCTTTGCTTCGCTCACCCGATAATAAGTGCCTCTCTGATACGGATCTGAGTATAGCGCCAGGACCATTCTGCGAGCAAAATGTAACTTCACGTAAGCGCAAACAGCCGGAATCTGAACTCACGCAGGCGATTAATACAATCAGCGCTGATCTGAAAAATATCCTAGGCGAGTGGCGCCATGACTTAGATTCCAAATTATCCGTTATAACAGATAATGTCACAAACATCAAGTCTGATTTGGCCGTTTTAACTCAAGTCTCTTCGGAAATAAAAAATGAAATGCAACTTTTGAGGACGGAACAAACAAAAATTAAGCAGCAAGTTTTGGAATTGGATCAAAAAAACAAAACATTAACCCAAGAAATAGCAGATATCCGAACGTCACTCCAATTCACTACTGATCAACAAGATGACATTCGACAACAAATGCAAAGTAAGGAAAGTTGCAACTCGGCTGACTACCAAAATACCTTATCTAGGCTTGTAGCAAAAATTGATAACATGGAGCAAACGGCCAGAGAGTGCAATATTGAGCTATGCAACATACCAGAAAAACGGAACGAAAACTTGTTGACGATATTCGAAGACATATGTGCGAAAGTCAAATTCAATATTAGTCAAAAGGATATTCTCGCCATACATCGAGTTCCTCACGCTCTTCAGAACGACAAGCCCAAAAATATCATAATTAAGATGACATCACGTATAATAAGGGATAACGTTCTCAGCGCCTGGAGATTGTCTAAGGGTTTGAAAGCCGAGCAAATTGGTTTCTCTAATTCCACACTACCGATATTCGCGCATGAGCACTTGACCCTTAAAAATAAGCAGTTATTTCGAAAGTGTCGCGAAGCAGCCGCTAAATGCAACTTCAAGTTTGTATGGGTCAAAAATGGTACCATTCTTGCCAGGGAGAAAGAAGGAGCGCGAGCTATCGCTATCAAGTCGCATCAGGACATCGGTAAAATTAAATCCATCTCTTCACCGACCAATGCGATCGTTCCCAATACAAAAGCCCTATAAATACAACACTAAATGTAATGCAACTTATTATTTGTTTGTGTCCGTCTATAATTATCTAACTTACTTAATTGTTCATCGTATATTTTTTAATTCTAACCCCAAGTTTATTAACATGTTTCTAAATCTGATCGCGTTGTACATTAGTGATCGCCGCATGATATTTTTTAGGAATTGTATAGGTTTTGTAGCTTTATTAACAAACTGTATAAGTCTAGAGAAATATTCACCAAATCTGTTTGATAATAATAATATTGTAATAATTGTTATATTAAAACTAAGCCGTCAATCGTTTAGCTATAACCGTTTTTTAATGTTGTATACAGTTCGTGTAGAATGTTTACCGGTGCATTGTATGTACGCCTACTGTAATTGCTTTTGCAAAAATATCTCATACACATGTAGTACTCTATTTATCAATGGCTGATAACAACCTTACAATCTTTTATGAAAATTGTCGAGGCCTCCGAACCAAACTGCATGTTCTATACATGAACATATTATCTAACTGCTACCATATTATAATATTGACCGAGAGTTGGTTAATCCCAGATATTCTTGACGCTGAATTCATTGATCAGCGATATATAGTGTACTAGCTTCCGCCCGCGGCTCCGCCCACGTGGTATGTCAATTAAAAGTAGCCTATATGTTAATCCAGACTATAATCTACATGTGTGCAAAATTTCATCGAAATCGACCCGGTAGTTTTGGCGTGAAAGAGTAACAAACATCCATCCATACATCCATACTTACAAACTTTCGCCTTTATAATATTAGTAAGGATAGGTGCGACCGCGACCGCGTAGCTACCGGTAAAAAAGAGGGTGGTGGGACTCTTGTTGCGGTATTTAGAGGATTACACTCAGTTGGAATATCTCCCATAGTTTCTCTGCATAATAACATTGAACACGTTTTGGTACGCTTACCTAGTTCGACTAGAGGAAAATTCCAACTTATTAGTGCTGTTTATATCCCGCCCAAAACCGCTGTATACGTATATAAGACCTTTTTCGAAATGATTGATAATTATGTACAAGAAAGCGACATCGAATATTTCTATCTTATTGGTGACTATAACCTGCCAGACATCATCTGGTCTGACCACTCTACTTCACCTAGCAGGCTAACATGTAGTGGCACTTTTGGCATTGTTGGACATATTAACACGTTTATGTCATTGCATAATGCACATCAATATAATGTGTATCGTAACATGTGTGGCAATATTCTCGACCTACTCATAAGTAATAATGAATGCACTGTACATAAACCTACTGATCCTTTACTGCCACCTGACCCTTACAACCCACCATTTACCATTTTAATACCCTTTCAAACAAAACTTAGCAATATGATACGCAATACAGGTAAAAAATACAATTATTTTAAGGCTAATTATGATGACATAAATAAAGAGCTCTCAGAGATGGACTGGGCATCCATTCTTAACAATCTACCAATCAATGAATCGGTACAAATGTTTTATAACATTGTTTTTTCTATAATTAAAACACATGTACCACAGACAGTCATTAGGTCCTCAAAGTTTCCGACATAGTTTTCGCCTTCGCTTATACATATGTTTAAGAATAAGGCCAAGGCTTGGGCAAAATGGAAAAATTATGGTAACCTCAGAGATTATGAGCAGTTTTCAATTTATAGAGCGAGATTCCAGGTGGAATGTAAAAATTGCTACTCCAGATATATGAATACTGTCGAAGAGAGTATCAAAGGTGATGTAAAATACTTTTGGAAATTTATACACAACAGAAAATCGTCACCAAGCTTTCCTTCAACTATGCATTTTCAAAATCACAGAACTAACAAGCCTGATGAAATCTGCCAATTGTTTTCAAATTTCTTTACGTCGGTGTACGAACCTACTACATTAACAAACAG
Organism: Hypena proboscidalis; assembly: GCA_905147285.1. Classification (NCBI taxonomy): domain Eukaryota; kingdom Metazoa; phylum Arthropoda; class Insecta; order Lepidoptera; family Erebidae; genus Hypena; species Hypena proboscidalis. Next base: position 1,216,911 of record CAJHVD010000003.1, read on the forward strand.
TTCGCGACCTACGGAATCTGACGCCGACAACTGTTCTATTATAGGTACTTTTACTTTTACAGTTGAGCAGGTTTTTAATGCAATTAAATCTCTTGATGTATCGAAGGGTCAAGGTCCTGATATGCTACCTGTATTCTTTCTTAGAAGTACCGCTAAAAATCTTTGTTTACCCTTACAAATTATATTTAATCAACCAATCTCACAAGGAGTTTTCCCTGAATCATGGAAATTAGCAAATTTAACACCAGTTTATAAAACAGGCTCGAAGAAGGATGTCGAAAATTATCGTCCAATTTCCATATTATCAGCTCTACCAAAGCTTTTTGAGAGACTCGTTCATGACAAGTTATACCCCTTGCTACACGGCGCTATTATTGAACAACAACACGGTTTTGTCAAAAAAAGATCAACAGTAACAAACCTAGTCACTTATTCAGACTATTTGTTTAATAGTATGGACAGTGGCACTCAGGTGGACGCTGTCTATACGGACTTTCGTAAGGCCTTTGACAAGGTTGACCATGAGTTGTTACTGAGCAAAATTGCATACAATGGTATACGCGGGGATCTTCTGCGATGGTTTTCTTCGTATATTTCTAACAGAACACAGAGAGTAGTGGTGAATGGCTTTCATTCTTCTACTATTACTGTTACATCCGGTGTCCCTCAGGGATCGATCTTAGGACCTCTTTTGTTCGTAATTTATATCAATGACATTAGTGAATGTTTTCAAAATTCAAAATTTTTACTTTATGCAGATGATTTAAAAATATTTAGGCCAATCAAAAATATAAGTGACTGCCACGCATTGCAAGAGGACCTCGATCGATTAACGGAATATTGCATTTGTAATAAATTACAGCTTAGTATCGCTAAATGCTTTTGCATTAGTTTTACCAAAAATAGAATTAATTTTAGTACCCCTTACTCTTTAAATAACACACCTTTAAACCGGGTTACTACCGTGCGAGATCTTGGTGTTCTGTTTGACGATAAACTCCACCTTGACAAACACATAGATGCTATTGTAGGCAATGCGTGGCGCATGTATGGCTTCGTTATGAGATCGACCACCGAATTCAGACGCCCAAATACTTATTTACACCTATTCAAGTCATTAATAAGATCCCAATTAGAATATGCAGTTGCGGTTTGGAGCCCTTACTACGATAAATACTCATTGGAATTAGAAAAAATTCAAAGAAAATTTTTGAAAGCTATGCACTATCGTTGTTTTCACGCCTCTTTACATTATGTGGACCTGCTTAAACGATACAATTTGACGTGCCTCGAGAACCGGCGAATATTTCTTGATAATATGCTTTTGTATGACATGTGTAATAATGGTTACGATTGCTCGGCTATTTGTAATAGAATATGTTACTTGGTTCCTAGAACAGTACTAAGACGCGAAGTGCGTACTCAGCCCTTATTTGCTGTTACTTCATGTCGTACTAATGCCGGCTTCCGAGCCCCGCTTCGTCGTCTCATGAATTAGATTAGATATTTTCTCTTTGTCTCCTGGACAATTTCGCAAACTTGCTTTACAAACAACAAGGGAGTTAGTTGTTTCCTCCTAGGCTTAAAATCTTTATGTACAGAGAAATATACATATAGTGTCTTAAATTAAATTAGACTCATAACTAAAATATATTTTGGACTTTTGTATGTACAAAAGTATTCCTAATAATAATAATAATTTTTAGTGTTATTAATATAGTCGTGTTACTATAATAGCACGTACGACTACTTACATATATTTTTCAATGTATTTTGTGAATAACGTTGTGGATTGCACAGTTGTCATTCTTTTTAAGTACTCTATATGTGTATCATTTATTGTGTAATTGTTTGTTGTTCCTAATAAATAAAAATAAAATAAAAATAAAAATATGTTGTTAAAAAATATACAGAGAAATTGTCTTTTTGAAATTATCTTAACAACGTTATTTTATTCCGCAAGGAATGAAAAAAATACAGGCTGTACATGAATATAATTATAATAAAATAAAGACTTTTCCCCTATCTTATTTGGTTTTATTTATTAAATCCTGCATTCCCTCAAACATCCAGATATCCTAGTAAACGAGCAATTCTTATGCAGGACGGCTCATTTATATCGGTCAGTACTGAAAATGTAATTATGAATCATGATCTCTAAAATACCGTTTTGTGGTTTAAATACCGACTTCCCCATACTGATCGATATAAATGACTCACCCTGTATATGCCCGTGGGCTTATTCGCTATTTGAGATTTTGGTTTCTTAACAAATAGTTTCTGTCAATTAGTAATTCTTTCACTCAAAACATGCATTTTTGACATAACGAAACCACGGATTACTCTCCTGGTTACTTGCCTGTTATTAATACTTACGCTTAAAAACTCATTTCGAAATAGCAAAAAATCAGAGTGCGTGTTATTAATAATGGCTTACGACAATAGGCAAAACTGAATGGAAATGACCAATTTGTAAATTATCAACTGATATTAAATTATTTCTTATTAAATAGGACGAGGAATATACAAATTTATCCACTTTTATTGTTGTGTTATAGTTTTAATAGAAGTAAAAATTATTTTGTTTTACAGTTTTTTACTGAGTTGTGGCGCGCACTCTATTAGTTAATGATGTTTATCTGTGGTTGAAATCACTTGAGTCGTAATAAAAAGTTTAATGGTTTTATTAATAATAGCTAATCCATAGATATAATAGAATTTAAAATTATAAATGCCTGTCGAACACATTTAAGAAAAATCAATAAGAGGAGACTAGAACAGCAGTAGAAGCCGAAACATATTTTTTGGATTTTGTCTGCCTGTATAATTATGTTAATAATTATGCTCCTTACAAGTAAATAAAATAAATTTTGTAGATGAAATTTGGGATAGATTTTTTCGAAATGTAACTCCCAAAGGGGGTAAATTAGGCAGGTTTTTCAATTTTGAAAGATATAATAACTCAGAAATATCGAAATTAACGGGGACGAAGCCACGGGCAGAAGCTATTTAACAATAAAATAATACTTTTTAAACTACATTTGAAATTGATGTAAAGAGTGAAATATGACTTCTACATTTTTAAAAATATATTTTTGCAGAAAAATATAAAATTGCTGACTGCCACTTAAAAAAAAAAAAGAAAAATATTTTTAGTATTAAAACAGAGGTGAAATTTGCGGCCGCTTACCGTGAGGTTTCGCCAGCTATAAAGAGTATAAACACAAAATCATAAAAATTTAGTTTTTGGGCTTTCAATATTTAACTTGAACATCCTAACTACTTTTCCCGCCACCTCGTTTGCGTGGAATTCATTAATTAGTAATAGCTACGCCCACGTTTTGACCCGCATTAAACCTTACAGCTCCACTCCCGTGACGTTTAGCGTAATCTCAAATATCAGTTCAATATTCAGTAGATCGCGAGAATAAAATAATAAAATTAACGAACTGACTTTCGCTCGCGGATTTGTCTGCGTGGTAGCTAAATAAATTAAAACTGGATTTTTTAAATAAGTATCGTTCAAATAAGTATAAATATTTTGGCATTAAAATAAAAACAGACAATTCAATTTTATTTATTTGTATTGATAAAACCTTCTTGTTGACACCTACTAAAATGCATTTTTACTCTGTGGCAACTAATGTCCTTGACTGAAGAGAATTGGAACGTTTCATTACAACAAAAAGCATATAAATAGCTTTAAACTGAATAAAGAAAGTAACAAATTCAAACAATAAAACTCAAATTATTTAACTGATTATATCAAAAGAAAATTGTACATATTATAACAACAAACACAATATAAGTCATTATGGTAAGAGGTATTTTCGGAGAGATTTTCTCTTTAGTGTAAAACGAGTGCATAAAATTAAATAAAATAAGAATGGAACGCGATGTGATGGAAAAAAAGTTATCCTCAATACAAAACAAAATATATCAAAGTTCAAGATAATCTTTTAAGACAACTATAAAAACGATATATAAATGTGATTTTAACTCTTTGCTACTGCTATGTACTAGAAACAGTGAGTATGCGTTATAATTTATACTTAGTCCTCCGTGACACGATGAAATTACATAAAATATCTCTCACTTGTGTTGTAATGTTTTTTGTCTTTCAGGTACAATACACGAATATAGCACACCTATATTATAATAGTATTATGATAAAGATGATAGCGGCGGGTGATTTCAGAGCTAAACATTTTTTTAGACTTAAGTTTCATAAGTGCAAGAACAGCGAACATTAGAAGAAATGTTCCTGAAATTCTGTGAAATAATAAAAATTTTCAAAACTTATGATTTTTCTTTATTATATTCTTATTTCTCTCACATAATTATCATAGACATAGACACTACGTTACGTACATAAGAAATTATAAATGTAAACTCCAAATAAATTAATAATCGTGAATACAGAATGTAAGTAGTTACATTATCTGGTGCATAACCTGTATTGTCCCATTGTTGGCAAAGGTCTCCACCATACATGAAATGGAATGAATCAGGTTTTCATTTTTTATTAAAGTATGTAACTAGATTTGAACTACGTCGATAAAAAGCACTTACCCGTGTGCCAGAATTCATTAAAATTTGTTTAGTTTGGCGAGAAAGAGGAAGCCTACAAACTAGCTACATAATATTAATGTTTCAATATTTTGAAGATACATTATTTTCATTTAGTGCTTTTTATATCCCAGACTGGCATAATTCGTGCTACTTGTCATATTTATAAGTTTTCGTATGAAAAATTTCGAGATCTATGACTGAAAATAATATGACCTAAATTCTATTGCATTACGTATTTAATTAGTATTTTATGATATACATTAGTATTAAACAGTTATTGATTTGTTGTATAACGTTAATCTGAAGTAAAAAAACCTTTTAAATATCATTATTTTATCTCGCCAAAGTACAAGAAATCACTGAGAAACTGCTCCATGACCAGTTTCCGATTTTGACATAAGAAATTGCGTTACTTGCCTGTAAAGCTGTCAAATCTGCAAGAGGATAGTAACTGGCAAGCTGTCAATTTTTTTGCCAAGCAGTTATCAACCGTATATGTATGGAAATAAGGATGCACTAAATCCGAGATGAACCGGTTTCAAACGAAATTATTAATTGCTTTCGAAATCGACTGGAAATTAGTCACCTTTACGGAATAGCCATACCGGACGATCTGGAAAACGGCTCTAACGATTTTGATGAAGCTTCTAGAAAAGGGATAATTTTGGACCAAAAATAAGAGTATCCATTTTGATAATATTTCCAGCTTTGACTGTAAAAGCATCAGTAAAACCCAGTCAATTCGCTGAATATCATCAATAATTTATTTTGTGCAGCGAGCCTTAGAAACAAATGCCCGCGTCCGCGTGGCGTCACGCTCACGCACGCCGTCCTTGTTCATTTGTCTTATCGACAATCGAGGGGTAAAATATACTGTGGTACAACACTAGTCAGCCATTTTAGTTGCCGTAGGTATGCACGTTTTTTTTGTAGGTAAGGCAGTTCCATATATTTCCTTGTTCTGAGCAACCAACAAAATAATACCAACTGACATATATGCAGTGCTACCAACACGACGTGCATAAAAGTTGCGTTCAGAAACCAAATTACTGTCGGAATGGTTTCGAGTAATAAGAAAGACCTAAATAAATATTCTATATAATTATTAGGGTTACCCGACTATACGATTTTCGAATTCGCCTAACTTTTTCGTCGAATTCAGACACATAGAGAGAAAATATATTGTCAAGTATTGCATTTTAATGATTTTTTTATTGATGAAATTGAAGTAATGAAATTAAATAATAAACAGATATTGAACAACAAAATAACAACAAATAATGACACGACACTTAATAGTACACTGACATTGAACAATAAATCAACACTTAACAATCAATTGGCATGTAAGCATTCTAACTCCATTTTCGTTAATCCAACAACTGCAAATGACATAAATAGAATAATTCAGTCACTCAAGAACACTACCAGTACCGGGTACGATGATGTCTCAACCAATGTATTAAAATACGTACGCAAAGAAATATCACCAATACTGTGCCACATTTTTAATTTATGTATACTGGAAGGTGAATTTCCATCGAGGCTAAAAAAAACAATTATAAAACCACTTTTTAAGAAAGAAGATCGTGAAAACATGACTTTTTATAGACCGATAGCACTAATACCAGTATTATCAAAAGTACTAGAAAAAATTATATACGAAAGCCTAAATACATACCTGGAAAAATATAAAATTATCACTGAGGCACAGACAGGTTTTAGAAAGAACATGACGATCAACCAAGCAACATTTAAATTCTTAGCAGAGGTAACGAATAATAATTTGGACCGTGGAATACCTACTTGTGCCCTTTTCATGGATCTCAAAAAAGCTTTCGACTGTGTAGATCATAAAATACTAAAAAATAAGCTCTATTCATCTGGTATTAGAGGAAACGCTTTAAGCTTAATCATGTCTTACTTGAATAGTCGACTCCAGGCAACTTCCATAACAAAAATATGCCAAGTCAAAAAAGAGGAACTAGCGTTCATATCTGAAGACAGGAAAGTAAAATTTGGTGTCCCGCAAGGTAGCGTTCTGGGTCCGTTACTCTTCTTAATATATATAAACGATTTTCCCAAAGCTGTAACGTCACCAATGATACTCTTTGCTGATGACAGTACAGTCGTTTTCTCGGCGCGAAATCTCCATTATGTTAAATAGCACCATAAATGACACCTTAGTTAACATAGTCGACTGGCTGATTGCCAATAATCTCACTGTAAATTTAGATAAAACCAATATAATGGTATATAGAAATCGTAAATCCTTTTCTGGTCTCCAAATAGAATACTCAGGCACAAAAATTAAAGAAGTAGAGACAACGAAATTTCTAGGTTTGAATATTGATTGTAACTTAAACTGGAAGTCACATATAGAGTACACTTGCACCAAATTAAGTAAAAGCTCATATGCCTTATACATGTTAACAAAGAATGTGAACATTTCCACAGTTGTAACGGATTATTACGCTTATGTAGAATCGACGCTGCGTTACGGGGTCATATTCTGGGGAAACTCTACTGATTGGGAGTCGGTATTTAAAGCCCAAAAACAATGTGTTAGATCAATGATGAGGATCAAGAGAACGGATAGTTGTAAGCCATATTTTAAATCATTAAAGCTATTAACGTTACCAAGTATATACATTCTAGAAGTGTCTATTTTTGTAAAAACCTTCACGCCTTCAACGCCTTCACTTTGCTCGAGAGCATTTGGATTGGAGCATAGAGCAATGGCAGTCAGTCCTGTTCACAGATGAGACGAGGATGTGTCTCCATTGCAGCGACAGGAGAGGTCGGGTATACCGTCGTTCCGGCGAACGGTTTTCACAGTGCTGCTTTGTGAAAACCGTTGCATATGGTGGCGGATCTTGCATGATGAGGGCTGGAATTTCCTTAGAAGGCAAAACGGACCTTGTTTTCGTTCCTGGGGGAGGCCGGGGAGGAGGTCTGACCAGTGATCGTTACATTGAAAATGTTCTACTGGATCAAGTTGTCCCTTATCAAGGCTTTATTGGGGAAAATTTCATCTTGATGCATGACAATGCCCGATGTCACACTGCTCGGGCCACACGTGATTTCCTGAACGAAGTTGGAATTCACACTATGCATTGGCCAGCGCTCAGCCCCGATTTAAATCCCATTGAGCACATATGGGACGAGCTCAAAAGGAAAGTTAGAGCGAGGAATCCAGGTCCGACAAACATCAATGAGCTCAAGACTGCGTTGGTAGAAGAGTGGGGTCGAATACCACAATCATCCATTAAAAAGTTGATAAGGTCGATGAAGAATCGCATGAGAGCAGTGATTTTCTTGGCCGTGAATGCTAACGGACGTGCTCATGTAATATCTTTATTAAAATAATATTTAACGTAACCAGGTCACGATTATTCTGACGCCGCAAATTCTTTTGTGCTACATTGTGTCTAATGTTTAGTGAAATAAATAAAATATTGTCATTGACACAAAAAGGAATGTCTAAAATTTCGTAATGGACTCGTCACCATTCAACCGGAGTTCCCGGACCGCGCGTAGTCCACCCCCGGGCTCTACGCACTCACAAGACGACAACACTCCAGCAATCGCTGCCCCTCAGCTTTCCGTGATTTCTACTCCTGAGATTAAAAAATGGATGAGTCAGATTGATGGCCTGCTTACTGAGGTATGCTCTATTTCGACCGAAGGGGGAAAGTTAAACAGCGAGAGTAAAGTTAGAATCTCTAATATATGTCGAAAAGTGATGCATGGAGTCTCCCAGATGGCAGTACAGTACCAATCAGTGAAGCAGAAGCTCATATCAGCCCATGCCGAAATTGAGACCTTGGAAAAGGATAACGACACTAGTCTTCAACTGCGAGAGCTGAAAACCGGTATCCAGAATGCTGCTAAAGTGACACCTCCTCAGTCCTGTGTAACCTATGCCGACATCATAAAGACGGGTAAGGAAAATTTTGTTTGCCCTCCAAAAACTGCTAGCTTAACCATATATCCAGCCGATAAAGAAAAATCTAGTGAGGATACCATAAAGATGGTGCAGAATATCATCAAGCCCGAAAAATTACAGTTGCATATTCGCGGGTTAAGAAAAACCAGGAACGGTGGTGTAATTATAAGCACAGCGGGAAAGGATGACCTAGAAAAACTGAAAACATCACAGCAGTTGCAATTATCGGGCCTTAAAATCGAGGAGACTTCAAAAAAGAGGCCAAGAATGATTTTTCTAGGTGTGCCTTCTGGTACCTCAGAACAACACTTGTTCGACTGCCTTTTCGAACAAAATATTACTGATAAGTGTCCGAGCCTGACCCGTGAAAAATTCCTGAACTCTATCAAACTAAGTCATAAGTCTGGTAAAAAAGACAGTCCTTACAGTAACTACATTGTGGAGGTAACAGCCGAGATTAGGAACGTATTAATTAAACAGGAACGAATCTTTATAGATTGGACTTCATGCCCAGTCCGAGACTTCACACTTGTAACTAGGTGTTACAAGTGTCAACAATATGGACACTCGGCTAAATACTGCCGGGATAACGACCCAACTTGTGGTCAGTGTGGATGTCTTGGTCACACCCTCAAAGAGTGCCCTGTTCGCGATCAGCCGCCAAAGTGTGCATCCTGCATGCGCTTTAAGAAGCCTCACAATCATGGTACTGGTGACGGACAGTGCCCGTCCCGTAAAATTGCAGAGGACCGACTACTCCAATCAACAGACTATGAGGGCGGCTAGAGCGCCGTAACAAACAACTTTTCTGGCCCTACAGTAGTTTAAAAGCTACTATGGTTGATGTACACATAAGGAAATTGAGGACTTAGGTGATGGAGATTAGGTATAGGTAATAAAAACTCGCGTATTAAGATTTTTCATATGAATATACTTAGCATAAATCGTAATGAGTGCTAGTTAAGCAAAGTGTCGAACAATCCACCGATGGCCGGCTATGACGCATATAATACCGATGTAAACATTAATCAAAATGATGGCGTAGTAATATTTGTAAAAAGCAACATACAATGTCAAATTGAATGCCCTAGATTTAATGAAGGTTCGGTCTTAGTGTGCAAATTTAAAAGCGACCTTGCTGTTGTGTCAATTTATCGTTCGCCATCCTTCACTAGCACAGATGTGTTCACAGATTGTTTGTATGCAGTTTTATGTAATTTATCATCATTTAAAACTGTGTCCATAATGTAGTTTGTAGTTTGTTTCTTTTTGTTATATAACAATAGTAATATAATGTACTCGTTCTTACTCGTGTTTACTGGTTGCGTGGGTTTCCTGGTGACCTATAAATACAGATACAAACTGTTGTATCTAGTTTAGGCACCAGTCTCACAATTACAGTTTTTGTATAGCCCCTAAGATACACTAGAAATAAGTTTTATTGTTGCTATTATTTATATTTGTATTTTAATTGTTTGGGAGAATAAAATATTTTTATTTTATTTTATTTTATCAGAGCTAGAGGAGGGAATACCAAATATTGACACGAATATTTTTTCTATCTTACGCACATTTTGTTTCATTTAAACACAATAGTCCCATACTGTGAAATTGTATGAATTTTCAACATTTTTTACATTATCATTGGCATTGCATTGCGGGGGTGCATGAAAGGAGCCTCCCCGAGTGACGTACACAACAATTCCCTACGTCCGGCGCACCCTGGGCAATTCGCGAGTTCTAAAGTGAATTGGCTAATCCTTTCACCACGATGACAAGTCAAAACCTTGACCACCTTACTGACTGTCCAAAATGCCCTAACACCTGCACAAGAGAGGCGCTCATGAACGCCGACGAGAGCGCCATAACAGTGGCCACTTATTGGCCACATAAAATTTGACTCAGCCATTGACACGACGAAGAAGAAGAAGAATTGGCATTAACCTTTTTTACCAAACTACTGAATCGATTTTCATGCAACTTACACCATTTTAAAGCTCAATTACTCGTTTATTCCCACTAGTTCGATTCATTAGTTCGATCGTCGAACTAGTGAGATTTTTTGTTCTCATTTGTCCGACCGTCGAACTAGTGAGATTTTTTTTTTCTCATTTGTTCAACCGTCGAACTAGTGAGATTTTTTTTCCTCATTTGTTCGACCGTCGAACTAATTAGATTTAAAAATAGTTCTACTACATTTAAATGTTTTACTAATTTCGTAATAAAATAAAAAACGCTTGGTTCGTTAAAAATATATATTCGTGTACTTATATTTGTACATCTATAGAATATCTTTGATCAAATAAACAGTTGAAAAACTTATAAATTATAAGCTGGCTTCCTCACCTATCAAAAAATAATGTAATAATGAAATATTAAATGTAATCTAATATTTTTCTGTCGCAAGACAATATAAGCAATTATCTCAACAAGCTTAACCAAAAAGAACAAAAATTAGTTTATATGTATAATAAATGATCAAAAATCAAATGGGACATGTCACAATTGTTGTTAGTGTCGTATAGAAACATACTTGTACATCTTTGGTGAAATATACATGATCAAATGTAATTTTGTCTGTCTTACTTATCTCAATAAGCAGAGACAAAAAGAACTACGAATACATGTAATCCATCAAAGATATATATTAAATATTATATAATTACCATGATTTTTATCTAATAATCAAATTTAAAAAATGTAATAATCAAATACTAAATGTAATTAACTAGCGCATTTTTTCTAAAAAATGTCCAACACCTTTGGTGAAATATACATGATCAAATGTAATTTTGTCTGTCTTACTTATCTCAATAAGCAGAGACAAAAAGAACTACGAATACATGTAATCCATCAAAGATATATATTAAATATTATATAATTACCATGATTTTTATCTAATAATCAAATTTAAAAAATGTAATAATCAAATACTAAATGTAATTAACTAGCGCATTTTTTCTAAAAAATGTCCAACACCTTTGGTGAAATATACATGATCAAATGTAATTTTGTCTGTCTTACTTATCTCAATAAGCAGAGACAAAAAGAACTACGAATACATGTAATCCATCAAAGATATATATTAAATATTATATAATTACCATGATTTTTATCTAATAATCAAATTTAAAAAATGTAATAATCAAATACTAAATGTAATTAACTAGCGCATTTTTTCTAAAAAATGTCCAACACCTTTGGTGAAATATACATGATCAAATGTAATTTTGTCTGTCTTACTTATCTCAATAAGCAGAGACAAAAAGAACTACGAATACATGTAATCCATCAAAGATATATATTAAATATTATATAATTACCATGATTTTTATCTAATAATCAAATTTAAAAAATGTAATAATCAAATACTAAATGTAATTAACTAGCGCATTTTTTCTAAAAAATGTCCAACACTAATTTGTCCACATGTTAATTGCATTTGAGCATCAATAATATAATCGTCATTGAATAAATCAATTTTCCTCCTTTTAGAACTCTTCTTTGATGTGGAAGGTCTCTGAAGAATATCATTTCGATATGAAGACAATACAGAATCGTCCTGTAAAATATGCAATATTTGCAATAGGGTTACATGGCCTTTTGTTACAAGGTTATTTATTTTATGGTGCCACCCTTCTACGGCATTATTTGTTCGGTGGCGTTCGCCATACACAGACCAAATTCTATGATAATCACCCTTCATCCAGTAATTATCAAAATATTCTTTAAACTTCATCATGGATTGACAATTCTCCGTCATTTCATTTTAAATATACACCCATCCTGAAACAATTACATCTTCTGGAAGCAATGCTAAGTTGGCGCATAGCGGAATTATTCTTCTGTTCCGTTTGTCTTTACTTAAACCCAGGGTTTTTGCCTTGCGCCACAAACTGTTCACGTAATGGTAATAGCAGCCTTTGATTGTAACCTTAATTTTTTGTAACGCTTTCATTGTGCCTTCTTCGACATCTATCGTGACTTTTGCAGGTTTCCACTCTGGAATTTGGGACACAATCAAATCAAATAAAATTGAATAAGCTTTTTTAGTCCTGTGACTCATGAACGCGTACACCAAAGGGATCACATTCGTGTTATTTATGTCACTGCCGATGTCCCCGTGAATAGTAAAAAGTTGTTGAAAAGGACTTGGACATGATTTAAAGGTCCCATCCATAAAAATATGTTTTATATTTTTCATAATTTCTCGGGCGTCACTTGAACAAAACACTAATATTCTCATTTTTTTGTGACGGAAATCAGCAAGTAAGAATTCTGAAAAAGTATTGGAAACCTCGACTTTCACTACAGTTTTCGCGCATATTTTTTTTACGTGTGCTAGCTTATTTCTGTTTCTATAAATGCTTGATTTTATTTGTTGAAATTCAGGTATACCACTTTTTGAAGCTAAATGCAGGCCTTGATTTTTTAATGTAATGAGAGCTCTGTTATAGATTCTTGGAGCTGGTTCTCTTCCCAATGCTGCTTCATTGCAAGCATTATTTATAATAATATTAACTGAATTTCGTGTTTCATCTGGATTACATTGGCCGCAGTGTGGTTTTATTTGTAAAGTTACAGTGAGGTCCTTAAACAAAATAATTGTATTAGTTTAAAATATATATACTTATGTCTACACGTTATAAATTATATTATACATATAAAACACTCAAGACTTACCATACTCAATGTTACGGATCCAGTACATTTTAAACTTTTATAATTTTTACACCGCCATATGCTTTGACCATTTTTATATTTACGCATTGAGTAATATTGAAGTCCTTCTAATTGCAGAATTCTTCCTCGACCACTTTTAATAATTATTAATTCTTTAGACGTCATTGCAAAAAAATAAACAGTAAACTAAACAGGCACCACCAAATAAGACGTTGCAACTGCAGCGCATAACCAGTATAACACATCCATCATTTTGCATAGTTAAACAGGCTCAAACAGCATCTACCCTCAAAATGAAAATAAAAACTATAACCATACTCCTTCTGACGGGGTGTTTAGCTAAATGTTTATAATGTTTTTAATGCACATACCTACCTAGGTGCTGTAGGTATAGATGCATTTAAGGAAATGTACAGTGGACGACTTCCGGATGATACGACGATGATTTGTGTAATCTGTATGTATTGTTTATTTACTATTACTAATATTTACTTTGTTAGGAAGCCAGATTATAATTTATAAGTTTTTCAACTGTTTATTTGATCAAAGATATGCTATAGATGTACAAATATAAGTACACGAATATATATTTTTTAACGAACCAAGCGTTTTCTATTTTATTACGAAATTAGTAAAACATTTAAATGTAGTAGAACTATTTTTAAATCTAATTAGTTCGACGGTCGAACAAATGAGGAAAAAAAATCTCACTAGTTCGACGGTTGAACAAATGAGAAAAAAAAAATCTCACTAGTTCGACGGTCGGACAAATGAGAAAAAAAAATCTCACTAGTTCGACGATCGAACTAATGAATCGAACTAGTGGGAATAAACGCAATTACTAGGCTTTAATTATGTAAAACATTATATAGAGGTATAATAAGGCATTTTTAAGTTATATCACTTTTTATGCGCACTTGAGGCTTGAGTCGATTTACTTGCACGCGAGTGTATAACATCAAAGACTACATAAAAGATAGGAACATACAACTAGTGCATAAAATTTGAAATACTGACATGCTTATTATTTTATTCTGACATCAAACTTGTTCACCTAAATGTAATTTAATTAATTTTATTTTTATTTTTAATGAATTTGTTATAATTATCATACACATGTTACAATTATCATATTATGTAATTCAATGTAATGACATTTTACTTTGTGACTCAATTTTAGATTTTATTCAGATGCAATGTTGTTAACTTTAAATTTGTGTGAATTTATTTTAATTTAATTATATTTAACATGGCAACTCAATTTTAATTTAGCCTAGAGATTGGATTTGATACTTTTTATTATAATTTGTTATTATTTGTGTATTGTTAATATTTGCATGCCTGTATGGTGGAATCTGGAGAAACATCTAAATATTTGTAACATCTACTATTGTTGTATTGTACCCACTTTCGCAAATAAATAATTGATTGATTGATTGACAAAAAGATCTTATTGCAAGAATTACATTTGTGAGGTATATCACCTGTGTGTATGCGCTTATGCCTAATTAGGTAACCTTTTTGGCAAAAGGATTTGTTGCAAGTATTACATTTATGGGGTTTGTCACTAGTGTATGAACGAATATGTGGGATTAGACCACGCTTACAAGTAAAATGTTTATGGCATATATCACATTCATATCTTTTATTACCAGGGCTCTGACTCGTTTGGTATTGAGATCTTTTTACGACATTAATTTATTTATTTTTCTTTTGAGAAGTAGTGTCTTCATACGTGTTGTTTTGAGTGGCTCGTCGAGGTGCATGTTTCTTATTTATCATGTAGTCACATCTCTTCAACACAATAGTCAATGTTTTCATCGGAGGTATATCGTGTGTCGCTTTGTTGAGTGAATGCTGTTCCTTACTTGAACTTTGGTTGTTATTGACACATTCTAAATTCTGTATTTTATTTACATGTTCAGTACCAATAAAATCGTCACTCGTTTGGTTGAGAGGTAAATCGTGTGATGGTGCCTGAATGGTGTGAGACTCGTTTTCTTCTGTGTCTGACCATCGGAGGATGTAACCATCCTCATCCTGATCACCATCACACGTTTCTGTTTGAATACCAATAAAATCGTCACTCGTTTGATTGAGAGGTATATCGTGTGATGGTGTGAGACTCGTCTTCTTCTGTGTCTGACCATCGGAGGATGTAACCATCCTCATCCTCATCACACGATTTTGTTGTTATTTCATTAGGTCCTATTTCCTCTATGGTATTTTTTTCATATATACATACTGAAAATGCATTATTGTCGGGCGAAGTAACTGATAAAGTTACTTCGCCCGACAATAGTGCATTTTCAGTATTTCCTTTGTCTTTTCCCAACCTTACATCCATTTGTTGGCAAGCTTTATCTGCTACACCAGTTATTGTACTTTCTTCTTTCACATCAACTTCAGTCAACTGTTCAGGCTTCATGCTTAATACATTGGTGCCCATCCCTCTGTACTACACATGTGTTGTTGCTATGTTCTTCCGGAGGTATTGCAGCCATATTCGTGTTTAAGTGCTCATCATCGCTAACCATCATTGTAAGTGCAGTCTCTTTCTGTTGGGTTCAAGCAAATTAAAGATATATTCTTCAGTAATTAAATAAGTTTTATTGAAATCAAAGTTAGCACATTTGCACGGGAAGAGAAGTGACAGATCAAGAGCGGGAAAAGTCCAGCGCTACTAGTGGCTAAAACTAGAACTAATCATAAGGTTGCGTTCCAATTACAACACCCACCCCAGAACGCAAACCCATCTTATGAACACAATAGCAATGTTTGTCTACAGTTGTTCCTTTCGTGAAAATATCAGACACATTACAATTACACTTCACATAACAATATTGTAATTTTAAACTATTTACATGTTCTCTAAGAAAATTATGTCTGATATCAATATGCTTTGACCGCCGTAAATAACAATCATTAGCAGTGAGTTTGATAGCACTTTGGTTATCGCTGTAGATGACTAGAGTTTTAAAACGCTGTCCACTGAGCTCTCTCTGCAGCTGTTGAAGCCATAGTGCCTCCTGCGCCGCCGCCGACATAGCCATATATTCCGCCTCTGCAGTGGAGAGGGCTACGGTCTGTAGCTTTCGGGAAGCCCATGACACTGCGCCACCCTGTAAAACAAAGATATATCCCGTGCACGATTTACGGTCACGGGTGTCGCTCGCCCAATGTGCGTCACAATAGCCTGTGATCTCGTTTTGACCGTTCTTGGTATAAGTAAGTTTATAATGTTTGGTGCCCTGTAAGTATCTCATCACCCTTTTCACAGCCGACCAATGCTCAGATTTGGGTTCCTTGTATGTTCCTTCCTCCGACTGAGGGCATTCACAGCATAGGATATATCGAGTCTTGTACCCTGTGCTAAATATAATGAGCAGCCTATAGCATGCTGATAAGGGCAATCAAATATACCTTCTTCGTTGCAGTCATCAAACTTCAAACCAACTTCTATAGGAGTTTTTGCTGGCTCACAATTTGGCATATTAAATCTTAATAAAATTTCATTAATATACTATTCCTGGTCCAATGTAATTTTATCTTTTCCTTTATTTATATTTAAACCCACACATTGCTTAGCTTGACCAAGATCTTTCATTTTCAATTTTGAAGACAACTTTTTCTTTAGTTCCTCAGTAATTGCTGGTTGAGAACTGAATATTATTAAGTCATCACCCCATATTGTAATATAAATGTCTCTATTTATATCAGAATATACACAAGGATCAGTCTTAGATTGCTCTATGCCTATTTTCTTCAAAACTTTGCTTAACTTAAGGTTCCACAATCTGCCTGCCTGTTTGAGCCCATAGATAGACTTGATTAAGTGACATACTTGATTTCCTTGATTATACATCTCTGGCTGCAGCATGTATATGTCACTATCTATTTCTCCTTGCAGAAATGCTGACACAGCATCCATTTGTTGTATAATGTAGATTGTGCCGTGCTGCTAAAGCAAACAAATAGCGAATAGAGGTGTATCTTCCCACTGGAGAATAAACTTCTTGGTAATCTATTCCGCCTCTTTGTGCATAACCTTTTATAACAAGTCTTGCCTTATACTGAACTGTATTCAAATCAAATCAAATCAAATCATTTATTCACAAAATTATGGGTAGTTACAAGATGTCACTTAAAAATATTGGTCCACCAAAATTTGCCCGTTCAGGCGTATGAATTGTAAAACATGCATAACAAAAAATCTACTCTTATTATAATTATTACATTCTGTCTTAATATAAAATAGGCACAAACAAAATTAAATCTATATAAATAAAAATGAATTGTTGTTCGTTAGTCTGATTATAACTCGAGAACGGCTGGGCCGATTGAGCTGATTTTGGTTTTAAAATGTTTGTCGTAGTCCAGGGTAGGTCTAAACGGTGAGCAAATAAGGAAAAATTGCGAGTAAGATAGAGTAAGACGACAATTCCATTTTCCCATATAAAAGTTGACCACTTACTTTCTATCAAACATTTGAAGAACGCATTAAAACAAGACTTTTGAATCGACAACATAATATCAACTTTGCTCATAACATCGTGTATTTAAATTTCAAAATATAAAAAAAAATTAATGTGTTGACATGTTTGATGGGTGCCAACCTTACAGTGTTACCAACTCTCAAAAATATTTTTATTATAATAATAAGTGTATCCGAACGTTCCATTGTTTTGTCCATGGATTTAAAGACTTTTTACTGCGTTCCTACTTTAACATCCTTGGTTTTGTCATCTCATGTTAAAAAAAAGAAACATTTAATTGGAGAAATACTGAAATTAATTAATAATTTAATACAACCTGGACAGTTATTATTTTTGTTCTGCCGTTCCATCCACTTTTTACAAAAGGGACAATGCATTTTAAGGAGTTGAGGGATATATAGCTTCACTATAACTTCTTGAAAATAGTTTTAAAATAAATATTATAGTTGTTTGAATTCTTTATTTTCTCGATAACAGATGTAGTTCTTCTTCTTTTCTTAACCATGGCCACCGTCAAAAAAAAAAAGGACAGATGTAGTTTGATAGTTATAGTGTAAATATTTGTCAGTATTCACTCAAAAAAAATTGTCTATGGTAAAATGACACTTGAAATGTAAACGTCTCTTTGCTGTGCATCTATACTATAATTCTTTAATATTCCTAAAAATCTAAAAGCAACAAATTTCGATAAAATTAAAAAAGTATTGTGTCGTGTGTTTGTGACTTACTAAATATGCCTCCAATAATTAGGCGGTACGAAGTTCGCCGGGTAAGCTAGTAAAAAATAAAAATGTCTCAATAATACAATAAATTATATCATAATTGTAGTGTGTGTTAGTTCTTCGGCCGGAGTAAGTAAGTAAAACCACGTACGGAAGGAATAGTAGTATATTTACAGTACTTCACAACGTAGAATACAGTGGTATTTTCGACTTAGGCCCAACAGGATAGGCAATCGTAAGCCGTCAAAAAAAGGTAAACAATCAGGAAGTCCCGATAGACAATTCCAAAGGAATGGACGTTGTCACCAGATGCAACCTTAGTCATCCACGCACTAGAAGTCCCGATAGCTAATTCCAAGTAATGGACGTTAGCACCAGATGCAACCAGTAGTAGATCACAAATACAACTAATTAATGCTGCGGTAGTCATTCAGCCGTGGACAATCTTAACATCGCCATTCAGAAAGTGACGTCACAGGGATAGTGACATCTAGTGTAAAATTTCAGAACTAAGTGGCTTGTCGTGGATCGATGAACCGCAACTGCTCACGTAGTTTGAAGGCAGACTTACAGATGGCGTTAGTGATATTTAAAATGTAGTAATGTTACATAATGTCAAAAATTCAAATTAAGTCAAATAATATTCTAAGTCTAAAGTCTAAGTCAAATTAAGTTGAATAATATTATTATCATTGAAAAAATCATTAATGGTATAGTAACATTTGCGAATTAATATATTCTTGAGATTAAATTTAAATTTGTTTATGTCGTGAACTTTAATACTATCTGGAATTTTATTATAAAGTTTAGGTGCCATGCACAACAAACTTTTCCACATCAGATAAGTTTTGGCACTCTGTAAGCACAATGTATTATTTATAAAATATTAAAGTTGAAAAATTAAGAATCCAGCAGGACTCGAACCTGCACCCCCTGGGTATACGCCCCAAGTGCTTTGCCAATTCAGCTATGGATTCGTATGCTGCCGGACTCGAAATTTCTCAACTCTTTTTGTGCCAGCTTTTAGCTAGACGAACCTTATTTGGTTTTAGCGCCATCTATGTGATGTAATAAGTCACTATTCACATACTGTAAGTTTGAATTAAGATCAATACTGTTACAGTCAAGAGATGACGCATTTTTATCAAATACTTGATATATATTATAAATTACAAAAAGGCATAGCAAAGCTAAAATTTGCTTTAAAATATTACAATGTATTATTGTTGTTATTGCAATTATTACGCCTATTTCTTTGTACAAAATCTGATCTGCGCTCAAACAAATGGGGATTATTGTGGACAAACAATGAAACTTCAAGAATATACAAAGACGGAAGCGTTAGAATGTTGTATTTCACAAAATAGTCTCGACAGCTGTCTGTTGGTCGAAGACCAAACATGGCTCTCACGCAACGCTTCTGGGCTTTAAAAATATATTCAACATTTGTTGAGTTACCCCAAAATATGATACCATACCGAAGTTTGGAAGCTAGACTGTGATATGCTGTAAGTACTGCATCAATATTTACAATTGGAGCTAGTTTGTACAGTGCATACGCGGAACTACTCACCTTTTTTGATAGTTCCTCTATATGTGCCTTTCAGTTAAGCCGGTTGTCCATGGTAACACCAAGGCCCCACCAACGGGTCCCGCGTTGTCGTCGCGGTGGGGCTTAGTACCCGTGGTGCCTCCACACCACGGCGAAGCCAAGTGGACCCCAGAGGGGGGCTGCTCTTCGGGCTTTGGGTAGCGAAGCCCTTGTGGAGCAGCCCATGTTGCAGGGCTCTTATGGGGGGGCTCTGCAACAGGAGGGCCTGCGGTGTCGGCGTGAGTCGGCACTGCGGCCGAGGAGTTGCGGGGCCGCGGCGGGAGAGGACTGTAGGTGTTTCGTTGCCGCTTTCCCTACCTTCCGCGGTCCCGGCGGGGCCGCAGCCGTCAGTACTGCGGCGTGGTGGGCGGTGGGACGAACATCTGTCTCACCGCGGAGGGCCAGGCCGTCAGATACGAAAGTGTCTGACGGCTTTGCACGCGGTCCTCGGTGCCGGTCCCCCCACATTTTGGGGGCCATGAGGGGCCTGCCTAGGCGGGCGAGAGCCGGGCCCCGGTGTCGGCGCAAGCTGGCACTGTGGCCCGGTGGTTTACGGGGCCGCGGCGGGAGAGGACTGTTGGTGTTTCGTTGCCACTTTCCCTACCTTCCGCGGTCCCGGCGGGGCCGCAGCCGTTGAACTGCGGCGTGGTGGGCGGCGGGACCGACCACCTGTCTCGCCGCGAGAGGACCAGGCCGTTGGACATGGGGAATGTCCGATGGCTTTGCACGCGGTCCTCGGCGCCGGTCCCCCCTCATTTTGGGGGCCATGAGGGGCCTGCTTTGGCGGGCATCGCCGGGGGGGATGTGGATGTAAAGGCTGTGCCAGATTCCCATGACCCCCCCATCAAGGCGAGTGCGGGAGCACCGTGGGGTTTTAGTGGGTATTCCCGTGCCATTTACCATCTTCAGGCACGGGCGAGTCCCACATAACCACTCTGCCCTTCCCCGGGGTGGGGTGGTATGCGTAAATGCATTTCTCCACGTAAAAAAAAAAAAAAAAAAAAAAAAAAAATGGTAACACCAAGGAATTTTACCGCATCTACCTCTTGTATAGTGGAGTTTTTAAAACTAATCTCCAGATCAGTTTGGGCCTTTGACTGAAGTGCATGACCTGGGTTTTAGTTATATTTATTTTCAGATTGTTGTTATCCCAGCCAGCGAATGATCGATTTTAGGCAGTCATTGATCTCATCTTCGTAAAGCTCTGGCGTTCTGCATTCTATATCTACGGTACTGTCATCGGCAAAAAGAGATATAGGGTGGTTTGTGACTTTCGGTAGGTCATTTATATATAAAATGAACAACAGTGGGCCCAAAACACTACCTTGGGGTACCCCATAAGAGATCTGTCGTGCTTCAGATCGATGAGTCACCTCGAACTTCGTTTTTTTATCGACTCTAGTTATGCAGGTCACTTGAGATCTACCAGACATATATGATTTAATGAGATCATATGCATTACCCCGGATCCCATACGACTCTATTTTCCTTAACAAAATTGAAAAATCCACGTAATCAAAAGCTTGGGTCATATCACAGAATATAGCACATACTGGAGACCTTTTATCAACATTACTTAGAATAATTTTATAAAAATCAAAAATTGCTTAGTTTCGCTTTTATTTTGCCGGAATCCCTTTTGTTCCGCACAAAGGAATTTGTTATCTTCTAAGTATGCATATAATTTTGCATGTATATATTTTTAAAAAAAAATTGAAAATATTGGGACTAATGATATTGGTCTATAAAATTCCATCAGTGTTTTATCTTGTTTCTTGAATAAAGAAAAAAGACGTCTTTAGTTTATCTGGAAATGTTCCATTACCTAAACATAAATTAAGTATATAACTTAAGTGTTCGCAAATATATGGATTGACAACCTTGATTATTTTCGTACAAATATCGTCATAACCTATATGTATTTTTCAGCCCGAAAATATTTTTTTGTATGTCATTTGGTATACTAGGAGTAATAAAAATTGAGTTTAAAGGACTTTTTATATTAGATGTTACCTTATCGCCGGCACCAGATATAGGAATTATTTTGTCAATGAAAAAATTGTTAAAAGCATTAGCTATTTCGGTCGGTTCAGTTATGAAGTCATTATTTACTTTAATCCTTGATATAGAGTCTCGAGGGATTTTCGATCTAGTTTTGTTAATTAAATCCCAAGTACTTTTAGACTTGTTGTCTGAATTTTTAATTTTATAATTATTTTGGGCGCGCTGCGTAAGCTTAATAATTTTTTTAAATAACTTGGTATAGTTAGTGTAGATAATTTTTGTTCTGATTGAGGGATTTGTTCTATAATTCCAGAGTAGTTGCCTTTTTTTAGCGCTGCATTTTTTTAATCCATGTGATATCCATTTCACTTTCTTTTGGACCTGTATATTGATAGTTTTATAAGGAAAACAGAGATCGTAAAACAATTTAAAATGTTCCAAAAAATAGTAGCTTTATTAGGGTCAGATTCACGATAGAGGTCAGAAAAAGTAAAATTATTAATACAGTCAGTGAATTTTCGAATATTATCTAAACAAAAGTCACGGATTTTTTTCCGCCAACTCCTGATAAGGGGAATCCTCTTAGTAGGGAACTTCATTAGTTGGGCAGTGTGATCAGATAGAGCAAGTTCTAACACTTCCGTCCTGCATTTCCTGGAAAAATTATGCGCAAAGTTATCAATGCAGGTTTGACTTTTTATCCTAGTCACTACTCTTATAGCTAAAGTAAAGTTATAGCTTAACAAAATGTTTTCAAAGGTTAAGGTTTCTTTATTTCGTTTTAAAATATCTATGTTATAATCCCCAGCCAAAATAACATTTTCATAACATTTTTTACCTAATAAATGAAGAATTATTTCCAGTTTATGAAAAAAAGATTTGATGTTTTTGTTGTTATCTGGTACTCTATAAATACATACTATGACAATTTTGTGGTGAATAAGCTCTATTGCGCAGAATTCAAAGACACCCTCAACCGATAAACACTTAATATCTGGTAACTCTTTATATTGGTGCCCATTTTTTACCAGAATACATGATCCGCCTCGCTTAGATTCGCTTCTGCTATAACATGCAGCTAACGAATAATTTGGCACATCCAGAAAAGTATCATATCCGCTCTGAATGAAGTGTTCAGTGACACATAATATATCTATTTGTATGTTTCTGTCAGAAAGTTCTTGAAGACAAATTGACAATTTATTCGCTTTACGTAATAGCCCAGCGATATTTTGATTCAAGATATAGAGGTATTTTTTAGAGAAAAAACTGAAGCTCATTGGTGTTTATAGGTATCCTCAATATTATTTTTCACATCATAATTTTGAATTAAATAAAAACAATTGTTGTCTAGATGTATACTCGTTATAAAATCCGTGAGATCATCAAATATTGCTCTTATTCCGTAATTATTAACGGAACCAGAATATTTTCTAAACATGGTGTAATCATACCTTACCTTAACTTTTTGTTTGTGTCAAAAAAATATACATTATTAAGATTCATTATTTCCAAGTAAAGTTGATGGTTGAAAAGTTGTATTCTCGAGTTAAATATATGCTTACTCTGTCTATATTTATAAGTAGGCGCACAGATTATCACATTTGTATACGAAATCTTCGCCAATTCTCGCCTTAAACAAGCAATGAGGCTAGTAAAGTCTGTGGTGTTGTTAAAGTCGTCCTCTCCTATCATTACAATACAGAAGTCCGCCATAGTAAATCCTCGTGTCTTATCCTGTAAACCTCGCAACATTTGCTTTATACCACAGTTGGGTGTGAGATGATGACAGTACTCAGATCCTTTGCATAGTGTTTTTTCAGCTATTTGTAAAATTTTGTTTGTCTGATCCGTGGTCAAGATGCATAGTTTATTTTTGGTTGATTGGTCTACTATGTACTTGTTATTGATTTCTGGAGAAATCGTAATCTGAGTGGGTTTTACTATATTTGGTATATATTGGGCAGATTCTAATAAGTTACACATTTGGTCCTGCGTTTCTTGCGCTTGTATTGTCTGTGTGTATTTTGAAAGAGTACGCAATTCCTTTTTTGGTGTTGCAGATTTGGTTTTTATAGGAGTCATTGTTACCCTTTTTAATATGTTCTTAGTGGTTTTCAAGTTGTCAATATCTTGTTTCAGCGAAGTATTTTCGAGTGAGAGTGATTCTATTTCATTATGAGCACTTTTTAAACTAAGTTCAAGTGATTGAATACGTTCTTTTAATCGAACTATAACTTCTGAGTCCTCATCATCGGAAATCTCAGGTAAACTACTTGTAGTGCAATCTAGTGAGTTTGTTACGCATGAATCACCAACTTGCGGGGGGTCTGAGACAGTCCGCTTACGACGAAACGTTATGTTCTCAATGAAATTCATTGTGGATGGCACTAACAATATCTTCGTGATTCAAATACAAACCACAAAAAGACAATTTTCACCCAGGATCGAACGTCCAACGCAAAAGTTAGAGGTCGGCTTCGTCCGAACAACGCCACTGAAACACTAGAGAAATAGTTGAAAGTTCGCTTCTAAATTATGTTCAATAGGTAATTAGTTCTAGAGTTAAGGAATCTTCGCAGCTAATGAGGTCAAAGTCCAAGTCTATTGTTCGGCTTTAAAATGTGTTGTCCAAGTTTTTAATTTTTAACGTTACACTTGCACTGTTTTTAAGTTTTAACACGTTTTGTCGCAAATTTTAACAATTGTTCATAGTTTTTTTGCACCATCTTATTAAATGTCAATTTATTTATTGTTTATGTTTAGTTTTACACGAAAATAGGCACTTTTTGTTCACTTTTTGATTTTTAATCACAGAGCTATCGTTTATCACGTCTGTTCGGTATCGCGCGCGCGCGGGGGATTGCCTTGCTGATCAGTTTTTGTTTTATAGACCCATTTGCATGGCAATGCCCTTTTGTCCTTGGGTAGATCTACAAGCTTCCAAGTATTATTTTCCACTAATGAGTTATATTCCTCATGCATCGCTTTTTTCCACTCATGGGCATGAGATGATGACAGAGCTTCCTTTACACTTTGTGGATCTGAAATACTTGTGAATAAACAGAGTAATCCTTTACTGTCATTATTTCTTCTGTTACGTGGCCTTAGTGTGATATTATTTATCTGATCATCCTGCTGTATGTTTCTTGGTGGCTGGTAGGTATCATCAAGTTCACCTGAGTCAGTTTCATACTCACTAGAATCTTCATCTTCAGTTCCTTTCAAAATTGGCTCAACAAGAGTTCCACTTGACTGAGGAATGATGACAGACTCCTTTTGTTCTAAACAAGACTGATCTGCAGACTTAACTGGCTGATTTTCAACAGGATTTACTGTAATTGAACATTGATTATTCTGATTGATATTTTCAAAGAAAATTACATCTCTGCTCTTTGTGACTTGATGAGTTACTGGATTTATAACTCGATATCCTTTTGTGTTTTCACAGTAGCCAACTAATATCATTTCCACTGACTTTTTGTACCATTTGAAACGTTTGGCTTTTGGGACATGGATCATTGCCTTTGAACCAAAAATCCTAATATGATCTAGACTTCCTGTCCACATTTTATATGGAGTTCTATAATCCAGTACTTTAGTAGGAGATCTATTCATAATGTATGCAGCTGTGGCTACAGCTTCAGCCCAGATTTGTTTATCCAAATTTGCATAAAACATCATGCACCTGGCCTTTTCTACTATGCTGCGATTCATTCTCTCACTGAGTCCATTATGCTGAGGTGTATGGGGGGTGGAGGTTTGGTGTACAATTCCACAATTTGCCAAATATGACTCGAAATTTGAATTGCAATACTCTGTTCCATTGTTGTCCTCAATCCTATTGGGACTGAATCGGGTTGTCGGTTTCTTTTCACTTTGTTGGCGTGTTTGTGGCGCGGGTTTAAGCGTGTTTTGAGTCACGTAATTATGAGATTTTTTTATCGATTAGAAAATTTTTAGTAATTGATAAAAATAACTATTTCTATGTTTTTTTTGCACGGATTTATACAAATTAATGATAATTAAGATGCAAAATAGGTATATTTTGTATCTTATCTTTTTATATAATATTTTCTAAGGTTTACGCGAATGTTATACATGACTAACACTTCAATTTTACGGATTTTATCGCGATATTTCACTTAAATTTCACTTACTTTGATTTCCCGACGTTTCAAATGCTATTTCAGCATTCATGGTCGCGGGTCGACTGAGCTGGTAGGCGTCTTGACATCTGGAAGAAGTTGTTCCGCAGTACCCTCCATTTCATCACTTTTTCTAATGTTGAGAGTTTCTATTTACGTAGGCTGAACTCACTGTGTTTTTAAGTCTAGCTGTGTTTTGTTTGAAGGGTGTCTTAGTTAACTCAACAACTGGGTCCCAAGCTGTTGGTAGGTTCCAACCATCCTCTCTATTGAAATTAGGATGTTTTTTAATTTCAATAGCCTCACGAAGCATCCTGGGTAAGAAACGATTCTCCTTTGCAAGTACTTGTGGTTTATCGAATCTGAGGTAATGCTTGGTACCCAATTGTGTGTGTTCACAGACAGCAGACTTAGTTGAACGTTGGTGTTTAATGTCAGCTATATGTCCTTCATGCGGGTTCCTATGCTTCTTTTGGTTTGTCCAATGTAAGAGAGGCCACACTCACAGTCGATTTTGTATACTCCAGCATCTTGTAGGGGTATTAAAGTAGGTTTTGATCGAAGCACGCTTCAAGATAAAGCCAATTTTGTCAGTGACTCCTCTAACATATGGTAGAACTGCAGGTAGGCGTTCAACTGTGGCTGGTATTTCATGACACTTGTTATGCTGGCGCGGAATCTGAAGTTGATTGTCTTGCAAAACCTGCTTGACATGTTGTATTTCCTGCCCTAGATGTTTTGCATCACAAATTCCATGGGCTATCTGAAGCAAAGACTTACCCACAGTAGCTAACTGTTTAGGGTGATGGTGAGACTCTCCGTTCAAGTATTTGTCTGTATGGGTATTTTTCCTATACACTGTATGACTCAGACTGTTGTCTGGGTTCCTGATGACTTGAACATCAAGGAAGGCTAATGTACTGTTGGCCTCCAGTTCCATAGTAAACTGAATGTTACTGTTCTGTGAGTTAAGATGTTCTAGGAAAGCATTCACACTGTGTAATGGCAAAATGGTAAAGGTGGTTTTATCTTTTACTTACTCATTTTTGTATTGTTTCTGCGTACGGTAGGCCGTTTTTACGTTAGTACGAAAAGCCGAAATGTAAAACTTTAATCGATATTGACAGGGTTTATTTGTTATTTGACATATAACTCTTTTTGATAATCGTTCATCAAACTTGAAAGAAAATGAGAATGCCATGTCCAAGACATTTTATAGGTATGAAATAACTCGAAAGCTAACAAATGGGAGAGAAGCCTCTCCTAGGCATCAGTATCTTGAACCGACGACCTCTATCTAGAAATTAGATTTGCCGTAAAGAATCTACATAATCTGAACATTGTCACATTTGAACACCTCGACATCACCAGGATGCTGGGAATTTGATTGTGGTACGTATCCCTACATATCATCAAAAGATGCCCCTTCTTACGCACTAGATTAATACCGCTTTCAGAAAAGACTACAACACCACCTAATAGCACAACACATGGTAGGAAAAATATTTACTACTTACAGCTAAATATGGATTGATCGAAATATAACGTTATTATGCCGAATAAATACAACATACCTGATCCTGAAGTCGCAGTAGAAGTCACCATGCGTATGCGGCGGTTTAGGGCAGTTGCCTTTTTTTTTTTTTTTTGTAGGTGGTGAAATGTTCCTGACCGCATACCGCACCGTTCGGGGAGACGGTGCGGTTATGTGGGGCCCTCACCCACTAAAACACCACCGTGCGCCTATTCTCGCCTTATGGACGGGTCACCGGAACTATGACATACATCAGTGACCCGTTCAGCGTTTGCCGTGGGGGCACCGTCTCTGTATTGGGGCGACGTCCCGGCGCAACCGAAGGACGTCACTCTCGTCGCGGAAGGTGCGAATGGAAGAACTTAACCCCGGTTCTCCCATCCGCCCCTTAACACTATGGCGGCGTTAGGCGCGCATAAGCGCGTCTGCGCCGCCCGGTTCGCCGGCGACGGATCGGATCAGCGAGAACATCGTTCTCCCTCATCCGCTCCGCCGCCTCCTTCCGCGAGATCACGTCCTCGCAGAAGGATGCGACCGCGTCCCAACACCTCTCACTGCGAACCATGGACTGCACCACGGCTGGCAGCGAGAGGTCAGCCCCAACGATTGCAGCGAGCTCCCGCCGCTGATCCTCCCAAGCGGGGCAGGACTCGAGCGTATGCTGCGCCGAATCCTCGCCACAATCGCAGTGATGGCAGGCGGGATTCAATTCCCTCCTAGCCGACGAGTGCAGGTATTTGCCGAAGCAACCATGCCCCGACATCACCTGCACTAGTCGGAAGGAAAGAGTCCCAT
Source organism: Hypena proboscidalis (assembly GCA_905147285.1). Taxonomy (NCBI): domain Eukaryota; kingdom Metazoa; phylum Arthropoda; class Insecta; order Lepidoptera; family Erebidae; genus Hypena; species Hypena proboscidalis. The sequence goes on from CAJHVD010000003.1 coordinate 1,245,405, forward strand.
GGCGTCGATCCACCCACTCCTCTAATACCGGCTGAATAGCCCGCGCGGTCTCGCGACCAGCACGTGGCGTCTCCAGCCGTGCTGCCCACTGCACCATAGTGGTGCTACGGGCCTCCCGTCGCCATGCTCGAATTTCTACGGGCAAAGGGCCAAAACCTCTTTCTACCCGCATCCTTTCTACCCGCTTGTACATTTCGGCGATAATCGAGATAAACTTGAAAGAAAATGAGAATGCCATGTCCAAGACATTTTATAGGTATGAAATAACTCGAAAGCTAACAAATGGGAGAGAAGACTCTCCTAGGCATCAGTATCTTGAACCGACGACCTCTATCTAGAAATTAGATTTGCCGTAAAGAATCTACATAAGCTGAACATTGTCACATTTGACCACCTCGACATCACCAGGATGCTGGGAATTTGATTGTGGTACGTATCCCTACATATCATCAAAAGATGCCCCTCCTTACGCACTAGATTAATACCGCTTTCAGAAAAGACTACAACACCACCTAATAGCACAACACATGGTAGGAAAAATATTTACTACTTACAGCTAAATATGGATTGATCGAAATATAACGTTACTAGTTGCCGCCCGCGGCTCCGCCCGCGTGGTATGTCAATTAAAAGAAGCCTATATGTTAATCCAGACTATAAGCTACATGTGTGCAAAATTTCATCGAAATCGACCCGGTAGTTTTGGCGTGAAAGAGTAACAAACATCCATCCATACATCCATACTTACAAACTTTCGCCTTTATAATATTAGTAAGGATTATGCCGAATAAATACAACATACCTGATCCTGAAGTCGCAGTAGAAGTCACCATGTGTATGCGGCGGTTTAGGGCAGTTGCCTGACTCGTGCTGGGCCCTGGTTGTGGTTGTGTGACGGTTTCAGGGGTTGTGTATGATAGTGGATAGCGTTCTAGGTAGGCCGATTGTGCTGGCATGGGCGGAGGCGTGCCTACGTTAGAGCTATAAACACGCATATAGTTCTCCGATCGGGATTTGCCATATGCGTGTTCTAAGGGTGTACTTCGACTCCCTCGTAATTGTACAATTTGTTCTTCAGGCATCTGAAATCGTGATTCTGATTTCTCGAGTGTTTCTTGTGGTGATTGGAATCGCTCTGGTGAAATTAGTGTTCGGGTCCTTTTGTGCCGTAGCCCGGTAGGGTCTTTTCCTTTTTTTCTCTTTTTTTGTCCGCTATTGCTGGAACTCGGAGCAGGGTCGTCCCCAGCAAAGCCTGGTGTACAAACAATTTGTCGATATACTTAATGCTATTAAAAATATTTATATTTGTATAAATATATGATATTGTTTTTTTTTTTATTGTATGCATGAGTAAGATTAGTAATAATAAGATTAAGGCCGTTAACTGTATTCTTTCAAGCTATATACAGATGAGGCGAGATGTTGAATTTTATTTTTTGTAATTGAACAGTTTTTAGGCTTACAGTTAGTTATGGATTTATTTTTTACTAATATTAACTCAAATACGTCTGAACCTACACTGAAAACACAGGATTGTTAAATTGACTAAATTCTCAGTATTTTTTACAAAACCCAAGTGTAAATATGGGTCCTACACACTTTTTTGTCAATTTAACTAAAGACAAATGGTTAAACTTTTGCAAAACTGGTATGGTATTACTAACTCATTAGATTGTTAAAATTGCCTACAAACCAGTTTTGTATACGTAGTCGATTGTTAGCGTGTCGGTAAAATTCTATACATTTTTTAATTAATTTGCTGGCAACATTTCGCTTCGCAACTTATAAGACTTCAGTTTCATTAACTGGCAGCACCACATTGTTCTTATTGGTCTATGATTCTTATTGGTTTATGTTTCGACCTATCAGAGCAAGGCACTATTTTGGCGGGAACTCGAGGTTATAACATAAGGTACGTGTCATTGTCACGGCATTCTATCGTGTGGTGGCTTCGAGTTAACATCAAAGAAAATAGTGTATAATGCGTGATAATTCTAAGGTAATATGTTTTTAATCCTTGTGTAATTTTTACTGTGATGTGAACTAATGTGAAGTGATTACGGTCAAGGGTAATTTCTGTGAATTAAAAGTATTGTCTGAACTGTTATGGAGTTTTCTTTACATTTCAGAAGTGGGATCAGCGGATTTTTATAACTCGTAAAAAGAATCACGAGAATTAAAACTCATCCGTTTATCCCAGCCCACGTTTATTAATTATTTTTTCTCTTACTTTAACATAGTGAGGGAAGGCTCCATAAAGTGTCTTTATATGTGTACATATTGTGTGTAAACGACAGCAGTCATGTAAGTATCTTTTGATTGTTCTAATTTCAAAACTTGGTTTAAATCTACAATACGACATTTCATTTCGTTAAGTAACTAATTTTGAAAGCAATTATATATTGCCTGGGCACTCATATGGATATGTAACAGACCTCAAACAGTGCATGTCATTTTTGTTTGGGCGAAATTGGAGACGAGATGCATCATGTTCTCAATTGTTAGGTTAGGTTAGGTTAGGAGCGCCCGGGGGCTAGCCGATCGACCACGGCAGCTCCTGGTGCTCGGCCGCTGACCGCGGGAGGAGATATGGAGGTTACGGAAATCCAGTAATGGACTACGAACCCTCCAATCTCCTCCAGACGAATTTGAACCACGCCGCCCGCGCCCAGGACCTCCTCCTGCAGGCGATGGCGGAGTGGTCAATAGGTGTGGCCGTGGCCGCGGAGCCCTACTTCGTTCCTCCCCGCCCGAATTGGGTGGGTGACTGGGACGACTCCGTGGCCATCGTCAGCTCCGGTGCGCTTCGGTCCCCGCCCTTGTCTCTCAGGGACAAGGGCTCGGGATTCGTTGCTGCTGACTGGGGGGAGGTAACGCTGGTCGGCGTGTACTTCTCCCCGAACCGGAGTCTGGCGGAATTCGAGGTCTTCCTCAATAGAGTGGAGGCCTCGATACGGCGAATAGCACCTCGTCAGGTGCTCGTTCTGGGGGACTTCAACGCCAAATCCTTGGCGTGGGGGTCCCCTAGGACGGACGCCCGCGGTCGGGCGGTGGAAGAGTGGGCAGCGTCGGTGGGCCTCTGTCTCCTGAACAGGGGCACCACCGACACTTGCGTTCGACGGCAGGGGGGGTCGATAGTGGACCTTTCGTTCGCTACCCCTGCCGTCGAAGCGCAAGTAAGGAACTGGCGTATCCTGGATGAGGTTGAGACGCTCTCGGATCACAGGTACATCCGATTCGAGCTCTCCCGGTCCCAGGACCCCAGTAGGGGTCACGTTCCCTCTCGACGTCGCAGCGCGTTTCCGCGGTGGGCTGTGGGGCGAATGGACGGGGATCTGCTGGAGGAGGCGGCCATTATTGCCAATTGGTTCGTCTCCCCGCCTTCGTCTGAAGGAGCCAACGCTGCGGCTGGCCGCATTCGCGATGCGATTACGCAGGTTTGCGATGCGGCCATGCCCCGTGCCAAGCGTTGGTCCCCGAAGACGGAGGTCTACTGGTGGTCCCCGGAGCTAGCCTCCCTTCGCGCTGCGTGTTTTGCGGCGCGGAGGTCCTACGGCCGCAGCCGGCGACGTCGCCCCCGCGACGTCGAGATGGAAGACCGGCTTTACGCGGCGTACATCGACCAGGTGTGCGCCCTAAAGCTGGCCATTTGCCGCGCTAAGGAGGAGGCGCGGCAGGAGATGTTGGAGGGTCTCGATCGTGACCCCTGGGGCCGCCCCTATCGAGCTGCGCTGAATAAGCTGCGCTCGCGGGGCGCCCCCCTTACGGAGACTCTCCAACCCAGCTTCCTCGCAGAGGTGGTTGAGGGCCTATTCCCGCAACGGGCGGAGCACACGCCCCCGGCAATGGTCGAAGAGACCGAAGACCGGGAGGCCGACCTCAGTGCTCCACCCGTCACAGAAGCGGAGGTAGGGGCGGCTGTTCTTCGGATGCGTTCCAAGAACACCGCCCCCGGGCCCGACGGGGTACCCGGACGGGTGTTGGCCCTGGTCCTCAACCACATGGGGGATCGCCTCAGGGAACTGTTCGACGTGTGCCTGGCGTCCGGACGGTTCCCTGACTGCTGGAAGGCGGGGAAGCTGGTTCTCCTCCCGAAGCCGGGACGGCCGCCCGACACCGTGGCGGCCTACAGGCCTATCGTGTTGCTGGACGAGGCGGGAAAGCTGCTCGAAAGAGTCATTGCTACCCGTATCGTCCGGCATCTTGATGAGGTTGGTCCGGGTCTGTCGGATGCCCAGTACGGTTTCCGTGCTGGACGTTCGACGATCGGGGCCATCCTGCGCCTGAGGGCTGCTACGGAGGCGGCCGTCGCCGGCGGAGGGGTGTTGTTGGCGGTATCGTTAGATATCGCCAACGCCTTCGGGACTCTGCCATTCAGCTGCGTCAGCGAGGCACTCCGGTACCATGGAGTGCCGGTTTACCTGATGCGGCTGGTGGCCGACTATCTCGAAGGCAGGGGGGTTCTGTACGAGGACAGAGACGGAGCAATGCTCCGCAGGCCCATGTCGTGCGGTGTCCCACAGGGATCGGTCCTAGGGCCGCTCCTGTGGAACATCGGTTACGACTGGGTGCTGCGTGGGGCTTTCCCCCCGGGCCTAGACGTCATCTGCTATGCGGATGACACGCTCGTCACGGCCCGGGGTCGGAACTCCGAGGAGGCGGCACGCCTGGCCACAGTGGGTGTGTCCCAAGTGGTCGGGCGCATCGAGGCGCTGGGACTTAGGGTGGCCCCTGCCAAGACTGAGGCCGTGATGTTTCACGGGCCTCGTCGCGGGCCACCTGCTGGCGCCTCGATTACCGTCGGCTCGGTCCTCGTACGGATCGAGGCCCAGTTTAAATATCTGGGCCTAGTGATAGACAGGCGGTGGAGCTTCGACGAGCACTTCCGCATTTTGGTGCCCAAGCTGGAAGGCGTGGCTGCCGCTCTCGGTCGGCTTTTGCCGAACGTGGGTGGCGCCAGCGTCGCCAGCCGACGGCTTTACGCGGGGGTGGTACGGTCAATGGCACTGTACGGCGCACCCGTGTGGGCGGAGGCCTTGTCCGCCGGGAACAGGGCGCGGTTGTGGAGACCGCAGCGCGTCCTGGCGGTCAAGGCCATTCGTGGATACCGCACGGTGTCGACCGACGCAGCGTGTGCGTTGGCCGGAACACCCCCGTGGGATTTGGATGCGGAAGTGCTCGCCGAAGTGTACAGGCGCAGGGCGGCTGCTCGGGCTGAGGGTTCTGTCCCCATGCCCGAGCAGCTGCGTGCGTGGCGGGAGGAGGCCCACCGGACGCTGATGGTCCGGTGGGGGAATCGGCTGGAGGCTCCACGTGCTGGTTTTCGCACCGTGGAGGCGCTCCGGCCGATTCTCGAGGAGTGGGCAGGGCGGCAGCATGGGACTCTCTCCTTCAGGCTGGTGCAGGTGCTGACCGGGCATGGTTGCTTCGGGAAGTACCTGCACAGGCTGAAGAGGGAGGCGAGCCCCATGTGCCACCACTGCGACTGCGGTGAGGACTCGGCGCAGCACACTCTCGAGCAGTGTCCTGCTTGGGAGGTGCAGCGCCGGGATCTCACCGCGGTCATTGGGAACGACCTCTCGCTGCCGGCTGTGGTCGCAGCAATGAGCAGCGCGAGGTCGTGGGATGCGGTCGCATCCTTCTGTGAGGACGTCATCTCGCAGAAGGAGGCGGCGGAGCGGATCAGGGAGGATTCACTCCTGGCTGATCCGCTCCGCCGCCGGCGAGCTGGGCGGCGAAGGCGCGCGTACGCCGCGAGCCTAATGCCGCCCTAAGCGAGGCCGCGGGCGGTGGAGGGGGTTTTCCGCCGCCCGCTGATGCCTTCCGCGACGGAGTGACGCCCTGGGTGTGCCCGGGGCGTCGCTACGAGAGTAGGACTGAATAGAGTCGGGTGCCCGGTCAGAGGTCGAACTGGGCACGGTCGCCGCGGCGAGCCCTGTGGATATAATATCGATCCGGGGCTCGCCGACCATCTTTCGGCGACGAGGGCACACCGCGGGGTTTTAGTGGGTATTCTGTGCCGTTTAACATCGTAGGCACGGGAGTCCCACATAGCCACTCTGCCCGTCCCCCCACGGGTGGGGTGGTATGCGTAAAAGCATTTCCCCGCGAAAAAAAAAAAAAAAAAAAAAAAAAAAAAAAGGTTATTTTTAATATCGTAATATAATAATAATTTATTTATGTAAAAGGAATAATGCAGTAAGTACAAAAAATACACTAATTATTAGTAGTACATTAATAGTAATGACTGGTTTACTACAATTAAAGTGGGTGTGGTTCTGTTCTCCTAGCTAGGTTACAGAATAACCTGTGTGAAGGAGCGACAGTGCCGTTCCCCTATTGTTAGAATACAATAGTCAGTAGGCATTAACTTTTAAACTTACGCGTTGCATGATTAAATAAAATATATAACGGGAATTAACTAAATAATTGCATGAACGCGTTAATTCCCGTTATATATTTTATTTAGTCAGTAGGCAGTACAGTTTAGCATTGATGATATAGTTGTATACAATAACAATAAAAATAAAGTAAGGAAAACCGAAATGAGAAATGAGAAATAAATCTACTTTAAAAATAAATAGTATGGCGATCTTTTGCATCTTTCCGGGGCATTCCTACGGAGATGTAACTGATAATTATCGTCATGCACCCCATTTTGCCAGGACGACACTCTGGATATGAGATGCTTACTTGCCAGTTACCAACTTATTAATCTTATAATTATATCGGTTTGTTGTATTTTGCCGGGGCACTCCTACGGATTTGTAACGAATCAGAGTATGTATTTCATTTTGCCAGGGCTACACTCTGGATATGCAATACATATTTTCTCTATTTAATATAATTGACTATGATCTAATAACTTGTTCTAATCTAATATGTTGTTCACGTTATGTACTGCTTGGTACTCTTATGTTACGTGTACTAAGCATAGAATCAATTAATTTACTTACTATCATAAGAATAACCACAAATGATATAAACATAATCACAATTACAGACATAATGGATCCATCGCCTGCGGGCAGTAGTAGCGGACGTCACTGCAATAACGAGGAGGAGCCGATAAGTGCGGCTCGTAACGAGAGCCCAAGGCGGAATCCGCAGCGACGTCAAGTTCATGAAAGCGAGGGAGCGGAAGGGAGTCTGGATACCAGGCAAGTCCGCAAACGCTTAATAATTGATTCCAATAATGAGAGCGAGGGAGCGGAAGGGAGTCTGGATACCAGGCAAGTCCGCAAACGCTTAATAATTGATTCCAATAATGAGAGTGAGGGAGCGGAAGGGAGTCTAGTCAGAGACAGACAAAGCCGCAAGCACTCTAGGAATTTTAATAAAAACATTAACAACCGACGGCGGTCAAGGACACCTCGGCGATCTAGGACGGACAGTAGCGAACGTAATCGTAGTAAGGAACGATCATATAATCGTCATCGTGGGAGAGGCCGTGGTGATTAATCTTTTGATAGCGGTGATAATAGTCAACTTTGTGATGATTTTAGTGAATATTATAATAGTAAGAAAAGGTTTCGAAATAATTCATCTGATGATGAAATCCGGGTCAGGAGGTTAGGACGACGTCGTCATCGTAACAGTAGCAACGATAGTTATGACTCTCCTATTAGACGCTTATTGAAACGAAAACGACATCGTTCTCCCTCACGTCGTTCGAATCGTGAACCGAAGGATATTGATATGCCTGATGCCACTCATAGCATCTTAAATAAATTTTTGACTGTTCTTTCTAATGTAAAGGGGCAATCCACCTCTAAGCTTTGATCCTTTGTCTACCGAACAAACGATAATAACGTGGTTGACTAAAGTCGAGGAAGCCGCGGAAATTTATTATTGGAATGAACGCGAAACTATTCATTTTGCTCTACCAAAACTTGTTGGACTTGCTCAGACGTGGCATAAAGGTCTAGACACGATGCTTTACTCGTGGGTAGAATGGAAAAGAAAGCTTATAGAGTATTTCCCTTGTAGGTATGACTATGCAGAATTACTAACTCAGATATTGGCCAAGCGTGTGCGACACGATGAATTTCTCGAACAATATTATTACGCAAAGATAAATCTTTTAAACAGATGAGGTATTGTGGGTCGAAAATCGGTAGACTGTTTGTTACATGGCGTAGACGATAGGGCGGTGCGGATAGGAGCACAAGCGGCTAAGTTTCGTGGAACTGAGGATGTACTAAGATATTTTAAAAACTGATAAGCCAGGTACCAGTAGGGAAACGGCGGATAGGTCTGGGCAAGATAAAAAGAACTCTTCGTCAAGTATAAGTCGAACCAAATCCGATGCGACAAAGTCCACCTTTGTCATTAAATGTCACAATTGTAATGGAGAGGGGCACGAGAGTTTCAGATGTAACAAACCCCTAACGAAATGCGCTCTGTGTAATCGCGAGGGTCATTTAGATTTGTATTGTAGATCTAAGCGACACGCTATTAAAAATATTGAACGTCCTAGTAATTCGCTTAAGGATGAAAAGCAGGTTGCCCTAGTAGATAATTCGGATGATACTAATCAGAAGTATGTATTAGACATATTTGTAAATGGTCAGCCGATCATTCGCCAAGTAGACTTAGGGAGTCGGTGTACTCTGATCAGGGAGTCTGAAGCAAAGCGTTTGAAGTTGAACCCAAGCTCAGACAGATTGCCATTATTACGTGGTATAGGCGGCTTTCACGTAAAACCACTTGGAAAATGCAACGCTAACGTCACTGTCCCAGGGATAGAAGATAATATAGAAATTCTGATCGTTGAAGACACTGATTTAAAACACTCTGTCCTCTTAGGTCATACCTTTACGGAAAATCCTGGTATTACTATTATAAAGACGAGATAGTCTTCGATCGGGATCTCGACCAAAAGGTATTATTGATGATTCTGAACAACGTAGTGATTGTTCCAAATCAATTAACTATGGTAGCTGTAAAGTCAGGAACTAACCTAACTAGTTTCGTATATGTGAATGGCTCCGTTAGAGGTACCGCAGGTAAAGAATACTATTTACTTCCGGGGGAGTACAAATTACACAATGGTGTTGGAAACTTATTACTACAAAATGTCTCTGATAGTCCTGTCTGCCTAAAACAGGGGTCTTTATCGACGCGCACTATCTCTATCATAAACGAACAAAATGTATGCTCTATAAGTTTTGATGATAAATATCTGGATGAATCGGTACAATGCGTTTGACACAATAAAGTCGACGCTAGTACATACGGACACTAGCAAATACGGAATAGGAGGAATTTTGCTACAAAAGGATGATGCTGGACTTTTAATACCAGTCTCGTATTTCAGCAGGAAAACTACTCCCGATGAGCAAAAACTCCACTCATTTGAGTTGAAGACGTTAGCAGTTGTGTCTTCTCTCAATAGGTTTCGTGTTTATCTCTTGGGCATTTCATTCAAAATACTGACCGATTGCAACGCGCTGCGAACGACCCTATCAAAAAGAGACCTTATACCTCGCATAGCGCGTTGGTGGGTCCAATTTCAGGAATTTAACCGCGAAATCGAATATCAAATCAAATCTTTTATTTCCATGGGCCCCAAGGGGCGCTTGAACACGTCAAAACAAACATCAAAACACAAAGAATATAAAATTAAAATAAAACTTAACTAACTAAATTATAATACTTATTGTAATAAAATGATTTGACACCGGAGCTTGGATTGACTTTAATTCAACTTAGAGAATTGAATTGAAGTCAATCCAAGTACCAGCTCCGATGGGTATTGCATCATGAGAAGAGCTGGTGAGAAACTCATGTGCACCATCTTTTCAAATAATTCATACAATATTTGTTTGTTTTTTTGACAATAATTCTATGTGTAAGTTATAGCAACCAAAACAACATTATAGCTAAATATGGTCATAAAGAGAAAATAAACTTAAAATATAGAAATGCAATTAAATTATTATAAATAAATCCATAGTATATAAGGTTGCAATATCTTACACTTCAAGCAGAAAATAAAGGAGTAAAGACAATGTGTGTCTATACTACTGTACTACTGTGTCAATACTACTGTATATATATAAGGATTTCAGAACAGACAAAAAAAAAGACTTAGGTGACAGCTCATCCGCAAAATATTTCATCCTTGGATGAATTGACACCTTTTTCAAATTGTTAGGCGTCGATTCATCCGCAAGTGGTGTCGCTATCGGATGAGTTGTTACATACAAAATATGGATGTGGTCATTTCAGCCAAATTGACAAACAAAGCCAAAATTAATACAATTTCGCGGCAGAATAATTCGTTATTCTTAGTAAATATAATATCAAACAAACTAAAGCACATACTTAAGAATACAAACAAAAAAACTAAGTTTTGAATTAATGGTTTTTTATTTATTTTAAAAAACGTAATAACAGTATATGAAATAATAACATAAATCGAAATAATAGCTTAATGTAAATGAAAATGAAAACCAACTTCGTACATAACCGATTTTTGACTAAATGTGGTTAGTTTACCTATGGATAACAACTAATGCATATTATCTTTTAATTTAGTTATTAAAAATAACAATCAACACACGTTTTGAACTACATCACTAGTATGACAACTTCTCTATACAATGTCCAAGGCTTATTTCGTTATCAATAAATTGTCTCAAACTGCTATTGATTATATTTTCCTTAAGTATGCTTTCTTCAGATCTCTTTGAAATATAGGCTTGATTTCTCCACAAGTTAGAATAATATTTAGCATCTCTTATAAGAGCTCTTAGTAAAACTGCTATATTCGGTTTGTTCTTTAACGTCCTGTTTAGTCGCGAATTCCACCATTCTATAGCATTATTGGTTTTGTGTCGAATGTTATAGAAACACCATTTATCAGAGTATTTTTAAAATAATTGTTGAACTCAACTGTTTTACTGTCTCTTTGCATACACTCACCTAAAACATATAGCCAACCATCTGAGACCTCTGTTTTCGGGAGATACGCTAACGCCATACAACGCCGCACGTGAGCTCTTGATATGTTCGATTTTTTTGTTATTCCTATCAATTTCGCTTTTTTCTGAACGGCTTTTTTAAAATGAAAAATACAACCTCTAGTTGTAACTTCTTCAAATACCGCTTCAGATGCTGACATTGCGCTAATTTCGAAATCAGTAGTTATTGACTCGGGCTCAAATTCTGGAATTTGACTTTTTATAAGTTGAAAGAAAACTTCGTAGCTAGATTGTTTTTTATTCGGTAATAACGCATATACTACTGGTATAATATTCGTATCGGTATTATTGCTGCCCAAGTCAACATGTAACGTGTACAACTGCTTAAAAGGAGGGACAGCGGCCTTAAATGTCCCATCGCAAAATACGTGCTTTGCTTTTCTGAGAATTTCTTTGGATTGTTCAGTAGCAAATAATAATATTCTTTCCTTTTTTCCCGTGTAATCAGCAAGCAAAAAAATTTCGTATACGCCAGGAACGATAACATCTTTTAATTTTGAAAACCGGACAGTTTTAGTTTGCAGTTCTTTATTACGTAACCTATACATTCTTTTCTTAATATTATTATATTTTGGTAACTTTATTACTAAATCTAGCCCTGTAGACTCTAAATTTTCTACCACCTCTTTATAAATTGTAGGCATAGGAGTACTCTCAGTTTTTGCTCTTTCTAGGCAGTCAATTTTCGCCAACAATTCATTATTTAAACTACTAGACTGACAAGTGTGGGTGTTCTCTTTTAGTGCAAGGTCACAATTAGAGTTAGTAACCAAATTAGATTTACAATTTTGTAACGCACAATGCCAAACTATGTGTCCGTTTTTATTTTGGCGTTTTTTATAATAACGATAGTTTCCGTGCATAAGAAGTTTTCCTCCTCGTTGTGATTTAATCATTTTAAATTGAGAAGTTTCCTTGTCCATAATTGCAATTCTAAAATAGAAATAAGTTATGATGTGTTATTTGTATTTGTGTAACTGAAAAGTAATAATAAAATTATAAATGTCTGATATCTAACCTTAATGTAGTTCAATCACCCAAATTGGAACATAAAAACTTAGCTAAATCACAATGCATGTAATAGAAAACTTTATAAAATTATGTTATTGCATGTAGCACTAAACAAATATACGGCAAAGCAAGTTGTCTCAATCGTTTCGTAAGTACCCTCAAAATTTTGATTTTTTATAAAATGTGTAAAAAAAATTATAAAACTACTCAGTTCAAAAATTACTCAAAAATACTTGGAAAAAGAAGAAGTTCACCTTAAAACTAAATAAAAAACCATTAATTCAAAACTTAGTTTTTTGTTTATATTCTTAAGTATGTGCTTTAGTTTGTTTGATATTATATTTACTAAGAATAACGAATTATTCTGCCGCGAAATTGTATTAATTTTGGCTTTGTTTGTCAATTTGGCTGAAATGACCACATCCATATTTTGTATGTAACAACTCATCCGATAGCGACACCACTTGCGGATGAATCGACGCCTAAAAATTTGAAAAAGGTGTCAATTCATCCGAGGATGAAATATTTTGCGGATGAGCTGTCACCTAAGTAAAAAAAACTATTTATACTACAAAATATAAAAAATTTAAAATGTACACACAGATTGCCTTTACTTAAAAATATTTGAAATAACATGAAATGAGGTTATACAAATCAAATTTAATGAGTTAATAAAGAAACTATATAATTATGAATTAATTTTCATTAATCATCATATAAAATAATAAAAATAATGTAACAATTGATATTCATTATAATGTCAAAAGTTGAAACTTAAGTCAATAATATGATAATATGATGTCAATAATAAATTATGTCAATCTCAATATAGAGTATAATATGTCAAAATAATCATAATCAATTATAAATAGGATAAAACAATGTCTAACTTGGCAATTCATTTGAAATATAATAACCATAATAATTGTAAATAATAAATACATTACTGTAATAGATACATTAGATAAATTAATATCATTTCCAAGGCGTAGTGTCGGTTAAGAAATCGTTTATTTTATAATAGCCCCTTTCCATGAGACGATTCTTAACGATACTCTTAAACTTTAGTAGGGGCAAGTTCAAGATTTCGACAGGAATTTTGTTATAAAAACGCACTCCAAGTCCCTCAAATGAGTTGTGGACTTTGTTTAAGCGATAATATTGGCCTACCAATTTATGCTTATTCCTCGTGTTTAATGAATGAACATCGCTTTTCTTGGTATATGTTCCTATGTTTTTTCGTATAAACATAATAGTAGTAAATATATAATGCGATGCTACTGTTAGAAATACTAAAAGTTCTACTTCAATAAAAGCCCTTAAAGAGCACATTAGTTACTTTGGGGCACCGACTAGGCTAATAACTGATAGAGGTACTTCTTTCACCAGTAACAGTTTTCGCGTGTTCGTCAAATTAAGCACATACTTAATGCTGTAGCCACACCACGAGCAAACGGACAATGCGAACGCTACAATCGGACAATTTTAATTGCACTCACCTCTAAGACCGACAATAAAGACGACAAGAACTGGGATGATCATATTCTTGATATACAGATCGGTTTGAACACAACTGTCCACAAGACCACAGGCAAAAGCCCTTCGGAACTCCTTTTTGGTTTTAATATACGCAGTAGTTCCGAAAATGTTTAGGCGATATTATAAACGAAATTAAGGAGTTTTCCACGGATGATTTGGATCGGGTACGATCCGAAGCAGGTACACGCATTGTCGAACAACAGGTTAAAGACAAAATCCGATATGATGCTAGGCATAGGCGCGCTTTTCAATATCATTCGGGTGATTTAGTAAGCGTAAAGCGAGAAATGCCTAGCGAAGGCAAATCAAAAAAACTAGCGCCGAAATTTCAAGGCCCATACCGAATTTTAAAAGTACTACCTAACGATAGGTTTTTAATAGAAGATACAGCGTTAACCCGCAAGCGTGGCCAACGTCGATATGAAAATGTAATAGCAATAGATAAAATTAAACCTTGGCTTGTTTTCGATAGGAATTATGACTCTACAGAGTCAGAGTCCGAAGACAACGCTAGTCAGGACTGTAATGAAACTAACACTGTTTAATATCAGCTACTATTGTGAGTGCAGGCTGATTAATAGTTATTTATGGTACAAGTGAGAAAAAGTTTATATTTCTGTTGTGAGTGCCAATTTTAAATCTTGAGCTTGCGAAGTAGTCTTAAATTGAATCACGAGCATAGCGAGTGATTCTAATAAAGACTACTTCGCAAGCGAAAGATTTTAAGAGGTCACGAACTGGAAATTAAATTTTCTCACGCGTTGCAATACAAAACTTTTCACCTCTTCCAGTGAGAAAATATTAAGATTTAAATAAACTCGTACTCGATTGCTTAACCTTAAATAATTCCATGAAATACGACAGTAATACCGATTCATAATGCGTTTTAGGGCCTTTTGAAAGTCACCACTAATTAAATATGTCGTACGTTTTCAAATACTTTTCACGTGTATTTTCTGGTAAAAAAGAAAACTGTGTTAGAAGCAAGTTGTCGCAACTCTTTTTTGGAGTTCCACAATGTTCTTCATCACTGGATTCACTATTTTTTTGGTTAAAAAGTTCCAGTAAACAATTAAACATAAACTGAAAAGAAATTATAGTTGCCCGCGATAACTGACACAGACACAGACTTTTTTTTTTTAAATCTTGCGTTCGGAAATTCGTTCTGTAACATTTATTTATAGAGTAATATTAAGTACCCGATTTTAATTAATTTAATGGTTAATCACGAATATAAAACCATGAAAATACTAAATAAGCGTGTATTTATGTAATTTAAAATAATGAAAACGTATCGTTTGTAGTTTTAAAATAAAATTGATGTCAATGTTTATTACTAACCTACATGGTGGCTGTTTGGTTTTTTTTAGCGCCTATTCATTGGAAGGATTTAGTGATTCGAAATTTAAATCACTTTGCCTCACTAGTGAGTAATAAGCGTTATTACTCACTGAATTCTCGCAAGCAAACGATCTTTTTCGTGCTGGTGTGGTGAAAAATAAATTAACTAATGAAATAATCATGTGATGTAATTAATAAGAACTATAAATTTGTAGTGGTTAAATATGATGAAGTTGCAAATGAAAATTATGTATAATGAAGTTGCAAATGAAAATTATGTAACAAGTAAAAATTATGATATTAATAAGTATTAATTTAATATTTGTTTATTATAAGTTGCAATGTATTATTCTAAGGATTTTTTCTTTTACAGGATTTGTCATTGTGATATTAAAGAAGATTCAAAGTTTATTCATTACTAAGTAATTTAATTAAAGTTTGTTTTGTGTAAATTATGTGTGAACGATTATGTCCACACAGATTTAAAAATTATTTTCATATATTAGTAACTTGCGATATAATGTTTTATAAAATATTATTATGTATTATAAGAAATGCATCTTTTCTTTGATGTCGCGAAGGGACTCGCTTTTCGCAGGATGGCCGAGCTGTTAGCGTGTCGGTAAAATTCTATACATTTTTTAATTAATTTGCTGGCAACATTTCGCTTCGCAATTTATAAGACTTCAGTTTCATTAACTGGCAGCACCACATTGTTCTTATTGGTCTATGATTCTTATTGGTTTATGTTTCGACCTATCAGAGCAAGGCACTATTTTGGCGGGAACTCGAGGTTATAACATAAGGTACGCGTCATTGTCACGGCATTCTATCATGTGGTGGCTTCGAGTTAACATCAAAGAAAATAGTGTATAATGCGTGATAATTCTAAGGTAATATGTTTTTAATCCTTGTGTAATTTTTACTGTGATGTGAACTAATGTGAAGTGATTACGGTCAAGGGTAATTTCTGTGAATTAAAAGTATTGTCTGAACTGTTATGGAGTTTTCTTTACACGATTATACGATACTAGTCTTGTAATATTCACTCATTCTGTCTCGTAAAATTTAAGGAATTTGTTTCATATATTTTACCCCATAATTTACCTAGAATATACGATACTAGTCATGTAATATTTACTCATTCTGTTTCATAAAATTAACGTGTCAAGTTTAGTATTTTTTGTTTTGACATATTTCGTATATTTTACCATATAACCTTTATAGGCTATACGATACCTGTCATGTAATATTCACTCTATGGGGCTAAAAGATGATTGCGCAGTAGGATGGGATAACATATCGAACATTTTCTTAAATAAATATAGTTTAAAAAAACTAAAAAAACACGCTTTTAAAGCACATCAAACTAAAAAGTGAAAAATAATTCTTATTATAACCTGAAAATAATAATAAACGAAAAATACTAGTACTATTGTGAAAAAAAGCGTGGGTCGCTCGATAGACGAAAAATATGGCACAGAGCGCCCCACGCTTTTTTTCACAAAAGTACTAGTATTTTTCGTTTATTATTATTTTCAGGTTCACTTTTTAGTTTAGTTTTTTTTTAATCCTGGCGATCCTAATCAGGATAATGAGATAAATTTATGAAATTATTATATTGTCGCTGATTCTTTACAAGTGTAGAAAGTTTGAATTAAATCTGTCCGTTTAAAGTGGGTCAAAATCGAGTCCAAAGGAGTCGGTTACATACAAACAAACAAACAAACAAACAAACATACAGGTGAAGCTAATATAAGCGTGTTAAAAAAGAAAGGAATATCTTAACACCACCACTAACAAACATCTTTAACAAGTGTTTATCCAAAGGAATTTTTCCAAACTGCCTTAAAAAAGCAATTGTTGTTCCCGTATATAAATCCGGGAGTAAAACCGAACTAACTAATTACAGACCTATTTCATTACTGACTTCTTTATCTAAAGTGTTTGAAAAAATCATAAACTCAAGATTAATTAAATATCTAGAAGAAAAATCAATATTGTCAAAGACTCAGTTTGGTTTCAGACCCAAAGTATCCACTGCCGATGCCGTACATCATTTAACTAACTATATAGTACAAGAACTTGATAAAGGTAACCATACAGAGGGTATTTTCCTGGACCTCGCAAAAGCCTTCGACTCTGTTTCTATACCTACTCTACTGCGTAAACTTGACAGCATAGGTGTTAGAGGCACGCAGCTTAAACTTTTCAGCAGTTATTTAAAAGATCGAACCCAGTGCGTAAAAATTGGCAATGTCACCAGCGCTGAGCAAAAAACCACATCTTTTGGCGTTCCCCAAGGAAGTGTCTTGACATCTACACTATTCTTAATCTATATAAATGACCTGTGTAATCTAAAGATAGAAAACGGAATAATAGTTTCTTTTGCTGACGACACTGCCCTACTTTTCACCGGCGCGTCAGAAGCAGAAGTCCACATGCACGCACAGCACGGCTTCAATACTGTTAATAAATGGCTTCAACAAAACTTGCTAACACTAAATGCAAATAAAACAAATTACATGAATTTTTCGATGCGCAATACATCTAACATAACTAACTCTCGCTTGTACGCTCACTATTGCAATGACCCCACTGCCTCACAAAAACAATGCATGTGCCCGTTAGTTAAAAAGACAAATAAAATAAAATACTTAGGTGTAATTATAGATGATACTCTATCTTTTAAAGAGCACATAGAAGCTTTAAATAGCAGGGTTCGCAAGACACGAAAATAATCAAAATAACTTATTTTGCTATATGTCAATCAATACTAACTTATTGTATTACATCATGGGGTGGGGCAGGTAAAACATTATTGTTATCGCTCGAAAGAGCTCAAAGAGCTATTCTAAAAGTAGCCACTCATCGACCTTTCCTATTTCCCACTAACCTCCTCTATAATTCCTGTAACGTACTAACAGTTAGACAGTTATTTATTTTGAATACATTACTTAAACAACACGCAAGTCTTTCCTTTAATCCTGACCATACTAACAAAAGACGAAAAGATATTGTTTGCATCCAAAAAATCAGATTCAAACACGCTTTTACATCAAAATTTTATATATTTCTAGGCCCGCTACTCTACAATAGGCTAAATGCCATGCGTTACATTTATCCACTTAATCATAATGACTGTAAGAAAGCTATCAAAGAACTTCTCCAAAAAATGTCTCATGAAGATACAGAAAAGTTACTTATAGTGTTAAAATAAGTATCTATTTAAATTAAATTAATTTATATAATTGATAAATAAATAAAGTTAAGTTAGTTAGTTAGTTACTCCAATTTATCTTAAGAGTTGACTACCTCCTAAAAATATATTTCCTTTTCCTTTTGTTTTCTTTTTACAAGATTATTTAATTTTAAGACCATTTTTGTAATACTAGTCTATTAGCCTGAAACACAGGATTACCTAGTTCAGGCACCGAATTGTTTATATATACACTTATGTATATACAATAATATTAAATGTTGTTATCGCTTATGTACTTGACCAATGTATTTTAATAAATGAATTTTATTTTTTTATTTTTACTCTATGTCGTTTTGTATAATTTAAGGATTTTGTTTAGTACTTTTCACTTAACCTGTTTAGTATATTTTACGCCATGATTTACCTAGAATGTACGATACTAGTCTTGTAATATTTACTCATTCTGTTTTGTAGACTTAACGAGTTTAACTTAGTACTTTTTGCTAAATCGGCTTCGTTTATTTTACCCTTCAGCTTTTGTAGACTATACGATACTACTCACATAATATTAACTCCTTCTATTTCGTATAATTTAAGGAT
This sequence comes from Hypena proboscidalis, assembly GCA_905147285.1. NCBI lineage: Eukaryota > Metazoa > Arthropoda > Insecta > Lepidoptera > Erebidae > Hypena > Hypena proboscidalis. The sequence goes on from CAJHVD010000003.1 coordinate 1,264,086, forward strand.
TTTGTTTAGTATTTTTCACTAAACCTGTTTTGTATATTTAACCTCTAATATACGATACCAGTATTGTAATATTCACTCAATCTATTTCGTATAATTTACGGGTCATGTTATGTATTTTTTGCTAAATAAGTATTGTCTAAAATACGATTATTGTATAGTACGTTCTACGAAATTGGATTTGTTATGTTTCTCATTTACTTTCGTATATTTTACATTTTTACTTTGGTTGAATCAACAAACAAATTGTATAGGTATATTATACCCTTGACTTTTAATAGTGTTCCTTACGCAATACTAATTGACTTTTGTATATTCCACGCTTTTTGGGTTATTGATATTATAATGTACTACGTGTTTTAGTTGGCTACTTACGGCCGTTTCCGATATTCAATTGGAAGGTGGATTGAATATTGGGAACGGATGTAAGTACCTAGTCCACTTAAACACGAAGGTACCTTTAATCAATAATCCAAAAAGCGTGGAATATACTAGAGTGAATAAGTATCTAAATATTGCGAAATCAATAGATATTGTTAGCAGACTCAATAATAAAATTTAAGAGAGGGTATATAAGTCGGAGCAAGCGGACCGATCTTTCATTATTGTTCGGAACTTTGTGCGGAGCGGACCTCTTGTCAGTTTGCGTTCGGTATCTATTATTGTGTAAAATCTTTGATCGTTGTTATTTTGATTACATGTGTAAAATTAAGTAAAATTAAATTTAGGTTAGATTAATCACCACGTGTATTTTTTTTTTAAAATAAAACCGCTTCTGATAGCTTATATCAGAAGTGGTTAACACCCCCTTTGGCACCAACCCTTAGCAGTCACCCCTATTGACTTGCAAATTTCCACGTGATTTCGTTTAAGTCTGACTAAATCACCCTTAACTTTGTTATTTATTAAAGGATTCTGGATTTCTGGACTTCTGGACTTGGCATTACCGTCCCCCTACGCGACGCCACCCCTTAAGAGGGGTTGTGAAGCATAGTTTTTCTAAATTTTTCATTTAACTTGTAATATTCTGTGAAATCGCTGCAGTAACGACCTCTGTGAGGCATTTTTGAACTTTTCCAAGACATTGTGAGCGCTAAGATACTTACCACCTGTGCGATCCACCCCCGAGGTCCAGCCACCTGAAAGAAAGAAGAAAAATTGACGTTTTAGTACAAAATTTTTACTTTTTTATTTTTAATTTGGCAACCCTACATCTGTTTTTCAAAATTTTTATTTCTCTGGATAGGGCTCGTCGAGACCTTTCCCCCGACACCCCATTTATTTAAATCCGTAGCATAAAACGTCGAATATCGCCCGCCGAAATTTCTTCTAGAACATATAGTGCAAATTTCACCTATACAAAGTCTACCTTAGGGCTCGAGTACTGAAAATCGACCAAATATTTTTGTCCGAACTTTGACTTGGGATAACTTGACTAACACTTCAATTTTCAGATTTTATCGCGATATTTCACTTAAATTTCACTTACTTTGATTTCCCGACGTTTCAAATGCTATTTCAGCATTCATGGTCGCGGGTAGACTGAGCTGGTAGGCGTCTTGACATCTGGAAGAAGTTGTTCCGCAGTACCCTCCATTTCTTCACTTTTTCTAATGTTGAGATAACTTTCTAATCGTTACAATAACATCCCTACAGCATTCCTTAGTGTTTTTAACACCCCCTTTGGCACCAACCCTTAGCAGTCACCCCTATTGACTTGCAAATTTCCACGTGATTTCGTTTAAGTCTGACTAAATCACCCTCAACTTTGTTATTTATTAAAGGATTCTGGATTTTTTGGTTTTAAAAACTTGGCATTACCGCCCCCTACGCGACGCCACCCCTTAAGAGGGGTTGTGAAGCATAGTTTTTCAAATTTTTTCATTTAACTTGTAATATTCTGTGAAATCGCTGTAGTAACGACCTCTGTGAGGCATTTTTGAACTTTTCCAAGACAACTGTAGATATCTGAGTAAAGCAATATTCAGTCACTTAAGATCTGACCACTGTGGGCAAATGGTCGTTTATCCCATGGATGAGGTAGTTAAAGCAAAGAAAATCACTTGTAGGCCGATGACTTCTAATCGTCTCAAATGCTTTAACGAGAATATTGCAGCCAAGGTTACCAACTTAGATATCAATGAGGATAATCCGGATGTCCTATACGGGAATTTATTTAACTTAATTAAATTAGAATACGATTTTATTTTTAAAGAGAAAACTTTTACTAAGAATGTGAATAGTAGATTCTGTGACTGGGCAACTCCTGGAATTTACAAAAGTAGAGCTAAGATGTATGATCTATATGGAATGAAACAGTATAATTTTGATCCTATTTTTATACAACATGTTAGAAATTATTCTAAAATATTCAAACAAGTTTGCTTGGTAGCTAAATCAATTTATTTAAGTAACAAAATTAAACAGTCTGATAATAAAATAAAAGCAACTTGGACTGTAATAAATACTGAAACAGGACGGTACAAACCGCGAGATGATAGTTTTGAATTAGTGGTTAATAACAATATTATTAAAGATAATCTGGGTTTGGCTGAAACATTTAATAATTACTTTGCAAAAATACCAGTTGAGACTACCAGTTTCTTGGATTCATGCTCAGTCACAGCTGAATCCTTGGCTAGGGGCAGCGTGAAAGAGTGTGATGTCATTTTCAAATTCCAATTTATAAGCCCAAGTGAGGTGGTGAAAACCTTCAAGTCGCTCAATTCAAAGAAAACAACCGACTTGTGGGGCATTTCTGTCAAGATATTGCAAAATATAATTATTGAAATAGCACCACAATTAGCTGTAATATTTAATCAATGTGTAGATAAAGGTATATTTCCTAATTTGATGAAACATAGTAAGTTAATACCATTATTCAAGAGTGGGTCTAAGAGTGACCCTAGCAATTTTAGACCCTTCTCAATCTTGCCAGCAGTTAGTAAAGTCTTTGAAAAGCTTATTTTGCAGCAGTTAGAAAGCCATTTTAATATTAATAATTTATTTCACAAAGAGCAGTATGGTTTCACAAAGGGTCGCTCAACCATAGATGCAGGTTCTACACTTATAAAACATATATTTAATGCCTGGGAAAACGCGCAAGATGCAATTGGCGTTTTCTGTGACTTATCCAAAGCATTCGACTGCGTTGAACATCAAACGCTTTTTTTTTTTTTTTTTTTTTTTTTTTTTTTATTCCACTGAGGTGGCAAACAAGCATACGGCCCGCCTGATGGTAAGCAGTTACCGTAGCCTATGGACACTTGCAACGCCAGGGGCATCACGCGTGCGTTGCCGACCCTTCAAAAATCTATTTGCACTCTTTTTAAATAACCCCATGCTGTAGTCTTGAGGAAAAACCTTGGCAGGGAGCTCATTCCACAACTTTATCGTGCGTGGGAGAAAATTCCTCGCGAACCGCACTGTGCGTGACGATATTTGTGTAAGCGTGTGAGGATGAGCTCGCTGTCGATGGCGAGAGGTACGGTGGTAGAACGTAGCCGTAGGTACCATATCAAACAGTTCTTCAGAACACAGCCCATTGTACAGGCGGTAGAACACGCAAAGGGAGGCTAGGTCTCTCCTCAGACTGAGAGGCTCGATAGCGTCTGTGAGCTTGGGATCGTCGACTATCCTGATAGCTCGTCTTTGAACCGAGTCAAAAGGCCCAAGCTGGTACTCAGGTGCTCCAGCCCATAGGTGGCAGCAGTACTCCATGTGGGGCCTGACTTGTGCTTTATAAAAATATAAATATTCCACAACTCACACACAACGCCATCTAGTCCCAAACTAAGCAGAGCTTGTACTATGGGTACTAGAATAACTGATACTACATACATATATGCTTTTCTTTTGTAAATACATACTTATTATACATAGAAACACCCAGACAAAGACAAACCCCCATGTTCATGCACACAAAGATTTGTCTTAAGTGGGAATCGAACCCACGACCTCGGCGTCGCAGGCAGGTACACTACCCACTCCGCCATGCGGTCGTCATAAAGCATGAGTCTTTGCCCCGAGGTGAAGTACCACTTGGCTCTATTGAGTACACCCAGCTTTTTAGAAGCCAGCTTGGCCTTGTCTTCTAAGTGACTGCGGAACTGGACATCACAGGATATGTCGACACCCAGAATCCCAATGCTCTTAGCGATGTTAAGGGCCGTGTTCTGAAACTGTGGAGCCACAGCAAATGGGGTTTTCTATGCGGTGAACGCGCAAACTTGTGTCTTAGTGGGGTTAAATTGGACTAAGTTTAGTCGTCCCCAATCGGAGACCCTTGTTAGAGAACTCTCAATTTCAGACACAAGTTTGTCTCGACTAACCTCAACAGCAGACCGAGGGATATTCGCATGGCCCGTATAATATGTGTCCCCGGTACTGTCGTCCGCATAACAATGAATGCTGCTTTTGCGAAAACTCAGGCACTATGGAGTCAGGGATATTGCACTTGATCTGGTTGCCTCTTACCTTGGTGACAGAGTTCAACGAGTTGATATAAATGGAATTAGGTCCTCCGGATTACCTGTCTCAATGGGCGTGCCACAGGGCTCAATTCTCGGTCCGTTTCTCTTTTTAGTGTACATTAACGATTTACCATTCTATGTGCAAAATTTTTGTGATATAGTACTTTTTGCAGATGATACTTCGCTTATTTTTAAAGTTAATCGTAATCAGGATAGTATTGATGATATTAACAGGTCACTTGCACTAGTCCAAGACTGGTTTACTAGCAACAATTTATTATTGAACTCGAATAAAACTAAATGTATAAAGTTCACTTTGCCTAATGTCAAGAAACAGAACATGAGTATAATACTAAATAACGAAATCATTAGTCTTGTAGAATCAACTATGTTTTTAGGAATAACCTTGGATCATAAGCTTCAGTGGGGCGCCCATATATCGTGTCTAGCAGGGAAACTCAGCTCCGCGGCATTCGCTGTTTGGAAAGTTCGTCAGTTAACTGATATTGAAACTGCGCGACTAGTTTATTTTAGTTATTTTCACAGTGTCATGTCCTACGGTATTCTGCTATGGGGCAAGGCAGCTGATATTCAAAACATTTTTGTAATTCAAAAACGGGCAATTCGTGCGATTTACAAACTCAAAGCTCGAGATTCTCTGAAAGAACGATTTAAGGAAATAGGTATTTTAACAGTAGCATCACAATATATATTTACTAATATTATGTTTATACGAAAAAACATAGGAACATATACCAAGAAAAGCGATGTTCATTCATTAAACACGAGGAATAAGCATAAATTGGTAGGCCAATATTATCGCTTAAACAAAGTCCACAACTCATTTGAGGGACTTGGAGTGCGTTTTTATAACAAAATTCCTGTCGAAATCTTGAACTTGCCCCTACTAAAGTTTAAGAGTATCGTTAAGAATCGTCTCATGGAAAGGGGCTATTATAAAATAAACGATTTCTTAACCGACACTACGCCTTGGAAATAATATTAATTTATCTTATGTATTTATTACATGTTAGAATACATTTAACTATCACCATTCTATTATTAAATATTCACAGTGATTTTATATTTTCCAGTCGGTGCTTCCGGTTTAATAGAATTATAATAAAATACTGAATAGTTGTAATTGGTTAGTTAATAAATACATAAAGTAAATATATGTATAAAATATAAGATATTTGAACATGTTTTTCTAAAGTAATTGTACTAGCGCACGCACTGTTTCCGGCATAATTATTTTTTGACTTCCGTTACTTGTTTTTTCCGTTTTAACTGTCAAGTAGTTGTGGTGGGAGGTAGCGTGGGATGGATGTACTTTTGAATATAATAGTGTCAAAAGTGCCATTAAAGTGTAAAATAAAGTGATTTAAAAGTGTCAACGAGTACTTATTTCTGAGCTCATCGTTCAGAAGCGGGATATAATCGAGTTCGCGATAATAATCGCCCTCGGTGAAAGGATTCATCGCCCATAAAAGTGAGTAAATAAGCGTGTTTTTTCTTTGTAGCTTTACTAGAGAAAATATAGTAGAACTGCATGCAATTTAAGCTTATTAATCTTTCATTGCCGAGTAGTAGACCGTAGACGGCTATTTCTAAGGTCTCGGGTTCGAACCCGGCGCATAGCTCTTGTCTTTTCGAAGATTATGTGTGTTTTTGTCGTATTATCGCTCGCTACCGCTAATACAGGGCTGCTATTATAATTTTTAATTATTCTACTTATTATTTATAATAAGAAAGTGAATACAGATTATTTCTTTTTATTAACGACACAATTACAACTTATGTAACTAAATATATTGAGTTATACAAATTATTTTTCTACAGTAGTTTCTTTTTATTACGTTAAATATGAAAACGATTATTTTGGTAAATTTAATAAGTGGAAATGAAAACTTTTGAAAATGTCATGTGATTTGATTACTTAAACTAAATCAAATCATCAAATCATTTATTTATTCGCATAAAATGTGGTAACTACAGGATGTCAATATTATATTTACATTACGTCAATGCAAAAATTAAATATTAAATTATTAGTTTAATACAAACAAAAAAAAAAATCATTACAATTGGAATAACACATAATACTATCAGAAATCCTACAAATTATTCAACATAAACATGTAACATCTTAAAAATAAAATATCATAATAATTTTTATAATAGTAATTAGGGCTTTGAAATAGCATATTACTAGATTATATAAAAAGAATAATTACAAAGCATTTCTAAAATTGCGTATTCATTGTCCGTCACGTTCATAAGTTAAATGCATATACAACATAATATTTAGGACACTAGCTTCGCGATATATCATGATTTTCAGGAAACAATGTGCCGAAAGTGACAACATAGTCACCGTGGGTCTAATGACTCTGAGCTCAGCGAGTCAGAATCTCCTGCGCGCATGCGGCAGGTATGCGGCGTATCACGGAGCGGGGCGTCGCATGGCCGTGCTGAGTCGCATGGCTGTGTAGGGTCACGTAGCCGCCCTGAGTCACCGTGCAGAGTTGCGTGGCCGTGCTGCGTCGCGTGACTGCTGTGTCGCGAAGCCGAGCTGTGGCGTGTGGCCGTGCTGAGTTGTGTGGCCGTGCTGAGTTGTGTGGCCGTGCTGCGTCGCGTGGCCGTGCTGTGTCGCGTAGCCGTGCTGTGTCGCGTGGCCGTGCTGAGGCGTGTGGCCGTGCTGAGCCGCGTGACCTTGCTAAGTCGCGTGGCCGTGCTGTGTCGCGTGGTCGTACTGAGTCACGTGACCGTGTAGAGTTGCGTGGCCGTGCTGCGTCGCGTGGCCGTGCGGAGACGTGCTACCCCGAGATATCGCCTGCTTGCGAGGAGACGCGAGGCAGCGTCGGATCACGAAGCTATTATACACCAGATGTGAGTACCCATACTGGGGTTATATTTAATGCAGACTCTAGTGCTAATATTGTGTTAGTTTCAACCCTTAAAGAGCTTCTTCAGTCCATGAAAAACAGACGGAACTAATGAACGCTTTCCAGTTATGAACGTTATTTCAGAATTTGACCCTGCCAAAAGATATCACTCAGTTGAAACGTGGCTTATACAAGTCGATGAGTGTACCAAAATTTATAATTGGTCAGAGAGACAAATTATTCATTATGCCCTGCCAAAACTGGTAGGCCTTGCACAAAAATGGTACTAACCAGGGTTTGCCTAGTTTACTATTTTCATGGACTGAATGGCAAAATAAATTAAAAACTGCATTTCCTAGTGACGAGAACTATGGTCAGTTATTGACAGATATGCTTGCTTGCAAGGCTAGATTTGGTGACTCCGAGTATTTCTATTGTAAAATTGTACTATTAAACAGTTGTAATATATATATACTGGCAAAAGCGCAATTGGTTGCATTTTATTCGGTATTGAAGAAAGGTCAGTAAGGACCAGTGCTGAAGCGGCACAGTTCACGGAACTTGATAAATTATTGGTTTATTTAAGAAATGTAAGAGCAGTTAAGAGAAATGAGAAACCAAATCTGCCTGCACAGCAAAGCTTTAATGAAAATAAGCAGTCTAAATGATCTAAGCCGAATCAAACTAAGTTTAAAGGTAGAAGTAATAATAGTAAAAGCTACAGGTTTACTAAATGTTTTAATTGTGGGGAAAATAGACACCCTTATTATAATGTAAGCAACCGATCAGGCGCTGCGATAGTTGTCATAAAATAGGGCATACAGCTGATAGTTGTTCAGCCAAAACAGACTCTAAAAACGGCGAGAACACTAATAAAACTGTTCTACAAATTTTGGAAGGCCAAGACATCTAATCCAATTATTTTTAAAGTTGCTACTCTTAATGGTATAAATCTTAATTGCTTCATAGATTTTGGAAGCCAGTTTACCATTTGTCAAGATACTACTGCAAAACGTTTAGTAGACTCTTGATCAGAATCGAATTTGCTCGTATTAAGGGGCTTTGGGGACAGTGTAGTTAGCTGTCTTGGTAGATGTGAGGTTAAAATAGAGATCGATAACGCTAAAGGTTTCGTGGAAGCTCTTGTTGCTTCTGATAATTTATTGAAGGTACCTTTGCTATTAGGACAATCATTTACAGAGCAAGATCATGTTGTAGTTTACAAGACAAATGATTATTTGACAATATCCACCAACTTGACGAACAGTGTAAACCTGTACCAGTACCAGTGTAATCAGTAATCCTATTACGATAAATGGGTATACCGAATTGGAAGTCTATTCTAAACCGGGATATACTGGTGATTTATTTGTGGAACCAAGTTTCTGTCAAAGTTTACAAAAACGGTACGAAATTTCTCAAAGCGTTATTCATGTAACTAATGGCTGAGGCAATATTATCATAAAGGGTTATAAATCTGATCTTAAATTAGCTAAAGATTATTTGCTAGTTCATGCGCTCTCTTTAAATAAAGTAGATGCCTTAAATGTAAATAGAGTTAAACATTGTCCTGAAAATTACATAATTCATCAAATAAAAACAGATATGATACAAGTAGACGATTATATAAGTTCACAATACATAATTAAATTAACACAAATATTCAATAGTTTTCGGGATTGTCTTGCGCTTACGCCTAAAGAGTTACGCTGCATAACTAGTAGTGAAATGAACATTACCCTTAATGACTCTTGTCGTTTATCGGCTATATCGATTATCCCATTCTGAGCGTCAGGTAGTACGAGGCATTGTACAAGATTTGGAAGATTCCAACATAATAAGACAATCATCATCCGATTATGCTTCTCCAGTAGTGCTTGTACGGAAAAGTCGGGCGACTATCGTCTATGAATAGATTTTAGAGCACAGAAAAAAAAAAAAAAAAAAAAAACGATCAAGGAACTAGATAATCTGTCAGGCTATAAATATTTTACTTCTTTGGATCTCTAGATACCTTTAGCTGAATCATTAAAACGATTCACGGCATTCATAACTCCAGATGGCCATATGAGTTCAACCTCATGCCTTTTGGACTTGTTAATGTATCGACATTTCGGAGAACTATTAATGGTATTTTGGGGAACGCGACATTTAAAGAAGCATTAGCATAGATGAATGATGTAATTATTCCATCGACAACGATAGATGAGGGGTTACAAAAGCTAAACAGTATTCTAGGTTTATTGCGCTCTTCTGGTATCACTCTTAATTTATTAAAATGCAATTTTCTAAAGGAATCAATCGATTATTTAGCCTTTGAAGTTAATGCTATAGGAATAAAACCAAAAAAAAAATAGAGCTCGTAAGACAAATTCCCTAAACCGGTTGATTAACACAGGGTTAGACGGTTCTTGGGGTTGGCTAGCTTTTTCCGAAGGTTTATAAAGGGGTTTTTCTATTATAGCCAAACCATTGTAAAACTCCTTAAAAGGAATGCTAAGTGGGTCCGGGGCGACGCAAAAGACTTGGCATTCTTAACCTTAAAGGAAGAAATTGTCAAACGTCCTATCCTCTCTTTTATAATCCCGAGTATGAAACGCAGTTACATACGGACGCTTCTAAAATCGGTGTTGCAGGAATAATTATGCAAAGACAAAATAAAGAGTCCCGCGCAAGCACTGTTTGGTCTTGATTTAGTTGGTACCTCAAGTTCTTTATTATAACTTAGCGTTACAGATGAAAATATTGCTTCCCCAATACAAGAAATTAGACAGGAAATGACCGAACATATAAAAGATAATCAATAAAAACAGAAAGAACGTTTCAATAGAGTCAGGAAAGAAGTAACATAAGGTAGGGAGATCTAGTTAGGGTAGAAAGAGATATTCCGTCAACGGGTAATAGTAGGGAATTAGTCCCAAAACTTAGGGGTCCATATCGTATAGTGCAGATTCTTGATCATGATTGTTATGTAATTGAGGATACTCCAGTTTCTAGGAAAGGTAATAGACAGTTTAGTAACATTTTCTCAGTACATAAAATTCATCCATGGATGGTGTTTAATAGAGATGATACTGAGTCTGATCCCTCTGCCGATAACGATGACACTGACGCCGGCGTATGATCGAATTATATCATGTTAATCACTATTTATAGGATACTAGGTGGAGATTATTAGTAGTAGAGATACATAAAATACATACTTAATAGAAAATGAAATATCTGTAAAGTCAGGATAATATATTATTTTAATAATAATGGTAACTTTAATTGAATATCGGATGAAAAATTAGAGGCCTGGCTGAGAATATAGTTATGTTAATTAGTTATATAGTCATGTATGAGGTCTTAGTTGGGACAGATATTAAGGATATGTATGAGGCCTTAATATCTTAAGTGTAAAAGTTAATCCAAAGTTGATCCATTATGTAGATAGAGGCTTATCCGGGAATATGAATGAGGTCTCGGTTAAGACAGATATTAAGGATATGAATGAGGCCTTAGTATCTTAGTATTAAAGTTAATCCAAAGTTGATCCATTAGGTAGATAGAGGCTTATCCGGGAATATGAATGAGGTCTCGGTTAAGACAGATATTAAGGATATGAATGAGGCCTTAGTATCTTAGTGTTAATATCAAGTTCTTGATTTGGTACAAAGAGGCTTAACTGGGAATCTGTATGAGGTCTCAGTTAGGACAGATTAAGGATATGAGTGAGGCCTTAGTATCTTAGTATTAAAGGTAATCCAAAGTTGATCCATTAGGTAGGTAGAGGCTTATCCGGGAATATGAATGAGGTCTCGGTTAAGACAGATATTAAGGATATGAGTGAGGCCTTAGTATCTTAGTATTAAAGTTAATCCAAAGTTGATCCATTAGGTAGATAGAGGTCTCCATAATAACTTACTTAATAGCGGATACAATTAGAGGACAGCCTATCTTAGGAGCATTTTATGAACAAGAACTTCAGAAGACAAAACATCCCAATGTATATCTTGTTGAAAAAGTTCTTAAAAGGAAAGGGAATAGAGTTTTTGTAAAATGGTTAGGTTTGTCTTCTGGTGAAAATAGTTGGATAGATAAAACAAATGTTTTGTGAGATACAAAATAAACCAAATTGCCTTGACAATCTCCATAATATATTAAAAAGAGTCGAGTCCTTAATTGCTTAGTCTTGTGATGTGTATTGGAGAGAATAGTCTTATTAATTGGTTAATAAACCACTTACCATTTGAATTACATTTGCCAGGATATAATTATTGTGGTCCTGGCACTAAATTACATCAGAGACTTACACGTGGAGACAAAGGTGTCAACAAATTGGATGAATATTGTAAAAACCACGATATTGATTACTACAAGTCGTCAAACTTGAAAGATCGTCACAGTGCTGATCTACTACTATTAAAAATGGCTAAAACACGATCTCTTGCTTCTGATTCAACTGCGGGAGAAAAATTCGCAGCACGTTTAGTAAAACATGCAATGCTGACAAAAATTAGAACAGGTGCTGGCTTAAAAACTCGACGTCAAAACACAGCAAAAGATACAGATGGCAAAAGTCTTAAAAAGAAACTGAAAAATGTTATATCTGTTACGAAAAAAAATATGAAAAAATTTAAACCTAAATGTAAAAAAGCAGCAATAGAATTAGCTATGGCTGCTGCTAGAGAATTATCTAATGATTCAACCATTAAACTTCCTCGGATAATTCAATACCAAAAACGGGTGGAGTATTACCTTTGATTCCTATTTTTGCCGGATTATCAGCCGCGGAAGCTTTAGCTGGTGGAGCAGCTGGTATTGCTAAAACTATAAATGAATTTAAGATGGCTAAAAAACTTTACGATGAATCGAAGAGACATAATGAAAAAATGGAGCCTCTTTGCATTGGCAAAGGGTTACATCTTAAACCACATAAAAATGGACTTGGAATATTTGTATCAAAAGAAAAAAACTAATACCTCGGCTACCCAAACGAGCCTTAACTAATTTTGACATTCTAAAATATGGAAATTATATTCCTTACTTTAGAGGGGTCTTTATAGCCCAGGGTAGATCCCTTAAAAAATGATAAAAAGTCAAAAAAATAATAGTAGGATGAAACCCATTAGAAAAGGAGGAGAATATTATAAAAATTTAAGGAAAAATAATTTACGGGCGATCTGAGGTCGGGAAGAGGGGGAGGGGGGGGTTTTAAGGGTAAAAAACGGATTTTCTCGATTTCCGGCAAAACTAAAAGTCCTATGGAAAAAAGTCGAATGGCAAAGTTGTTGGTAATAAAAAGATCTAAAACTTTTGTATTTACACTTTTTTCATATAACCTCAAAATTTATGTAAAAAATTCAAAAAACCAAGTTTTTGGTTTTTTATTTTTATCTTTTACAAACAATAATTTTTTTTCACGAAATTTGGTGAAAACTTACCTTTTTATGTCCCAAATACGCTGTAATTTATTTGATTAGAAATATATATGTTTTCACCTTTTTTTTTTATTAATATCGATTTTTTACCCGTATTTTCGATCGAAAAATCACCTGTCAAAATATCAGCTTTTTTCAAAAAGTTGGTATGTATTTTGTTTGTTGAAATGTCTTCTTTCTGATGGTGAAAAAATATATATATGTTACTATAGTTAATCTTCACAGAAAATGCAAAACAAAGATCGTAAAAAACTATTAATATATAATTAATATATACACTATATACAATTTTGAGCTATTTACAAACAAATAAGTTAATAAAATTAATATTTTATCAATTTAACATGTAATCTTACGTTTTATATATATATATATTAATAGTATTTTTCGATCTTTGTTTTGCATTTTCTGTGAAGATTTACTATAGTAACATATATATATTTTTTCACCATCAGAAAGAAGACATTTCAACGAACAAAATACATACCAACTTTTTGAAAAAAGCTGATATTTTGACAGGTGATTTTTCGATCGAAAATACGGGTAAAAAATCGATATTAATAAAAAAAAAAGGTGAAAACATATATATTTCTAATCAAATAAATTACAGCGTATTTGGGACATAAAAAGGTAAGTTTTCACCAAATTTCGTGAAAAAAAATTATTGTTTGTAAAAGATAAAAATAAAAAACCAAAAACTTGGTTTTTTGAATTTTTTACATAAATTTTGAGGTTATATGAAAAAAGTGTAAATACAAAAGTTTTAGATCTTTTTATTACCAACAACTTTGCCATTCGACTTTTTTCCATAGGACTTTTAGTTTTGCCGGAAATCGAGAAAATCCGTTTTTTACCCTTAAAACCCCCCCCTCCCCCTCTTCCCGACCTCAGATCGCCCGTAAATTATTTTTCCTTAAATTTTTATAATATTCTCCTCCTTTTCTAATGGGTTTCATCCTACTATTAATTTCTTTGGTCTTAAAAATTAACGGCACTGGGCTATTATGAGAGATGAACTCCCAGAATATCCTTTTAAAAATGAGTGTGCAGTTGTTAATTTAGATAGTTCTAAAAATCTTGGCTCTCATTGGGTAGCCTATGCAAAATGTAGTGATTACATTGAATATTTCGATAGTTATGGAAATCTTAAACCTCCAAAGGAATTAATAAAATACTTAGGCTCGAAAATCAACTATAACTATCAAAATCTCCAGGGTGATCACCCATACAAATGTGGACATCTATGTTTAAAATTTTTAACAAACTTTTGGAGTAGGCATCATCATCAGCCTGTAGCAGTCCAGCAGCATATAATATATAAAACATAATTTTTGTAAAGTGTTCAGTATGTAACTATGTCTATAACTGTGACAATCTCTGGCAATAAATCAGAATTAGAGTCGTATTTTCAACCACCTCTTAATTTATCTGAAAAATTTGAGTGTGGTTTGCTTTATTATTCAGTTGTAAACTCTGTATTAAATGTGGCTAATAATATTCCGTCTGTAATCAGGATTGAGTGTGATTTAATATACGGTTCTTACACTAACGGTATACCGACACATATTATCTATGAATTTATACCTGTTATAACTGCAGGCAAATATTACCTAGAAACACCTCAGAACGTAATTTACTTCCCAGTTAACAAAAATCTCATTACATCCATATCAATTAGAGTTGTTGATCAGTTCGGCTACAGTATCTCTTATATAGAACATATTCAACTACGTCTTCATTTGAGGAAAGTAAAATGATATTATACAATATAAAACCTATTCTTAAAATGAAACACCTTACTTCTTCTACAACCAGTAAGGTGCATAGACGTAAGATAAAAGTGAAAAAATTAACAAAACCAAATAAAGACTTTCTCAGAGCGTTGGGTCTTAAAGTATGAATATGCTGCAGATTACTGATTTGCTGCACTTCGATAATTCTATCGAAAGTTATGAGATTCATTCCTACAATCCTTATAACAACTGCTTTAGAGAAAACGATGAAATCAGAATACCCATCCATCAGCAAGACATATACGTGTTGCCATCAGCCAGTTCAGTTTACATTGAGGGTCACGCGAAGCTCTTCAACAAAGATGGGAAACCAATTGAGAAAGATATTAAATTTACTAATAATTCATAATTCATAATTCATTTATTACTTTGCGAACACAGGTACAATAAAAGGTCTTACAAAAAAATTGATACAGATGCTTTCCATGTCCAACCGTATGGCGTGCAAAGTGGGTAAGGTTATAGTTAGGTACATCAATTACATGTCATTTTAATTTTCCAATAATTAATTAATTGTAAATTCAAAAACAAACATAATAATAATAATAAACATACATGCATTCAATGAATATCTGAATTTTACAAATTAGATTTAAACAAAAGAGAAAAAACATAAAATTACAAATTATTAATGTCTAGATTATAAATGTCAAAGTTACCAGATCTCAAAAATACAGATGTCAAGATTACAGATGTCAAAATTACGGTGTCAAAATTACAGATGTCAAAATTATAGATGTCAAAATTATAGATGTCAAAATTATAGATGTCAAAATTACACATTTAAAAATACAGATATCAAAATTAATAATATTAATATAATGCTTTAATTTGTCTTATCATTTAAATATTCACTTACAGAATAGTAGCATTTACTAACCAACAATACATATAGCTTTCTTTTAAATGTCTGCAGCTCGTTCAGACAACGTAAATCATTCGGTAGTTTGTTGAAGATCCTTGGGGCCATACCCAAGATACTCTTATCAAACAAAGCTGACCTGTGCAGTGCATTGCATATGGTATTTTGATGTCGTTTAGACCTCAGAGTTTCGTACATATCAATATTACTTTTAACAAATACTGCTACTTCATATATATACATTGATGGTAGAGGAAGTATCTTCAATTCCTTAAAATATGGCTTACAGCTATCAGTAGATTGGAGCTTGCAAAAAGACCTTATGCATTTCTTCTGAGCTCTAAAAGCGCGATCGTTATCAGTAGAATTGCCCCAAAATATAATACCGTATCGTATATTTGAAGCCACATATGCATTGTATGCAATCAATACACTCGATCTATCAGTGTATTTTGATAGTCTATACAGAGCAAAGGCAAATTGGAGAAGTTTTTTACAATGCATTTCAATATGGTCTTTCCGCTATAGGTTTATTTTCATATTGTATGTTCAATTTGGTTTGATCAGCTCTCTGGGAGAATGCCATTAATTTAGTTTTTTCTATATTTATTTTTAAGTTATTATTATTCAGCCAATTGATTACATTTTTAATAGCACAATTTATGTCATGTTCATAGACATCCTTATTATTGCCAGTATAGATTAACGTGCTATCATCGGCAAATAAAACAATATGATGTTCAGTAGATTTAGGCATATCATTGATGTACACAAGAAAAAGAAGAGGGCCCAGGATACTACCTTGAGGAACACCAATTGTATTTTTCCTAGTCTCAGATGTATAAGTCATTTCAGTAGTAGTTTTTTTACATATTGTAGTAACAGCGGTAAATTGTGTACGATTGCTAAGATAGGATCTTATAAGTTCCAATACGTTTCCTCTTACCCCATATTTCTCAAGCTTGTTCAATAGTAATGTGTGTTCTACATGGTCAAATGCTTTCGTCATGTCCATTAGGATAGCAATGACAGGTGTTTTTTTGTCAATACCATTAAGAATTTTATTGACAACTTCATATATTGCCATATTTATTGATCTTCCTTTCCGAAATCCATATTGTTCTTTAGCTAAAAGATTATTTCCTTCAAAAAAGGAGTAGATTTTTGAAAATATTGGAATGAGAGCTATTGGTCTATAGTTTGCAGGGAGTTTACGGTCACCTTTTTTGTAAAAAGGTTTAATAATCGTAATTTTAAGCTTTTCCGGAAAATGACCATGTTCAATACACAAATTAACTATGTAGCTTAAAACCGGGGCAATTAAATGTGATACTTGTTTAATAATTTTTGTGGTAATGCCATCATATCCACAACTACTAGTACTTTTTAAAGATTTTATAATATTAATAATAATTATATATTATAGACACGGGTCTTAATCGCGTAAATATTTTTAAGGTATAAATACCTCCTTGCTCGACTGTTTCGATCGAGTCACACCGATCGTGGTCACGAGCTAACTGGTGAAGGCTCAGCGTCGTCTCCGTGAAGCGAGGGTTTTGTTCACTACCCTCACTTGGTCGTCACAATTTTTATTTTTGTCCACATTGTCGGTATTTCTGCACACAACACTGACGACGTCTTTAGACCGATGCGTATCATTACGGCAACGATTGCATTTGGCGATGACAGGGTTCCAGGCTGTGGAGAGTCGGTATCCATCTTCGCGGTTGAAATTTTTGTATTTTTTGATTTCAACCGCTTCACGTACTATTCTGGAGTAATAGTGACGCTCAGTAGATAGAACCTGTGGTTTATGTAGTTCGATCCAGTGGTTGGTCCCTGACTCCAACAAATGTTCCGCAATAGCCGACTTGTGGATCTGACGGTTTTTAACAGCCGTGATATGCTCCTTGACCCGTTCTGCGATTGTTCTTTTGGTCTGTCCGATATAGGAGCTACCACAACTGCAATCCACTTTATACACACCGGGTGTCTGTAGAGGAATGACATCTTTCGGGGTTCGCAGGTGATTCGCTACTTTGGAGAGCGGACTATATACAGTCTTGATGGAGTACCTGTTAAGTACTGTTCCAATTTTGTCCGTCACTCCTTTTAGGTATGGCATGAAAGCTGGCGCTCTGTTTACCCCGGGCTGACGTTCTTTTCTCTTTGAACGTTTCACTACCCTCCTGAATCCGTTGCGCTCGAGTACCTCCTGAACATGTGTGAGCTCACATTCCAAATGTTCAGGGTCACAAAGGTCATAGGCTCTGTTAGTTAGTGACGCAACAACGGATTGTAGCTGACGCGGGTGGTGGTGCGACTGGGCGTTTAGATACCTGTCTGTGTGCGTGGGTTTTCGATACACAGTGTGGCCCAAGGTACCATCTTCTCTCACCATAATTTTCACGTCAAGAAAGGCCAACGACCTGCCAGATTCCATTTCATAGGTAAATCTAATGTTCGGGTGAATGGCATTCAGGTGGTTAGATAGATGTTCTACTTCCTGTTTGTTTCCCTTCATAATGCAGTACACGTCGTCGACATACCTCTTCCAGAGCTTCACCTGAAAGGTCTGCTTGTCTATGGCTTCCTCGAAGTACTCCATCCAGATGTTGGCCATTACCGGTGCTACTGGGCTACCCATGGCCACCCCGTCGATCTGGAGGTAATATTGTCCACGGTGTAAGAAGTAGTTACCATCCAAACAGTTTTTAAGTAGAACAACATATTCATTAGGCAGATCGTTATCGCTTAACTTCCTCTCGACGACTTCAAGACAGTCCTGAATGGGAACATTAGTGAACAGTGACTCCACGTCAAAACTCACCATCACTTCATCCGGTTCCACTCTCACGTTCTTGAGTATGTAGGTGCATATTACATGCACACACACATAACTATAACTACTTATTACTAAGTGAATGTATGAGGTATATTTTATGACTCAGTTATCTGTAGAGTTGTGTACCGAACAGTTGTATAATCTGAAATATAAAATAGTAAGTTGGAGTTGTGAGTATTGATTTGAAGTCCCGGAACCCAGTACACATACCAGAAAATATACACCACCTTTCTGATACATACTAAAATACTCAGACCCTACATTGGTGACCCAGTTCGTGTTCTATTGGTGCGTGTACGTGTAAATTCCGAAAATGGACAAGCCTACTCATGTGCCTGTGCAACATCCGGGTTCAGGAGCAATGCAGCAATCAGGACCATCTCCGGTAATCAACAGCTCCGAAACATTGGCTCAGATAACCGTTTCCTCAAGAATTCCGGAGTTTTGGAAGGAGCAACCAAGGCTTTGGTTCGTGCAATTTGAAGCTGTTCTGGCAAATCAGAGTTTGGCTGATCACGCGAAGTACAATTTATTGGTTGCTAAATTGAATAGGGAATCTATTGAGCAGATCAGTGACATAGTTTTGAACCCTCCGGCTGCTAAGAAATACGAAGTTTTAAAAGAGAGGCTGCTTACGGTCTATGAAGAATCGGAGATTAAGCAGGTGCAAAAGTTACTTAGTGATACCGAATTAGGCGATCAAAAACCATCGCAATTATTGCGGAAAATGAGAGATTTAGCCAGAGATAAATTTCCTGATGACACCTTACGCATTTTATGGTCAGGACATCTGCCATCAGCTGTACGCGCAGTGCTGTCAGCTAGTGAGATAACAGATCTAGACAAACTAGCAGTAGTAGCAGATAAAGTCTGTGAGATATCGCGGCCCACGGAAGTAGCGGAAGTATCGAGTCCATCGACATCATCCACGGTCAATTTGGCAGATGAAATCGCTAAATTAAGTGTCCAGATTGCAGAGTTACAAAGTTTTCGGCGTCCATGGAGAAATGTGAACAACCGAAATAATCGTGAACGTAGCAGGTCGCGGAGCGCAGGAAGGCAAGATTCGTTGAGGAAAAATCCAAAATGGCTATGTTATTACCACTTCCGGTACGGGAACCGTGCATCAAAATGCGTGGAGCCATGCAGTTGGAAGAAGGCAAATCCAAACGTGGCGAATTCGGAAAACTAGAACAGGTACAGTCTGCGGCGGAAAGCTGTATCGGGAAAAACCACCGCCTTTGCGTCAGTGACATTGGAACTGGACTAAGTTTTTTGGTGGATACCGGAGCGAATATATCTGTATTACCTGCGTCTAAAAAATTCTTCGATTGTAATAGTAAGTTTTTAGATAACTATAAATTGTACGCTGCAAACGGTACGCCAATACGTACATTTGGTTGCAAAACTTTGGTTTTAAATCTTAATCTTAGAAGGGCATTTAGATGGACTTTCATCATTGCCGACGTTAGTCAACCTATTTTAGGAGCCGATTTCCTCAGTCATTATAAATTGATTGTTGACCTCAATGCTAGAAAACTAATAGATCAGTCTACTAGCCTAAATATTATTGCATCCGTAGTTACAACCACTGAGCCATCGGTGAAAACTATTTACGATAGCCATCCTTATTCTAAGTTTTTAGAAAAATTTCCTGACATTACTAAGCCTGTGAATTTTAAAGAAATTCCAAACCATTCTGTTGTACATCATATAGAAACTACTGGACCGCCGGTTTTTGCAAAATCAAGGCCATTGCCTCCTCATAGGTATTCTAAGGTAAAGGAGGAGTTCCGACTTATGCAGGAGATGGGAATCTGCAGACCGTCGAGGAGTCCTTGGGCGAGTCCGCTTCACATAGTTCCCAAAAAGGATGGCGGCATTCGTCCATGTGGGGACTACAGGCGCCTGAACGCGGTTACAAAACCAGACAGGTACCCTATACCACGAATCCAGGATTTCACCTATATTTTATCGGGTAAGAAGTATTTTTCTAAAATTGATATTTTTAGAGCCTTTCATAATATTCCAATTGTAGAGGAGCATATTGAGAAGACTGCGATAATTACGCCTTTTGGCCTTTTCGAATTTCCGCGTATGACTTTTGGGTTACGTAACGCGGCGCAGTCATTTCAACGATTTATGTCTAATGTTGTTTTAGAAGGTCTCAAAAATGATGACGGTTCAGAATTTTTATATGTTTTTGTTGACGATATTATTTTGGCTAGTTTTTCGAAAGAAGAAAATCTTAAACAGTTAGAGGAAGTGTTCAAACGTCTCAGTAAATTTGGTATTAGCATTAATTTATCTAAATGTAATTTCTGCGAAGAAAATGTTGAATTTTTAGGCTATTTGGTATCATCAGAGGGCATAAAGCCGTTGGATAATAAAATCAAGGCTATATCTGAATTCCCTAGGCCAGAGACAGTTGACCAACTGCGGCGATTTTTAGGCATGGTTAATTTCTATAGGTCACATATGCCTCACGCAGTTAAATATCAAGCTTTGTTAAATCAATACTTACAAAATTATAAACGTAAAGATAAAAGTATAATTAAATGGAACAATGAAACCGATAATGCATTTAAACAATGTAAGATTGGGTTACAGAATGCCGTCACGTTATCTCATCCAGTCAGCAATGCGCACCTTGCACTTATGTGTGACGCTTCTAGCACGTGTGTGGGCGCAGTTTTGCAACAGCGTGTAGATAATTCTTGGAAGCCGTTGGGATACTTCTCTAAAAAGTTAACCAATGCGCAACAAAAATACAGTACATATGATCGCGAATTGCTTGCAATTTATTTAGCCATGCAACATTTTAGGGCTTCTTTCGAAGGCAGAATAATGACTATTTACACAGACCATAAACCTTTAGTTTATGCATTTGAGAAAATAGGTAATAATAACGAATTACCAAGACGAACGAGACAATTATTATTTATAAGCGAATTTACCACGGACATTAGGTACGTAAGCGGTTCTGATAATTTAATTGCTGATTCATTCTCGCGTGTTGAAACTGTAGACTGTCCCACGTTGTTTGATTTTGCTGAAGTAGCTAAGGCGCAGGCAGGTGACACTACGCTAACGCAGTTTATTAGAAATGGATTTGATTGGAACATAAGTATAAAACAAATACCTTTACCTAACTCTAAAGGCTTTGTTTATTGTGAAGTATCAGGCAATAAAATCAGGCCATATTTACCAGAAAGTTTCAGGAAAATTGCCTTTGACAGTTTACATAGCATTAGCCACCCAGGGATTAGGGTATCGCGAAAAATGATCGCGGATAAATTTTTCTGGCCAGGTATGAATAAAGACGTTGGCAGATGGGCTAAGACCTGTCTACAGTGTCAAAAATCAAAAATAACTAGGCATTCAGTATCTCCTTTAGGCGAATTTGAAAAGTGTAATCGGTTTGAACATATTCATATTGATATAGTTGGTCCCCTACCAATATCGAGTGACGGATATAGGTACTGTATAACTATCCTAGATCGTTTTTCTCGGTGGCCGGAAGCATTCCCGGTAAAGGAAATAACAGCTGAAACGGTAGCGAAGACCGTGTATAATGGGTGGATCGCTCGGTTTGGCTGTCCTATTCGGCTAACCAGCGATCAAGGCCGGCAATTTGAGAGCGCTTTATTTACCGAATTGATGAAGGTTTTCGGCATTCAAAAGATTCGTTGTTCATCCTATCACCCCCAAGCCAACGGTGTCCTTGAGTGTTTTCATCGTTCATTCAAGGTAGCACTCATGACTAGATTAAACTCGGCAATATCATGGATTAATGAATTACCTACCGCTTTGTTAGGGTTACGTGCGGCGTGCCGGACTGATAACGGTGTGAGCGCGGCTCAGTTAGTGTACGGTCAGGGTATTCGATTACCGTGCGATTTTTACAGCGAACACTGTAAGTTAGATAAATATAAGTTGAATGATTCTTATGCGTATGTTGAGCAGCTTCGCAAGATCATTAATAACTTTAAACCTATCGCTAAAAGTCACAGTAACTCTCGTAGTATGTTCGTACATCCAGATTTACAGACATGTTCACATGTTTTTTTACGTACTGATGCAGTTCGTACACCCCTACAAAAACCTTACGAAGGTCCTTACCGTGTCCTAGAGAAAAAAAATAAAGTTTTTGTTATTCAATTACCAACTAGAGTTTCAACTGTGTCTGTAGATAGACTTAAACCTGCATACATGTTAAACGAAGCGGATTCAGATACTAATGTATTTCCGAGTAGAGATAACACAAATATAAACAAAAGTGAGCCCACAGATAAACCGCGTACTACGAAAAGCGGTAGAGTGGTTAGATTTCCAAAACGTTTTATTAATTAGAACTAGGTATTTTTACCTAAAATTTATTTATCTATATTGTTTTTTTTAATTTTAATATACACGTTTACATTTTATTAACAAACAATTTTTTTCTATATTAATATTATTATGCTTATCAGTGTCAAATGCAACATTGCACACTAGGCAAGTAAATTTGAGACATGCAACTTTGCAAAATTGTGGTTGCGAAAGTTAATGTAATGGTTTTCAACTAATATTTGAATTTATTATATTCTTTGTTTTTGTGTACGAGGTCGTGAGGACTTTGGCACTATTTTAACTTAATTTTAATTGTCTCGCTATTAAACCATGGGTTATAATCAAAGTAAAGAAGAGAAAGTTATTGTCAATCAGGCAGTAGGGGAAATTGAGATCATGAAGCAAGCCACTAAGTACGAGATAATCTTATTGGTATGTGCGACCCTATTCGGATTGATTGTGGTGTTTTACGTGTGGCGTCATTTTGCTAGCCGAATGAAATCTTGGCTCCGCAAACAGGTGAATAAAGCGGTTACTTCAGAAACTTTATCCTCAATTAAAGTTAGTAATCCAATACCGAATATGCAACCAGGTGTATCGCAAGCGGCGCAACAAGTTAATGGTTATAATATGTAACTTCTGCTATCATTATAATGTGTTTTATCTGATGTGTTAAATTAAAATGTGTGTATTCTAAATGGGTTAAATTTTTTGTGATGTAATTGTATTTGTGTTTGTTTAAACCAGTAATTTTGGGGTTGTTTTGTATTTTTTTTTTGTAAGGGGGGGAATAGTGTAGGTGCATATTACATGCACACACACATAACTATAACTACTTATTACTAAGTGAATGTATGAGGTATATTTTATGACTCAGTTATCTGTAGAGTTGTGTACCGAACAGTTGTATAATCTGAAATATAAAATAGTAAGTTGGAGTTG
Source organism: Hypena proboscidalis (assembly GCA_905147285.1). Taxonomy (NCBI): domain Eukaryota; kingdom Metazoa; phylum Arthropoda; class Insecta; order Lepidoptera; family Erebidae; genus Hypena; species Hypena proboscidalis. The sequence goes on from CAJHVD010000003.1 coordinate 1,287,643, forward strand.
TGAGTATTGATTTGAAGTCCCGGAACCCAGTACACATACCAGAAAATATACACCACCTTTCTGATACATACTAAAATACTCAGACCCTACAAGTATGTCAACGAAATGACGAGAGTCCTTCACGAAAGATGCAGTTTTACCTACTAATGGTTGCAGTACTGAAGCGATGTGTTTCGCGAGATCGTAAGTAGGTGAGCTTATTTGACTTACGATCGGACGCAGTGGCACGTTAACCTTGTGAACCTTTGGCAAACCATAAAGTTTAGGTGGCTGTACGATCTTGGGTCTAAATAGCCGGTTGTAAACATCGTCCGTAAACATGTCTACATGGTCCTTGACTAGTGCACGGATTCGTTTTGTCACTCTAGCCGTTGGGTTATATGACACTGGCTTGTAAACAGATGTATCGCTCAGCAATTCCCGTATTTTACTGTCATAATCACAAGTATTCATCACTACGGTGGCGTTCCCCTTATCAGCTTTAAGCACTAAAATATCCGTGTTGTCACGTAAGGATTTTAGTGCGTGACGCTCTTCCGTAGTGATATTTGGTTTCGGCAGCTTTGATTTTCGTAAGATAACGGCAACATCCTGTCTAAGTGTATCCGCGTCGTTAGACGGTAACTTGTTGCGCGTTATCACCTCCTCGATGCTACTTATGACGCCCTCATACGGAATTTGTTTAGGTATTACGGCGTAATTTAACCCTTTAGCCAGAATATTCTGAGTGACGTTATCAATAGGCGCGCCCGACAAATTAATAACTGTGTCCGTTTGTGAAGAGTTATGTTGCCTGCTTACCCTCTTTTGTTGTTGGAACCACAGTTTATTAAACTTCGCGTCATGCTTCGCAAGTTTTTCAATGCGCTTCGCTTGCTCGTATGATAAACGATCGCACAGGTCGAAATCACTCACTGACAACACTGCACTGCATTCCGTATGTAGTTGGTATAACTCACACTGCACTTTATTAATGTTATACCGACAATTCTTAATTAATTGTTTCAGAAGACGAACACTCGCACTCCGTAGAATCCTTTCCGAATGCTTAATGTCATTACGCGGCTTAATTCGCACTCCCGTAGGTACTAAATCCACATCACGACATCTCGTTAGATAGCACAACGATGTTTCTAGGCGTACGCGTTTTATTCGGAAGAATTCAAGATCTATTGTTTTCACTACAAACTCCGGCCCGTAGCGGTTTGCAATTAATGATCACCTGCGAACCCCGAAAGATGTCATTCCTCTACAGACACCCGGTGTGTATAAAGTGGATTGCAGTTGTGGTAGCTCCTATATCGGACAGACCAAAAGAACAATCGCAGAACGGGTCAAGGAGCATATCACGGCTGTTAAAAACCGTCAGATTCACAAGTCGGCTATTGCGGAACATTTGTTGGAGTCAGGGACCAACCACTGGATCGAACTACATAAACCACAGGTTCTATCTACTGAGCGTCACTATTACTCCAGAATAGTACGTGAAGCGGTTGAAATCAAAAAATACAAAAATTTCAACCGCGAAGATGGATACCGACTCTCCACAGCCTGGAACCCTGTCATCGCCAAATGCAATCGTTGCCGTAATGATACGCATCGGTCTAAAGACGTCGTCAGTGTTGTGTGCAGAAATACCGACAATGTGGACAAAAATAAAAATTGTGACGACCAAGTGAGGGTAGTGAACAAAACCCTCGCTTCACGGAGACGACGCTGAGCCTTCACCAGTTAGCTCGTGACCACGATCGGTGTGACTCGATCGAAACAGTCGAGCAAGGAGGTATGGAATGGAAAGTGGACTCATTTTTCCGCACTTAGACTCTCATTTGGTCCATTGTGCGTGGAGAGTCCTGGCTAACATAGCCAGCCTAACTCCGCCCAGAAGCTCAGAAGTTTCCTGGGGACTTCACAGGCTTCGCGGAGTGACCTCACTGTTCCGAGGATTTGTTCCCGTTGAGAAGCAACGGCCCTACATTCCAGGACTACGTGGGAGACCGTTTCTTCGGCGTCAAGACATCCTCGACAGAGAGGACTGTCAGTGATTTTTATGGTGTATAGGTGTTTGTTCAAGGGACAGTGACCCGTTATTGACCCTATCATTATTTTTAGATTTGTTCTGTTTAGTCTTAGAAGATTTTTTGTGAGTCGATGATTCGCTTGCGGTATTGCAAGTTTGGCTTGCCGACACTCAGCGATTTCTGACCATCGTTGGTTTTGGGTCTCTATCGATCTTTGGCGGATCCAGGTCCGGTATTGCGTGAAGGGGATTGGAAGAAGAGGTTGCGGGCCTTGTACTGTCGTATCTGAACCCCTTCTCGCTAGTTCGTCTGCAATGTCGTTACCAAGAGATCCACTGTGCCCTTTGATCCATTGCAGGGTGACCTGATTCCTGGAGCAAATTTTTTCTAGGGCATCGTGACATTCTATGATTAGTTTGTTGTTGGTTTTATTGTTAAGAAGAGCTTTGAGAACTGCTGCGCTATCAGAAATGAGTCTGATGCCTATACCCTCCACTTGCCGTTTGTGAATGGCTTTTGCGGCGAGTGTTAGTGCAACACATTCACATTGAAATATTGAGCTGTGATTACCCAGCGGAATGTGGATGTTTATATTGAGGTCAAAGGAGTGTACGCCAGCTCCTGAACCACTATCCGTTTTGGAACCATCTGTGTATACGCGTACTTCGGTGGCTCCTGACTGATCCTTTGCCTCCTCAATTAATTCTATGTTGTAATTTTTGTTGAAGTTGTATACAGGAAGAGTCCTATCACATGGAGCAGCAATGAGTGGTTGTAACTCGATTGCCTGGTTCAAGATGTTCGTGTGTGGACTCGTGTGGTTTTTTCCCCATAGACCTAGGTGCATGAGCCGAACAGCAGCTATTGCTGCTTCTTGCTGTATGTAGAGGTCTAGGGGTAATATTTGTAGGGCCATCTCGATCGCTGTCGTGGGGGTTGTTTTCATACAGCCGCAGATGGATGCACATGCTAGCCTTTGGAAGCTTCTTAGTTTTGATATAGCGGTTGCTAGGATTGTCCTAGGCCACCATACTAGAGCACCGTAGGTCAGCATCGGTCTTATTACGGCTGTGTACAGCCATAACGTAATTTTTGGCGATGGTCCCCAGTTTATGCCTATCATTTTCTTGCATTGGTAAAAAGCAATCGTGCTTTTGTTTATTTTGTGCTCGAGGTGCTTATTCCAGAGTAATTTGCTGTCTAGTATTACTCCCAAATACTTGACTTCCTCTTTGAGCTTAAGTTCGGTATTGAAGAGTCTCGGTAGCCTGTGTGGACCAGGTATTCTTCTGTTAGTGAAAAGGATGAGTTCTGTTTTGGTTGGATTAACCGAGAGTTCATGTACCGAGCACCATCTTTCGATTAATTTGAAGGCTTTTCTCATCAAATCGCAGAGGATGCCCTCAAATTGGCCAGATATTAATATTGCTATGTCGTCCGCATATCCTACCGTGTAGAGGTTGTGATCATTGAGCTCTGTGATAAGTTCATTGACCACCATGTTCCATAGCAGAGGTGATAACACACCTCCCTGCGGACATCCTCTTCCTACGATGCCTCGAGTGGTAGTATTTACAGTGAACTGAATAGCGCGTTGTTTTAGCATGTTGTGTATCCATTGCACGAGCGTTGGTGCCACTCCGTGTGCGGTTAGGGCTCGGTTAATACTGGTGAAGTTCGTCTTGTCAAAAGCTCCCTCAATGTCAATGAAGGCCCCCAGGGTTGGCTGTTTTGACTTTAAAGAATTGCCAATACGAGTAACCACGCAGTGGAGTGCTGATTCAGTAGATTTGCCTTCACTATAGGCATGTTGATTGGGATGCAGGGGCTTGTAGACTATCAGTTGGCCTCTGATCTTTCTATCGCATAGTCTTTCCATCACCTTTAGTAGGCACGATGTGAGACTAATTGGTCTAAAGGACTTTGGCTGCGTGTAGTCGCCTCTGCCTGGTTTGGGGATGAATATGATTTTAACTTCCCGCCATTTTAGAGGAATGTAACGATGCGCTAGGCAGGCCTGGAAAACCTTGATAAGGTGATCGATGATTACGTTCCCGCTCCATTTTAGAAGTCCTGGGAAAATGCCGTCCAGCCCAGCTGCCTTGAATGGCAGGAATGTGTTTAGTGCCCATAGGACCTTTTCTTTGTTGATTACTTGCTTTGCTACATTCCAGTCAGTACTGGTGGTGACTCTTTCTTCGTATGGCTGCCACGATAGTTCATCAGCAATCTGGCAGCCTGGGAAGTGAGTCGTCAGAAGCAGTTCACTGGTTTCCACGTCGTTTTTTGTGTATGTTTCATCTGGTTTTTTAAGACAACCTATAGTATGTTCAGTCTCTTTCGAGAGACATGATTTCACTTTAATTGCCTGATTATTGTTTTCTATACTAGAGCAAAACCGTCTCCAGCTGTCTTGTTTGCGTTGTCGTAATAGTTTCTTATAGGTTTTTCTCGCTGCGTTGTAATTGTCCCATAGCTCTGGGGATCTATTGTTCATTGCTCTATTGAACAGTCTTCTCACTTTGCGGCGGTGCCGTTCTAGTTCTAGGCACCACCAGTGTCTCCCACCATGGCGTCTAGGCATCGAGAGAGGACACGACTGTTCGAAGCATGAGATAAGCGTGGACGTAATGTTGTTTACATGGTTTTCTAGTTCATTTAATGTTAGTTTGTCTGGCAAGGGGGGTTGTCTGCCCAACTCTGAGATGACCAAGTTCCGGAATTTGGTTTGGTCTGTCTTACGAGGCAACCTTCTCGGTTGCGGTTTGGGCAGGTCCATGTCAATGTTATAGCGTATCCATCTGTGATCTGAGCATGATAGTTCATTGGATACATGCCAGTCGCGGATGGATGGTGCAATGTTCGTCGTTGTTAGTGTTACGTCAATTATTGTTCTTGATCTACGGTTAGTAAATGTTGGTTCGGCACCAGTGTTAAGTACGATAAGATTTTTGTTTAAAATGAAATGAAGGAGATCCTCACCTCGGATGTTTGACTTAGCATTGCCCCAAAGGGTGTGGTGTGCGTTTGCATCGGCCCCGATGATCAGCTCCAGTTTTTCCCTCGCGCAGTACTCAACCAGCTGGTCGAGTTCTGGGGTTGGGACGTCTTCGTCGCTTGGTAGGTATGCAGAGGCGAAGACGACGTCTGGGAGCTGTTGGTGTTTCCTAGTTACTATGACTGCTGTCAGATCTCTAGAGCAGAATTCATTGATTAGTAGTGTTGGTGTGTGTTTGGGCATAAATATGCATGATCTAGGGTTACTCACGGAGGGATCCACAAGTAGTTTGCCTCCAGTGTTGCCCAGCCCGCAAATTTTTCCCTTCCTAACCCACGGCTCCTGGATTAGGGCGATTGTTTGGGTGTTGATTTCCAGCACTCTACGCAGTGAAGCCGTCGCAGTTTGGCTGTGCTGGATGTTGCACTGGATGATTTTAGTCTTCTCGAAGCGGGGAGGAGTAGAGGTTGCTCTCGCTGAGCTCGCTCTCCCCTCCCGCCTCTTGAAAGAACTCCTCATCGGATGTAAGTGCAGGTGATGGGGGCGGTTGCGTGTCCATGTCCACTGGTGTTTCTGTGGGAGCAGCCGCGATCGCAGTCTCCTCCGTCGAACTCGTCGACGGTGGATTTGCAGGCGGCGGATCTGTAGCTGCTTGTGGCTGTGTCACCACTGCAGCAGGGGGCGGTACCGTGGACGTCGCGGGTGCCAGTTGCCTGGCATCCGTGTCCCGAAACCGCATGTAGATCAGCCCCATTTTGTAGTGGATCTGGCGGTCTTGATTTTTAAGTTGGGTCGCCTCAGGCTCTGTGATGCGCAGAAGTAGGCTGGTTCCCGGAGGATCCTGCCTAACTTTTTCGTGCACCACGGTCCAAGACTTGATGTTCAGGTTCCTGTTTTGTCTTGATAGTAGCGTCCGCAGCTTGTCCAGTTCACCTGTCCAACCTGGGACGAACAGGGTGCAGGCTATCTTCTTCGGTATAGCTGCCTGGGGACGTACTATTAGGGTTGTGTTAGCGATGGGTGACACCAGTTTGGCCGTTGTTCTGGTGAGCCACTCTCGCGTGAAAATGTCATAGCACCAAGCTTTGAGGACACCATCCGCGAAGTGCGCTCTACCTTTGAACCTGATGTCATTTGGTTCTTCTTCGAGGGTGGCCTCAGGTGTAGCCCACATTTCCTCGCACAGTTTGTCCTCGATGGCCTTCTGAACTGCCTCTGCTTGCTGTTGCGTCATGTCCGCAAACGGCTCGGTCATGACGGCAACACAGAGATCGTTTGCCAGGTATGAAGCCGCTGCTTCGGCGTACGTTGCAGCGGAACCATCCGCCGCTCGGGGTTTGATAGTTTTGGTTTTCTTTCCAACCCCGGTCGGCGTAATGGAATCCTCCGGTCGCGTACGCTTCTGCGCTCTCTGCTCCTGCCTGGATCCATCGGTGTTTTGATTTTGATGTTGTTGTTGTTGCTTGGTGGGCCTTTTACGGCCTCTGGGTCTCATGCTGCGCTTAAGCGGGCCGGCGCGAGGTGCTGCGTTGGCGCTGGCGTCTCCGGATGTCCTCACAGCGGTAGCCCCCTTGGTGGAGGTGGCCGCCGCCACGGACTCCGGACCCTCCAGGCGCCTCACAGCGTCTGTTGCAACCGTCCGTTGAGCAGCAGCTTTCGCTTTTGCTTTTAAGCGTTGTTTCTTAGAGGACGTTAGTTTTTTGGTGTGTAACGTCCAGGATTCCTCTGGATGTATGGCGTCCCGCAGGGAGGTCATGTCCAGTGTGGTGATTGTTGTTAGTGATGCAGTCCCTGGAGGAGCATCTCCCGCCACGGTCTCCGTCAGCTTCTCCGAATTCCCCACTGACAGCACGCTCATTGACGCAGTCAGGTTTGACGCATCTTTGAGCGTAGCTGTACTCGGTTTGTTCGGATTGGCTTCCCGAGGCGTAGCGGTAGATGCCACTCTTGCGGGTGCAACCTTGGACCCCGACATAGATGTGGCTGTTAGATACGCAGCCTGGTTTGGCGCGCCTCCAGCAAGCCCCATCCCTGTCGTGTCCTTGGATGCGACCGTTGTGGGTGCAGTTGTGTGTGCAAGTCTAGGGGCGTCAGTGGACGCAGCATTCCGCTGTTGTCGCGTCAGCGCATCTAGAGACGCAACCCTAGGAGATTGTGGTGTTATAGGCGCATCTTGAGACGCAGCCCGGATATTGGTGTGTTTAGGCGCATCTTTAGACGCGGCCTTTGTTGTTGGTTTTGGTTTTTGTTTAGTAGTCTCATAAGAATCCATATGTTTTTGTTTAGAAACTTCACCTTAGGAGCTCCCCACCCTCCATGGAGCCCTCACGTCGGGGACGCCATGCGTTCGGACGCATGGTCGTCAGGGATACTCCTTCGGTATAGGTTCAGTTTGCTGGAGTCGCAGACGGTCCGCACCCAACGAGAAAAATTCGATCCCGCTCGCAGCACGAGACAATGCCGCAAGCAGGAGTCGAGTTCGCGCTGTGTCGATCGTCCGCGTCCAGCTCGCCGAACCTCGCTTGACAGCCCGCTTATGGGATGTCGCAGCCGATTGATCGTGATTAGCTACTTCACGACCACCCGTGTGGGTGGAAATCCAGACCAAAGAGGTGTGTTGTGTGCAGCGTGCAACTACTGCCGGCTCACTACTCCACTCAACCTCCAGGACTCCTTCATCCCACCGTACGGGTCCCCGCGCACGGCACAAACACGCAGGAGATCACTGACTATCCAGCATCGGGTCCAGTTCGATGGTGAACACGCAGGAACGTGACCTCGTAGTCCCTGCATTCTAAACGACCTATATATACATATATTAAAGATATATACGAACATATACATATACATAAATTTTTGGGGCAAGGTAGGAAATGGAGGAACGTGAGGGTGAGTGGAGTGGTGATGCACATCGCAGAGGAAGTATGGATCATAGGATGAGGGTGCGGTTTGGTAACTCTTACATGGGATATAGGTGAGAGCTACCCTTCCTTTGTCCGGGGTCCACACCTTGGACGTTCCCCATAACATGCAAAGAAAAAAATTTGCATGGTATGGGGCGGGCTATCCGCAACCTGCCCACCCGCTCGGTAGCTTAGGAAGATAGCTCCCCCGTAGAAAGCCATGCAGTGCCTACAAAGCGTCAGGAAGAAGCAGGGTGTGCAAAGCAAAACTTAAAACGAGCCCGAGCAAGGAGGTATTTATACCTTAAAAATATTTACGCGATTAAGACCCGTGTCTATAATATATAATTATGTGTACAAATCGTGATAGTTTAAAATCATTAATATTAATAATGTCCGAAAATACTGTAGGTGCCATAAACAAAGATTTTAAATTCCTGTCAATGTTTAATGAAGTGTTTTGTTTGAAAGATGTAATTTCATCGATGAATTGATCATTAAATGTTTGTGCTATCATTTGAGGTCCATATATTTCTTTGTTATTGACTACAATACTTGTTGGTACGTCTATTTTAGGTTCATTAAAAGTATTTTTGTTTATGATGTTCCATGCAGCGCTAGATTTGTTTTGTGCTGTATGTATGGAATGCTGGTTCTTAGATTTTTGTGTTAATGTTATAATTTTCCTTAGGCGTTTTGAGTACTGAGTGAATGCTATTTTATTTTAAGTATTAGGTCTGCGTCTATATTGAAGTAGTGCTTCCCTTTTCCTCTTACAACACAACTTAATACCTTTGGTAATCCAATTTGGTTTTTTGCGAATTGAGTTTTTCACTTTGCTTAGGGGGAAACATAGTTCATAGAACAACTTGAACGTATCATAAAATTTATTGAACGCATCTTCAGGCTGATGACTATCATAGACGTCACTGAAGCTGAGATTTTGCAGACAGTTTATAAATTTAAGTGTATTCTCAGGACAGTAGTCTCGTTTTAGCGAATACCAATGAGTAATCGTGTAGGTTTTTTTGACTGGGCATTTGATGAGTTGGCCAGTATGGTCTGATAGTGCAAAATCATGTACTGTGCTGCTACTACCTCTGATATTGTGTATAATATTATCAATGCACTTGTTACTAATTAACCTTGTTGGTTGCAAGACACTAAAATTCAGGTTATAGTTTCTTATTATATTTTTAAAATCACTAGACACTCTAGTTTCCGTTAATGTATCAATATTGAAATCCCCACATAATACGATTTTTTTATTTTTGTTTTGGCTGCACTTTGTCAGGAGCTTCTCCAACATGTCAAAAAACGTACTACTAATCATGTTCTGTTCCTGTTTCAAGTCATCAGATACGAAATAAATGGTATTGAAATAGATCGCATAAAAAATTCTGGCATAACGTCAACAGTAAAGTCATACGTTTCATTAAATGAGGCTGAAAATAAAATGGCTGCATTATGGGGTTGGAACTTAAACGGATTTCAAACTAAGGGTCACTTTAGTGCTATCATACCATTAAATAAGATATTGGGCTTTGCAGAGGATTATAGTAAAATCGTCATAAATTGTAAACATGAACTTATATTGAACAGAAGTAACTCTAATTTAAACAGTGCTATACTTACAGATGATGTTTCTTACTTTCAAATAAACATCGATAGAGTACAGTGGAGAGTACCGCATATAAAAGTATCAGATAGACAACGTTTAACACTTTTAAAACATCTAGAAAAGGATAAACCTATTCAAATGGCATTTAGAAATTGGGATTTGTATGAGTACCCCTTACTACCTAAAACAACAAAACATTCATGGTCAGTTAAGACTGCATCACAATTAGAAAAGCCAAGATATGTTATTTTTTGTTTACAAACGAATAAAAAAAGTAATAAACTAAAAGATTGTTCACTATTTGATCATTGTCAAGTAACAAATGTTACGCTCTTTTTGAATTCACAATATTATAGTATTTCAGACTACATAAATGATAATAGTATTTGGAAATGAGCTCTTCTTATGTGATTTTTTAAGTACTTTTATATTGTTATATTTTTCATTTTAAAAGATGGTGCACATGAGTTTCTCACCAGCTCTTCTCATAATGCAATACCCATCGGAGCTGGTACTTGGATTGATTTTAATTCGATTCTAAACAGTTTGATTAAAATTAATCTGAGCCCCGGTTATTCAAATCATTGTATTTAGTATAATTTAGTATTATTTATTATTTACTTTTATATCATTTTTTGTAATGTTTTGACGTGTTCAAGCGCCTCCTGGGGCCTATGAAAATAAATGATTTGAATTTTGAATTTGAATTTGAATTTATCCATATGAACCATTAGGTTTAAAATTTTCTGAGAACAAATACAGTATATTATACGAAATGTATGCGAAATTTCGACAGTCGTATTACAGCTGTCCGGCGGATCCCTTGCTTAATCTAAAGGACTTTAAAGATAAGGCTCCTCTGTTCATTATCGATTGTTCAAGGCAAAACGATAGTGTAAAAACAGGACCAGTAGACGTTCGATTGGAGATTGAATGTTCGGAACCAATACCAGATAACACTACTGCATATTGTTTGATTATAAACGATCGGCTTGTGGAATACAAACCTTTAAGTAACATAGTGCATCGATTATCATGACTGCCATTGTAGATGTTCAAGGCTTTAAAACTGAAGCAAATGAATTTATAATAAAAGAAATTGCTATATGGTGTGATAAAAAATTGCAAATATTTTTAATAAAGCCTCCATTCCCCTTTTATAACTTAACAAAACCAGAAAGACGGCAAGTTGGATGGATTGAACGTAACAGAAAAATATACTGGAATGAAGGATTCATACCTTATTCAAATTATCAGACGATTATGTTAGATATTTTAAAAGATAAGTTTGTTTATACTAAAGGTCTAGAAAAAGTTCTATGGATAAAAAGTATTTTTAAACATAATAATGTAATTAATTTAGAAGATAAGAGTTGTCCTAGTTTATCAAGCTTGTATGATCGATATGAGTATTCTGAAGATTTGTCTAGTTGTATTTATCATGAAAAAGTATGTGCTTTAAAAAATGTTTTGTTTAAAAAAAATCGCGAACATAAAAAGGTGACATACATACATACATACGGATCGAATACAGAACCTCTTTTTTTTTTTGAAGTCTGTTAAAAATGGTGCTTTGATAATAAACTTTTTTAGAACAAAACGAAGTTTTTTTTATTTTTATTGGTAAAATATAATTCCCTGCTGTTTTCCATTCCCATATTTCAAAAACTAACATGATTGGGCAGATTTGTCAAGAGCCATAGATGCAACCTGTTTACACTAGAATTCTGAATGTTTTAGAACTAATAAAACAATCAAAACGAAAGTAGATCAGATTGGACATGTCGACTAGAATGATTGAAGGGATGATAGAAAGTCTCAAATTCAAGTGATTATGTCGTTGATACCGGACAGATCGATGTGCAATGGATAACGAGATGCGATCTATATAATGCCTAATAGATGCACTACAAGCTACAGCATTGCATTGCATCACAATGCGAGGTAATCGGATTCGTGTTGAATGAACTAAATCAATTAAATAATTTCATCATCGAATTCACATCAAGTGTGAATAATTAATGTATGTATTGGCAGATTAGAATAATTGAATGGATGATAAAACATATCTCAAATGAATAGAATAATTTAATGGATGATAGAAAGACTCAAATTCCAATAAGGAATTGAGGGTTCCTGGATCCGTGATCCAGGAACCCCAATTCTATACTACTACAGTGGCCTCAGAAATAGAGCGCTATAAAAACAACATGTCGAACGCCTTACCCATCATAGTCCACTGCTGGACATAGGCCTCTCCCTATTTGCGTCTCAACTTCTTCTTCCGCCTTCCGCATCCAGCGACTTTTGATTATAATAATATATTATATTTATTATTACTCAAAATCAATACTTCTACGTAATCATCACCTGCTTTACATAACGGTTGCGTTATCGTATACCCCAGAATGGCCATATTTGCATAAATAAAACCCTCTATTATTATTATAAAATGAAATAACTTATTAAACGGCTTATAATTTTATTTAGTTTGATAAGGATGTTTTATTTGTTACTAGCTGACCCGACAGACGCTGTCCTGACTTTACTATGAATACATCCTATTTGCCGATATTTTGCAACACGATTTCTTTCGAAGTTATATTAAACCTCATAAGGTTACATTCAAAAAGTTGGCAACAGCGCTAAGGCTTCATTAAGAAATCATTAGAAAATTTCATGTGGTGGTAAAGGATTCATAAATTTTATATAATACTAGCTGACCCGGCGAACTTCGTACCGCCTTAGCGTAAATTTGATGCACTACGTTATTTTGTATAGCTGACCTATCTTATGTATGCGTACGTGTACGTTACGCCAGCAAGAAAGTGTCACCTAGAGTGATATGAGTAGAACGTATAATTAGTGCGCAATCTGCTGTAAATGTGCGCCGCATAAAAAATTTGTGCGTCTTGTAGTTTTAAAAAAAACGTAAAAACGATTCCTGCTGGAGTAACGTTGTTCTAGCAAGAAAATTCTAGACGAATCATCGGAGATATAAAATACATACATGGGCAGAGAGCTTATATTTGTGCAAATTTGTGCGCCATAAATATAATTTGTGCGTCTTCAGGTTTTCGAGATATTGCGTTTCCCGCTGGAGTAACGTTTTGCGAATTCGTGTATCTCAAAGACCATTTATATGTGCGCCTGTAGAATGAACATACACGAATAGCTCTTAATTTGTGCATATTTGTGACATAATTAGATGCCAGATAATATTTATAATTTTCAAGTAATCGCGCTTTATTGAAAACTTAAAAAAATATTGTAGCGCCTAAATGAGAAGACGTATAAACTCGCTAAAAACTGTATTCGTTCCATCTTGACGTTTATAATTACCATAAAAAGTTTCAAAACAGAACCTACAAGCGCTAATGAATAATATTACTAAAAGTCAAAACGACGGCATCATAACTTTGACGCCATCAAACAAGAAACTGGCTCAACCTAAGATGTGTAAATGTAAACCAAAAATTAGTGCATTTATCAAATAATATATAGTAAAAATATCCAGCTTCAACTGTTTCGTATTAAGTAAATATTAAGACTAAACCAAAACAGTTATTCGGCGCAGGTTATCCGACCAAATTCGAATGACTACAAAAAAGCGACGGATTCATACGTATCGATGACCACCTTTATTAAACGTATTACACCTAAACTGTGTTCGTACAGTCACGCTCAAATGTTTGTTGGGAATTATTATTACAATGACCTAATAAAAATATAATATATATTAAATGTACTTTCTGATCATATGAAATCAAAGAGCTTGTTGGTTTAAAAAAATATTATTTTTATTATCATAATCATGATTCTTAAAGTAATTATGGCATCAAATCACAGATCAAATTTCCTACCTATAAGTAAATATTAAAACAAACATTGTTCAATTAAACTATTTGTACCTTGTATAGTCATTTGGTATTATTTAAAATCACAGATCAGTTTTTCATTTACTTAAATACACAAACAATAAAATCACTTAAAGTGGCTCAGTACCATCATGGCGTGAAATTTAAATATTGAGTAGTTGTTGTTTTGGCCGAGATATAATTAAGTTTTGGGTATGATTGTATAGTACGCGAACGTAATAAATACCTATAGAGCGTTATATTTTGTTATGAGTTTATGTTTCTTAAAAAATAGCCGGATTTGAAAACTTCAACCCAAGTTTCACATATCGGGCTGCTTAGGTTTGGGTTTTCAAATTAGGCTAATTTTTAAGAAACATAAGCTGATAATAATTTTAACCGGTCTATACTACGTTCGCGTATCATACTATCATATCCAAAACTAAATTATATCTCGGCCAACAAATAGGTAACTACTTTATACTTGAATTTCCCGTTATGATGGTACTGAACCTTTATCACAGAAAATCACAGTTTTTTCGTTTTTCTACTGATATAATAAATGCAAATGGCTAAATTTATTTATGTCTAATAAAAAAAAAATCTGAATTTATTTTAATAACTATTTCTACTGCACTGTACTCGGGCACAATACGTTTCAACCAGTTAGCGAGTAAAGTTAAGAAGGTCATCGATACGTATGAATTCGTCGCTTTTTTGTAGTCATTCGAATTTGGTCGGATAACCTGCGCCGAATAACTGTTTTGGTTTAGTCTTAATATTTACTTAATACGAAACAGTTGAAGCTGGATATTTTTACTATATATTATTTGATAAATGCACTAATTTTTGGTTTACATTTACACATCTTAGGTTGAGCCAGTTTCTTGTTTGATGGCGTCAAAGTTATGATGCCGTCGTTTTGACTTTTAGTAATATTATTCATTAGCGCTTGTAGGTTCTGTTTTGAAACTTTTTATGGTAATTATAAACGTCAAGATGGAACGAATACAGTTTTTAGCGAGTTTATACGTCTTCTCATTTAGGCGCTACAATATTTTTTTAAGTTTTCAATAAAGCGCGATTACTTGAAAATTATAAATATTATCTGGCATCTAATTATGTCACAAATATGCACAAATTAAGATACACGAATTCGCAAAACGTTACTCCAGCGGGAAACGCAATATCTCGAAAACCTGAAGACGCACAAATTATATTTATGGCGCACAAATTTGCACAAATATAAGCTCTCTGCCCATGTATGTATTTTATATCTCCGATGATTCGTCTAGAATTTTCTTGCTAGAACAACGTTACTCCAGCAGGAATCGTTTTTACGTTTTTTTTTCAAAACTACAAGACGCACAAATTTTTTATGCGGCGCACATTTACAGCAGATTGCGCACTAATTATACGTTCTACTCATATCACTCTAGGTGACACTTTCTTGCTGGCGTAACGTACACTATGCGTACCTATTCAATTTGAACTGGAATCTATAATATCCTCCATATAAAAATGAATACCTATTTCCCTGGTCTCGTCATACCTAAGGTCTTTACTAATTTTATTAAGTAAAAAATAAAATATATATTTTCATAATAGTGTTTATTCCGTATGGTTCAATAATTTTTATTATTAGGTACTTTACATATTTTAGTATTTTTTTAATGATCAATGATTAATTTATCTTTTCTAGATACCATCAATGAGGAAACTCAACCAATTGTTTTAGTTGAGAGACTGCAGAAAAAGGGTCAAGGAAACAAAAAGTCGAAAAAGAGGAAAGCGAACTCTCAAAAAACACGCAGAGGTGAGACGGAACCGCGTGCTGGCGCTGTGCAACCGGCTGGCTAAGAAAAATCGTGGCCGCAGTATAGAAAGGCGCACACATTCAATGCGTTTAAGAGCCTATACTATCTCAAATGGCTTAGCATGATCCTTCGTTACGTCGAAAATACTGCAGCATTAATTTTGAAATAAATATATGGTAAAGTTGAGGATTAATGTTAGGTACTATGTTAGCCGAAAACACGATTCCATAAAATTTTCTCGATAGAAAAAAATCCCAAAGTTACCTCCAAAACGATAAAAAAAACCGCTGTAATTAAAAAAATACGTCAAATTGAATCATGAAACTTTGCATACTTACTGAACTAACTATAAAGCAGGTATAATGTGATGTACATTTTTAAAATTACCATTATTTTCACTGTAAAAAGAATTATACCTATACTATCGGCGTCTTGAAGCTCATTCCCTTCCGCCCGACACCCCCGTTCAGTCTCGCTTCGGCTTTCGGACGGGATAGCTGTGTCGCATGCGCTCAGAACACACAATACGCAACAGGACTACGTAAAATTGAAGTAGGTACTTAGGTTTCTAGTGTTGGCGCAATGGGAAATAAGCGTAATAAAAATAAGAAGCGTCTGGGTTGGCGTAAAGAAACAGGCAAACATATGATAAACGTTATGAAGTAAGTATCTACCGACCTATTTATGACTATTTACAATATTAGTGATTACAAACATTAGTACAAAGTTAGTGATTAGTAGTTAGATAGCATAAGTTTGGTGCAGTGGCTAAGCGGTTAGCTGCTGCGCTACGAGTCGCAGGTGTTTCTGCATGTGATTTGTGTTTGTAAACCACCGTCCACGATTCCGAAAAAATTCAGTTGGGACAACTTAAAAAAAAAAAGTTATCTGTTTTTATTTTGACAACATACCTACAACAAATAGGTTTTTATAACATTTTTATATAACATGCATGTTGCCTGAGTTATGCGATCCCAGGCATGTTGGAAATATGCCAATTAGAGATTTAAGCGAATTAAAATGATTGTTGTATGATTTTGACAATGTTTAATTACTTTCAAAAATGTATGGTACCTATATACTAAAGATGCCACGAATATTCGGCAACTATTCGGTATTCGGCCTATTCGGCCACTTTTTTTGCTATTCGGTATTCGGCCGAATAGTGCGTACTATTCGGCCGAATACCGAATAGCAAATCATGTAAAAAAAGACACGTTATTTTACTCAAAATTATGTATTTATTTCCAAATTACAACATTTTAGTACTTAAAATTAATCAGTGGTAAGTTGTGATGGATAAAAACGAGCTTTTCAGCATTTTTTGGTAGCAAAGATCGAGATCGCTTTTCATCGTAAACGTTACCAGCCTCAGAAAATAACCTCTCACTATAAACGCTACTTCCAGGCAAAGAAAGATAAACTTTTGCAAATTTCGAAAGGTTCAGGTATTGTTTTTCGTTTGCTGACCCCCACTTGTAAGGATCGGCCTTCCGATCTAGGCGAATAGATAGACCGATACACGTGTCCTACTAATTTATTTATCGTAATTTTGGAAAGAAAGTTTGATTACCAAATTATTTTCATTACTGTTTTGGCGCTGTTTCTTAGTGGACGGACGGTCTTTTGAATTTCGCGCCAATTCACGACCGTGTACTTCACATTTATATTGTAAATAGCTTTTATATATAATGTATCGTAAGTAGGCTAGGTAATTAGAACATTAGTTAGGTAAATACTTGTATCAAGTGCTCAAGTGCATTTTAGTGAGAAAAACAATAACAATGCCGCTTGCTGATCCGCGCGGTTTTACTCGCGTTAAAAGTTACTATCCCACTCTCATCGCCGAATATTCGGCGGCCCGAAAATTCGGCGCATCGGCCGACAGCGTTGCCGAATATTCGGTATTCGGCCAATTCACTATTCGTGGCATCTATACTATATACCATACATCCTCCAGCTACCTACCCTACCCTACCCACCTACCTACGTACGTATACGTACTTACCTACCTTCCTACCTACCTACCTACCTACCTACCTACATACTTACCTATCTACGTACCACCTATCCTACCTACCTACTAACATACTTATCTACTTACCTACCTATCCTACCTATAGTTATCTATCTTGTATTTATACAAACCTTATAATGAGAATCACGAACACAACAAAAAAGAATTATCCAATTTGGTGCAGTCCTTCGGAACTTATGCGCGTACATACATTTGGGCAATTCATTTTTATATAGATGCATAATAACTAAGAAAATAGTACAAGAATAATAATATAATAGTAGGATAATACAAGGCGAAAACTATATAATATTATAAGATTGTAAAATAGCAAATTGTAAACTTACTACCAAGCCATTGTAACTACAAAACCCTCAGCGCAATGGTGGCTCGCGCTTGACTAGTTTTTTGTGGCAGTAGAATTTATGCAGATAATAGTTTACAAAATCGCTTGTGTGCCCGCGTCACCGCGAGTAGTATTGTGCGAGCGAGATAGAGAGTAAGGAGGCGCGGGGAAGTGGGGGCGAAATTTGAATTTGAGCTGAGGTTGTATAGGCTCTTAAGATGTAGAGATCTTATTCGCCGTCCGTGCAGATTAACACCTGCAGAATTTTCTGTTAAGCGGAACTCTTCTGCTAAACGTAACAATTATGCAAAATCTGCACGTGCACGTTATTTAATCGACAGATCGTTCCCACAACCAGGAGACGAACATGAAGATCACCCTCTCCTGGTTGTGCAAATAAAAAATAAAAAATATCGCCGGGTCGAAAAAACAAAATTCACCCTAGATGACTGTCGGCCATTGACGTTTTTTGCTAAGAAAAAGAAGACTCAAAAGGCTCCAGCGGCTACACCGGCTCCAGCGCCTCCAGCGACTCCAGCGACTCCAGCGCCAGCATTCGAATGTCAGCGTCGTGCTGATATACGCATACCATCTATACATATAGTGTCAACATATACATGCAAAGAAGAGGACATAATAAAATCAGGTGTGTTAAATGTTACCTATATTCCTACTAATATTATAAATGCGAATGTAACTGCCTGTTGGTATACACGCTTTCACGGCTCAACTACTGAAAAATGGTAAAGCTAGTTATTTATATTATAAATTACAAATTAACGCTGCCTTCACGACTAAACTACTCAACCGATTTTTATATACAGAGGTGTTCCATAGGAAGGACATGCCACGACAGTTACTTTTCTCGACGTACCACGCGTGCATCTCCTCAGAGTTACTCAATCTAGGAGCGTGACTTTCTCTACAACATATCCAAAAATCAGCTTTCTAGGTGCATTTGCATTATCCAGGCAAATTGCCTTTAATTTAATTAAGCTAATACATTTTATTAAAATGGTAAAGTAAGATATACTATACTAAGAATAATATATAGTGAGCAGCTTCTAGTAGTTAGTTCTAGGTAATATTTTAAAAGACTTTAAATTTATAATCAAAATTGTACGAAATATGTAAAACTAATACCAATAATATTAATGTGTTAATGACGAAACGGAGGCCGCGGCATATGAGGATGAGATTGGTGATGATGCAATTATAGTTAATGATATTGTGAACCCTGCTAATGATGCGACTACTGATTCCAATGATGAAGACTATGCTATCAACCCGGAGCAGGCCAGCCAACATTACTCTTCGCTTTCCATTCAAAATTGGATTAACAGTAGTCATCAGTCAGATGCAGGGCCGTCACAATTTGACCAACCAGGGCCATCTCACCTCTCACAACACGCTTCCTCTGCCGGTCATAAAACCAGTCGCCCGGCAGCGATTCCAATTAAACACCTTCGTCCGGCAGTGATTCTTGAAAAAAACCTTCGGCCGGCTACGAATAATAAACAAAACACCTGCCCGGCCGCCAGTTGGGTCTTTTTAAGACAGGTGGTGGAGGCTCCCCCGCACATATACAACAGAATTTGCCGGAAATGTCACATTTGCATAGTCATTGGCAAAATTATAGTTTTAAGTCAACTCTTAATAGGGCATCACGAATTCAAAGGTGAACTCGACCGTGTTAACGAAAAGTTATCAAGGTCACCATCGAGAGCTCAATCTGAATGCGGCTACCTGGACGAGACTGAAACTATAATCATCGACCTCATGCCCCCACATGATAGGTTCAAAATGAAGCTTATAACAAAACGTGAAAACGACAGAGCAAACCTAAGTGGCAGTCTTGTTCTGAGGTCAGATGTGACAGTAGATACAGATTTTCCTCTACTGCATCAAAAAGAATATCTGGAGACATTAATACTGAACATCACACTAAGTTTAGGCAAACCTCCACCTTCTGATATAGGGGAAGCTCCACCTTCTGTTGTGAATAAGCCTGTTTCGCGACCAACAACTACTGGCGGCAGGTCAAGATATGTCGATGACCAGCCTGGACCGAGTCGAGGCAGACGGGACGAAGTAGTTGACATAATGCAAACAATAGAATATTTCCCAACAGTCGAGGAATTTGCCGTGAGTTCTACTAATACTATTTTTACTTAGCTTCTACTTTAAGATACTATTCAAATTGGTCCATGTTAAAAGGGCATAAAATACATACATACATATTGTGTATAACACCCACACTTCAACAGCAATCAAATAAGCAGCAAAAACGGGGGAATATTATCCGTTTAATTTTATTTTGATGAAAGGGCAGTTTACTTTACTGAAAGTCAGTGTTTCCGGAGTTCCGCCCTTATAACATAGACCAATTCATTGAACACAGCAGTTATGCAGCCGTTTCCTTCTTTCAGAATCCACTCGCCTACATCAAAAAAATATGGGTGGAAGCTTCTAGATATGGGATCTGCAAGATCATCCCGCCTAAAGGTTTCGTCCCGCCTTGTAGGGCGGATGACGACCTGCGGTTTGGGGTGACTAACCAATACATCACCCGATTGTATAACCGATGGGGCCCTGCTGCCAGGGAAATGGCATGTATTAAAGAATGTCTCAGGCAGCAGAAAATCAACGCTTCCCGACCACCGCAGGTAATTAGCAATGTTTTTAAATAACAATAATAATTATGAGTATTATTCTATTACCAAATTTGTGAAATCGTTTAGACTAAACATTTTTGTGCTCTTTCAGATTGAGGGCGTCGAAGTAAACCTGCCTAAGCTATACCGCCTCGTGCAGAGCCATGGCGGATTACAATCCGTTATTAACGATAACCTATGGGGTAGAGTGGCCGAGGACATGAAACTGTGCCGGAGCCCATGCAACGAGCGAAAACTGGACCAGATCTATGTCAAGTTTCTTTTACCGTACGATACAATGTCACAAAGTAAGTACTCTTATTCAATTTGTTCTGGATGATTTTTTTTTGCATTCTTTCTATTAAATATTTTTTTTAATGTGGTCGCCTAATTCGTAATAATAGTTGTACGATATTATATTGTTATTACGCTACAACCCAAGGAAACAGCAGTAACCTTAAACGGGCTAAAACCGCAAGGGTCCAGCTAGTTAAAACTAACGTTACTTAATAAAACAGGTCTTAGTTCTGTCGAGAATCTCTGACTTGAGAAATCACCGTAAGTTACCGGTTCGTCGTCGTGCCTCCTTCCTCCATCTCATCCACATAATCACTGCTGTAATATTTACATTTATTTTCTTTAAGTAAGTTTGCCTCCTAACTTTTCAGGAACAATAAAAATATTATATCTGTTGCAGAAGAGCATTTAGAACTGCTGATGAAAGTAGAGCGTCAATGGCACAGTCAGCATTCGAAGCTTCTGGCGCGCGCCAAAAACCCACTGCACCGCCAGAATCGAATCCTGAACGGGGCCGTCGGGCCAGCGCCGGACGACGACGACGACCCCGACGAAGAATCCGAAGACGTCGTGAAGCGCGGCGCAAATATGAACCTCGCCAAGTTCAAAAAGGTAAATAAAGGAGGTTATTTTAAACACGTGGCAACCTTGGAGTTGTTCGCTTTTCTTCCTCGCCCTGTCCTTTTCATTTATTGCCACGCGTCCTAGACTTACGCCTTTTCTATTATTAAAGGATATTTCAATTATTATTAAAACGCATACACGGCAGCTATAGCATCTCTGATGCGTAGGATCCGTTGGAGTGCCTACGAAATTCTGAAGATAATATCTGAAAGGCCTCGTGACTGCATACGATGAGGCCGGCGCCTTAACTCTAGAATAATCTTCATTCTGCTATAGTTTTTATTCATTTATTCTCCATAGCATTTAGGCGTAGTAATAGCTATTATTATGACGTCATCTGCTTGACGTTTTCAGGGCAGGCGATTGTCGTGCTCACGGTTGCATTAAGACCCCGCATATTGCTTTTCTTTAAATATCTTTAAAGTACAGACATTACAACGCGTGACTACATAAATAAATATGTCCATAGATTCAGTAGTATAAATTATATTATAACAAGAGTTCTTCTTCTCGTAGGTGGCCAGAAACGTCTTTGACGTTATTTTCAAGAACCGACACTCATCTTCAGTACACATTGAAGATGAGTTCTGGAACTCTCTCGTGACGGGGTCGGACCACATTTGTGTCAACTCGGCCTCCGTAGACACTGGCGTGGAAGGGCACGGCTTCTCAAAGAACCAGAATGATGAATACTGCAGGCACCCTTGGAACCTGAAGGTATATTTTCAACAACAGTCACGAAAATTCTTTTTTCTTATAATAATGACTATATTTTTAAATTTGTAGTGTAAATTTGTTTATAGTTAACTGATAACCATAATAGCTTACCCTGTTACCTGTTGCCAGCTTGTCGACGACTGCACACACCCTGTATATTACTTACTAGCTTTTTCTACAAAGAGAAACTTCCGCCATAAAATTTCGACCCCAAATTAACCCCTTGGTTTGTATAGTATCACGCGATCGACTCTGATGCATTGATTTAAGCAAAACACTTATCAATGAAATGTGACGAATTGACAATATGGCAACACTACAAAAACCCCATATAAAAGTGAGACTTGAAAATCGGACACAACTGTTACTTTATATATTTTTTGAGCGTATTGGGTCCTCTTCTCTTCATTCTATATATTAATGATCTACCTAGTGCGACTGATGATCCAATAGCTTTGTTTGCGGACGATAGCACGGTAACCGTAAAATGTAAAGATCTGAATACCTATGAAGAGGATATCAATAACTCACTGAGCACGGTTATGGCATGGTTACAAAGAAATAACTTACGGGCTAACTTGAAAAAAACGAACTTTATGCAATTTAGCCAGCGTACAACAAATATAAAAGATCTGAGCGTACATTTTGATAACGAAAAAGTTGAGGAAGTTGATACCACAAAATTTCTTGGCCTTATAATTGACAATAAACTTACATGGAAACAGCATATAGAACAATTACGTAAAAGGATAAGTAAGTCTGTTTATGCGTTACATGAACTGGCCCAAATAGTTAATACTAGTACACTTATAACGGCGTACCATGGCATGGTGGCGTCAGTTATCAGATATGGCATAATTTTTTGGGGGAATTCGACAGACAAAGACATGGTCTTTAAGGCCCAGAAACGCTGCTTGCGAGCGATGTTTGGATTAAAGACTATCGAAAGTCGTGTACCTTTCTTTAAGAAATACAACATTCTCACACTGCCATCACTTTATATCTATGAAGTTGCTATGTTTGTTAAAACCAACCCTAGTCTTTTTACTCTAGCAACAGAAGCATCTAATCGATCTCAGAGAGATAGAAGTAGACTTTGCATGGTAAAAACTAAAACGACACTGATGCACAAAAGTATTTTTCATATGGCACCTGTGATCTACAATAAATTGCCAAAGTTAATTAAAGATTTAAACTTAAATATGTTTAAGGCTCATCTGAAAAAGCTACTGCTGGAGAAATGTTATTATAATATATCAGATTTTTTGGCCGACAAATTATTATAACTTATATTGCATTGCCACTGTTATTACCACATCACACATAATTTATTAATTTATTATTATTCATAATTTAATTCTTATATTCGACATTGGCTAATTTAATTTAATTTAACTATACAATTGACATTATTATAATAAATTTTCTTATTCAATTCTTTGACATTGCTATTTTTTGTTGTTATAATTTGTTGCCTGTTTGACATTCTCATGTAATTAGATTTATATTCTGCATGCAAGACATTAAATAAATTTGTACACCATTATGGTAGAACATAGCGCACGTCAATACATTTATAAGACCATTATGTTACCTATGATTCACAAATAAATGATTATTATTATTATTATTATTATTATTATTATTATTATTTGATTCACGGTTTTTGTTTATCGCACCAACAATAAGGTTTTCACCACACCATCACGAAAAAGATCGTTTGCTTGTCAGAATTCAGTGAGTAAAAATCGTTTTTACTCGCCAGTGAGGCAAAGTGATTAAAATTTCATAAAAATACTAAATAAGCGTGTATTTATATAATTTAAAATAATTAAAACGTATGGTTTGTAGTTATTTAATAAAATTGATGTCAATGTTTATTACTAACCTACATGGTGGCTGCTTAGTTTTTTTTCAGCGCCTATTCATTGGAAGGATTTTGTGTTTCGAAATTTAAATCACTTTGCCTCACAAGTGAGTAAAAACGGTTTTTACTCACTGAATTCTGGCAAACAAACGATCTTTTTCGTGCTGGTGTGGTGAAAATAACTATTATCTAACGTTTGTCAATCCGGACCTTAGTGTAACGGGAAAATGTGTTGCAGATGATTAGTAAGAACCCAATGAACATGCTGCGGTCGCTAGGCCCTGTGCTGGGCGTGACCGTGCCGACGCTGCACCTCGGCATGGTATTTTCTACCAGCTGCTGGCACAAGGACCCGCACTCCATCGCGTGGATGGAGTACCTCCACACAGGCACCTCCAAAATCTGGTTAGTATAATAACCGTGTTACGATACATATTTTTTTAACATACAAAGTAACATTCATAAAATCACTCCTTTAATCCAAGGGGGTAAGCCGAGAAGGAACACCTCTCGATCAACTCACGACTTTTCGCACACCTCTTTTGCTTCTTTGATGACAATTATTTTTGATGATTTTGTAAATCAATTATTTTTGATGATTTTGTAAATTGAAGTGACGCGGACACAGCAATAGATTTTAATTAAAGACATGTTGTTTCAAATGTATAGCATACCAGCGTCGGAGGAAAAAAAATTCCGCGAGGCGGCAGAAACCCTGATCCCCTCTACTTGGCAGAACAAGGCTCTGTGGCTGCCGTCGGACGTCGCAATGATCCCACCGAGTCTGCTGAGGGACCGGAATGTAAAAGTACACCGTGTGGAGCAAAAGCCGGGGGAGTTTATAGTTATCATACCCAGGTCGTACTCCTCATCAATCAGCACTGGGTACACTGTCTCCGAGAGCGTGTACTTTGCCACAGACAACTGGCTCGATAGCATAATGAACGTATTTCAGGTAAGAACAAGTTCTAATATCAAGATTATCGATAAATTGATTATATTATCGTATATAAAATAATAATTGACTACTATTATATGAGTATAAATTTGTGTTACAGGAAATCCGTAAATCCTGCGAGCCCACCACCTTCTCGATTGAACAGCTTCTGATTGCCATCGCAGAGGACGAATCTGCGCCGGCATCAGTTATGACCAAGATTAAACCGGCGTTACAGTAGATCCTTACACAGGAAATGGAATATCGAAGATTATTGACAATGAGCGGCGTACGCCTAGCGAATACGGTGAGATTCTATGTAGTTTCTGGTACCAATTCATCCAGAATAAAAAAAAGGAGGTGGTACTCAATTCGAATATATTTTATGTTTGATCCCCGATTACTCGAAGACGCCGAATCGATTTCAGAATTATTTTTCTGTTTGAAAGTGTATACTTGTCATGTGGTCCCATTGTCACCAAGTCACGAATGTTTATAGGATCCTAGAGAAATCAAGGGCATCACTTTTATACTTTAAAGGCTTGTATAGTGTTTTTTGTACATTACCTAAAGTTACTCGAAGATTTGCTAGCATCTAGCAGTCAGCATTTTTTTGTTGCTGACCTGATGCTGGAAGGTACACTCCACTCCTCAACGGTTAGGTTAAAAGTTGATTCTTAAGACTGTATTCTTTCAAGTTGTACATGAAAGAGACATTGAATATTACATTTGTATTTCTTACCTTTAAGTGCCTTTTTTCGGAATTGATGTCGGTTTGTCCTTAAATTATTGTATGCAGTGAATGGAATTATATAGTTTTCTGATGGAAACAGTAAGCCAGACAGACAGTGAACACAAAATTAAACAGTGGTTGTTTTTGAATGTGTATAATATAATGTTTTTGTGCAGGACCAGACCGAACGTGCAACGACATCCCGGGGCAAGAATCGCAAGCGCGACATAAAAACGCCCATCCCGCCGCCGACGCCGGTGCCGGGCTCGGTGCCGGGGACGTCCTTTGCGCCGCCGCAACCGCCCGTCTACAACGTTCGGGAACATGACGAGTGTGAAATATGTCACTGCACACTGTTATTGTCTAAAGTAAGATTAATATTGAAGCCCAATTTAAATATTATTTACACAAAATATGTTATGTTTCTAGGATTCACGTTGTCCGCTTTCACTTTTCCATACCGCACCTCGCATAAACCCTATTTGACTATTTTGACCTTTTCCTCTTTGACATGTGAAGAGTAGGACGGATATTTAGCCATCTTGGAGCAAACGGGTTGTATGTACCAACCCGTTTGCTCCAAGAAAAAGTGTTATTTCGGCTTTTTCCTTTAGGAAATTCGCAATAGCAGCACGGAGCCGGAACAATGTTCTATCACGTGGGACCTAAACATAACAGGTGAAATGTGGGTATTATTCCCCTCCGCCACATCCTTTTTGACAGTATAAGCGTGGTCTTACGTTATGTTATATTAACAGGTGAAAAACATACCGGAGAAGGACTCTGTAGTGTGCCTGGAGCACGCCGTGAAGCTTCTGCGAGTGATGAATAACGACCCGGAGTGGAGCCCCGTGGAAGTCGAGATGTTCCACATGTACGAATCTGCACGGCTGCAAAAGCTGATTGGGCCACTCGACTGGCAGGCAGAGATGGCGGCTTACGCGGCCGGCGACGACGACGGCTCCTCCGAAGCATGAATGCCCTGCGTTGATGTATCGCACGTACGTCTCATGTAAATCATATTATAAATTCTTCCTTAACAGGAACATGGTGATCGATAGTGAAGTTCACTATAAAATATTTTATTATGCATATTAGCAGGTAACGACCAGCGGAATCGCACAGGGTATCGGAGAGATACAGCAATAAGTATCAACCGTTATAAGTGTTGTATCATTTCCTATTTTATTGTTATGGTCAGTTAGCTGATACTTGCCTAATGTAGTACCTTGTTTTATTATAATCAAAGATAAAATGAAATTGTGCTGTGAAATCGAATTATAGGTATAAGAAATTTAAAAAAGAAAATCTAAGATTAATTTTTACTTAAGACGGTTGAAATTGTCTTTGTTTTAATAAATGAACTTGCTAATGAAATAAGCTAAGTAGATATACACTCGGCGTCAAAAAAATCGCACCTCCCTGAAAATTAGTTACAAAGCCTAATAATTTGCAAACCAGTACGTTTACCCCAAACAACGTTAATATTAATTGAAAGTACATTTAATTAGCTTTTATTAAACAACAACTTAATGATCAAATTCCTTAAACTGCCGCATGTACTGCAAGTTGAAGAAAATGATATCTAAATACTCGTTACATAGATCACAACTTGCCGCACTTTCATCTATATATATAAAAATGAAACCCGTTTTCCATTGTCACGACTTGCCATGAAAACGGCTAGACGGATTTGGCTGATATTTTTTTTTGTAGTTTTCTAATACTCTGTACAAGGTTGTTACGGCAAAAAAAAAAAAAGTATTCATTTTTATATGGGGATATTATAGATTCCAGTTCAAATTGAATAGGTACGCATACATAAGATAGGTCAGCTATACAAAATAAAGTAGTGCATCAAATTTACGCTAAGGCGGTACGAAGTTCGCCGGGTCAGCTAGTGAGTTATAAAAAGGGTAGTAAGCATCAAAATTAGGTCATTTGACATCCAGACGTTGCAGAGAACACATGAAAATACAGAACACAAGAAAACAGCCCTACATAATGGATACCACGCAGATCAAGTCGCTCAAGTGATAGCACTACTGCAAACTAGTCATGTGTCCGCTATACCAAAACGTAACTGAAAACGGGTATCATCTCTCTAACGTACAGTACGTTAGAGAGATGATACCCGTTACGTTTATTATAAAATCGGTATTAAAATAGTTACCAACGGTTATCAGGTATTAGTATGAAACTATGAAGTAACTACCGAATCACTGCGTCCCCGCGTCAACGTAGTTTGAAAACCGAACCCACATCATATCTAATAACTAAATAACTGACAACTAAAACCAACTGAATCCACGCAACCGATCAAAACTAACTAACTTATCTATCTCTCTCTCTTACAAGTGATAATATCTTATTTATCTTATATAATTATCAACTTCTCCTGTAAGGCTAACCTGTATAATTATGTATATATTATTATTATTTTATTTATAAATGTATGTATTTAATATGTTATAAATTATTATATATTTTTTATTTTTTTCAGTACAATGTATATTTATTACGTATTTTATATAATATGTACTTCGTCTATTTACATATCAATAATTATTCATTTGTCTTATCTGCACCTACCTATGCTTATCTCTGCACCACCCTAGGTTGACTGTAAGAGAATGCCATAAGGCATTAAGTCCGCCTATGTACTATTTATTTGTGCAAAAGTTAAATAAATAAAAATAAATAAATAAATATCGCATGTATAAAAGAAAAGGGGCGAGAGCGGCGAAACCATTCAAGGTTATTGTTATAAGCCAAAGACGACCTTATACTTATATCTACTACGCTACGGCTTAATCAAACTGTAAACGATGCAACTACAGTTAAAAATTGGGCTAGTCCTAAGCATAGAAAAAAAGCATGAAGGAAAATCGCCAATATCATTCTGCTCCGGGGGCGTACTCACTCACACGTCGAATCATAATAATCATATCGGACATTGAATAACGTAAAAAGTGGTGGCAACTAACTTGGATACCATAGTACCAAATAATACCTACCTTAGCTTCAAACGTTTGTAAACGCTATAGCTAGAATAACTGTAGTAACTGGAGGCCAATTCTCGCGCACTCGAAGTTTTTATTCGGATCCGAATGTTTGATTCATTTCGATTTCTATTACAAAAATACGAAGCACGAATGCATAATCTCGAATTGTGTATTCTCGGCACCAATAGACTTTCATCACCACTCGAACCTAGAAAATGTTGCCATTACTTCACTAAAAGATTGAATGAATGAATGTCAATGCGTTTCGTTTTACGTGTTTAACGATAAATATAACGATTCTAATCGATTATTTCATAAAAATTAAATACTACTTGAAATGAAACGTAATTCTTTCCTATGACTGACAGTTGTCTTGTCAAGATTGTCATTTACAATAAATTTTCCAGAAAGACCGTTTGTTATTAATTTGTTTGGAAATTATGAAAAGTTTTCTTATATTTAAAATGAATGCGCCGAAAATATATCCCTCGCCGCAACAATGGCAGTTGTTAGTTCAACTGGTGGAAACGGATCCATAACTGCAAAGCGGTAAATTTTCTTCGCCGTTAACAAAACAGAGAGTTTAGATAGGTGGCGAGATATAAGGAACCAGCTAAATGCCCTAAATGGGGCTAACAAATCATGGAAAGATTGGCGAAAAGTAAGTAAAATATCAATATTGTTGGTTTGCTACATTGTAAACATATTATTATCGTCTATTCTTAGATGATCGAAAATCCATTGCAAAAAAAATATTTGCCAGAGTCCAAGATAACATTGAGGGACAAATAACTGTCCAAGAAACCCAAGGAACATTTTTTGTGGTAGTTAGTAGTTTAGTTGTAAATACTTGTGTATCAACATAAATGTCACAGTCAATTGGAAGTAGTAATTCAAATTACATGATGAACTGTTTGAAATTGTGTTATGCTTGATAACACACTGGAGTTTACTTCATCCTGCACTCTGCAGGATGACTTAAAAGTACCAAGGTGACATCACTATGGTCTACTACCAGTAAGACCATGGACACATACTGCACATACTATCTGACTTATCTATTTTTTATTCTTTCAGATGCTGATTCCATCCAAAACTAAATAAAACAGAAAATACAGTGCACATACTCATAGAACCAGAAACTCATCAAAACCAAGGTACATTTAATTTTTTAGGGATACTTCTTTGAACATATTATAATAGTTTTTTAAATAGTATATTAATAGTTTATTCATTAACTTGTCTAACTGTTTAAAATTGTGTAATGCTTGATGTTACATTGCAATTTTCTTGATAGTAAAAAAAAGAACCATCATTATAAATTTTCATCACTTGACTGATGCATCATATTACACGGATCAAAAAATAAACTTAAAACAAAGAAAATTTATATTTTTTATTAAATAATTGAACCTTGTTTTTCTTTTTATTATAGAGAGGAGTCACCGACGGTTGAGGGGTACCACCAAACAAAAAAGATTCACAGAAACGCTAAAAATGGCAGAAACATGCACAAGTATGAATTATTAAAAGAAAAAAATTAAATGAAGAAAATATTATGCAGAGTTCATAGAGCTGATAACACTACAATGTGCAGCTTTGAATAAAATTGCAGATGCAATTTAGGAAAAAAAATCACTTAATTGTTAAGTATAATTGTTGATTGTTTAATTATAATTATAGATAAACAAGGATAAGAATGTGGATTGTGATATTAATAATACTGTTTAATTATAGATAAACAAGTACAAAGATTTTGATTGATATAAATAAGACTGTATTTGTATGTTTACTGTACTGTAATGTATACTGATATATAGAAAATTATAAAAATACACAATACAACAAATAAAAAATGTTGATAATTTATATGAATTTTTGTCCGACAAATTATAATTGTAATTATTATTGCCTATTGTTATTACTATTATTGAATTTAATTGCCAATTGCCCTATGTAATTATATTATTGACAATTATTAATTATTTTTTTTTATTTAATTTTGATCATTTATTAATTTAGTTATATAATTCTTTGACATTTTTATTTTTATATTACTTTTGCCTGTTTGACATTCTGCATGTTCAATAATACTCCAATATAATGTTGTATACCACTATGGTAGGACATAGCGCACTCCAATGTATTATTTTATAAGACCTTTATGTTACCTATGATCCACGAATAAATGAATTTCAATTTGATTAGTGTTATAGATAAGACTGTTTAGATATATATAGACAAACAAATATAAAAAATGTTGATTAGTGTTATAAATACAAGTGTTAAGTTATATAGATAAACAAGTTAAATTTATATCACAATCACATTGTGATATAAATGTTAAAGAGTAAAGCTTGTACACATACATAGTTTTATTTAATTAGTTGAATGTGCATATCCTAATTATAATAGAAGAAACAGAAATAAAACAATGTTAAAATATTACTTTTTTTTATCCTTACAAATCCTAACATTTATCTATACATACAAACTTAATAATAAAATTGTAAATTAGCCATGACTTTTACATAGAATGAAAATATTGAATAAAAACAATTCAGAAGAAATTATTAAAAAATTCCACCTCAAGTAGCATTAAGAATCAATATGTATGCTATGAAAAAACATACATATTGTTATATAATCAGCATATATTTTGTTACATTACATGATTGAACACTTAAATAGATTTAAGGTAAAGAAGGGGTGCACTGTCTGATTGAGTTTAACGAAAAAAAATATCAGATTATCATGCAGATTTTACCAATAGATAGTAATGCATGAGGAGATCAATCCTTAAATTACTGTAACATGAGGCATAACATTATAGTCCTCAGATGAAGCAATGCATCTGTAATTTGATTTTCTGGATTGTTAAGGTTCATGGACTGTAGTTACAACATACCAATCAAGTGGTGGTGGTTTATTAATGTTATCAATAAATACAAATCAACGATAGTTATTAAAAGAAGTATTTATGATTTGCATTTGTTTCTGTCTTCCTCGTAACAAATCATTTTCTCTGCCCGCTGGATGTTGTGGTGCAACAGGATCATTTTTGAACCCTAATAACTTTAAATCTTCCACAGGTTCAACAGCATCATCATAATTATGGGTTACACATAGATTGTGCAGCACACAACAGGCATTAATTATTTTTGTTGCTTTATTTGGTGTGTAATACATCACTCTTTCTTTTCTAAGCACCTAAATCTGCCTTTTAATACGCCGTTGCAACGTTCAATAGTTGCACGGGTTGTTTTTAGACAGTTTGGTATCTCCCAGTTCCAAATAAAAGCAGTGCGCACAACACCTAAAAATATAATGTTTTGTTAAAGTAATAATGTAAAATATGGGCACTGTAGGCCACTCAGAAAGTTCATAATAATAGTATCTCAATGCAAATGTTGTAAACACATAATTTACGATTGCAATACTCAATTAATGTTGGTACTAACCTTTGTACTTGAATCTAGATTGGTTCTAGGTACTATTACAGGCTCTATTATATTTATTAAATCGATGCTTGGGCTTTATTAAGCCGAAAATGTTTCTTAAATTCGACATCCCGCATTTCAAACGGGTCCGCTTCATTACGTGGTGGCTCCATTTGTACATTTTCGATTTCGAAAATTATATTGTTTAATAAATTAACTACAAGCTCCTCCATTTGTTTTTGTATCAAATATTATTTTGTAAAACGAAATAAATAAGATAGCTTGACTGACGTTGAAATATGGCGTCATTTCGAATCCAAAATGACATCTCGACTGGTCCCGACCAGTCGAGATGTCATCGTGCAGTTCGAGCGGTTTTCCTTCGAGAAATGTTGGCCTCGAGATGCCCAGAATACCATTCACCGTTTACCACTCGTAAAAAGTTCGGATTCGAGTTTTTAACGAATTCGAATTCAACATTTGAGTGGCGAGAATAGGCCTCCTGTACCTAAAATACCGGTATTCGGCAACGGTTGTCTATACCGGTATTGTATTACTATACCGGTGTAATACCGGTTACCAAAAATATCTAATAACGCCCATGACTACTGCAAACTAGTCATGTGTCCGCTATACCAAAACGTAACTGAAAACGGGTATCATCTCTCAAACGTACCGTATCGGTATTAAAATAGTTACCAACGGTTATCAGGTATTAGTATGAAACTATGAAGTAACTACCGAATCACTGCGTCCCCGCGTCAACGTAGTTTGAAAACCGAACCCAAATCATATCTAACATCTTGTACCCTTGACACCACCGTGTTGCACCACTAGTGGTGTAATAGTTATTTATGGTACAAGTGAGAAAAAGTTTATATTTCTGTTGTGAGTGCCAATTTTAAATCTTGAGCTTGCGAAGTAGTCTTAAATTGAATCACGAGCATAGCGAGTGATTCTAATAAAGACTACTTCGCAAGCGAAAGATTTTAAGAGGTCACGAACTGGAAATTAAATTTTTCTCACGCGTTACAATACAAAACTTTTCACCTCTTCCAGTGAGAAAATATTAAGATTTAAATAAACTCGTACTCGATTGCTTAACCTGAAATAATTACATGAAATACGACAGTAATACCGATTCACAATGCGTTTTAGGGCCTTTAGAAAGTCGCCACTAATTAAATATGTCGTACGCTTTCAAATACTTTTCACGTGAATTTTCTGGTAAAAAAGCAAACTTCTGTGTTAGAAGCAAGTTACCGCAACTCTTTTGGAGTTCCACAAAGTTCTTCATCACTGGATTCACTATTTTTTTGTTAAAAAGTTCCAGTAAACAATTAAACATAAACTGAAAAGAATTTATAGTTGCCCGCGATGACTGACACAGACACACAATTTTTTTTTTTTAAATCGTGCGTTCGGAAATTCGTTCCGTAACACTTATTTATAGAGTCTAATATTAAGTACCCGATTTTAATTAATTTAATGGTTAATCACGAATATAAAACCATGAAAATACTAAATAAGCGTGTATTTATATAATTTAAAATAATTAAAACGTATCGTTTGTAGTTTTTAAATAAAATTGATGTCAATGTTTATTACTAACCTACATGGTGACTGTTTTGTTTTTTTTTTTGCGCCTATTCATTGGAAGGATTTAGTGTTTCGAAATTTGAATCACTTTGCCTCACTAGTGAGTAATAAGCGTTATTACTCACTGAATTCTCGCAAGCAAACGATCTTTTTCGTGCTGGTGTGGTGAAAAAGGTATTTTTTAATACCCATTACACTACCAAAGAGCTTCAGCACCACCTGGTGGTGTTAAAGGTATTTTAAATACCCATTACACTACCAAAAAATAGTGCTGTGCCACCATTAACTGTAGCCTATTTTTGTAAATAATAGGCCTTAGGTACGTTAACAAAATTTAATATCAAATCAGTAGGTAAAACTAAACAATACTCTCATGTGAACATAACATATAAAATACTAATAAGGAGTTTAATAATAATACACATTACTATCGTTATTTATAATGTAACATAACAATATATACAATATTTCTATAATAATATAATACTTATAAGACTTAACAGACTAATAAATAGCGTCAAACAATTTGATCCATTTTGCCTGAAAGGGTTGAATATTTCCAAAAAGAGAAGGTACGAAAAGCATGTGTCAATCTGGTGATGAAAAGGCAATATCTAATAATCGTAAAAGTCGAATGAATATTAATTTTGAACAAGCAGCGGTCCGAAACTTCGCTAAAATTTAGAATTTTAATAACGTAATTTATCTAATGCACGGTCTACAGTTATCTCACCATTTACTAACTGCATTTGTATCTGCAAGATAAAGTCATCGTTAGCGGTTTGTTTTTTGTTTCGTTTAGCAGGTGTTTTTAAAGATTGAAACGATATATTATGTAAAACGTTTAGTAAACGCAAGACTGTCACCGAGTTCTTGTTTATTAGTTTATTTAATTTGGAATGAAAACCTTCTAATGCACGATCAGGAGGCCAATTCTCGCGCACTCGAAGTTTTTATTCGGATCCGAATGTTTGATTCATTTCGATTTCTATTACAAAAATACGAAGCACGAATGCATAATCTCGAATTGTGTATTCTCGGCACCAATAGACTTTCATCACCACTCGAACCTAGAAAATGTTGCCATTACTTCACTAAAAGATTGAATGAATGAATGTCAATGCGTTTCGTTTTACGTGTTTAACGATAAATATAACGATTCTAATCGATTATTTCATAAAAATTAATTACTACTTGAAATGAAACGTAATTCTTTCCTATATCTGACAGTTGTCTTGTCAAGATTGTCAATTGTCATTTACAATAAATTTTCCAGAAAGACCGTTTGTTATTAATTTGTTTGGAAATTATGAAAAGTTTTCTTATATTTAAAATGAATGCGCCGAAAATATATCCCTCGCCGCAACAACGGCAGTTGTTAGTTCAACTGGTGGAAACGGATCCATAACTGCGAAGCGGTAAATTTTCTTCGCCGTTCACAAAACAGATAGTGTAGATAGGTGGCGAGATATAAGGAACCAGCTAAATGCCCTAAATGGGGCTAACAAATCATGGAAAGATTGACGAAAAGTAAGTAAAATATCAATATTGTTGGTTTGCTACATTGTATACATATTATTATCGTCTATTCTTAAATGATCGAAAATTCATTGCAAAAAATATATTTGCCAGAGTCCAAGATAACATTGAGGGACAAATAACTGTCCAAGAAACCCAAGGTTCATTTTTTTGTGGTAGTTAGTAGTTTAGTTGTAAATACTTGTGTATCAACATAAATGTCACAGTCAATTGGAAGTAGTAATTCAAATTACATGATGAACTGTTTAAAATTGTGTAATGCTTGATGTTACATTGCATTTTTCTTGATAGTAAAAAAAAGAACCGTCATTATAAATTTTCATCACTTGACTGATGCATCATATTACACGGATCAAAAAATAAACTTAAAACAAAGAAAATTTATATTTTTTATTAAATAATTGAACATTGTTTTTCTTTTTGTTATAGAGAGGAGTCACCGACAGGTGAGGGGACAAAAAAGATTGACAGAAACGCTAAAAATGGCAGAAACATGCAAAAGTATGAATTATTAAAAGAAAAAAATGAAATGAAGAAAATATTATGCAGAGTTCATAGAGCTGATAAAACTACATTGTGCAGCTTTGAATAAAATTGCAGATGCAATTTAGGCAAAAAAAATCACTAAATTGTTAAGTATAATTGTTGATTGTTTAATTATAATTATAGATAACAAGGAAAAAAAAGGTTGATTGTGATATTAATAATACTGTTTATTTATAGATAAACAAGTACAAATATGTTGATTGATATAAATAAGACTGTTTTGTTAAAAATGAACAAATACAAAAACATGGATTGTGATATAAATAAGACTGTATATTATGTATGTTTACTGTAATGTATACTGATATATAGACAAACAATTATAAAAATGTTGATAATTTATATGAATTTTTGTCCGACAAATTATAATAATTATTATTGCCTATTGTTATTACTATTATTGAATTTAATTGCCAATTGCTCTATGTAATTATATTATTGACATTTATTAATGATTATTATTTTTATTTTTTTTAATTTTGATCATTTATTAATTTAGTTATATATTTCTTTGACATTTTTATTTTTATATTACTTTTGCCTGTTTGACATTCTGCATGTTCAATAATACTCCAATATAATGTTGTATACCACTATGGTAGGACATAGCGCACTCAAATGTATTATTTTATAAGACCTTTATGTTACCTATGATCCACGAATAAATGAATTTGAATTTGAATTTGATTAGTGTTAGAAATACAAGTGTTAAGTTATATAGATAAACAAGTTAAATATGTGATTGTGATATAAATGTTAAAGAGTGCTTGTACACATACATAGTTTTATTTAATTAGTTGAATGTGCATATCCTAATTATAATAGAAGAAACAGAAATAAAACAATGTTAAAATATTACTTTTTTTTTATCCTTACAAATCCTAACATTTATCTATACATACAAACTTAATAATAAAATTGTAAATTAGCCATGACTATTACATAGAATAAAAATATTGAATAAAAACAATTCAGAAGAAATTATTGAAAATTCCACCTCGAGTAGCATTAAAAATCAATATGTAAGCTATGAAAAAACATACATATTGTTATATAATCGGCATATATTTTGTTACATTACATGATTGAACACTTAAATAGATTTAAGGTAAAGAAGGTGTGCACTGTCTGATTGAGTTTAACGAAAAAAAATATTAGAATATCATGCGGATTTTACCAATAGATAGTAATGCATGAGGAGATCAATCCTTAAATTACTGTAACATGAGGCATAACATTATAGACCTCAGATGAAGCAATGCATCTGTAATTTGATTTTCTGGATTGTTAATGTTCATGGACTGTAGTTACAACATACCAATCAAGTGATGGTGGTTTATTAATGTTATCAATAAATACATATCAACGATAGTTATTAAAAGAAGTATTTATGATTTGCATTTGTTTCTGTCTTCCTCGTAACAAATCATTTTCTCTGCCCGCTGGATGTTGTGGTGCAACAGGATCATTTTTGAACCCTAATAACTTTAAATCTTCCACAGGTTCAACAGCATCATCATAATTATGGGTTACACATAGATTGTGCAGCACACAACAGGCATTAATTATTTTTGTTGCTTTATTTGGTGTGTAATGCATCACTCTTTCTTTTCTAAGCACCTAAATCTGCCTTTTAATACGCCGTTGCAACGTTCAATAGTTGCACGGGTTGTTTTTAGACAGTTTGGTATCTCCCAGTTCCAAATAAAAGCAGTGCGCACGACACCTAAAAATATAATGTTTTGTTAAAGTAATAATGTAAAATATGGGCACTGTAGGCCATTCAGAAAGTTCATAATAATAGTATCTCAATGCAAATGTTGTAAGCACATAATTTACGATTGCAATACTCAATTAATGTTGGTACTAACCTTTGTACTTGAATCTAGATTGGTTCTAGGTACTATTACAGGCTCTATTATATTTATTAAATCGATGCTTGGGCTTTATTAAGCCGAAAATGTTTCTTAAATTCGACATCCTGCATTTCAAACGGGTCCGCTTCATTACGTGGTGGCTCCATTTGTACATTTTCGATTTCGAAAATTATATTGTTTAATAAATTAACTACAAGCTCGTCCATTTGTTTTTGTATCAAATATTATTTTGTAAAACGAAATAAATAAGATAGCTTGACTGACGTTGAAATATGGCGTCATTTCGAATCCAAAATGACATCTCGACTGGTCCCGACCAGTCGAGATGTCATCGTGCAGTTCGAGCGGTTTTCCTTCGAGAAATGTTGGCCTCGAGATGCCCAGAATACCATTCACCGTTTACCACTCGTAAAAAGTTCGGATTCGAGTTTTTAACGAATTCGAATTCAACATTTGAGTGGCGAGAATAGGCCTCCTGGTCGTACGATGACGTTCACCAAAAACGCTAAATACATTACTGGTTTGCACTTTGAACCAATAGTTTTGTATATACTTTAGAAATTTATCAATTGCGCAATTACTATTATAATTTGATTCCTGTTTTATATAATCAAAACCTTCGAAAATTTTATCAGCTGGAATAAGTGGTAAAACCGCTGTCATGGCTATAATTCTTCTGTCAGACATAGTTTTAGAACAACCTAAGACTTTGGCTTTTTTCCAGATATTACGGGTCCAATGGTAGTAACATCCCCGGACTTCAATCTCGGGAAATGATTTCACAATAGCGTTCATCGCCCCTATTTCATAATCACAATGGAATTTTTGTGGAGCAAATTGTGGTATTTGTGATTTTATTAAATTAAATAGAACATAATAACTACTTTCCTTTCTATTTGACATAAGAGCAAAAATTAACGGTTTAATGTTAGTTGTTTCCATTGTACTATTCATGTCACCTTGCAGACTATATAATTGTTTGAATGGGCTTGGACAATTAGCAAATGTACCGTCGCCAAAATATTCATTAACTTTCGGAATTAGATTACGTGACTCTTCATTACAAAAAACTAAAATTCGAGTTTCATCATCCATATAATCCGCTAGGACAAAGGTGTGAAACTTGAGTGGCACTTCTACTTTACAGACTTCTTTAAATGTAGTCCTAGATATCCCCAAAGCCTTATTTCTCGCACCGTATAAGAAATGTTTTACACCATCATAATTTGGTAAGTTTGCAGCTAAATTGAGCCCTCTGTTTTTTAAATCCAGAATTTTTTTCTCGTACAGTCGAGGTACCGGATCATCGGAAGTTACCACCATCTCCCGTAAATCACACATTTCTTTTAGTACATGGTTTTTATATACATCTGGATCACAAGTGTGTTGTTTCTGTTTCGTAATCGTAGTATTGTACTTAAACAAAAAAAAATCATTTTATTATAACAAAAACGTATAAAAATAATACTGAAACATATTAAAAGAAACCAATATCAATATTTATTTACCTTGCAGATAGTAAGAGTACCAAGACATTTTATGGTTCTATACTTCGAACACGTCAAACTTTTAACTCCCCACCCACGTCGCGCGGTGTAGCGTACGTTCGCTCCCGGTAATTTAATTCCTATAGTGAGAATACGGACTGTACCATTATAAAAATGTTTGAATCTTGGAACTTTGAGTGTCATTCTATAGAAGAAAGTGCATAACAGTGATAAATCAGTGTATTGTTGGCGTAATTACACATAAAAATCTGTGTGCGAATAAGCGGTGATAAGTATATTTGCGGGTAAAGCGGACTGCTGCCGAGCCGGGCATCGCGCTCTTTCACACTTACGCTAACGTACCAACTCTGTCTCGCTCACACTGTGTGGATTACCATAACAATCCATAATGCACTGTTTTTGAATGTAAAATGAACTGCATCGATTGTTTTAAGAAAGTGGATGTTGGAGAACAGCTGAAATGTAATGGATGCAAGGCAGTACACCACTACAAATGTTTAAGTATTACTAAAACTGCGTTTGATGGACAAATGAAGCGCAATTTCAAATGCGATTCATGTTTAAACATTACCCAGCGTGTCCGGGTATCGGAGGCCACTCCACTACGAGGAGTTCGCTCTAGTAGTGGGCTGGACAAGGAATTATCTAGCCAACCAGTTCAGGGAATTTGTAATAAGTCTGTGAGTGAATCGCAGTGTATCAAAGATATTATGGAGCAAGTGCATGGAGTCATTATGGAAAAAATGTGTACTCTTGAATCTAAAATATTAGAGGAAATCAAGGCTAGTGTTTCTGTCCTGGCCCTTGAAAATTGTAATTTGCGGAAGGAATTACAGGAAGCTAATAATAAATGCGTGGCTTTTGAGCAAGAGATTGAGCTATTAAAATCTGATAAAAAGGTAAACATTAGCAATGGCAATAATACCGTCTCAGGTAAGAAACAACATTCATCTATTACTGTGTCCTTGAACTAGACAACTGGGACGCGAGCTCCGTCACCATCAGGGGCCACCTCGAGTGAGGGCGCGGGCGACGAGGGACGTCTTCATCGCAGCCCGGCGCGTTTGCTGGCGGCTTCGCAACCAGAGGACGCGGCTAGCTACGCGACGATCGCGATGGCTAAGAAATCTACAGAGGCTAATGTTGTCGAGAGTCAATGTAATACTTGGACAGAGGTTAGAAGGAATAAACGGATTAACCCAATTAAAAGAGGTGGCAATACATCAATTGTATCGTTAAAAGTAGTCGAACGGAAAAAATATTTGCATGTCTGGAGGCTGGATAGTAGCACGACTGAAGAAAACCTGAAGGAGTATATTGGAACAAATATTGGAATCAATTCTAACATATCGATTCAAAAATTAAAACCTAAAACGGAGAGAAACTACGCGTCGTTCAAAATCGGTGTGCTGGAAAGTGACTTTAATAAGCTTTGTGATACAAGAGGGTGGCCACTAAATGCGGAGTTTAGCGAGTGGATTTGGTTTCGTCCCACAACTAAAACAACACAGCAAACCTTGTAGAAACTTCACTCTTCTATATCAAAATGTGAGAAGTCTTAGATCCAAGATTGAACAATTATTATCATTATTACAATCATCTGTATCAGATTTATTTGCATTCACTGAAACTGGTTTGAATGAAAGCATTCAAAATGCGGAATTTATACTTCCGGGATACCAAATATTAAGGTGCGATCGAGCAGACGGCCGCAAGCATGGTGGCGTACTTTTAGTGGCCACACCGCGATTTGAGTTGCGTCGGGTGTCGATACCGGACGGTATTGACATAGATGCTCACAAGTTCGAATTAGTTTGTGCTGCTGTGTATATGCAAAAACGATTATTATTTGTCTGTTGTATAGTTTATATTCCTCCTCAAACCGATGAGACTGAATATATGATAATGTTCAACTTATTAGAGAAACTATGTGTAAGATATGGTACCAATTTGGTTATAATTGGAGATTTTAATTTATATTCGTGTAATGATAATATAAATAATTATTTTGAATATTTTATGGCCTTTTGTGAACTCACTCAGTGTAATGGTATACCTAACTGTAACGGCAGACAGTTGGACCTCGTAATGAGCGCACGCAGTGGCGTGTCAGTGTGCGCGGCGGACGAGGGCATGGAGCCCGTGGACGCATACCATCCGCCGTTGGGGCTAAGCCTCGAGATTGGCGCAGCGCTGCCGACACCACCGCGGCAGCATCCCGCGACTACCGCACCACTAGCGTCGTTCGATACGCCACACTCTAACATCTCAATTTTGTCAAACAAACAGTGGAATTTTTACAAAGCGGACTTTATAAATTTATATGACATGATTACTAAGATTGACTTTTCCGATATGTATTCCTCAAAGGATCCTAATATTGTATTAGATTTATTTTATAATAAGATTTATTATGTATTTGATGCTTGTGTTCCCCTAAAGAATATTACTTCTAATAGTTGTAAGTACAATTACCCGGTTTGGTATACTTCAGAAATTATCAGAGATATAAAACTTAAATATTATTTGCATAAGAAATACAAATTAAGTAAAGCACAGAGTGATTATACGGCGTTCTCTCGGTGCAGGGCTAGAGTAAAAACTGAAACAGCTCGTGCTCTGGCTCAATATCGAGATCGCGTGCAGAGCCACCTGGCAACTGATCCTCGTGCGTTCTGGAACTACATGAGATCGAGAAAGGTCAATTCGAGTAAACCTAAGTTAATAGAACACGGTCGTGTTTTATCAGACGATGAATGTGCCAAAGAGTTTGCTCGATTCTTGCATTCGGTATATAACGCAAAGCCGGCAGCGCTAGAAGTGGAGGCAGTGAAGTCGTGTAAGAAGCGACTAGACTACATTTTGACAGCTAAAGACTGACTTAGTCCTTTAAACCCTTAGCTTTTAGTCTCTTAAGTCTTTTTAGTTCTCGACTAAGGTTTGCGTAGAATAAGCATAGTCTCTGGTGCTTTAAGGCTTATAAGGCGTGTTAGTCTTATAAGGCTTGTAAGTCTTTTAAGGCTTTTAAGTTTGAACTAAAAAGACTCGCCTAGGGAGTCGTGTATGATTGATTAGTTATGAAAAAGACTTAAATTTACTCCATCTTTTAAGAATTATCAAAAAGTCTAATCCCCATTGCAGTAACTACTACTAAGCACTAGCTAAACTCTAAAAGAAAGACTGGACAGCCAATATAAACAGAAATCCTACATCTTTTGTATCATTCATTAGAAGTAAAAAAAAAATAGCCATATTAAGTTGTAAATAATCATTTATTTATTTGTACAATAATTTGTAGCTGTGTTAAATTGAAGATAGAAAGTTAAAGGATTTTCATCCATGATGATAGACACATTGACGCTCTAATGTTTTGCGTTTCCAAGCGATTTCGTTTTTTTGTAATTAAATTACCAGATTTGGAAAAAGCTTGTTCGCTTGGAACACTTGATGCTGGCACACAAAATACATCATATGCCATTTTTGTCAGACAAGGTAAGTGATACTTTTGATTTGACCACCAAGACAAAACTTCTGTGTCTTGTGTCTCAAGTGGTAATGAAAAGTACTTTTCTATTTCATTTTGGACACTGAAAGTGTGCTTGTAAATAGAAGAAAAAATGTTAATTCTGGTATTCTGTGACTGTATATTTTCTGACTCTTTTTATTATTTTGCAGAATACCCGCAATAAAAAATATCAAAAGTATCCGTCCTTTCGCCAGTTAAAATTAATGTTACCATGGTTTATCGGAATGTTAGTGTTCCCGTGTATTGGAAAGTTTTTTTTACTTTTTTTACGAAAACAGCTCATTATAAGAAGATATTTATATTATTGTAAAACTATCTTTTAGTTACAAAGATTTTTAAATTTATTAAATAAGTACACATTGTACTTATCATTGATTAAAAGGTCTGCAAAACAGCTATCTACTCATGATAAGTGTATTTACAATGTAGACGTAACGTGCAAGAGCGTACAACAATTTTAAACTTTAAAATTTGTATAAGCGACGTTTCAGTCTTGTTTAGCATAAAATACTCGATATAAAATAAAATTTACTTGTTTAATATAATAAACATGTTGTATGTCCGACAGGGCCGGCAGGAGACCGAGAAAAAGGTTTATTGCGATTTATTAACCACGAATATTGCTGGATAGTTATTATCATTGGGACAAAGACTTAAAAGGCTAGCTGTATAAGATTTTATTAACCGACTAAGGTGTAAGCATTTTCTTAAAGGACTGAGTCGTTAAGCTGTTTAAGTCTTCAAGCTAGTCTTATTAGTCTAAAGATAGTCTTATTAGTTTAAAGATAGTCTTTTTAGTCTGAACTAGTTGTTTAAGTCATATTTTAAGGACTTAAACAACTGAGTCATTGACAACACTAGTGAGCGCGGCGGCGGCGCCGACGTTCGACGTGCCCTTGCTCGCTTACCGCCAAAGCGATCCGTGGGGCCTGATGGTATACCGGCATTTATTTTCAGAGATAGCTGTAGGGTACTGGTGGAGCCATTACTTCATATTTTTAATGTTTGCATTGAGTCCTCATTTTTTCCTGATCGGTGGAAGCTCACCCGTGTTGTACCGGTGCCGAAGGGTGGGGGAGGTTCTGCACCGAGTGACTACAGGCCTGTAGCGGTATTAAATACTCCTGCCAAGGTGTTCGAAATGGCCGTTCACAATGCCATGTATAATCAGGTAGGTGCTCTGTTGACCGACGCGCAGCACGGCTTTCGTCCTGGGCGTGGGACAACGGGGAACTTGCTGCATCTGATGACTCTCCTGGTGCCTGCGGTGGATGCTGGCTTGCAGGTTGATGTAGCCTACTTTGATTTTAAGAAAGCGTTCGACACTGTCGATAATGACATCTTGCTATTGAAGTTGGCTAACGTGGGCTGCACACCGCGCACGCTAGCATTCTTTGCAAGTTACTTACGGGATAGATGTCAGTACGTGGATTGTGGAGGATGCCTATCCGAACCTTATTTTACACGATTTGGGGTGAGTCAAGGGAGTAATTTGGGCCCCCTGCTTTTCAATCTGATGATCAATGACTTACCGGAAGTCGTCAGTGAGTGCACACCTTTGTTGTTTGCTGACGACTTAAAATTGATACGAGTGATTGAGCGCACAGAAGACCATGACGTACTGCAGCAGGACATAAATAATGTTGTAAAATGGAGCCTCGATAATAAGTTGTTCTTTAATGTAGCTAAGTGCTCCGTGCTT
This sequence comes from Hypena proboscidalis, assembly GCA_905147285.1. NCBI lineage: Eukaryota > Metazoa > Arthropoda > Insecta > Lepidoptera > Erebidae > Hypena > Hypena proboscidalis. The sequence continues at coordinate 1,331,794 of CAJHVD010000003.1, forward strand.
ACATTCACCCGCGCGCGTAACCTTAAAAATAAAATAAATAAAAATAAAAATAAAAATATTTTTATTCTCCCAAAACAATTAAAATACAAATATAAATAATAGCAACAATAAAACTTATTTCTAGTGTATCTTAGGGGCTATACAAAAACTGTAATTGTGAGACTGGTGGCTAAACTAGATACAACAGCTTGTATCTGTATTTATAGGTCACCAGGAAACCCACGCAACCAGTAAACACGAGTAAGAACGAGTACATTTATATTACTATTGTTATATAACAAAAAGAAACAAACTACAAACTACATTATGGACACAGTTTTAAATGATGATAATTACATAAAACTTCATACAAACAATCTGTGAAAACATCTGTGCTAGTGAAGGATGGCGAACGATAAATTGACACAACAGCAAGGTCGCTTTTAAATTTGCACACTAAGACCGAACCTTCATTAAATCTAGGGCATTCAATTTGACATTGTATGTTGCTTTTTACAAAATATATTACTACGTCATCATTTTGATTAATGTTAACATTGGTATTATATGCGTCATAGCCGGCCATCGGTGGATTGTTCGACACTTTGCTTAACCAACACTCTGACAAAATAATGAGGTCGAAAGTACACTTATTGTCCGCTAACAAACTAAGAGTTGATTAAAATTACGATTTATGCTAAGTATATTCATATGAAAAACCTTAATACGCGAGTTTTTATTACCTATACCTAATCTCCATCACCTAAGTCCTCAATTTCCTTAAGTGTACATCAACCATAGTAGCTTTTAAACTACTGTAGGGCCAGAAAAGTTGTTTGTTACGGCGCTCTAGGCGCCCTCATAGCCTGTTGATTGAAGTAGTCGGTCCTCTGCAATTTTACGGGACGGGCACTGTACGTCACCAGTACCGTGATTGTGAGGCTTCTTAAAGCGCATGCAGGATGCACACTTTGGCGGCTGATCGCGAACAGGGCACTCTTTGAGGGTGTGACCAAGACATCCACACTGACCACAAGTTGGGTCGCTATCCCGGCAGTATTTAGCCGAGTGTCCATATTGTTGACACTTGTAACACCTAGTTACAAGTGTGAAGTCTCGGACTGGGCATGAAGTCCAATCTATAAAGATTCGTTCTTGTTTAATTAATACGTTCCTAATCTCGGCTGTTACCTCCACAATGTAGTTACTGTAAGGACTGTCTTTTTTACCAGACTTATGACTTAGTTTGATAGAGTTCAGGAATTTTTCACGGGTCAGGCTCGGACACTTATCAGTAATATTTTGTTCGAAAAGGCAGTCGAACAAGTGTTGTTCTGAGGTATCAGAAGGCACACCTAGAAAAATCATTCTTGGCCTCTTTTTTGAAGTCTCCTCGATTTTAAGGCCCGATAATTGCAACTGCTGTGATGTTTTCAGTTTTTCTAGGTCATCCTTTCCCGCTGTGCTTATAATTACACCACCGTTCCTGGTTTTTCTTAACCCGCGAATATGCAACTGTAATTTTTCGGGCTTGATGATATTCTGCACCATCTTTATGGTATCCTCACTAGATTTTTCTTTATCGGCTGGATATATAGTTAAGCTAGCAGTTTTTGGTGGGCAAACAAGATTTTCCTTACCCGTCTTTATGATGTCGGCATAGGTTACACAGGACTGAGGAGGTGTCAGTTTAGCAGCATTCTGGATACCGGTTTTCAGCTCTCGCAGTTGAAGACTAGTGTCGTTATCCTTTTCCAAGGTCTCAATTTCGGCATGGGCTGATATGAGCTTCTGTTTCACTGATTGGTACTGTACTGCCATCTGGGAGACTCCATGCATCACTTTTCGACATATATTAGAGATTCTAACTTTACTCTCGCTGTTTAACTTTCCCCCTTCGGTCGAAATAGAGCATACCTCAGTAAGCAGGCCATCAATCTGACTCATCCATTTTTGAATCTCAGGAGTAGAAATCACGGAAAGCTGAGGGGCAGCGATTGCTGGAGTGTTGTCGTCTTGTGAGTGCGTAGAGCCCGGGGGTGGACTACGCGCGGTCCGGGAACTCCGGTTGAATGGCGACGAGTCCATTACGAAATTTTAGACATTCCTTTTTGTGTCAATGACAATATTTTATTTATTTCACTAAACATTAGACACAATGTAGCACAAAAGAATTTGCGGCGTCAGAATAATCGTGACCTGGTTACGTTAAATATTATTTTTAATAGAGATATTACATGAGCACGTCCGTTAGCATTCACGGTCAAGAATTGCAAAACCTTCATCAACATCAGTACCGAATGGAGGGATTCCCGTTGCAGCGTGTCACTGAAGTCAAAGATTTAGGGGTGCAGTTCACTGCCGATATGAACTTTCGTAAGCACGTTACCAATGTGTGTAAAAAAGCATACCGTAACTTGGGATTTGTACTGCGTCAAGCAAATCAATTTAGAAATATTGGAGCTTTAAATGCTCTGTATCGGGCTCTCGTAAGGAATCATTTGGAGGGTAATGCGGTGATATGGTCGCCCCACGAAGTAAAATATAAATTGATGTTGGAGCGTATCTAGAACAAATATACAAGGTTTCTCTATCTGAAGTTATATGGGGTATACCCAGGTTATCCACTGCTGTATCCGACTATGTTTGTTCTGGGTATGGTAAGTTACACTCAGCTTGAGGTGAGAAGGGAAGTGGCACTGGCAACGTATGTGTTTAACGTACTACGTGGAACTATACACAACCAAGCCATCCTGCGGACGATCCGATTATGTGTCCCTGACGAGTTTATCGGTCGGCGGCGGAGGCCACCAATACTGGACGTCCCGCGTGCGCGCACCAACCTGATGCAATTCGCGCCGCTGACGCGTACGCTGCGTGTGCTCTGCGCGGTGGCTGACCGGGTTGACATATTTTCGTGTTCACTGAGTTTCTTTCACAGAGGCCACTTTTAAGTTATTAAGTTAGAGTTTTTGTTTATTATTATTTTTGTACTGTGTTAATCTTAAGGTAAATTTTAGATTAGTAAACTAGATGATTAAGTATATTGTAGTTATACATCCATTGCATTAGGTTATGTTTACCTGTAATGATGGCTCTGTATTTATGTAATAAATAAATAAATAAAAAAAAAAAAAAAAAAAAAAAAACACCTCCATATACTGGAACCGTTTTTATATATCTTATGTCTATGATATTTATATTTATCATGAAGTAATGAGTTTCCTCCATGAATTTTAATAAAATTTAACTCTTCCTGATTTTCATTCATTTTAGTTATAATAGCTTAGCAGAAAAAATATTTCATTTAAAAATTATATTATTTAATTACTGTCAAACTTTGCTTTTAAAAACGCTTTTTAGTTTTAAAACTAAAACCAAAAAGTTTCAATGCATTTATTGCACTGCGTAGTTCAATGTCATTAAATTGTAGGCAAAGTAATGATTCATACACTGATAAGTAATTTTTACATTGCGCCGTGAGCCTATATAACGCGAGGCCATATTTTACTGGAAATGTATAGGTTGATGTGACGCCGTCCGTCTTTACTCAACTCAAGGCTAGCCTAGCGAGAGCGACCGCACTCGTTTACAGTTTGATTAAGCCGAAGCGCAGTAGATATAAGGTCATCTTTGGCTTATAACAATAGTCTTGAATGGTTTGCGTCGCTCTCGCCCCTTTTCTTTAATGCATGCGATATCATCACTTGTATGAGAGAGATAGATAAGTTAGTTAGTTTCGATCGGTTGCGTGGATTCAGTTGGTTTTAGTTGTCAGTTATTTAGTTATTAGATATGATGTGGGTTCGGTTTTCAAACTACGTTGACGCGGAGACGCAGTGATTCGGTAGTTACTTCATAGTTTCATACTAATACCTGATAACCGTTGGCAACTATTTTAATACCGATACGGTACGTTAGAGAGATGATAACCGTTTTCAGTTACGTTTTGGTATAGCGGACACATGACTATTTCATACTAATACCTGATAACCGTTGGTAACTACCTAATACCGATACGGTACGTTAGAGAGAAGATACCCGTTTTCAGTTACGTTTTGGTATAGCGGACACATGACTATAAAAAAGTAAAACTACAGTTAAAAATTGGGCTAGTCCTAAGCCTAGAAAAAAAGCGTGAAGGAAAATCGCCAAAATCATTCTGCTCCGGGGGCGTACTCACTCACACGTCGAATCATAATAATCATATCGAATATTGTATAACATAAAAAGTGGTAGCAACTAACTTGGATACCATAATACCAAATAATATCTACCTTAGCTTAAAACGTTTGTAAACGCTATAGCTAGAATAACTGTAGTAACTGTACCTAAAATACCGGTATTCGTCAACGGTTGTCTATACTGGTATTGTATCACCATACCGGTATAATACCGGTTACCAAAAATATCTAATAACGCCCATGACTACTGCAAACAGGGATGCGACAGTGTGATATTGTTGTTGACAACTGAACTTGAGCCGTTTTGCCATTCGTCGAGTGCTCCAACGGTTCTAAGAGACTGGGGGCTACTGTTACTATACCTACCAACCTTTAAAAAAAATAGCATAAAACAACCATACAAAGAATTAACCGCGACATAAACCGAATTTAATTTAATTTTTGCAAAGGTGCGATTTTTTTGACGCCGAGTGTACACAGCGTACCACGAGCGTACGTCCGTTAAAGGTAGCGTTCTGGCATTGGTTGATGGCATTTCCTGTTTTCATTTCTCAGAAGAATCTGCCAATTCACAACCATCATGGGAACGCGGACCTGTGAATATGACGGATCATAGTAAAAAATAAGGAGCAACAGCTCCCAAAAAGTTAATACAAAGTGAAAGTTGTTTTTTCTTGATTAACTTATTTTTAAAAAATAAGTATTTTCACTTATACTATTCAAATTCTGGTGGGACGCCAGATAGGATAGACTTCATATAGCGGAATACTTGATAGGATGTAAGGATAACACAGAGGATTGCTTTTAGTCTGACGCTTTCGAGTAAATATCACATTTTTAATAAATTACCAATTAGTTTTAAAACAATTCAAGATCCAAACATCTTTAAATCAAAATTAAAATCGTTTCTTTTAAAGAAGTGCTATTACAGCTTGGACGAGTTCTTAAATGACACAAATAAATTAAATTCATGACATAATCTCTTACTACATGACATAAGTAATTAAATTTGTTATTATTATTTTATTGAATTAATTTGTGATTGTATTATTTAAGTTTATAACATTTATTTATTCATGACATTGCTACCTCTCTCTCTTGTAATATGCAATAATAATTTTAATTTAGATTTTCTCATACTATTTCTAATTTCTTTGACTTCTTTTCGATTTTAAGTATGACTTATTTATTTTCAGTAGGCCTAAAAATATGATATTATTTTATTTATATGAACTGTGTAGGTGAATTTTGTGTAATTTTCTCTTGTGTAAATTTAGTTGTATTTGTCGGCGCTAAGTCGAAAAACAGCCTACAAACGCACCCAGGTGCATAAGTAATTGCCGAGTTGTTTACGAAGCGCACACCTGCGCTGTGACGTCATCCTACCGCTCTATGAATCAGGCGAGGTGGGGACAGCCGGTCATCAGTGTGTATAAAAGGAAGCGCACTGCGAGCGGAGACACACTTTGATGTAGACGCTCGTGCTGTCAACATCTCTTAATTGTGAATTTATTAACACACCTGATTTATTGTACTTAATTTGTAAATTACACTGTAATAAAGTCATTGTAATCATCAACGAGTTTTTATAATAATGTCCGAAGATAATTCAAGGAAGGGTTCCTACCCGAAGAACCGTCGTTCAGACTCACCGATTCTACAGAGTACAAGGGTCCCACCCGAAATCAGAAGTGGGATGGGACGAGGAGCTTCCCTGGCTCCAGCGGCCCATTCAGAACGAAGTACCGACAGCCTTGGTACCAACCAGGCTCTGTCCGCCTTGGCTGGTATAATGGAAAACATGGCGCGTCAGCAGCAAGCCAGTATGCAAGCAAATCAGGAGCTTCTTGCTGGGATAGTTAAACATGCTGCTACTCCAACCAAACGTCCAAGGCTCAGCGATATCTATATTGCACCATTTAACCCTGATGGTGACGTGCCGGTTCGAGACTGGTGTGAGCACGTGGACAGGGCCAAAACCCACTGGCAATTGACTGACTATGAGCTTTGCACAAAAATAGCTGGCTTACTGCAAGGTCGAGCTAAAACCCTGGGCGATACGTGGTTAGTGAAGTCCCCAGTGTGGGCTGAAATGCGAGTAGCATTAATTCAAACGTTTGAGCCCGAAGCACGATATTCAAATGACATGGTGAAGATGAGGACCTTTAAGTTTGATATGTCAAATCCTAGTGAATCAATTACTAAAGCCTGGAATATTTGGAAACGCGTTGTCAGTGGTGATAAAGACAAGGATGCTGTAGAAGCTGTTATTGGCTGCATTGACAATGAATTCCTTAGATTACGTCTACTGTCTAGTAAATGCACTACAGTCCCTGAACTGATTTCTGTTGCCGCAACGATCAAGCAGCGTGAACCTCGGCAAGGTGAACCGCCTGCCAAACGACCAAGACTTGGAAACAATAGAGCCGAAAGTATACATTGTTTCAAGTGTGGCAAACAAGGTCATGTTCAAGCAAATTGTACCAACAAAGTTAACGATAAAACAAACGATCCAAAGCCATTGCTATCTACAACAAATTCTACCGAGTCTTCTAACAAAACGGAACGGACTAGACCCAAATGCAGTTACTGTGAAAAAGTTGGTCATACTGAATCTACCTGCTTTAAGAAGATGGGAGATGAAGCAGAAAAGGTTAACTTGGCGAGGGAACAAGATGATATATTAACACCAATGACTGTTAACATCAAGGAGCTCCAGTTTACTGCTTTTTATGATAGCGGTGCAGCACGTTCCTTGATAAGACGTTCTATCAGTCTGAGTCTCCCAGGAAAACGCGAAGATTGTTCATTATTACTGAAAGGCATTGGTAGTAAAAGCATACCTATTTTGTCTTGTCAAAGAATCAACGTCACTTGTGCCATTAATGACATTTTCGTAGAAATTGGCTTCCATATTGTTGAAGATCACGAAATACCGTGTAGCCTTTTGATTGGAGCAGAAATAGTGAAAAGCTCAGATTTGAATGTGCTCGTTACTAAAAACGGCGCTATTGTGATGAGACAATCAAATATTTCGACTCTCAATATGAATGAAGATCTTTTTACTTGCCTGGACACCGACTTAACCAACCCAGAAGAAATACGTGAACTCCAAAATATGTTAATGAAGTATAACGATACGTTTGCAACAGGTATACCAAAAAAGACGGTTACTACAGGCATTTTGGATATTCAGCTGAAAGATCCAACTAAAATAGTGTCAAGAAGACCATATAGAATGGCACCAGTGGAGCGTCAAAAACTCATGACTATTATTAACGACTTGATGGATAATGGAATAATCAGAGAAAGCACTTCTGACTATGCTAGTCCTGTGATTCTTGTGAAGAAGAAGAATGGAGAAGGCAGGATGTGCACTGACTATCGAGAATTGAATAAAAATACGGTCCCCATCAAGTTTCCACTTCCAATAATAGCCGATCAGATTGATCGACTATCGGACGCAACATATTTTATCAGTTTGGATATGGCTCAAGGCTTTTATCAAATTCCTATTCAAGAAACATCTATTCCAAAGACTGCCTTTATAACACCAGATGGTCTTTACGAATATGTTAGAATGCCATTTGGATTGATGAATGCACCAGCTGTATTTCAGCGGGCTATAATGGCAGCATTGCGGCCTTTACTTGATCACATCTTGATTTATATGGACGATGTGCTAATAAAATGCAAATCTTTCAATGAGGGATTGCAGACCCTGGACAATGTTTTAGCTGCGTTAGCTAACGCTGGATTCACTGTGAACGCGAAGAAGTGCTCGTTCTTTAAGACATCAATAGAATATCTCGGTAACCTGATTGAAAATGGTATGGTCCGCCCAAGCCCAAGAAAGGTGGAAGCTTTGGAAAAGTCACCAGTACCCACGAACGTCAAACAAGTACGACAGTTCTGTGGTTTGGCTGGCTACTTTAGACGGTTTATACAATCTTTCTCAGAACGTTTGATTCCACTCTACAACTTGACAAGGAAAGATGCTCAGTTCCAATGGACCGCAGAATGTGAGAATGTTAGACTAGACATCATTCGTCGTCTAACATCAGCACCAGTTTTAACTATTTTCCAAGAAGGAATTCCAATCGAACTCCACACGGATGCTAGCAGTACAGGATTAGGTGCTGTCCTTGTTCAAATTCAGGAAGGCCGACAGCATGTGGTTGCTTATATGAGCATGAGGACCACTAAACCAGAGAGTCATTACCACTCGTACGAGCTAGAGACACTTGCGATTGTAAGAGCCATTAAACACTTTCGACAATACCTCTACGGTAGGTTTTTTACGATCGTTACCGACTGTAAGGCCCCCCCCACATTTGGCGTGCGCGATCCTCGGGCGTGCGAGCTGCAGAGAGAAAAAAGCGTCGCGAGCGCGCCGCGCGCACGCTGCGCCCGTGTTTTCTCTCTGCAGCTCGCACGCCCGAGGATCGCGCACGCCAAATGTGGGGGGGGCCTTATGCCATAAAGTCTTCATCTAGCAAACACGAACTCTTACCCAGAATCCATAGATGGTGGTCATATCTCCAGCATTATGACTTTAAAATCGAATATCGTCAAGGATGCCGAATGAAGCATGCGGATTTCTTTAGCCGCAATCCAGTAACGTGCGTTAATTTAACCCAAAATATTGATACCTGGTTGAAGATTGAGCAGCGACGTGATGTAGAGTTAGCTCAGATAATCAAAAAGCTTGAACGTGGTGAAGAAGAAACTAAGTATCGATTGAAAGATCTTGTTTTAGAGCACTATTATGATAATGAAGAACCTGGATATAGAAAGTGGCAAAAGGTCGTCCCAAAATCGTACCAATGGAGCATTATCAATGCCTATCATACCGCCCTTAAACACTTCGGATGGGAAAAGACACTGGCAAAAATCCGCGAGAGTTATTGGTTTCCTGAAATGTCTACAATAGTAAGACGGTTTGTGGATAATTGTGTCATTTGCAAAACTAGCAAGGGATCATCAGGCGCCAAACAGGTGGAAATGTATCCCATAGAGAAGAAGCCTGTTCCATTCGACACTATACATATAGACATGACGGGTCATCTTACCAGAAGGAATAATAATCATGAATATGTCGTCGTGGTTATTGATGCCTACACAAAATTTGTGACCCTAACCTATGCCACTAATAAGACTGCCAGCTCGATGCTGCGTGCTCTAAAACATGTTGTGTGTTTATTTGGAGCTCCTAGGCAAATTATAAGCGACCAAGACACTGCATTTAAAGCCGAATTCGAAGAGTTTTGTAAAAACTATGATATCCACCAACACTTCATAGCTCCAGGGGTTAGTCGGTCCAATGGCCAGGTGATACGAATGATGGCCGTTGTAAAAAATGGATTAACTATAATTCGTAACTATGAAAATCAAGATTGGAAGAAAGGGTTGGATGCTCTACAACTAGCAATTAACTGCACCAAAAATAGAACCACCAATGTAAGTCCAATTAAAGCTCTCACTGGACGACAATGTGCAGTTCCACCAGAATTAGTAACTTTGATTAACGAGGACGAGGGGACAGTATGTCGAGATCAGCTGGATAGTTACATGCAGAAGAAAATTGAAACAAAAGGAAAAGAAGACAAGGCAAGATTCGATAAAGGTAAAGCCAAAGTAAAGAGGTTTCAAAAGGAAGATATGGTGTTATTTAAAACTAATCCTCGATCTCAAATTGGACTTGACTTGAAATACCCAGATGCTTATGTAATTTGGAAGATACTACCAAACGACCGTTATCAAGTAAAGAAAATAACGGGTCGGGGAAGGCCCAAGAAAGTGGCCCATGACCAATTACGGTTGGCACCCAAACCAAACGAAGGCTTTCCCCAGGATTCCATGTCGGCGCTGGAGGAATCAATCGTTACATCAGTTCCAAATGTGACTCCAGATGAACTAAACCAAGATCAAGAGTGTATGGTTGCACTACAGTAGAGGTAAATTTTCAACTTATTACAGTATTTGCTTTGCTTAATGTAAGTTGAGGTCAGGGGCCTCCTTACAATGTTTGCTTTATGTAATGTAAGTTGAGGACAGGGGCCTCCTTACAATGTTTGCTTTGTGTGACGTAAGTTGAGGACAGGGGCCTCCTTACAATGTTTGCCTTGTGTAACGTAAGTTGAGGACAGGGGCCTCCTTACAATGTTTGCTTTGTGTGACGTAAGTTGAGGACAGGGGCCTCCTTACAATGTTTGCCTTGTGTAACGTAAGTTGAGGACAGGGGCCTCCTTACAATGTTTTGCTTTGTGTAACGTAAGTTGAGGACAGGGGCCTCCTTACAATGTTTGCTTTGTGTAACGTAAGTTGAGGACAGGGGCCTCCTTACAATGTTTGCTTTGTGTAACGTAAGTTGAGGACAGGGGCCTCCTTACAATGTTTGCTTTGTGTAACGTAAGTTGAGGACAGGGGCCTCCTTACAATTTTTGCTTTGAGTAACTTAAGATAGTCTGTTTATGTCAATTTTCTGCGTATATTTTTTTTTTTCTTAACAGGTCGAGGGCGACCTTTATGCAGAATGGCCGTGTCGGCGCTAAGTCGAAAAACAGCCTACAAACGCACCCAGGTGCATAAGTAATTGCCGAGTTGTTTACGAAGCGCACACCTGCGCTGTGACGTCATCCTACCGCTCTATGAATCAGGCGAGGTGGGGACAGCCGGTCATCAGTGTGTATAAAAGGAAGCGCACTGCGAGCGGAGACACACTTTGATGTAGACGCTCGTGCTGTCAACATCTCTTAATTGTGAATTTATTAACACACCTGATTTATTGTACTTAATTTGTAAATTACACTGTAATAAAGTCATTGTAATCATCAACGAGTTTTTATAATAATGTCCGAAGATAATTCAAGGAAGGGTTCCTACCCGAAGAACCGTCGTTCAGACTCACCGATTCTACAGAGTACAAGGGTCCCACCCGAAATATTAATCGTGTTAATGTGTGTTAATGTTTGTATTCTATGTTATATTTAAGTAAAATATTATGTTTCAACACCAATTTAAAATTTGGTTATGAATAAATAAATTGAATACAAAAAACCTAGGACCTCCTATTTTAGGGCTCTCCTACTATAAGTCATACAAATTATACGTCGACTGATTTCGGTGTCGGCCATATTTGCCGATGCCGAGAATATTCCAGTCTAATTTTACACTAAAAAGCGGTAAGAATGATTTTGGTATAAAAAAAAAAATAATGAGCCTGGTGTCGGTAGATCGTGAAACTTGTAAAATAGCATATCGTTCATTCCGTCACGACTCGCACAAGTCTTTGAACTGCAACTAGTGTATTGTCATCGTGTGTCAGTTACTGTATCCATAATAATAATACATTGTAGTGAAGCATGAGTTGCACAGTCCGCAACCTAAGTCTTTGTACGCTTAAAATATTCAAAGTATCATACAACTTACATTTTCACATTCAAAATATCATTAATATGTAATAGTAAAAAAAAATATAATATAATAATAAATTCCGGAAAATCGCTAAAAACAAATGTTTACTTGAGTATTAGTAAAAAGTATAAAAAAGTCGATTAATTAAATTGGCAACACTTGGCAACAAATAAGACCATGGCCGATTACTATTTCCGGACTTTGCTTTGAACGAAACGTGTCGCATAATGACAGACTTAAGTGCCCCAATTGCCCTGATAGCTGCTCGTTGGTTGACCTAAACAAGGCTACAGAGAACGCTTTTACCGTGGCTACGTACTGGGCTGGGGTTAAACGAAAAGAATAATTTCCGGACTTAAACTCAATATTAGCTTAATTCATCATAGCACTTCTATATACCATCATCCCTATATGAATACGCTTCATAGAAAGATTAAAAACTTTATTTGTTAATACGTTTTTCCTGACAAATAGGGCGTTCAAGGGAGCATATTCAGCAAAATGGTAACTTTTATCATAAAATTTTATCTTTAAATAAACAATCTTAAATTAATTTACAAACTTAAATATTAAATAATACTAAAACTAAAATCATACCTATCTATGTAAAACTGAAAGTTTATGCGTCAAAAAATATTATAAAGAATAAAAACCTAATTATTTGCCGCGAAAGACAAACACCCTAAAATTATAGTTACTAACTCGATTTAGTGATATACAGGGTGTCCCATATTTAATGGATAATCCTTTACCTGCAGATTGGGGGCATCACGCCTGATAGGAAAATGCAAAATTTGTAGAAAAAAAGTATCATGGATTTTTAAATATCGAACATTTTAGATTTTTTCACAAATTAGCCACTTTCGTCCACTCTTCTTGATGCCATGTTCGTAAATCTCAGATTTTTTCAAGTCTGTTTTTGGAATTCAATTCTTGAATAGATGTACTATCAAATTTACTATCTCATTATTGTACAATTATTTCATTTAAAAAACTACAAAGATTAATAAAAAAAAAAATTACATGACATTTTTTTTTACAAAAAGTTTGAACCCTCATGGTGTAAAAAAAATGTATGAAGACCTGTGTGCCCATCACGGAAAAAATATGCCAGTTTCATTGTGATTCTAAAATGGTATAAAATATTTTATATTTTTTTTTATTTAAAAAAATAATGTGAGAAATTATGACCAGGGTCCGATTTTTTTTAAATCACTTTCTACCAAAATGATATCCTAGTTGATAATACTAACTACTTAAGCGTATTAAACTAAACTAAATAATTACGAATCGTTCCAAATACTGTTTTTTGTAAAAGTTATGCTTGATAACTTTTACAAAAAACAGTATTTGGAACGATTGACAGCGATTATAAATCTTATAATACCTATCTATGAAAGTATCGATTAAGATCAAAATACTGAAAGTAATTAAACAATATTTTTTTTAATTTTGCTCATCACTTATCTGGGTAACGAAAAAAAAAAACGCTGACACTCAAATGTGTTCTGTAAAAAAGGCGCGCAAAATTTTTAAATTTGCGGATGCGAAATTTTCAGTTTTCTCTAAAAGATTTTATGATATTGTGCTGTGACTTCAGACTTGTTTTTTGCTACTTGAATTTGGACTTATCAACATCGGCAAATTAACAAAAAACGTTCGGAAACCTTTCTCGGTAGAGCAAAGCATTTGTGTATACTCTCCTGGTGTATACAGATATCGCGGCATTTTACGAAAGAAGATAACAAGTCTCAATTCTCGTAGCAAAAACAAATCCAAAGTCACAGCACAATATCGTTTGTTAATTTGCCGATGTTGATAAGTCCAAATTCAAGTAGCAAAAAACAAGTCTGAAGTCACAGCACAATATTATAAAATCTTTTAGAGAGAACTGAAAATTTCACATCCGCAAATTTAAAAATTTTGCGCGCCTTTTTTACAGAACACATTTGAGTGTCAGCGTTTTTTTTTTCGTTACCCAGATAAGTGATGAGCAAAATTAAAAAAAATATTGTTTAATTACTTTCAGTATTTTGATCTTAATCGATACTTTCATAGATAGGTATTATAAGATTTATAATCGCTGTCAATCGTTCCAAAAACTGTTTTTTGTAAAAGTTATCAAGCATAACTTTTACAAAAAACAGTATTTGGAACGATTCGTAATTATTTAGTTTAGTTTAATACGCTTAAGTAGTTAGTATTATCAACTAGGATATCATTTTGGTAGAAAGTGATTTAAAAAAAATCGGACCCTGGTCATAATTTCTCACATTATTTTTTTAAATAAAAAAAAATATAAAATATTTTATACCATTTTAGAATCACAATGAAACTGGCATATTTTTTCCGTGATGGGCACACAGGTCTCCATACATTTTTTTTACACCATGAGGGTTCAAACTTTTTGTAAAAAAAAATGTCATGTAATTTTTTTTTTTATTAATCTTTGTAGTTTTTTAAATGAAATAATTGTACAATAATGAGATAGTAAATTTGATAGTACATCTATTCAAGAATTGAATTCCAAAAACAGACTTGAAAAAATCTGAGATTTACGAACATGGCATCAAGAAGAGTGGACGAAAGTGGCTAATTTGTGAAAAAATCTAAAATGTTCGATATTTAAAAATCCATGATACTTTTTTTCTACAAATTTTGCATTTTCCTATCAGGCGTGATGCCCCCAATCTGCAGGTAAAGGATTATCCATTAAATATGGGACACCCTGTATAAATAGACTGTAGAGTCGCACTCGACGCCACATCCGACTATTGATCCTGACGAATGCTTTGAATTTAATATATGATAGATGTAATAGTATATCTTTTGGACTGAAAGGTTTCCGTTTCATTAATATTTCATACTATTGCTAATAGGAGATGATCCATAGAAAAAGACTGTCTATATAAGTCTACTTTCAACTACATTTATTTTATCACAACACACATTTAAACGGTCTGCAGTCAGCCAGAAAAAACGGCTTATGCACAACAAAATATCTTACAAATTTGTTAATACTTAATCTAAATCCTCGGATTTATTTAAGTTTAATAAACTTAGATACCTTGTCATCCGGCTAGAAATATAGTTATAGTTTCAGATTTGGCCATCCGAGCCTCCCACTGTTTCTATGTAATAAAAAAATTTAAAGGGGTCTGGTCGGGGATAAGAATTTCTTGCTTTAAGAACCTTGTAGACATGTTTTACATTATTATTCAAGCGGCCGGGGTGCAATGTATAAGGCATTAGACTATTGCTATCGAGAGGTCGTGAGTTCGAATCCTGGTCATTACACCACGGACGTGAACTGCCTCCTAACACAAGCAAATTAAGCTTATCTGGAGGGAGTTAACCAGCATACTAGTGATTTGTATTTGCTATTTACTTGCGAGCATGCCTTAAAAAATCTAAATTAATTAGTTGATAAGCGCCAAGGAACGCGTCATGAAATCTTATGAATTTAGATCTAGGTGTTACTATTTATCTAAGCAATGTGCAAAGATTTTGTGGGGTGGTCAGGTATCAGAAAACGAAACATGTTGCAAGAATAAAAGGTTTTGTTTTAGAGAAATATGGTTCCTACAAACAAAAATGCTCTCTTTTTAGAATATGTTTGATTTTCGGTATCCGACCGACGACCGCCCCGTAATATTGCTGCAGTTAAAATTATAACATAGAATTAGAATGGATATAGGTAGTTCAAGTTCTAAAAAATCATACGTTAAATTAATAGCAGCCAAAATGGTGTCTGTATACCCTCCTGAACGATTAATCCAATTGAAAGCTACGTGCGTAATATTTAGTACTAGCGGAATAGTATAAGTGCCATCTTGAATTACTTTCTAGCCGGCAGCAAGACCTTTTGCGGTTTTCAGGTCTTCTGACCGATCTTATTTATAGTCCCGTTCAGCAATGCTTTATTACCTTGAAAATATCTTGGTATCATTTTTGAATTATTATTATTTTATGAAGAACGCACCAGTTAAAGTGGTATCATGGTAGCGGGATTCTGTTTAATTTGATGGTCTCAGACTTCAGCTTTTATTCGGACTAATCCAACAATCCTGTAGGTATACAGACACCAAAATGGGCAGTCTTGTCTCACCACCTATTACAAAGCCACTAACTGTTAACTCTATCCACAAAATATTCTTCAGTGGTGGGTCAATTCCCTAACATGAACAATATGTACTATATTTAGTAAAAGAATATTATGAAAAAATAAAAAGGTGAAAAAATTAAAGTAGTAGTATTATATACGAGTAGGTTGACCCATTTACAATAGATTACTTTTGGATCTAGGAAATCCCAATGCTTAATTTAAACGCAATAAAATAATAAATACATGTTATGTTACGAGCAATGAGCTATTTCTGATACTTCTCCTTAAAGTAAAAAGTCCAAAATCAGTTATTGGAATATCGGCCGACAGAACGTTCCTTGGACTACTGTGAATAGGGCATCGTGCAATTAAAATAATAAAAAAAAACAATGTAAAAATAAGGGAGAATAGTTTTAAATAGCAAATCAGCTAACCTAATTAATATCACTGCGAAATATAAAATTAATTAAGTGTCGCGAATTCTCCAAAGCGAATTGGCTAATCCTTTCACCACGATGGTGTGTCAAAATAAAATTTGACTCAGCCATCGACACGACGAAGAAGAAGAAGAATTGTTATTGGTAGAGTTAATAATTAACATTATCTTCAAAAATAGAACCGTTTTCCCCCCGAAGGGCAGAAAACGGATATTTAGGTTTCAGCCGAAGCTTGAACCACATTGAGATTAGTCTTTTAATATTCGTCATCAATATCTGCTATCCTTGTCTTACTCATTGTGTTTTGCTAGGGTGACAACTATATCTGTCTCTGTCTAGCATAATTTCGCAGCGCTCGGCGGCTCTTCCAATCAGTACGTTAAAAGCCGACAAGGCTATTAAACTGTGTGGTTCAAGCTTCGGCTGAAACCTAAATATCCGTTTTCTGCCCTTCGGGGGGAAAACGGTTCTATTTAGGTGTTCGAGCCTTCGCTTGAACCACATTGAGACGTGTTTATTATCTGCCGGCGCTGCCAAGTAGTAAAGCGTACTGTGATTTAGGGGTAATTATTTAGGTAGTCAATATATGCTTGGAATGAAAATTAAATCTTTACTTAGAAACAAACTGTATTCAATGAATCATCAAAACTTTAGTAATATTATGATTTACAATTCTATTGTATCGCGGAAAACTTTGCACTCAATATATTTGAATTGGGTTTTGGAGAACTTTTTATTTCCTTAAAATAGTGTTTGAAGAAAGTATTTTTAGACTGCCAATTTCCCCTTTTGAGAATTTCGTTTATGCTTTCGTAGGAGGTCCATCCATGTGAAGCTACTGCAGCTCTGAAGCTGCCGGCTGATGAAGAAATCCCTGCTTCTTTAAATAGTGTTGTGACCCAACCCGCAATGACAGTGCGAGAAGCATCCTTTGCTTTCCCTCTGGTTGTAATAAAAAGATTTTGTAATTTTCTAGACGCGCGACGTTCAGATGAGACAGCAATTAATTTCTGAATCCATAGTGCTAGGTCAAGCCGTGAATCTATATCATCTCCTGTTTTTATATGCCAACCAGATTGCCTATATGTGTGAGAGTCTGTTTTGGATCCGAATTTTGGCCAGAATGTAATTCCCGAATCATCTTCCTCGTATGAACCCTCGTCTAGACTCAGCAAGGTGAGATCGTGGACTCTTCTGCCTGAGGCTAGAAGAAGAAGTACACATGTGTGCATTGATACTGCGAATAAACTCTTATCATCAATCTTGTATGTCTTCAGAAATGTTAATAGGTCTTCTATTTTCCATGATAAAACTTTTCTTGTTGGTGGTCTTTCGGCAAAGGCGCCTTTTACCACTTGTTTTACCAGAGGGTGTGTGCTAAGTTCTTCCGAACGTAGAGGATTGCTAAAGTTAGCAACGACTGACTTGTGTAAAGCTATAGTCCTGGCGGCTAATTTTACTTCTAAGTAAAGATAGCATAGGTACTTAGCTAAGTCTTTTGGTTCAGGGTTGTCTACCCGGATGCAATTCTTAAGGGCCCATTTACACCATATTTGCCAAATTGGTTTATACGTTTTGAGAGACGACTGCCTCCAGGACGCCTCCAAAAGTTTGACTTCAGATTCGGAGAAATTTTTTACTTTCTCCGACCACCCTGAATAAGCCAGACCCCCAAATTCAGACTTTCCACACCCTGGGGAGGAAGTTGTGTGCGAAGGTCTATCAGGTTCTCGCGTAGGTTCGGAATCTGAAACGGTGGTCTTTCCGTCCTTTTTCGCAGAGTTGGCTCCCAGAAAACTCTGTTCCACATAGGAGCGATGAGAATGTATCGACCCTCCGATGTTTCCAGGTGGTGAAGGACCCGTGGTATGAGAGCTGGTGGAGGGAATATCCATCCCAGATTGTAATTCCACTTTCTGCTGAATGCATCCGTGAATTCGCTCTGTGTGTCGGCAACATCCTCGCTCGCATATGTAGGCACTACTGCCGACTTCTCTGATGCAAATAGGTCTATATCCGGTGTGCCGTACATTTCGAACAGCTCGTGCACTATCGGCCGTTTGAGGTGCCATTCCGGGAGAGCCTTTTCTCGAGATAAGCTGTCTGCAAGTCCGTTGTAAGCTCCCGGAATGTAACGCGCAATCAAGTGACATTTCTCTTTCTCGCAAAGTTGAAGAATTTTTGTAGCGGCTTTCAGCAATGTCATTGATCTCGTACCGCCTTGTTTGTTTATAAAAGCAACTTTACTGTTGTTCGATTGTCGGATTGTAGAATTATGGTTTTTTCTGTAATTTCCCGCTTTAGATGATGAAGAGTTTCGTAAACGGTCCACAGTTCTTTCAAATTGCTGTGCCATTTTCTTTGATCGTGTGTCCATTTGCCCCATAAGCGACGGCTGTTTACAATAGCACCCCAGCCCTCGTCTGCTGCATCGGTGGTGATGAACATGGATGGATTGGCACGGTGAATGGGGGTAGTTTGGTGTACGTTCTCCAACCACCAAATCAACTCTTCTTTTGCTGTTTTTGGTATTACAAACTTCCGGAGTGGATGTCGCGCTGGTAGACGAGCTGAAGCTTTCTGAATCAGACGACTGTGAAGCCTTCCTAGTGGGACAGCCAGCGTGGCGAAGTTTATTTTTCCGAGGATTACTTTTAAATCTCTCCAACTCCATTTGTTCCTCTTCAACAGATTTGCTATGCAACTGTTTAGGTGAAGTATTTTGGATATCGATAACCCTTTTCTGTTTTTCACAGTGTCCCAAACTAGACCTAGATATTCTTCTTGGGTTGTTGCTCGTTCGGATTTCAGACGATTAACTTGCCACCCTAGCTTCTCCAGAAATTCGATTGCAAACATGATTTGTCTTTCTAATATTATTGGATCTGAGTTTATTATTAGAAAATCGTCTAAGTACACAATCACTCGAAACTGTTTCTCCCTTAGCTGTTGAGCAACCCAGTTGGTAACTTTTGCAAATGCTGAGGGTGCACTCGCCAGACCAAATGGAAGACACGACATTTCGTAGATCGTTCCTTGATAGGCTAGGCTTAGGTATCGGCGGTGGCTTTTCATGATAGGCACGTGAAAATATGCTTGTGAGATGTCTATTTTCAACATATAATCCCCTCGTTTTAAATGTAAGGGTAGGTATCTGTTGTTGATTTATTAGACGAAATGGAGGTGTTAAAACATAACTGTTTAAACTTTTGAGGTTGAAAATCGGTCGATTCTCTCCATTTGGTTTCTTTCGAAGAAACATTGGCGACAGGTATCCAGTTTCTTGGTTGGTTGCTTCTATTACTTTTGATTCTAGCAGCTTTTTTATTTCTGTCGACATTTCGAGAGAACATCTGGTTTGAAATTTTAAAATGTTTGTTTCCGTGAATTTTGTTAGTGGTGGAGTCTTTTTGAAGGGAATTCTGTAGCCATTTATTATTTTGATTATGCTTTCGGGTGCCACGAAAAAGTCATTTTTTCCCTTCTCCCCACTTCTTCCCCAAATTGGAGGGCTGACCCGAAAATTTTTTGGATCGGTCAGTCCTATCTTCTCTCCATTTTCCCTGAAAGGGGTGAGTCGGTGGTGCGTGACCGAAGTTTCGGGCAGGTCGTTTGGTTTCGCGGTTGTTGTTCCTTTGTTGGTGGTGGTGTGACCCAGATGGTTTTGATGGTACGTATTTTTCTTGTTCGATGGAAAAAAATTGTGAATGCCCCCCTGATCCTTTACCGCTTCGGAGAAAGCCTTTTCCTCAAACAAATGGGTTGCCGATGGTGGGATATCATGTAAGATATTTCGGAAAGCTTTGTTAGGCGGTTTGTAAATCGCTCTGCGTTCCTGTATAACCTCCTGTCGGCGCTCACAAACATACTGTAAGAGAGCGTCTGAATTCTTACGGAATTTAGAGTCCGCCGCTATGAAATCATTTCCCACTTTCTTTTTTATCTCTTTAGGCAGACTATTGAGCAGTTCTTGAAATATTAGTCTGTTTTGTATAAGCCCGTTTATCATCGCTCCGCAAGCTAGGTCAAATCTTTCTAAAATACTGTTAGATTTCCAATTTGGTGTGATACCTGCCAGCAAATTGTTGGGTTTTAAGGCACAGAAACCCGGGGAGGCTTGAAACAGGTCTTGCGTTTTAGCGTATCTGATCGAGCGCCATTCTGGATCCCAAAATTTTTGGCATTTAATATAATGTGCCAGGGCCTCCTCATTTGCTTTAGCAATCTTACCCTTTTTTACGACGGTCGTCAGAGTGAAGTCAAATTCGGCTTCTGTGTCGCTTTTGGCGTTTTGTAGTTCAGCCAGTTCTCTTTGAGCTCTTGCTATTTGCTCGCGTAGCTTGAGGTCCCGAGAGCTTTTAGATTTTGTTACAGAGGTGGGTCTGGCTTCTACTGGACATTCCTCGGAGGTTGTACTGTCTGGAACAGAACAAAAAAACGGTTCAGTTCATTTTCATCCTCATCATCGCTGTGATTTGGCGCTGGTTCCTGTTCTACCGTTGAGTAATTTTGAGAGAACAGCAATTTTATATTTGTATTTTGTTCCGCTTGCATCTTAATCATGCGGTCGAACAGGAGCATCTGTTGATTGAGGACCGTAGCTATGATGTTATCATTGCTTGCCTGGGTTGGCGCCGAACATGAGGGTGAGCTAGGAGGGCTTGCGTCTTTTTTCTTCTTCTTTCCACCTGACTCGCTGTTGGTGTCCGAGAAAACATCTGCTCGCCTTTTCAGCATTGGTTTTAAAGCTACGTCCATAAATTCGTTATAGGATGGTCGATGAATTTTCTCCGCAATGCTGTATGGGGTGTAAATAAGAGCCCTCCCTAGTGGCCACCTAATCATTGCCGTTCTTATGGCCCTATAAGCTCGAACAGACAGAGAGGTCGCAGTAGGGTTGAAAGCTCTCGCTATTTCAGCCGTAGGGATAGCGAATCTTAATTTATTTTCAACCGCCGGGGCAATTTCGTTACCCCCAAATACCTCTTCAAAGGGGCTGTTAAAAATTTCCCAGTTTCTCCATCCGTCGGGGTAGGTTCGATCGATGGCATTGACTACGGCCTTGAATGAGGATTCTTCTTTCGCCGGACAAGGCTTTGAAGCTAGGTCTCCCAGGGTTGTGAGTTCGGCCATTTCTGTAACCAATATTGTGCTCACCTAAGTAAAGATTAGGGTAGTGTCGTCTCACTTTGAGATGACGGTCGTCTCGAACTGAAGCGCCAGACAGACGACAGACGTTTAATTCTGAGGCTACAGTCGGCTCGCTTTGAAGCGACGGTCGTCTCGACTACGAAGTAACGAGGCGACGCGACGGTGAGTGTGGAGTTAAACCGTTGTCTCACTCGTTATTCGACACTGGGCCCTGAGGCGCCGAGTGGGTAATATCGTCACTGGACTCGAGGTGCCGAGTGGTTTCGAAGTATAAAGTAATGCGATTATTCTTACTTGTTGAATTGAAATTATCTCTAGGCTTAAGTAGTATAATTTTGTTCACATTCCCCTACTGTAGGAGCCTGTCAGATGCGGAAAATAATCTTAGATATAAGTTGAACAATGTACTACACACTATAAGTACATATAATGATAGTATTCATTTGATTGATACTAACAGTTTTGTTAGCAGCAAATTATATTTGACTAAAGGTAACTATTACCTTTCTGCTAGTTTTAAGCGACAGATAGCAATTTCGCTATCCTATTTTATTGACATTACAGCCAAGAACTTGGCTACTAACAGATCTGCTTCTATTGAGCAGACTAATGACATGCAATTATCTAATGATTATTTGAATCATGACATGAATTATAACTTAGCCTCTATTGAGGGTACTTCTGACATTCTTAATATTAATGATATTGACATTTCTAATTCTCATATTAATTCTGAAATCTGCAATCATTTAAATTAGTTCATGAGACAACAGAGGTAGCAACCTCTAGCTCTAATTTATTACATGTACAATTGATCAATTTAGCTGCAGAATCAAATAGTAATTATATGTCAATACACCCACAAAAATGTACTAATTACAATACAAACGAAAATATAAACCTGGTGCATCAAAATATATGTTGTCTAAATCTGGGTAAGCAACTAGAACTGGAATTATTCATGAAATCTGAAAATATTAGTATAATGTGTGTTACTGAGCATTGGCTTAAGGGGCATCAGCTCATGTTTAATTTCAGCAACCACCAGGTTGGTAGTTCATTCTGCAGGGTCAACACAATACATGGGGGGTCCCTAATTTTACTTAATAAGAAACTTAAATTTAAAGAACGGAAAGATATTGTGTCCCTCTCTGTAGAATGTTCCATAGAACTCTCCTGTGTACAATTAGAGCAGTTCATTATTATTTGCGTATATAAACCTCCCTCCGCAGACCTTAATTTATTTTTAGAAATCATGGATGAAGCCCTATGCAGAATAAATAATTTGGGTAAAACAATTTTAGTCTGTGGAGATTTTAATATTAATATTCTAGTTAATACAACTGCATCATGTCAAATCTTGAGTCTTTTTAAATCCCATAATTTAATAAACTTATTTATGGAGCCTACTAGAATAAGTGCCACCACGGCTACATGCTTAGACAATATTTATACAGATATTAGTCCAACTCACAGAAGTATTATTAATAAACTAGATTCTGATCATTCTGGGCAAATGATAAGTTTTAAAATAAAAAGTAAAAATGTAGTTAGGAAAAAAATTACTTCTGTACCAGTAACAGCTAGTCGCTTTGAACGTATGAGAGTTAACCTAGCTAATAACTTACCTTTCTTAGATAATGACATAGAGCCTAATGTGATGTATAATTCGTTTTTTGATTCATTTCTTCGCGATTTTAACTCAATATTTACTTCCAAGGAGATTACTGTTACTAGTAGTCCTGTCTTTGGTGACTGGGCAACCGCAGGTATCCATAAGAGTAGGCAAACATTGTACATTTTATACTATGAAAGACAATTTAATAGCAGTGAAGAGTTTAAAGAACATGTCAAATCATACTCGAAGATTTTTAAACGCGTTTGTAAAATTGCCAAATCTACATTTATTAAATCTAAAATCAAAAACAGTAGTAATAAAATTAAAGCCACATGGAAGGTTATTAATGAAGAGACTGGGAAGGTTAGATCAAAAAATTCAGACTTTAAGTTAAGTATCAATGGTCAAGTAACCAAGTCAGATTTAGAAGTTGCCAGTGCTTTTGAAGGATTTTTTACTGCTTTTCCTGTCTCTCTAACTAGTGCTTTAGGCTCTTCCTCCTCCGTTGCCGAGTCGTTACTTAAAGATAATGTGCCTGAGTTTTACAATAATTTCGATTTTCACCATGTTAATTTGTCTGATTTTAAAGCCGCGTTTAAATCAATTAATATTAAGAAAACGGCTGATCTATGGGGCATTTCTGTACATATTATAAATTCGTTGATTGACATTATTGCACCTGATTTAATCGTGATATTTAATAGATGTATTGATTGTGGTGTGTTTCCTGACTTAATGAAATTAAGTAAAGTCATTCCATTGTTTAAATCAGGTAGTACATTAGACCCCACAAACTTCAGACCAATATCGGTGCTACCTACGTTTAGTAAAATTTTTGAAAAATTAATTCTCGCGCAGTTACTTAAATATTTTAATGAAAACAATCTGTTGCACACTAAACAATTCGGTTTCACTCGCGGACGGTCAACATGTGATGCTGGGGTAAAATTACTGGAATGCATATTTGAGGCTTGGGAAGAGTCGCGGGATGCCTATGGGGTGTTTTGTGACTTATCTAAGGCTTTTGATTGTGTGCAGCATGAAACTCTAGTCAAGAAGTTACACCACTACGGTATAAGAGGCATCGCTCTGGATCTTCTTACTTCATATCTAAGCGATAGGATTCAGAGAGTAGATGTCAATGGAAAGCGTTCGCATGGATCAGCTGTAGCAATGGGGGTGCCACAAGGCTCTATTTTAGGGCCTTTCCTGTTTCTCTTGTATATTAATGATTTACCTCATCTTGTTAAGGATAATCATGAGATAGTATTGTTTGCGGATGACACTTCTTTAGTTTTTAAGGTAAAAAGACAACAATCAGTAATTGACGATGTAAACAATGCTTTATCAAAGATAGTGAACTGGTTTAGTGCTAATAACTTGCTTTTAAATGGTAGTAAAACAAAATATATTAGATTTTTTACAAAAAATGTTAAGCAAGTCAAAACTAGTGTGGTGATGGACAATGAGGAATTGGAAATGGTCAATAAGGTTGTCTTTCTTGGTATAACATTAGACTCTAAATTACAATGGGGCCCACATATAGAAACGTTGTCTGGTAGACTCAGCTCAGCAGCTTACGCCGTAAAAACAATTCGTCAACTGACCGATGTTGACACTGCGCGTTTAGTTTATTTTAGCTATTTTCACAGTATAATGTCATATGGTTTATTGCTTTGGGGTAGTGCCGCGGATATAGATTCAATATTTGTGCTCCAGAAACGAGCTATTCGAGCTATCTATATGATGAGTCCCAAGGAGACACTAAGAAATAAATTTAAAGAGATACATATTATGACGTTACATTCTCAATACATTTACGAAAATTTAATGTACGTTCACAAAAACCAAACGAAATTTAAGAAAAATAGTGATCTCCATAAATTAAATCTAAGGAACAAAAACAAACTCGCTGTGCCCACTACTAGGCTCCATAAAATCTCTAACTCGTTTCCAGGTCAATGTATACGCTTTTACAATAAACTTCCTTTAGACGCAATAGAATTATCAATAGGTAAATTTAAAAAATATGTTAAAACTAAATTATGTCAAAAAGCTTACTATAGTATTTCAGACTACATAAATGATAATAGTATTTGGAAATGAATTGCTCTTCTTATGTGATTTTTTTTATGTACTTTTATATTGTTATATTTTTCATTTTAAAAGATGGTGCACATGAGTTTCTCACCAGCTCTTCTCATAATGCAATACCCATCGGAGCTGGTACTTGGATTGATTTTAATTCGATTCTAAACAGTTTGATTAAAATTAATCTGAGCCCCGGTTATTCAAATCATTGTAATTAGTATAATTTAGTATTATTTATTATTTACTTTTATATCATTTTTTGTAATGTTTTGACGTGTTCAAGCGCCTCCTGGGGCCTATGAAAATAAATGATTTGAATTTGAATTTGAATTTGAATTTTGATGGCTCCGACGCAGAATTTACCATCTCAAAATGTCCTTTCCTCAGAATGTCTCTTTCGCAGAATGTCCACTTCGAAAAATTTCCCTTTCGCATATTGTCTCCTTTTTATTTCTGACTTCCATTAATAATAAATCATTTTAGGAATTAGCTTTCACACATCGTGTTTGTGTTTATTTGTATCGATATGGGTAAGCAAAAACATAAAAAATATAGTTCGAATCACATTTTTATTTCTTTGCATAATCGCTTGATTTCAAGTAATTATATTACCAACATAGTTGTTATTAACTCGCAATATAAAGATATAAAAAATTGAACATGGACATTCTGCGAAATAGACATTTTGCGAAGTGGACATTCTGCGAAAGAGACATTCTGAGAAAAGGACATTTTGCGACTAGTGAAACTTCTGCGTCGGAGCCATTAATTCTATACTTTTATTGTAATGATCATTTATGAGTTTAATCACAGTGCAAGCGGGCGGGCGTCATTCACTGAAATGTTTCCTTGTCAATTGACATTGAAATGAAAACCGCTCGAACTGCCAGCACCGCGTTGAAACCCTCACTGTTCCGGATTTTATAGAGATCGCCCACTTATGATGAATGTTGTAAAGTTTGCTTGGTAATATCCGTGGCAAGTGCACAACTACACTTAATATAATTTTAACGAAGGTTACGCAAAAAATCGCACAAATCGTCAATCTCGATAAAAACCATATTCATTTTTAATTTCGAACTTTTTTATGTCAATATGTTAAATGATATTAAAAGGATAATATTTTTGTGTTCACCAAAAATCTAAAGGTACACACCTATGTACGCATTTCTAAAATATTATTCTTAAGAGGCCTATTACATTTCGACTGTGATTTTTGTGTTTAATGGTCAACTTTGACGTTATTTTTCTAAGAAACTGTAAGACCTCAATAACTTTGACTTAAGTAGTGGTAAAGACAAGTTATTAAAATAGTTTATAGTGGCCTCGGTTTTTTCATTTTTTTCTTATCTATTGATATAACGGCAAAATTCCTAAGCGAGATTTTCAAAAAATTCACGACATCACTTTTTCGAGCTCGAAGTTTGTACTACTAAACATAAGCAAATAAAATGAAAAATATTTAATAATAGCGCTTATATAGTGGTTTAGTTCATAGTGGCCTCAGAATTTTAAAACATGTATAGAATATCTATGATAAAAATCCCATTCTAAACCATAAAATTACTAAAAAGCGCTCAGAATTAACTGTGAATTTCTCCTTACTACATTAATATTGGTACGTAAAATTTATACTAGAACAAACGTTAGTTCATAAGAAATTAAATAGTCATAATTTCTTGAAAAATAAATAAGCTATAAAGCTTTAAATAATAGTTATTTATGCAACTGTTCTATAATGAGGGGTATTAAAACACGAGTGTGGGTTTATCACACGAGGCGAAGCCGAGTGTGATAATAGTATCACATGAGTGTTTTAATACCTAATTATAACAGTTGCATACAAGACTTTATCTACACCCATGATATGAATCCTCTATAAATGTTCTGAAACCATAGGGTATTAGGGTACAGTGTTGTAAGAACTCTATGAAAATTCATGGAAAGTTTAATTAGTGAGTATCTAATACAAAAAAAACTATGTATAGGTAATAATATAATTATTTATTGTAATAATTATTTGCATTTTGGATCGTACAATTATTATTATTTAAATTACGGCGCTGTGGTAGTGAAACGCGCGTGCATGACATGTTCTTTTTTTGAAATTCATAAAGATGCCATGAGAATGTGGCTGTTCGATGAGTAAAAAAGGAGTTGCATAATGAATTTCAGTACAACATTATAACACCCGTTAGGGAGTTATAATGGTTATTATGACACTGGCTGTTTTAATGTTGGCAATTAGCTAACTGTTTCAAGAACGTTTATAGAGGATTTATAGCATGGGTGTAGATAATAGTTATTTATGGTACAAGTGAGAAAAAGTTTATATTTCTGTTGTGAGTGCCAATTTTAAATCTTGAGCTTGCGAAGTAGTCTTGAATTAAATCACGAGCGTAGCGAGTGATTCTAATAAAGACTACTTCGCAAGTGAGAGATTTAAGAGGTCACGAACTGGAAATTAAATTTTTCTTACGCGTTACATACAAAACTTTTCACCTCTTCCAGTGAGAAAATATTAAGATTTAAATAAACTCGTACTCGATTGCTTAACTTTGGATAATTCTATGTAATACGACAGTAGAGAATACCGATTCAGAATGCGTTTTAGCGCCTTCTGAAAGTCGCCACTTATTAAATATGTCGTATGCTTTCAAAAACTTCTGCCGTGATTTCTGGTAAAAAGCAAACTTCTGTGTACTAGCTTCGTGGATGCGTTTGGAAGTTTGTTCCTTAACATTTATGTATGGAGTCTAATATTAAATACTTAATTTTTATTAAATTTAATGGTTAATCACGAATATAAAAACATTAAAATACTAAATAAGCGTGTATTAATATAATTTAAAATAATTAAAACGTATCGTTTGTAGTTTTTAAATAAAATTGATGTCAAACAACAAAACAGCCACCATGTAGGTTATAACCTACATGGTAGCTGTTTTGTTTTTATTAGCTAGTTATTACTCACTGTATTCTCGCAAGCAAACGATCTTTTTCGTGCTGGTGTGGTGAAAACGTATTTACAATTGCCAAATTGCTTTAAATTGCGATGCATTGGCTGCTCGCACTCAGTACCGCGCGAGCGCTCGTTGAGGTAACAACTATGCCGAATTTTTTCGCGCCGAACTATCTAGCTTGAACTGGTACAGTTGGACTTATCGATTTTGATCATGTAGGTACTTTTTGTAACTATTAATATTAAAATCGTAACATATTATTAATTTCTTTTTACTATGAGAAAAGCGGGCCTTAAAATTTTAAAAGTTAGATAGAACTTTTTTAAATCTTCTACATTGTATTTTGTTGGCCTGTAAACACAGATTACGTTTATTGTAGGCTCGATTCCAGATCATTCTATAGTATTTTCTCTACATAACTGGTAAATATTTTTTTCACCACACCAGCACGAAAAAGATCGTTTTCTTGCCAGAATTCAGTGAGTAAAAACCGTTTTTACTCACTAGTGAGGCAAAGTGATTCAAATTTCGAAACAAAAAATCCTTCCAATGACTATTCATTGGAAGGATTTTTTTTTCAGCACCCATGTGCTGAAAAAAAAACAGCAGCCACCATGTAGGTTAGTAATAAATATTGACATCAATTCTATTAAATAACTACAAACTATACGTTTTAATTATTTTAAATTATATAAAATACACGCTTATTTAGTATTTTCATGTTTTAAATAATTTTTCTTTTAGTTTTCATGTTTTCCATTAAAATCAGGTACTTAATTAATATTAGACTCTATAAATAAATATTACGGAAAGCATTTCCGAACGCATATTGTGGAACTCTAAAAGAGTTGCGACAACTGTTTGCTTTTTTACCAGAAAATCACGTGAAAGGTATTTGAAAGCGTATGACATAATTTAATTAGTGGCGACTTACAAAAGGTCCTAAAACATATTCTGAATTGGTATTACTGTCGTATTTCATGGATTTATTCCAGGTTAAGCAATCGAGTACGAGTTTATTTAAATCTTAATATTTTCTCACTGGGAGAGGTGAACAGTTTTGTATGTAACGCGTTAGAAAAAAATAATTTCCAGTTATAAGTATATAGAAGTAGTCTTTATTAGAATCACTCGCTACGCTCGGGATTCAATTTAAGACAACTTCACAAGCTCAAATTTAAAAATTGGCACTCACAACAGAATTATAAACTTTTTCTCACTTGTACCATAAATAACTATTATATATATAATAAATATCTGTGTGACTCAATTGTTTTGGTGAAAATACTTTCCCAATTATTGAAACTGTGTTTTTGTATACGAATTTGAATGTCAACCCGTTTCGAAATATTTACAAAAAAAAATTACAGTTCTTAGTATTAGATTGCTGCGCATGGCTAAATGCTATATAAAAATCAATTGGAAATTCAGTAGAATCCGTTTATAATGATATCGAAAGGAATTGACAAACACGTCATAATAAGCGGACGTCATACAAAGCGTTTTGTGAAAAAAAAACTTTTTTATGTAAATATGTATGTACTTAAATATTACTGTACTTAATAGTAGTGTACTTAAAATTGAACGTTATAAACACATTATTATAACACATATAAGGGTATTTTTTTATGTAAGTAATCTGTAATTTTTGTTTGCTTTTGTTTTTTCGTTTTATTGTTAAATCAGTTTCTAATACGATTGTGTATAAAATAAATCGGTATTGTCAAATTATCAAGACAAAAACGAGCCAAGTTCCGAACGTATCGTCGAGAATCAACGAACATTACCGAAGGTGTAAATAATAATGTCAGTCATTATAACCGGACATAATTGATTAAATATGGGTCATAATAAGCGACGTGTAACTGTAAGGGAAGTCATTATATCCGACTTTTTATAAGAGTTTTATATGAAATTCAAAATTCGTAATGTAATTACGTCATAATAATCGGTTGGTCAATATAGGCGGAGTCATAATAAACGGGTTCTACTATATTTACAAAGTGTATCGAAAAAAGAACTGTAATTAGCAAAGTATATTTTTACTCAGCTATAAATATAGGTCTAATGTGTCATTGATTTTTTTGAAATTGATTATTAGATCAGTTGTCATTATTAACAATATTTTAATTAAAATATCTTTTATATAGTAATATTCAACAAGGACAATAATTAAATAACAAATAGCTATATTATAGAAAAAGTATCAAAGTCATTTAGTCGTAGCTATAGCAGAGTGTCGTGAACTCGTGACCCCGGGCGAGTTGTCGCCGTGCTTCGATATACTTAATCTTTCAAAATGCAATTTGTGATAGGCCTCTTAAACCCGTTTCATTATTTTGCTATAATTAAACTACTCGGCCAACAAAATATGTTACACCAAACAAATTCCAAATTATCACCAAGATATAACACTTTTTTATTCTAGTGCGCTGCAAATATTCTATTGTAACAATAATTATTTTATTCTTCCACGAAAAATACTTCTCGTGCACCAAATATTCCTGATTGTTACACAAAATAAAAGCTATAGTTATAGCATAGGTCAATTATGGGTAAAGTAGTAGGTTAGGTTAGGTTAGAACTGCGACCCCACCAACGGGTGTCCCGCGTTGTCGTCGCGGTGGGGCTCAGTAACCGTGGCGCCCCCGAGCCACGGTGAAGCCAAGTGGACCCCAGGAGGGGGCTGCTCTTCGGGCTTTTGGCGTGAAGCCCATGTGGGAGCAGCCCATGTTGCAGGGCCTTTATGGGGAGGCTCTGCAACAGGAGGGCCTGCGGTGCTGGCGTGAGGAAGTCGGCACTGCGGTCGAGGAGTTGCGGGGCCGCGGCGGGAGAGGACTGTTGGTGTTTCGTTGCCACTTTCCCTGCCTTCCGCGGCCCCGGCGGGGCCGCAGCCGTTAGTACTGCGGCGTGGTGGGCGGTGGGACGAACATCTGTCTCACCGCGGAGGGCCAGGGCGTCAGATACGAAGGTGTCTGACGGCCATTGCACGCGGTCCTCGGTGTGTCCGTATACCCACCAGGGCCCTACGTCTATTCCGATTGAAAGCTAATGCATATCGTTCGTCGTATTCGGTACTTTCCGAAATGTTTAAGTAAAAAAATAGTACCGTAAAGGCTACAGAGAAATCTTGAATTTCTTTCAGCGTATTGCCAGCAGGGCCCTTTTCAGTTTTTAGGGTCAAGACCAATATTACTTATTATCCCGTTTAGCGGTGTTTTAGTACCGTCGAAATACCTTGGTTTTATTTAAAAATAATTATTAATTCATGAGGAATATACCTTCAAAACTTTTGTCAAGCCAGCAGGGCCCTTTTTTGTTTGTACATTTTCAGACAAAATAGTTATATTTTTTATTAGCATTTTAATAGTACTTTTCAAATAACTTTACATATAGTTCGAAAAGTTTTTATTTTGGCAGATAATTTGTTTTAAAATGTATATCATGATAGCCATAATATTTTAGCGCTACAGTGCTTGCCACCAATCATGGCAGATCAGCGCCGTGCTTATTTTGACAACTGGCCTTTGGCAAATAGCATGAAGAATAATTTGTCCATTTTATTAATATTTCAGACATTATTGGTCATTAATACTTACTTTCAGTTCTTACTAACCTTCGGCCATGATTTTTGGCGCGGACTCTAGTACTACATTGACAGATGCGACACAGGAGTGTTTCCTAGTGCGGGTTTTTAAAAAAAAGAAAAAAAAAAAAGGGTGTAGTCATTCACAGCAGTACCTACTACAGTCCGCGTCATTTTTCGTGGCCAACGGCGAGACCGCCGTGGTATAAGTTTTAAAGCAAATTATCTGCCAAAATAAAAACTTTTCGAACTATATGTAAAGTTATTTGAAAAGTACTATTAAAATGCTAATAAAAAATATAACTATTTGGTCTGAAAGTGTACAAACAAAAAAGGGCCCTGCTGGCTTGACAAAAGTTTTGAAGGTATATTCCTCATGAATTAATAATTATTTTTAAATAAAACCAAGGTATTTCGACGGTACTAAATCACCGCTAAACGGGATAATAAGTAATATTGGTCTTGACCCTAAAAACTGAAAAGGGCCCTGCTGGCAATACGCTGAAAGAAATTCAAGATTTCTCTGTAGCCTTTACGGTACTATCTTTTTACTTAAACATTTCGGAAAGTACCGAATACGACGAACGATATGCATTAGCTTTCAATCGGAATAGACGTAGGGCCCTGGTGGGTATACGGACACGTCCTCGGTGCCGGTTCCCCCGCATTTTTGGGGGCCATGAGGGGCCTGCCTAGGCGGGCAAGAGGCCGGGCTGCGGTGTTGGCGCAAGCTGACACTGTGGCCGGGTGGTTTACGGGGCCGCGGCGGGTAGGAGTGTCGGTGCGCGCGTCGTTTTCGATGCCCCGCATTCCCTGCCTTCCGCGGTCCCGGCGGGGCCGCAGCCGTTGAACTGCGGCGTGGTGGGCGGCGGGACCGACCATCTGTCTCGCCGCGAGAGGACCAGGCCGTCGGACATGGGGAATGTCCGATGGCTTTGCACGCGGTCCTCGGCGCCGGTCCCCCCCCACATTTTGGGGGCCAAGAGGGGCCTGCTTCGGCGGGCATCGCCGGGAGGGTCGTGGACGTAAAGGCTGTGCCGGATTCCCATGACCCTCCCATCAAGGCGAGTGCGGGAGCACCGTGGGGTTTTAGTGGGTATTTCCGTGCCGTTTAACATCGTAGGCACGGGCGAGTCCCACATAACCACTCTGCCCTTCCCCGGGGTGGGGTGGTATGCGTAAATGCATTTCCCCACGTAAAAAAAAAAAAAAAAAAAAAAAGGTTAGAACTGCGACCATAACACAATGCTAGAATCAATCTGTTTTTAAAATAGGTGTAGTACTATTTTTACAAATTTGCAACAGTTCTTAAATAGAAACTATGAAATATGTTAGTGAACATATTTTGGTGCACATTCAGTATATTTGGTGGAACAAAGGCAAAATTAGTTAAATTATATGGGAATAAATTGAAGCACTTTTAAATACCATCCATATTAAAATAAAATGATTTACCGTATTTTTTTCAGGATTTAATTTTAATTCGGCATCAGTGCTGTGCCAGGTGTAGGGAGGTGTTATATGCTATAACGTCGAGTGTTAATTTATCATTTACTCTTTGATCTATATTTGGGCAATTTATTTTTTCACACTTCATAGTACTATTAGACTCTTGGAAATAATAGCAAATTGCATAGGAAAAGTACATTGAAGAGTTGCGGTCAATTTCAATAAAATTATAAAGCAACCTTTTTTTGTTCGTTTACTGCGTTATTAAACATTTCTAAAGTACAAGACGCCAATAAGATTCAGAATTTCCGCATCTTCTAAGTTCTTAGTATTGGTTAACACTCGACGTAGCATAATATACACCTTTTTTATTTCATTATCACTTTCGCCTTATATATAATTCTATGTTTTAAAAGTTTTGTAACACTGTTTTTTGTTATAATTAAAACATACTCCACGTTTAGGTTCTAACATTTTCTTGATATCATATTAGTTACAATTTTTTTCACCAAATTATCATTAATCTATAAAAAATAGGCCATTTTTTAACCGACTTAAACAAAGGAGGAGGTTCTCAATTCACCTGTACTTTTTTGTCTTTTTCAATTTAATTTTAATGCTTCTTTTTTTATTTGAAATCTGGTGCTTCCTGTGTAGTACCATTTTAATTTGGTCCAGTTCTGACAATGGCACCCATGAGAAAACCATATAAGTCTGAAATTATTGCAGTCGGTATATTTTTTAAAAATTATTTTGTTTTGAAACGACATCATACTATTCCGTCGGCACCTCTGCAGTTGATAACCAGAATAATAGTAAAACACTGTTTGGTAGTCTTGTGTTCTACGAACTGAGGTGCGAGTTCCGAAAACCTAGGACTCGACGGTTTTACTTCAGACTAGTAAGAGTACCTCGCTCTACGAAATATTAAATTAAAATGTAGTTCAAAAGGACAGCCTCCAAACAAACTGACTCAAGTACTACCCTGCGTGACCGCGGGGTCAAGGGAGGAGAATGTCTGTGCATAGCATAAGTAATGTTAATTAAACGTTAGTTTAAGGGAACAATATTTATTTCGATTGTTCACATTACATTATTTTGCATATTCATAATACGGCAATGAAATTAGAAAAATATTTAACGAATCTCGATTTTAAAATTACTAGCTTCTTACCGCAGCTCCACCTGTGTTAACGTAACCAATAAAATGCATTCTAATGGTAATCTACGCTAAAAGCTATATGCAATCCAAATTTCATCAAAATTCATTTAATAGTTTTAGCGATAAAGAGATACAAACATCCAGCATACATCTTCACAAACTTTCGCATCCTACTTAATATTATTAATGAGAAAATTTGCTACTGGGAAGATAAGAATGAATGAAGATAAGAATGAATGAAGATAAGAATGGCTTTTAGTCTGGATAAACATATAGGGTACTCTTTATCGACGTATCACGGGATCGGTAGCTACTTTATTTATACTCGCTACTATGACCGCTTGTAGCAATTATTCAAAGCAACAAACATAATGGCGTATTGTACAGTAACGTATGTACATAATATTATATTTCCGGTATAAGCTGGTGTAACATTGCATGGGAAGCCAAGCCAGGAAATGTATTAGGTGATTTATTGCCATATGTACATTAAAATTACCTTGTTTATTTAGTAGGCATCTCGAATATTTGATTGGTTTTCAAATGCCCCGGTTGTCGGTACAGGTTGAAGATAACTACTTGTTCCTGTACAAACAATCGGAGAATCCATACATACCATAAGATATTTCGGTATGTTTACGCTTTGATAGATTTTTACAAGCGGTCACGCCATTCGACAAGCTCTGCGGCACCTTCTGATTTTTATCATGTTATTTAGTTGTACATCGTGAGTGCTGTGCGCACGTAGTCACGCTCACGTCAGCGCGGGAACGGGCGCGTACCTTATGCCCCCTGGTACGATTACGCCCGACACCCGCTTTCAGCATTATAAAAATATATATAAATAGTAAAATAAAAATATGAAAAAATATTAAAAAAAATTTAAAATAATATATACATAAAAAAAAATATATTAAAAAAATAATATAAAAAAGAATATTTAAAAAGAAAATGGAAAATATTTATATACAAAGTCAGACCCATAATAAGTTTAGGTTGGTCGAGGGAGTCGTTAGTTCACTTTAAAATGTTTTACGGCTGTTTCCCACCAGCAAATCCCGCTCGCCGGGCCCGAGCACCCACCCGCTCTCAGCATTCTGCCTAAGTCCGTACACAGACTGATTTAAATTAAAAACAAATTCGTAATCATGTAAAGCTTATATTTGATGATTTCGGTCTGTTCACATGAATGTTACGTGAGTGATAATATTTTATTGGTTGATGTAAATATTTTGTGCCGCCGTTGACTCTTCACCATTAGGTTAAGTAGTTCGACATGAGATTGTATTAGGCGTCTTACGTGCTCATTGACTACTAGTGACTGCGTAGGGCGCCTGAGAAGCGTGACATTTCGTTACTCTTCATCGTCGCTAGAGGTCTATGTGAAATCCAGCAGAAATTGGAGGATCCTGGTTTACTAGAAGGTTATCGAGGCGTGGTAGTGCTGATAAGGATGGACGACGACGACTGAATGTTGCAAGTTCTAGAACAGCAGATTGCTTAGCCGACAGAAAATAGTCTAGGTAATGAGTGTTCAGCTACCTAATCTTGCCAGAGATTGCCGTCTACCCCATTTCTTCCGTTCCTTTGTCACCTCATCTCTCTTCCTTGTCCTTCTGCAACTATCGTTGAAGGTACTGCGATTAAATATAACTCGTGTAATTTCAAAAACACATCTAATTCATCATTGTCTTCTAGTACCCACTTAAGCAATAAATAATATAATAATAAGTTCACTCTTGCACTAACTTTCCAGTAAACACATTATTGCTTATTTCTGAGCTCGTTCTTCAAGCAGTTTTCTAAACAGCCTGTATCAATTTCGGAAATACTTTTGAATTACCATCTTAATTTTCTCTCTTCAGTTCATCGTTATCCTTCAGCAAAGTTTTATGATTTTATTTATAAATACAAATACAAATTCATTCATTCGACATGGATTCGGGATATCTTGCGTCTCACAACACGCTTTCACTGCCGTTCATTACACCATTGATGACGCTGTAATGACTAACTGCGAACAGATAGCAATCACCCGCACGGCATTGAATCCAAAGAAAAACAGCCGCTGGAAGCGATTCCAAATAAAAACCTTCGAACAAACTTAGGCCGGTATAGTACGAGAGCTAGCAACGTCAGGAAAACAAGCATTTCAGGTAGGCCAGTTTTTAGATATCCTATCTCTCTCACTCTTCCGGACGTCATATGGACTATCTGGCTGGCGGTAGTGGTTGCGTTCATCAGTGCGCATCCTACCTGCACAGGTAAAATATCGATTTTTTAAATCATTTTAAGAAGTTTTTTTTTGTTCATTATTCTTATTGAACTTTCCACAACGTAAATCTAATAATGCCAGACATTTTTATTGCTGTTTAAACTGTGCCAGACAGACGCTAATTTCGAATTCAAAAATATTGTTTTTTCAAAATAATTCAGTATGGCTGATTTTTTTTTATAATATTATTTAAGTATCTAAAAACTTAAAATTAATTTGCCAAGCAATTATTCGGTTGTTAACCTTTAGCCAGACCGATTTAAAAGTGGAAAGTGATGTGGTATGTCGGCGCTAAGTCGAAAAACAGCCTACAAACGCACCCAGGTGCATAAGTAATTGCCGAGTTGTTTACGAAGCGCACACCTGCGCTGTGACGTCATCCTACCGCTCTATGAATCAGGCGAGGTGGGGACAGCCGGTCATCAGTGTGTATAAAAGGAAGCGCACTGCGAGCGGAGACACACTTTGATGTAGACGCTCGTGCTGTCAACATCTCTTAATTGTGAATTTATTAACACACCTGATTTATGGTACTTAATTTGTAAATTACACTGTAATAAAGTCATTGTAATCATCAACGAGTTTTTATAATAATGTCCGAAGATAATTCAAGGAAGGGTTCCTACCCGAAGAACCGTCGTTCAGACTCACCGATTCTTCAAAGTACAAGGGTCCCACCCGAAATCAGAAGTGGGATGGGACGAGGAGCTTCCCTGGCTCCAGCGGCCCATTCAGAACGAAGTACCGACAGCCTTGGTACCAACCAGGCTCTGTCCGCCTTGGCTGGTATAATGGAAAACATGGCGCGTCAGCAGCAAGCCAGTATGCAAGCAAATCAGGAGCTTCTTGCTGGGATAGTTAAACATGCTGCTACTCCAACCAAACGTCCAAGGCTCAGCGATATCTATATTGCACCATTTAACCCTGATGGTGACGTGCCGGTTCGAGACTGGTGTGAGCACGTGGACAGGGCCAAAACCCACTGGCAATTGACTGACTATGAGCTTTGCACAAAAATAGCTGGCTTACTGCAAGGTCGAGCTAAAACCCTGGGCGATACGTGGTTAGTGAAGTCCCCAGTGTGGGCTGAAATGCGAGTAGCATTAATTCAAACGTTTGAGCCCGAAGCACGATATTCAAATGACATGGTGAAGATGAGGACCTTTTAGTTTGATATGTCAAAGCCTAGTGAATCAATTACTAAAGCCTGGAATATTTGTAAACGCGTTGTTAGTGGTGATAAAGACAAGGATGCTGTAGAAGCTGTTATTGGCTGCATTGACAATGAATTCCTTAGATTACGTCTACTGTCTAGTAAATGCACTACAGTCCCTGAACTGATTTCTGTTGCCGCAACGATCAAGCAGCGTGAACCTCGGCAAGGTGAACCGCCTGCCAAACGACCAAGACTTGGAAACAATAGAGCCGAAAGTATACATTGTTTCAAGTGTGGCAAACAAAGTCATGTTCAAGCAAATTGTACCAACAAAGTTAACGATAAAACAAACGATCCAAAGCCATTGCTATCTACAACAAATTCTACCGAGTCTTCTAACAAAACGGAACGGACTAGACCCAAATGCAGTTACTGTGAAAAAGTTGGTCATACTGAATCTACCTGCTTTAAGAAGATGGGAGATGAAGCAGAAAAGGTTAACTTGGCGAGGGAACAAGATGATATATTAACACCAATGACTGTTAACATCAAGGAGCTCCAGTTTACTGCTTTTTATGATAGCGGTGCAGCACGTTCCTTGATAAGACGTTCATTGTTCATTATTACTGAAAGGCATTGGTAGTAAAAGCATACCTATTTTGTCTTGTCAAAGAATCAACGTCACTTGTGCCATTAATGACATTTTCGTAGAAATAGGCTTCCATATTGTTGAAGATCACGAAATACCGTGTAGTCTTCTGATTGGAGCAGAAATAGTGAAAAGCTCAGATTTGAATGTGCTCGTTACTAAAAACGGCGCTATTGTGATGAGACAATCAAATATTTCGACTCTCAATATGAATGAAGATCTTTTTACTTGCCTGGACACCGACTTAACCAACCCAGAAGAAATACGTGAACTCCAAAATATGTTAATGAAGTATAACGATACGTTTGCAACAGGTATACCAAAAAAGACGGTTACTACAGGCATTTTGGATATTCAGCTGAAAGATCCAACTAAAATAGTGTCAAGAAGACCCTATAGAATGGCACCAGTGGAGCGTCGAAAACTCATGACTATTATTAACGACTTGATGGATAATGGAATAATCAGAGAAAGCACTTCTGACTATGCTAGTCCTGTGATTCTTGTGAAGAAGAAGTATGGAGAAGACAGGATGTGCACTGACTATCGAGAATTGAATAAAAATACGGTCCCCATCAAGTTTCCACTTCCAATAATAGCCGATCAGATTGATCGACTATCGGACGCAACATATTTTATCAGTTTGGATATGGCTCAAGGCTTTTATCAAATTCCTATTCAAGAAACATCTAATCCAAAGACTGCCTTTATAACACCAGATGGTCTTTACGAATATGTTAGAATGCCATTTGGATTGATGAATGCACCAGCTGTATTTCAGCGGGCTATAATGGCAGCATTGCGGCCTTTACTTGATCACATCTTGATTTATATGGACGATGTGCTAATAAAATGCAAATCTTTCAATGAGGGATTGCAGACCCTGGACAATGTTTTAGCTGCGTTAGCTAACGCTGGATTCACTGTGAACGCGAAGAAGTGCTCGTTCTTTAAGACATCAATAGAATATCTCGGCAACCTGATTGAAAATGGTATGGTCCGCCCAAGCCCAAGAAAGGTGGAAGCTTTGGAAAAGTCACCAGTACCCACAAACGTCAAACAAGTACGACAATTCTGTGGTTTGGCTGGCTACTTTAGACGGTTTATACAATCTTTCTCAGAACGTTTGATTCCACTCTTACAACTTGACAAGGAAAGATGCTCAGTTCCAATGGACCGCAGAATGTGAGAATGTCAGACTAGACATCATTCGTCGTCTAACATCAGCACCAATTTTAACTATTTTCCAAGAAGGAATTCCAATCGAACTCCACACGGATGCTAGCAGTACAGGATTAGGTGCTGTCCTAGTTCAAATTCAGGAAGGCCGACAGCATGTGGTTGCTTATATGAGCATGAGGACCACTAAACCAGAGAGTCATTACCACTCGTACGAGCTAGAGACACTTGCGATTGTAAGAGCCATTAAACACTTTCGACAATACCTCTACGGTAGGTTTTTTACGATCGTTACCGACTGTAATGCCATAAAGTCTTCATCTAGCAAACACGAACTCTTACCCAGAATCCATAGATGGTGGTCATATCTCCAGCATTATGACTTTAAAATCGAATATCGTCAAGGATGCCGAATGAAGCATGCGGATTTCTTTAGCCGCAATCCAGTAACGTGCGTTAATTTAACCCAAAATATTGATACCTGGTTGAAGATTGAGCAGCGACGTGATGTAGAGTTAGCTCAGATAATCAAAAAGCTTGAACGTGGTGAAGAAGAAACTAAGTATCGATTGAAAGATCTTGTTTTAGAGCACTATTATGATAATGAAGAACCTGGATATAGAAAGTGGCAAAAGGTCGTCCCAAAATCGTACCAATGGAGCATTATCAATGCCTATCATACCGCCCTTAAACACTTCGGATGGGAAAAGACACTGGCAAAAATCCGCGAGAGTTATTGGTTTCCTGAAATGTCTACAATAGTAAGACGGTTTGTGGATAATTGTGTCATTTGCAAAACTAGCAAGGGATCATCAGGCGCCAAACAGGTGGAAATGTATCCCATAGAGAAGAAGCCTGTTCCATTCGACACTATACATATAGACATGACGGGTCATCTTACCAGAAGGAATAATAATCATGAATATGTCGTCGTGGTTATTGATGCCTACACAAAATTTGTGACCCTAACCTATGCCACTAATAAGACTGCCAGCTCGATGCTGCGTGCTCTAAAACATGTTGTGTGTTTATTTGGAGCTCCTAGGCAAATTATAAGCGACCAAGACACTGCATTTAAAGCCGAATTCGAAGAGTTTTGTAAAAACTATGATATCCACCAACACTTCATAGCTCCAGGGGTTAGTCGGTCCAATGGCCAGGTGGAACGAATGATGGCCGTTGTAAAAAATGGATTAACTATCATTCGTAACTATGAAAATCAAGATTGGAAGAAAGGGTTGGATGCTCTACAACTAGCAATTAACTGCACCAAAAATAGAACCACCAATGTAAGTCCAATTAAAAGCTCTCACTGGACGACAATGTGCAGTTCCACCAGAATTAGTAACTTTGATTAACGAGGACGAGGGGACAGTATGTCGAGATCAGCTGGATAGTTACATGCAGAAGAAAATTGAAACAAAAGGAAAAGAAGACAAGGCAAGATTCGATAAAGGTAAAGCCAAAGTAAAGAGGTTTCAAAAGGAAGATATGGTGTTATTTAAAACTAATCCTCGATCTCAAATTGGACTTGACTTGAAATACCCAGATGCTTATGTAATTTGGAAGATACTACCAAACGACCGTTATCAAGTAAAGAAAATAACGGGTCGGGGAAGGCCCAAGAAAGTGGCCCATGACCAATTACGGTTGGCACCCAAACCAAACGAAGGCTTTCCCCAGGATTCCATGTCGGCGCTGGAGGAATCAATCGTTACATCAGTTCCAAATGTGACTCCAGATGAACTAAACCAAGATCAAGACTGTATGGTTGCACTACAGTAGAGGTAAATTTTCAACTTATTACAATATTTGCTTTGCTTAATGTAAGTTGAGGACAGGGGCCTCCTTACAATGTTTGCTTTATGTAATGTAAGTTGAGGACAGGGGCCTCCTTACAATGTTTGCTTTGTGTGACGTAAGTTGAGGACAGGGGCCTCCTTACAATGTTTGCCTTGTGTAACGAAGTTGAGGACAGGGGCCTCCTTACAATGTTTGCTTTGTGTAACGTAAGTTGAGGACAGGGGCCTCCTTACAATGTTTGCTTTGTGTAACGTAAGTTGAGGACAGGGGCCTCCTTACAATGTTTGCTTTGAGTAACTTAAGATAGTCTGTTTATGTCAATTTTCTGCGTATATTTTTTTTTCTTAACAGGTCGAGGGCGACCTTTATGCAGAATGGCCGTGTCGGCGCTAAGTCGAAAAACAGCCTACAAACGCACCCAGGTGCATAAGTAATTGCCGAGTTGTTTACGAAGCGCACACCTGCGCTGTGACGTCATCCTACCGCTCTATGAATCAGGCGAGGTGGGGACAGCCGGTCATCAGTGTGTATAAAAGGAAGCGCACTGCGAGCGGAGACACACTTTGATGTAGACGCTCGTGCTGTCAACATCTCTTAATTGTGAATTTATTAACACACCTGATTTATGGTACTTAATTTGTAAATTACACTGTAATAAAGTCATTGTAATCATCAACGAGTTTTTATAATAATGTCCGAAGATAATTCAAGGAAGGGTTCCTACCCGAAGAACCGTCGTTCAGACTCACCGATTCTTCAGAGTACAAGGGTCCCACCCGAAAGGTATCATTTAGCTTGGTCTAAAAATAGTTGTCGAATAAATTACAGAGAAAGAATTAAAATATAATGAATAAATGTGTGGATTAATTTAGTATCAAAACAATTATTTATTGTTGAACAAAATTAAGATAATAATCAATCTCAAGTATGAAAATAAACAAAAATTGAATTTTTTGATTGATAATTGTATCACAAAAAACGGAGGCATCCTAATCATAATCATCATCATCATCTTCATCACTGCTGTCATTTTCATTGTCATCATCGTCTTTTGGGTTGTCATCGTCTTGTAATAACTTCTGTTTATTTTTATAGCATTTAGCTATGCTTAGCAAATTATACTAAGAAACAGTTAAAAAGATATGGGACCGGCAGGATTTGAACCTGCGACCTTACTGCACACCGGGCAGTCGCTCTTAGCCATCCAGCTACGGTCGCCTCTTACCGGAACCTTAAATTTCTCAACTGTATGATACGTCATTTCGTGACGTAACGTTCATCCATTTGTTCCTATCTTAAGTAGGATTCTTGTAATAAGTTATTATCTGTAAAATAATGAAAAATTAAATAATCTTTCGGCAAAGAAATTTATTGGTTTTTTATTTTTAATTTTTATCTTTAATAATAATGTCGGCAACTAATGATGGCAATTGCTCTCCAACAAACCAGACAAAATCATATTTATCGTCATTTATGGTCCAGGCGGAAGCTTGAGGTGATAGAGATGTCGGGTGTTTTAAATGAGCATTTCTCCAAAACTTTGTAACGTAACGAACTCGTAGTAAATGCTGATACAATTCACTTCTGCATGGTGGTAGGCTTGATGGATCAAAGTTACGATTTTTTTTTTCAAAATTATCATTTGATTTTTACACCTATAAGTATTTGAAAACAGATTGAACCGAACTTCATTGCGGTTCCAAGAATCACAAGCTCCGAAATTTTAGCCAAACTAAATTATTTTGAAAAAAAAAATTTTTGAATTCGCAATTAGCGTCTGGCACAGTTTAAACAGCAATAAAAATGTCTGGCAATATTAGATTTACGTTGTGGAAAGTTCAATAAGAATAATGAACAAAAAAAAAATCTTCTTAAAATGATTTAAAAAATCGATATTTTACTTGTGCAGGTAGGATGCGCACTGATGAACGCAACCACTTCCACCAGCCAGATAGTCCATATGACGTGCGGGAGAGTGAGAGAGATAGAATATCTAAAAATTGGCCTACCTGAAGTTCTCTCTCAAAAACGTTGCTACCTCTTAGACTAGTAGCGATTAATAAACAAAACACTTGCCCGGCAGCCGGATAGGTCTTTTTAAGACAAGTAGTGGAAGCTCCCCCGCAAATATACAAAAAAAATTGCCAAAAATGCCGAAATTGCATGGTCATTTCAAAAATAATTGTACTGAGTCGACTATTAATAAATAAATAAATAAATAAAAATAAAAAATAAAAATAAAAATAAAAAAGCCTTTATTTTCCAATTGACAGTTACAATTTTGATATCACAGTAATATTGCTATTTGTCGGATATGCTTGCCAACTGGATCCCTGATCGGGTGAAGGCCTCCTCCAGAGAGTGCCACTCTTCTCTGTTTTTTGCCAAGTTCGGCCAACTGCTTGATCCAAAGGTCTCAATCTCGTCCTTCCACCTTGCTTTTGGTCGACCTCTGCGTCTGT
This sequence comes from Hypena proboscidalis, assembly GCA_905147285.1. Classification (NCBI taxonomy): domain Eukaryota; kingdom Metazoa; phylum Arthropoda; class Insecta; order Lepidoptera; family Erebidae; genus Hypena; species Hypena proboscidalis. Next base: position 1,375,459 of record CAJHVD010000003.1, read on the forward strand.
ATCCATGGGGTCCAATCCACATAGTAACAGTCTTTGTCCACCTATTGTCCGTGTAACGGGCCACATGACCCGCCCACCTCCATTTCAGACCTCGTGCGAAGACCAGGGCATCTATCACGCCTGTTTTTTTTCTTATTTTCCCGTGGCGGACCCGATCCCTTAGTTTAATTTTTAGTGAGCTACGTTCTAAGGCTCTTTGGCAGGATGTTATCTTTCTTTTGGTTGTTGAATCAAATATCCACGTTTGACAGCCATATGTGAGACAGGGTAATAGGCATGAGTCCATTACTTTCTTTTTTAATTTTAAGTCCATGTCAGATTTCATTACCTCTTTGTATCCCCAGAACTTTTTCCAAGTAATTGCTATACGCCTGTCTATTTCTTCTATGTTGTTATTTTTTCGAAAGGATACTTGTTTGCCCAGGTAGATATAATCGTCGGCATAATCAATTATGTTATTATTTACCAGAATCGGAGTTTTGTGGTGGTTAGTCATGATCTTCGTTTTTGAAATATTCATTTCTAGGCCAATGTTTGTGCTTGCGTTATCAAGTTCTGACATCATAGATTGGAGCTCAACTGGGCTCTCGGAGAACAGCACTATGTCATCTGCGAAGCATAGATGGTGAAGACATTCCTTGCCTATTTTTAGTCCTCTTTTGTCCCAAGATAGATTTTTCATAGTGTTTTGGAGGACTGCTATGAACAATTTAGGTGACAGTGGGTCGCCCTGTCTTACTCCTCTATTTATTTCTATTTTTTGTCCTGAACTTTCTAACTTGATTTTGCTAGTACTGTTATCGTAGATGTGTTTAATGATTCTGATGTATTTGTTGTTAACATTTTGGTCGTAAAGGGCATTCCAGATGCTTTGATGTGATATAGTATCAAATGCCTTCTTGTAATCGATAAAAGCTAGATACAATGGTCTGCGGAATTCGTAATATTTTTCGATTACTTGGTCTAGTACTTGTATATGGTCGGTGGTGCTGAATGATTTTCTAAACCCTGCTTGTTCTCTCGGTTGATGTTCTTCTATGTCTTTGTTAATTTTTTCCAGAAGACAGTTAGCAAAGAGTTTGTATAAACATGGCATTATACTTATGGGTCTGTAATTCCCTACGTCTGTTGGGTCTCCTTTCTTATACAACAGTACAATTTCTGATTCTGTCCATGTCTTTGGGACTGTTTCTTCATCTAAAATTTTGTTAAATAATAGAGTTAAGGGGTTAAGAATCACTGTTTTGGCTAATTTTATGGCTTCATTCGATATTCCGTCGGTGCCAGGACTTTTATCGTCCTTTAATTTCTCCAATTTGCCTAATATGTCGATCTCTTTAAAGTGTGATGTTTCTGTACATTGATTTAGAGTTACTTTGGTTTCATGCTTCGAGTCCTTAGAGGCGCTATATAGCTGTCGATAGAAATCTGTAGCTGTATTTATGACTTCTGCTCGAGTTTGTGGTTTAGCAGCATTCGCATTCAATGATGGTATCCAATCCTTACCAGTATTTAATTCTTTTATAGCTTTCTTTAGACTTCCGGAAGATTTTAGATGTTTCGCATATATAGCTTCTTTGTGGTCTTTATAATTCTTTTTAATCTCTTTATTAGTTGTTTTGAATAAATAGGTGAGTCTAGCTTTTTCGTCATGACTTAAGTGTTGTTTATGGATTAGTTGGCTTCTTTCTTTCATTAGGTTTAAGGTGTATTCTGTAAGTATTTTAGGTTTTTGGCGTATACTATTGTCTTTTTGTTTATTTAGACCAGATTTAATTAACATTTCAATCTTTTTGTAGTATGTATTGACGTCTAGAATATCGTTTCCTTGATCGAAGAGGTCATGTTCTACGTTTTTTAGGTAGGTGATGTAATCTAAACGGTCCTCTAGTGTTTTTAGATGATTCTTTGGTTTGGTGAAGTTTCTCCTACTTAATTTCACAGCTTTTAATTTGACTGTGCCTCTTAGCATCTTGTGGTCTGTTGGGAAACCAGTAGATATGGTTTCGAAGTTAGTAAATGAGCTTGGGGAATTTGATAAGATAAAATCAATCTCGTTTTTCGTCTTTCTGTCGATGGATAGCCATGTCCATTTTTTCTTATTCTTTTTCTTAAATAAAGTGTTGATTATTGTTAATTTTTGTTCGTATGCGTATTGAAGTAGTCTTTCACCTCGTTTATTCCTGTTACCATACCCAAATTTTCCAGTGAACAGCGATTCATCCTTTTTTGGTATGCCAATTTTAGCGTTGTAATCTCCCATACTTATCACATTTTTTCCTGCTAAATCGTGAGCTAGTTGAACTTCGTGGTAAAATTTTTCCAATTCATCATCGCTGGCTTTTTCTGTTGGAGCATAAACTTGAATAAGAGAAAGGTCGTAATTATCAAATTTTAATTTTAGTAGGCATACTCTCTCCGATATTCCTGTGTAGTTTACTATGTAGTGTTTCAGCTCTGATTTTATTAGGAATCCAACTCCGTAATGGCCTGGAGTTAGACCCGTAGAACACAAAATATGGTGTTTATCTTCTGTAATTTTTGTTCCTATACGTCGCACTTCAGCTAATCCTATGATATCATACTTTATGTTTTTGATTTTTTCTATCAATTCTAGGAGCTTTTCATTGGTACTTAGTGATCTAACATTATATGTGCAAATGTGTAGTGTATTAAATGATGATTCTGGCAATATAATATCATTGTCTTTGCAGTTTTCTGGAGGGTTATAGTCGCTTAGCCCCACGGTGACTAGCCGGCTTGGGGAGCAATTTGGTTGAGTTGGTTTAAATATAGCAATATTGTTGTTTGTGTTTCGGTTCCGGTAGTCGTTCGTAGCTAGTTTTTTGACTATTAATAGGGCATCACGAATTCAAAGGTGAACTTGACCGAGTTAATGAAAAGTTAACAAGGTCACCATCGAGAGCTCAATCGGATTGCGAAAATCTGGACGAAACCGAAACTATAATCATCGACCTCATACCGCCACATGATAGGTATAAGATGAAGCTTATGACTAAACATGAAAACAACCGAGTGAACCTCAGTGGCAGTCTGGTTTCGCGGTCAGATGTGACGGTCGATACAGATTTCCCCTTATTACATCAAAAAGAATATCTGGAGGCAATTATACTGAACACCACTTTAATTTTAGGAAAAAGAGCCGTCACTTACGTCTCACAACACGCTTTTACTGCCGTTCATTAATTACACCGCTGATGACGCTGTAATGACTAACTCATAACAGACAGGAATCCTCGCCCGGCAGCGATTCCAAAGAAAAACAGTCGCCCGGCATCGATTAATAAACAAAACACTTGCCCGGCAGCCGGATGGGTCTTTTTAAGACAAGTAGTGAAAGCTCCCCCGCAAATATACAAGAAAATTGGTCAGAAATGTCGAAATTGCATCGTCATCGCAAAAACTATAGTACTAAGTCAACTTATAATAGGGCACAAGGTATTTAAAGGTGAACTTGACCGTGTTAATGAAAAATTATCAAGGTCTCCATCACGAGCCCATTCAGAATGTGAAAACCTGAACGAAACTGAAACTATCATCATCGATCTTATACCGCCACATAAAAGGATCAAGATGCAACTCATGACCAAACATAAAAACAACAGAGTGAAACTCAATGGCTGTCTCGTTTTGCGTTCAGATGTGACAGTGGATACAGATATTCCATTACTTCGTCAAAAAGAATATCTGGAGGAAATTATACTGAACATCACATTAACTTTAGGAAAACCTCCACCTTCTGATACAGGGGAAGCTCCACCTTCCTCTGTAAATATTCCTGTTTCGCGACCATCAGTGTCAACTTCTGGAGGTAGATCAAGAAAATAATATGTCGATCACTACTTCACTACACACGTTTGACGTTACTGGTCCATTTCACCGCGGACGTGAACTTGCTCCTAACACAAGCGAATAAAGCTTAGCTGGAGAGGGTAACAAGAATACTAATAATTTGTATGTGCAAATTACTATTAAGCTATCAACTATAGAAAACCGCCGCTTAGATGATGGTCGCATTTCATTAATGTGCATCTAATACCGTTATTACTCCTGTCGATCGATAGATTTTTGGAGAAAAGATGACGTCATTCGATTGTTTTTGTGGAGATGAACTTATTATTTTTTTTTTTTTTTAAACGACACCGCACTAGGAAAAACTCCTGTATCGCAGGGGTGTTCACAAACATACATTTGACATACACAAAGCATACCCAGAGTTGTAACAAATCTTAAGTTAAACTGTAAGTTAATCTATTACACTGATCGATTCATGCATCAATCGTTTACGTGTAATTTTATTGAATTCAAATTTTGCACCGTTTATCAATTTCGGCTCCCTCTTCAGCTCATTGATTTTGTTTACAAATACAAATTCATTCATATTGTTTATGTCAATATTGTCTCAAAATATTCCAATCCTTAGTCGGCCATCCCGAATCCCTTTAATTTCTGCACAATGGGGTAGATTACGGTAACCTCAGTCACCAGATGTCTGACGCGTATTGCAATCTGAAGAAGTGTCGACTGCTAGTATTATTAGGTCCTCCTAATCTAACTTAAGGTAGTTAAGGCAGATATTAAAAAAAGGTTGAACTTCGTTAAAAGAGTATAGTAATATAAGCTTAATATAGAAATAATATAACAAGATTAATGTTTTCTACATATTTCTTGGTTGTTTATTTATTCAAAATTACTTTGACCTTAAGTTCTGTGGCCACAAAAATTACATTTCGTCAAAATCCATAGTTCTTAAAATAAAATAAGAGAGATTTAAATTAAAAACAAATTCGTAATCTTTTAAAGCTTATATTTGTTGATTTTGGTCTGTTCACATGAATGTTTCGTGAGTGATAATATTTTATTGGTTGATATAAATATTATGTGCCGCCGTTGACTCTTCACCATTAGGTTAAGTAGTTCGACATGAGATTGTATTAGGCATCTTACGTGCTCATTGACTACTAGTGACTGCGTAGGGCGCCTGAGAAGCGTGACATTGCGTTACTCTTCATCGTCGCTAGAGGTCTATGTGAAATCCAGCAGAAATTGGAGGAGCCTGATTTACTAGCAGGTAACTGAGACGTGGTATTGACAATAGTCTATGTAATGAGTGTTCAACTACCTAATCTTGCCAGAGATTGCCGTCTACCCCATTTCTTCTGTTCCTTTGTCTCCTCATGTCTCTTCCTTGTCCTTCTGCCACCATCGTTGAAGGTACCATGATTAAATATAACTCGTGTAATTCCAAAAACAAATCCAATTCATCATTGTCTTCTAGTACCCACTTAAGCAATAAATAATATAATAATAAGTTCACTCTTGCACTAACTTTCCAATAAACACATAATTGCTTATCTCTGAACTCGTTCTTCAATCAGTTTTTTAAACATCCTGTATCAATTTCGGAAATACTTTGGCTTACCATCTTAATTGTCACTCTTTAGCTCATCGTTATCCTACAACAAAGTTGTATGATTTTGTTTACAAATAAAAATTCATTCATTCGACATGGATTCGGGCATTCAAAATCGGATTAATCAACCGGTGCCATCTTACGTCTCACAACACGCATTTACTGCCGTTCATTATACCGTTTATGACGCTGTAATGATTAACTCCGAACAGATAGCAATCACCGGCCCGACATTGAATCCAAAGAAAAACAGTCGCCCGGAAGCGATTCCAAATAAAAACCATTGGCCGGTAGCGATTAATAAACAAAACACTTGCCCGGCAGCCGGATGGGTCTTTTTAAGACAAGTAGTGGAAGCTCCCCCGCACAACAGAATTTGCCAGAAATGTAGCAATTGCAAAGTCATTTCAAAAATTATAGTACTAAGTCAACTTTTAATAGGACATAACGAATTCAAAGGTGAACTTGACCGTGTTAATGAAAAGTTAACAAGGTGACCATCGAGAGCTCAATCTGAAAGCGAAAACCTGGACGAATCTGAAACTATAATCATCGACCTCATACCGCCACATGAAAGGTTCAAGATGAAACTTATGACAAAACATGACAACAACAGAGCGAACCTCAGTGGCTGTCTTGTTTTGCGGTCAGATGTTACAGTGGATACAGATTTTCCTTTACTACATCAAAAAGGATATCTGGAGGCAATTATACAGAACATTACATAGACTTTAGGAAAACCTCCACCTTCTGATATAAGGGGGAAGCTCCGCTCCGCTGCCGCTGTGAATATTCCTGTTTCGCGACCATCAGCGACTACTTCTGGAGGTTCTTCTTCTTCGTCGTGTCGATGACTGAGTCAAATTTTATTTTGACTTGCCATCGTGGTGAAAGGATTAGCCAATTCGATTTGAAGAACTCGCGAATTGCTCAGGGTGCGCCGGACGCACAGTGTACCGTGTAGCACATGCTAGGTGGACAATATTATTTTATGTTATACAAAGATGCTTTTATATAAAGGTAGTCATATTGAGGCATTATTAATAGTTGTTGGTATGATTTTGTAATACTTCTTTTTTTTTATAAAATGATTTTTTTTAATAATATTCACACAGCATAATTATTTAATGCATACAAGAAAAATATTGTATCTTGATACCTAAATAAACAAAATAAAAAATAGTAACTTTTATATCCTAATCATCGATTTTCCTGAAGCCAACCTTTTGGCACCAATCTTATTAGAAAAGTTTGATATCTTCAACTTTATTTATTTTTGGCTGCTTTCAGTAATGTCACCAAAGTGAAATTTTGAAGAAAGATAGTCATACAGGGTGGATGCGACATAGCGACATTTCTTTAAACCAGATAATCTGTACATGCCCAGTATTAATTTCCAGTGGTCCAAAATTAGCTGACACAAAAATTACGAAATTTTTTTTTTCGAACAAACTAAATGGATTATTTTATGTAAACACATTTTTACTCACCGGCAAAGCGGAACGGCAACGTCGCACACAGCTGACAACTTATGTCAAAATCATGTGATTGCTTCCAATTACAGGCCGTATTAAAAAATCACATAAAATTAAAACTAAATTATGTCAAAAAGCTTACTATAGTATTTCAGACTACATAAATGATAATAGTATTTGGAAATGAATTGCTCTTCTTATGTGATTTTTTTATGTACTTTTATATTGTTATATTTTTCATTTTAAAAGATGGTGCACATGAGTTTCTCACCAGCTCTTCTCATAATGCAATACCCATCGGAGCTGGTACTTAGATTGATTTTAATTCGATTCTAAACAGTTTGATTAAAATTAATCTGAGCCCCGGTTATTCAAATCATTGTAATTAGTATAATTTAGTATTATTTATTATTTACTTTTATATCATTTTTTGTAATGTTTTGACGTGTTCAAGCGCCTCCTGGGGCCTATGAAAATAAATGATTTGAATTTGAATTTGAATTTGAATCAAATTACATAATTTAGCACAAAATCACTGCAATCAATTCACGATGTATAATTTCAATTATAATTTTCAATTAAATGTTTAAATTTTCGATGTGTGCACCGTTTTAATCAATACATAAATTGTAGCGACGCACAATATTGTTTTTTAATTTTGTCACGAGATCACTATTCGCAGCTAATCTATTTACTTTATCAAAGGCCGAAATAACACGTATTCGCAATTCTTCTATCGTGTTAACGTCTGTATACGCTACAGACTTTAACACAATAGAAGAATTCTTCACTTCGTTTTTCACAAATCCCCACAAAAAAATCGATTTAGTAACATTACATCAAAAGTTGTTATACCAAACAAGGGTGAACCTCTGTAGGTTCATCCTTGTTTGGTGTAACAACGTTTAGCCGAAAATCACTTCAACTAATTTTAGTTACAATAAAGACATTTCATTTAGCATATTTATTTATTTGAAATAATATCATTTCACCGAAGTTTTAAATGCACTAATTTTGTTCAGACTAATATTTCACTAGACTAACAATGATTTAGTCGAAAGATTGTATCGAATATTCAGTTTTGTAATTATACGTTTTCTTTCATTGTCAATAAACTAACATTGACAAACAAAAGTAGTGCGATAAGTGTCGTTATAAAGAACACATGAACAAAGTGTCTTCCCCTTAATTAAAACTAAGTAAAGTGTTAATGGATGTGGCGTAGCCATTATTATTATATTTTTTATTGTGTCTTAATTGTTGTATTATTTTCTTTTATGTTTGTTATTGTTGTTACTGTATTGTTAATATTTTATTCATATTTAATATATACGTATATAATTATATAACATTAGTGTATGTCCATTTCTAAATAAATAATAATTATTTTGTTTGTACGTTTCGCGGACAACGCATTTTCTTTTATATATAGTGACAGTGGAACGGAGCGCGAATGAACTATCATTGCAGTCACCTTGACCGAGAACGAGTTAGAAAGATGCAACGGCCGATGACCGGTTGACCTAATTAGTCATAAATTCACTCCCGACGGTTGACTACGTTCTTTCGCGCTCCGATCAATTAGTTGTAAATTACGTGTTATTTACTGTTCTGTGTTCTCTGTGTTATGTCTTTTCTCCTTCTTCTATCCTAAGTGTGTGACTTCTATGTACCGTGTTTGTGAACGACATTAAACAATTTTATGTGCTGTGAAATAAAAACTTTTTATTTCTATACCGGACCCACTTCAAGGTACCTACTTATTTTATCACCACACGCTAAATTGGTGACCCCGAATTGAACACAATGATGAAGACATCGGAGGACACACAAGATGGCGCCGGGGAAAAAACCGTCGAGTCATGTCGAGTGGGCATACGGGTACCACCGTTTTACCCCGATAAACCGGCCCTATGGTTTACTCAGCTTGAAGGTCAGTTCACGCTGGCAAATATATCCAGTGACACGACCAAATTCTACCACGCCATCGGTCAGCTGGGGTATGAATTTGCGGCGGAGGTTGAGGACGTTATTACGTCACCCCCGGTCACGGGAAAATACGAAAAGCTGAAGGCGGAGCTGGTCAAGCGACTGTCGGCAAGCCGCGAGAAGAAGGTGAAGCAGCTGCTCGTTCACGAGGAGCTCGGCGATCGGAAGCCATCGCAATTTCTTCGCCATCTTCAGAACTTGGCGGGCCCGGGTGTTCCAGAAGAGTTCCTGAGGACGATCTGGACCAGTCGTCTGCCCCAGGGAACGCAGACCATCATTGCGTCCCAACTTACGGCATCGCTGGAGGCACTGGCGGAGTTAGCGGATAGGGTGCACGATGTAGTGTCATCCAACCCTCAAGTGGCATCCACATCAGCTGCGGTACCGCAGAGCGGCACAGTGGCTGCATTGGAGCGGCAGATCGCAGCGCTCGCTGAGCAGGTAAAAATGCTCGCGAATTCAAATCGCAACGGTCGGCGAGATCGGTCGCGAGGTCGCCACCGTCAACGTTCCCGGTCCAGGACGCGATCGCAATCCCTCTACCGGAAGTATCCCCTGTGCTTTTACCATTCTAAGTACGGGGATAAGGCGAAGAGCTGCATCAAGCCGTGCGACTACGCGGGAAACGCTCCGGGCGGTCGATAATGGCGGCTAGCGATTGCCCGAGTACCGGCCGTCTCTTCGTAACGGACTCAAGGACAAAGGTACAATTTTTAGTAGATACCGGTAGTGATGTGTGCGTGTACCCAGTGAAAAGTTTAAAACAACGGTCACAAAAGACCGATTTTGAATTGTGTGCGGCTAACGGTAGCAAAATATTTACGTACGGTTATATTAATTTAAATTTAAACTTGGGGTTGCGCCGCGAGTTTGTCTGGCGATTTATTATAGCCGATGTTACGAAGGCGATAATAGGCGTTGATTTTTTGAGCCACTTTAACCTTATGGTCGATTGCAGGAACCAACGTTTAGTGGACAACAGCACTAGGCTCGTCGCCCTGGCTTCGCCTGCGCGTTCTTCGGACATTATTTCTTCGGTAAAGGTCATCACTGGTGAGTCTGTTTATCACAACATACTAGCGGAATTTCCCGACATCACTCGTCCACCCGGTACTCCACATACATCCCCACATAATACAGTACACTACATTCGTACTACACCGGGGCCACCCGTATCATGTACACCTCGTAGGCTGGCTTCAGATAAACGGAAGATCGCAGAAGAAGAGTTTGCTACTATGCTGAAGATGGGCATAGCCAGACCTTCTGACTCTCCCTGGTCTTCTCCTCTTCATTTAGCCCCTAAGAAGGACAACAGCTGGCGTCCCTGTGGAGACTATCGGATGCTTAATTCCAGGACTATCCCGGACAAGTATCCGATACGTCACATCCACGACTTTGCTCACAGCCTCTCTGGATGCAAGGTGTTCTCCACCATTGACCTGGTTAGAGCATTTAACCAGGTGCCAGTAAATCCAGAGGATATTCCAAAGACGGCAATTTCCACTCCCTTTGGACTATTTGAATTTCCGTTTATGACGTTTGGTTTACGGAATGCTGGCCAGACTTTCCAGCGTTTGGCCGATGAGATGGTGCGGGGCCTGGATTTTGTGTATCCATATATCGACGACTATTTGGTATTTTCGGAAGACGAGGCCTCCCACAAGAAGCACCTCAGGGAGCTATTTACCCGGCTGAACGAGTACGGCATGGTCATCAACACTTCGAAGTGCATATTTGGCGCCTCAGAGGTAACTTTTTTAGGCTACCGTATTTCGGCTGAAGGAACCATGCCGCTGCCCAGCAAAGTCCAGTCCATCCAGGATTTTCCCGTGCCCAAGACTGTTAAAGAGCTTAGGCGATTCCTGGGTATGATAAACTTTTATAGGAGGTTCATCCCAGAGGCTGCACAACATCAGGCACCTCTGAACGCTCTCCTGCATGGCTCCGTGAAAGGCTCGCACCCAGTGACGTTCACCGAGGTCGAGCACCAAGCCTTTAGCGCGTGCAAGCAGAGCCTTTGTGAGGCTACCTTGCTGGCGCATCCTGACAGTCAAGCCAAGTTAGCTGTGGTATGTGACGCGTCGGACCTCTCTTTAGGTGCTGCATTGCAGCAATTAACGAACGAGGGCTGTTGGCAGCCATTGGCGTTCTTTTCACGGAAGCTCAGCCCTTCCCAGAGTAAGTACTCGCCGTATGACCGGGAATTGCTTGCTATCTACGAAGCGATAAAACACTTCCGGCACATGGTTGAGGCAAGGGACTTCGTGGTCTACACAGACCATAAACCACTCTGCTTTGCGTTTCACTCCCGCAAAGAGAACTGCTCGCCCAGACAGTTCAGACATCTGGACTTTATTTCCCAATTCACCACGGACATCAGGCACATATCCGGTAAAGATAATGTTGTTGCTGATACCCTGTCTAGGATAGAGGAAATTGCCCAACCAGTAGACTTACACCAGTTGGCAAGGCTACAACACTCTGATTCAGAGTTAGGCAAACTACTGGACAGCAACACATCTTTACGCCTGAAAAAGGTGAAAATACCTGGGATAGATGCTGAACTGTTCTGTGACGTAAGCTTAGATAACCCCCGACCATATGTTCCATTGGAATATCGCCGTCGCGTTTATGATAGCTTGCATTCCCTGAGTCACCCAGGTGCCAACGCTTCAGCGAAACTTGTCGCTGAGCGCTTTGTTTGGCCTGGCGTTAGGAAGGACTGCAGATCTTGGACGCAATCGTGTTTGGCCTGTCAAAGGTCCAAAGTTACGCGTCACGCTGCACCACCTGTAGGCTCATACAAGCTGCCACGATCGAGGTTCGCGCACATCCATATAGACCTGGTTGGCCCAATGCCACTGTCTCATGGATTTCGGTATTGTCTCACTGCCGTCGACCGATTTACTCGGTGGCCTGAGGCAATTCCATTACGCGACATAACCGCCGAGACAGTGGCTAAGGCGTTACTATATGGGTGGATCGCCCGTTTCGGTTGTCCTTTGGACATTGTTACCGATCGTGGCGCGCAGTTCGAGTCTGCCTTATTTAGGCGTCTCTCAGAGTTGGCTGGTTTTCAGCACAAGCGTACAACTGCCTACCACCCCGCCTGTAATGGGCTGGTCGAAAGACTGCACCGCCAGTTGAAAGCCGCCATTACCTGTCACGGCAATGACAACTGGGTGGAGTCTCTCCCCCTTGTTCTTCTTGGCATACGGAGTGCCTACAAGGAAGATCTTCAGGCGTCATCGGCAGAGTTAGTATATGGCGAGACACTTAGGCTTCCTGGTGAGTTTTTTAATTCTCAGCCAGACGATTCCTATGACGTGACGGATTATTTGTCACGCATCAGGAAGTTTGCGAGGCAACTACAGCCAGCCCCTGCTTCACGCCATGGCAAAAAGCCTATTTTTATATTTAAAGACCTTGCAACAGCATCTCATGTTTTTCTTAGGGAGGAAATTAACCGTGGTTGTCTGAAACCTGCATATACAGGTCCCCACGAGGTACGTAAAAAGGGTGAGAAAGTTCTCCAGATAGTGGTGAACGGTAAAGTAGTCTCAGTATCCGTAGACCGTGTTAAACCAGCCTACATACTACACGACACTCAAAACACCCACATTCACAAAAACTCTTCCACATCATCTACACCACAATATACTCCACCATCACAACAGACTGCTAGTGATCCTGAACCAGAAGATAATGGTGTTCGAACAACACGATCAGGCCGTAGGGTACATTTTCCCGACTATTATCGCCCGTAGCCGGTCTCTGGAGGGGGGTGATGTGGCGTAGCCATTATTATTATATTTTTTATTGTGTCTTAATTGTTGTATTATTTTCTTTTATGTTTGTTATTGTTGTTACTGTATTGTTAATATTTTATTCATATTTAATATATACGTATATAATTATATAACATTAGTGTATGTCCATTTCTAAATAAATAATAATTATTTTGTTTGTACGTTTCGCGGACAACGCATTTTCTTTTATATATAGTGACAGTGGAACGGAGCGCGAATGAACTATCATTGCAGTCACCTTGACCGAGAACGAGTTAGAAAGATGCAACGGCCGATGACCGGTTGACCTAATTAGTCATAAATTCACTCCCGACGGTTGACTACGTTCCTTTCGCGCTCCGATCAATTAGTTGTAAATTACGTGTTATTTACTGTTCTGTGTTCTCTGTGTTATGTCTTTTCTCCTTCTTCTATCCTAAGTGTGTGACTTCTATGTACCGTGTTTGTGAACGACATTAAACAATTTTATGTGCTGTGAAATAAAAACTTTTTATTTCTATACCGGACCCACTTCAAGGTACCTACTTATTTTATCACCACACGCTAAAATGGACGCATTCTTAGACTACATTATTACTTAGCAATTTAGGTTAACATAAAATTACTTATATTAGACTTCTAACGCCATCTAGTAGATGTAAGTGAAACAATATTGATAATTACTATATCGTAAGTATGAAGGTATTCCTAAAAAAAAAGCAACATACAGATTGTAATTGTCGTGCACTAAAACGATTTGTCTATTAACTAAGTAAACATTGTATAGATTTTGTGTTAGATCGTTTAGTCGAGGTAAATAAAACTTTTTAAAAATGTGCAGCATATTTCTAAGCAAAAGAGGTGGAATGAAGTTAAATATAGATGGGTTTTCTTTCAACAAAAATAAGGAAGTGGTGTATAAATACTATTGGTCATGTGAGCAACGAAATAAGGATAAGTGTTAACAAGCAATTTTGGTGGAAAATGATGTTGTGGCATATGACAATTACGGCTTACAATGATTATACTGGCACTTCGCCTGCCGCTACCGCGGCACGCTCGCTTCGCTCGCTCGGCTCGTGCGTTGTCTTTCATGTTTCTAACCTAACCTACCTATTATTTTTTATAATTATTTTAACCTATTTTACAAGCAATTTTGGTGGGAATATGATAATTACGGCTACGTTACGGCTATGAATATTCGATAAATTACATGTTATACCATCTGAACATTACATTAAATGAACATTATACTTTATTATCAATAGCGCAAATGTTGTTATAGCAAATAAATTTTCGATGAAATGAAAATTATGTTAATCAATATTATACAAAGTGATTATTTTCTTAAACGTTGTTCGATTTAGTAACATTACATCAAAAGTGGTTCACCCTTGTTTGGTGTAACAACGTTTAGCCGAAAATCACTTCAACTAATTTTAGTTACAATAAAGACATTTCGCATAATTATTCATTTGACCGAATAATCAAGTGGTAGAATTTCATTTAGCATATTTATTTATTTGAAATAATATCATTTCACCGAAGTTTTAAATGCACTAATTTCGATAATATTATGTCTTTTATTGTTACGCTCTTCACTAGACTGCTCCATAAGACCCATAAGTGCAAGCGAGATAAAAATAGAGAAATGATTTATGGCCCTGACATGACTCAGATGATAACTCGCGTACTATAGTCGCAGCGTGTACATAGCATCTCGCTGCAACTAATAGGATAGCCTTCCTCAATGCGCTACCCGACAAAAAATAATTTAATTCGGAGCAGTGGTTTCTGAGTTTATCACCTTTAAAAAACAAACTATTCAGCTTAATAATATTAGTTTAGATTTCAAAATTTGATTGGCCCTCAGTGATAACATATAATACCCATGATACTATACAACTCAGGACGCTTCGTAAAAAAAAAACAGGACATATAATTCGGAAAACAGGATGGTTGGCAACCCTAAATTACCCTTTATTATTTTCATGAAAAAAAAACATTAAAAATAAAATCAAAAAATTAAAAACGTCGGCTAACTTAAGTATCATGATACTTAAGTTAGCATTTTTACTATAATAAAACCTATTTGATAATTTTTAACATTTTTCTTCGATCATTTTTCATTTTTCATTAGATTTTTTCATTTTTCGTCATGGCAGCAGAAACCAGAGTGGAGACGGAGTGAGAGAGTAATAGATAGAGAAAGAGTCAGAAAGGAATAGAAACGCGGAGAAGGAAATGTAAACATCACGCAGCTGCACGCATTTAACTTTATCGTGGAATTTTTGTTATATCGGCTTGCGGAAATCGTCAGATTATATATTTTTCATTATTCTTGAATTATATCCTTCAAAATAAAAAAAAAATTAGCTGCGCTCGAGAATGTCAAGATGACGTTTTTTTTTTATTTTTGAATAAATATTAATTTACAGATTAGTGGAATATACACTTTTTAGGATGTAATTAACTCACCCTACTTTAATCTGACGCGCTCGAGAATTTCTGATGGTCAATTTTTTTTACTAATCTGATCCTGTATCCTGCACGGGCGGCCGTATATATGGGCCTCATGTTTGGTGGAGGTACTTAACCGGGTACAAGGTATCCCCCTGTATATTAATCTGCCGCGCTTGAATAAATCCCGAAATCCCTTAATGGGCTCTTCTACCATTAGAAGCAACTATGATTACTGTTTATATGAAAACTGTTCAAACAAGGATGCAATATTTATTTTAATATTTGTCGATGATATCTTGATGTGTTGTAAAGATGAAAATAAAATAAAGAAAGTAAAACTAGTTTGATGGGAAGATTTGTAATGAAAGATTTAGGAAAAGTCAAAAGTTATATTGGAATTGATATCGATTATAATGATGATAGAAATAAAATGACATTAAGTCAAACAAAATATATTGAATCATTGGCTGTAAAATATAATCTAGAAAATTATAAGTTGTATGATACTCCAATGGAAACAAATTTAAAACTAGAACAAGCTAAAGAAGTAGATGAGTATATAAAATATAGGAATATAATTGGAGAGTTATTGTACATTAGTACAGGCACTAGGCCAGACATTGCGTATAGCGTTAATTACTTAAGTCGATATCAAAGTTGTTACGACCAAACTCATTATAAATATGCGATGAGAATCTTAAAATATTTTAGATATAGATTTAAAGTTAACATACTATAATGATGTAAACTCTGACATATTAGATTGTATGGTAGATTCTGATTATGCAGGAGATAATATTGATAGAAAATCTACAACAGGTTTTATAATTCGATTATTTGACAACTTAATTTTTTGGAGAACACATAAACAAAGTTCAGTAACTAAGTGTTCAACTTTTGCAGAATATACTGCTATGTCGGAAGCAGTGACTGAAATACTTTTTATTAAAAACTTGTTATGCGAGTCATTTAATATAAACTTTGATAAACCTATAAATTTGTTTGAAGATAATTCTGGTGCAATTTCTATTGCTAAGTTTGGTAATTTTACTAAAAATTCAAAACACATTGAAGTGCAATATCATTATATAAATGAAAATTATGAAAAGGGTTTAATTGATATTGTTAAGATTGACACAAAATGTAACTTAGCAGACTTATTGACTAAAAGTCTGGATAAGACAAAGTTTCTGAAAAATAGGTTAGTTAATTTAGTTATATGTTTTTTTAAATATGTTATTCATTGATAAAAGTTAAAGATTATAGATTTAAGGAGGCGTGTTGTAAATATCTAAATACTATAATCTTTTTAATAGCAAACTCCTTTTATCTTCGAATATAGTTTTCTCTCTTGGCATGAGTTGTACCTACTATTGTTATATTGACATTGTTACCTTTAGAATTTTTTGTTCATAAAACGACATCCACGCGGACGAAGTCACGGGTAGGTAACAGCTAGTACTATAATAAAACTGTACAAATATTAATACTCAAATTTGATGTTAAAGATCAGAATAGAGGGCTAATTATTATTATTAAATTTAGTTGATGGGGTATTATATGGGTAATTATTTGAAATTTGGTTAACTTGGTGTTAGCATCAATTTTCACATATTTATATTGATTTTATCCAATATTTCAAACTACTAAGCGATGTTATAAAGTCTATTTAATTTGGTCACTCATTTTGATATATATTGTAATATTATTTATTACCAAAAATTGCCATTTTATACTCCAAATATCAGGCTTTAGCCATGTAAGATCTCCCGAATTTAGTATTCATTTCAGTGTAATTATGATTATATAAGAATAATTTGATTGAACTCCATTTAAACTCGTTTACTATTACATTACGAACATTGTCATTACAATGTAATTTATAATAACATTATGTTTCATTACTTTGTTTCAAGTCAAAAAGTGTAAGCGATAAAAAATATCAGGCCCTAGTCATTCACGAAATTCAAAAATACGCGACATCTAAGCATACTGCTTTTTCATAACTAACTCAATACGATAGCATCGGTATGAAGCTAGTTGCAAACACGACTAAGCCGCGGAAGCCACTTTGTTATTGGTGCGATCACCGACTTTGCTGCGGAAACACGCGCTGTGCCAGTCAAACTCTCAGGCCCTAGGTAAGTCGTTTTAAAGAAAGTTAATGACTAATTGATCTCATTACCTATTGTAAATATGAGTTTATCCTGCCTTGTTATTTTGACTGCCTTTTGGTTTTGATGTTGATTTTAAATAATAGGCTTCATTTGATTTTGCTTCTTTTTGTCAGTCCCTAGACCGTCAGGCCCTAGTCGTAATAGTACCTAGGGCCTGACGCCACATCTAGGGACTGTTGGTAAAGGGTGTGATGCATGGTTTTAAACATAATACCACAACGTATTTGTTGAACAATATGGCGCCCAGAGAGAAAAAACATTTTCTAAAGAGGGAATTGCGATAAAAAGGCTGTGCAGACAAAAACGACTGGAAAAAAAATTTACACTGTTTTGCTGGCAGAGTACAAAGAAAAGGAATAAAGCTAATACAAGGCGTGTAAAAAGGACAACGGGATGTGTAAAAGACATGACTCCGCGTAAGCATTCATCAGATTATAGAAAAACGCAAAAGATTCGTGAAAATACTGATAAATTTGACCAGAATACTCCGCCATCATCGGAAAATGAAATTATTCCTGAGCTTCCTTTATTAAATAAGGAAAGAGAAACTGAAACAAGAATGAGTAGTATAGTTCAACGGAAAAGGTAAATAGTATACTGAAGAAGACGTCACATCATTGAACATTTGAAGAAAAACTTGCCAGCGAACCACAAAGAAACAGAAGACTAAAACATAGAAGGATAATAAAAGAAAATTGTATCACTTTGCAGCTGTGCTTCGAGAATGGTGTCCAAATAGATATACAGATTTCAGTTATCGAAGATGTTGACATAGAAAAAGTTAACAAAATGACCAGGCAGCATGAGAAAGAGCAAAAAGCATTTAAAGGAACTCTCTTAGTTCATTAAGTCTCTTGGGGCATATTTATAACCCTAATAAACTTGTCTTGAAGTCACTAAGTTGCTTCTGCTATAGTGATTGTAATATTTATAACTTGGGGACTATAACGTACCAAACCAATACACAGGCTTCAAGTTTTTGATATTTTCGCGAATTCTGAATATGATATGCCGTTAGTAATAGGCGTAGAAGTTGCTACCTACTGGGCAAAAACAATTTAAATAAAAAAATAGAAAACAAAATGCCATTGACACGTAAGAAGAATGATAATGAAATCGCCGACGTGCCTTACGAAGATGTTATAGAAAATTGCCAATTTCTCATTTCATGTGCATAATTAATAAGAAAAATGTTGTGATTATAGTTCATTGAATTTGTAAACTTAAGTGATTAATTGTTGTTACAGTTGATTTGGCAATTGAAATGTGATTTGTCATAATAACCGTGTTTGGCGTCAGTCCATATCACGTCTTATCAGTCCCTAGAACACTGATTTTAAAAAAACATAAATTTCTCTGAAAATATAAGGTTAAGTGACTGGCCCTTTTAGATGCAGCAAAGTAGATGTTATACACACAACATAGAATATAAACTGTACTGATTTTTAACAAAAAACACCACTTTCAAAATTAGGTCAGAAGTTAACCAAATTTCAAATAATCACCCATATACATTGTACTACTGGCCCGGTTTAAGAAATTCTTTCACTATTAGATAGCCCATTTATTGAGGAAGGCCATATAACATCATACCACGACCAATAGGAGCGGATCAGTAGAGAAATATGTGCCAAAAACGGGGGAAATTTAAGCGACGGGGACGGAACAATAACGTTTAACGCGTGTAAAACCGCGGGGATCAGCTAGTTTAATTATAATTGAAGTAGAGACAAGAGTGTTTACCTATGTCATAAGATCTAAAATCTAAATTCAAAGACCAAAAGATCTAAGTCATAAGACACAAGTCCTAATACCTATCTTCAAGAACTGAAGCCCTAAAACCGAAATTCTACAACATAGGCCATGAGACCTAAAACCTAAGTACTAAGTCCTGAAATCTATACCTATGACCTAAAACCTAGAAAATAATACCTAAAATGTAAGTACTTAGCCCTAAAACCTAAGTTCAAAAACCTTAGTCCTAAAACCTAGGTCATAACACCCAAAACCTAAGTACTAAAACCTAAGTATAAGACCTAAATTATTAAATTAATTCCAAAATCCGTTAGTTGTTATTTTGGTGGTTTAAGAACTTACCAACGGAATCATTAAACTTTCTTTTTGTAGCCTTCCTTTCACTACCATCGATTGTTATTGAAGAAGTGGATGCTGATGACAGTGATTCTTGAATCGATGGTAATATGGCTCGAGATGTTGATGGTCGAGATTGGTCTTGAGATATTGATAATAGGGGTTGGTTTTGTGATATTGGTGATGTTGAAGGTTCGACTTGAGAAATGTCTTGTGATGCCAGTAGCATTTCTGTAAACATTATTACTATTATTATAAATTGGAATTGAAAAATGGAATTGGACCCGCAGCAGTGTTAATAAAAGTATAGGTATGATGCATGTTAACTTCATATTCTTTTATGTATATTTGGTTGGTGTGGGAAGACTATAGGTAAGCCACAAAAACAATTATATCTCAGACACGAAGATGTTTAGGAGCTTGTATTGAAGAGTGGACAGTAATATTTGGTTGGTGTTGAACACTCTGTATAATACTGTTTAAATATATAAATATATATTTTACCTGTTACACTAGCTGTATGTAGTGGAAATTCATGAAGAACCTCATCAGATAGAGGAGGTCTGGTCAGTTTCAATTTAGGTACTGCACTCTTTTTGAGCCGATTACCTTTCTTATTGAAGTCCCTCTTTTCTAAATGATCACCACAAATAAAATCTTCTTCTCCAACGATTTTAACCCATTCTCAACACCTAAAATAACAAAACAAGTATAGTGAAAATTGGTAATATCGCTTGGAACACCTTACCTTTTACAAACCCGGCTACAAAACTTATAATATTGTTTTATTATGTTATTAGTCTTTAAACTCTACAAAATTTTAGAAATAAATAATAATATGCATGTAATTTTAAACTAATAAATTTGTATTCTCTATGACTTTGAACAATAACTATAGATTTAAATAATACCTTTACCCTATGAGCAAAATGAACAAGGATTCTGTAAAAAAATATACCACCTTATTTGTATTTCCTACATTTTACGCATTAAATGATTCTATTCTACTCTATTCTATTCCTAAGAACTACGAGAATTTCAAATAGCTAGGTTAAGTAATGTGATTACATTTCTGCAAAAATTTTATGTTGCTGCCTGAGCCACGACCTCCTCGTTAACGAAATAGTGATACAGGCCTTTGGTAATAAGGCCCATAAGAAGATAATCTGTCTGTTTGTATCGTTAGTTATTCGGGCACACAAAATGACTTTATGAAATATATTTCATATTATAGTAATTTAATTAGTACTGTAATAAATCGAAAAGGTGGATCAGATCTTTTCAACTTACCGGTTCTCTTCTGATGGGAACTTAGCGAAAAATTTCACAGATGCATGGTTTAGCCCACCGCAAATTCTGCAACGACCCAGGATTGACGAAAATACTACACACACTTTCACGTACACTATTAAATTGTTTGAAGAAGGTGAAAATTCTTAAAGAAGACTAAAAAAACCATAAAACAAACATAAAATATTTACGCAAGATAAAATTTCTCAAAAATCCGTTAAGAATGATGCAACATGATTTGACATTAGAAAAATTCTGCTAGTGTTGCTACTCATTTCATTACAACATCATACAAGTTTCCCCAAATAATATCAAATTTACAGATAAAATTGTTCTTTTATTGTTTTTCATTATAATAAGTACGTGGGTATTAGATATTTAATAAGAACATATTTGTTTTATTATTTAGTTAAATTTATATTAAATATTATTTCGTCCGCTAGCCACACAGTATATTGTTGTTTTGAATGTTGGTACAATAATATATCCGAGTCCATACAATTTTTTTTACAAGGGAAGTTTCGCGAGACTGACTACGGGGTGGAATACATAGAGTATATTTAATAGACTAAAAATCTAGTTTATGGTTATAATGTAAAGGGTATATACATGATCAATCTCGATCTTCAACAATAAGCTGAATCAAAAACACTTACTGCTCTTCGAGCAAAACCAACAGCCGTAATAACTTTCAACGATATCTTACCTTAACTGTCTTGTTTTGAAGAGTTCAAATTGTTTTGTTTCTATGTAAATTGTTGATGAGGTTCAGCCCATGCGTAGTTTTTTGTATTTGGTGTAAAAGCGTGCGTGTAATTTAGCGTATTTTTTGTTTTCCATGTCTGTTAAATATTATCTTTGTTCTGTATGTAATGTACTTTATGTGTTTATGCCAATGACGTGCCCGCCAATGGTAGCGCTCTCTATCTTTTGCGCATAGGTCCAAATGATAATTGAAGCGCTATGATTGGCGATTGTACTTTTTTTGCTATACGGACGCCACCATTGGCCATTCGTTTCGCGCGCTTACTTGCTATTTATTATGTTTTTATTTTTTTTGTTTTCTCTGTTTTGTTTTGTTAAGTTTTTATTCTAGTTTGTTTTTTTTTTTTTTTTTAAATTTAATTTTAGATCTTACCTTTTTTTGTTTATTGATGTTTATGTACAGCACTCATATTAATTTATTATTATTTTTTATGTGATATCGTCCGTCCTCTCTCTGGCGCCATCTGAAAATCAGCGCTGCAGGCTGCAGGGCTTTGATGCTCTGCAGCATATGGCTGAGATGGTGTCATTAGTTTTTTTGTTTTATTTTGTTATTCATTTTTTGTCAGACAGAATAAATAATGTTTTCTTTCTTCTAAATAATAATCCCTTCCGCCGATTAAGTGACATAATAAAAAACGTTAAGTTATTTTTACCAATATATTAATATGTGAAAAATACGATTGGAAGAATATAATGAAGGACTGACAGAACCATAGAGTATAGTAATAATTAGGGTATAGAGAACCTACTTTCATTTTTTTTTGTATCCTCCTTATGTCAAAGGCGACACCTAGTGGCGTTCTCTGGCATTCAGCGCATATATATCGCACACCCGGTGCAACAACGTCATAAGTAACAAATTACGTTTTTTTCAGGAGATCGATTTAAAAGTTGTTGTTTTGATAAAATGAAATGCATTTACAATACTTTTATATATCGATTACCAAAATATTGTTTGTTCTCCATATTTTAAAATTAAGGATGTTTCAGAAAAAAAAATGTTATATAAGTGGTACATCTTTAATATTTTTTAAAACTATACCTACATTTATGACATTATTGTGCAGAAAATTAAATTAAAAGTAAAATTTTCTGTGCAATAACGTCATAAAGGCAGAACTAAACAAAAAATCTAAACTCTTAATGTCTTATAAAGGGACTTTCAAATAGAGCGGGTCGATGTTAATAATCTGCGGCGGCCATTTTGTTTTGGCGGCATCTGCCCAATATGTTTTTTCTTATTCAGTCGTAGTCAGTGCGTATTAGAGGAATGTCTACCGTGAAGCGGTGCCTCAGTGCCGTTTGTCTGGTAGTCCGATGGTGAAACGGGGACGGAGGGATAAGGTTGTGTAGATCCTCGGCACATTCGCCGAAATGTATCCTATAAAAAACCGATAGGCTGGCAACCTTGCGACGGTGCTCCAGACTTTGTTGTCGAGTATCCGTCAGATCGATATCGCAGATGATTCTCTTGGCCCTTCTCTCGACTGACTCGAGCGCCTCAAGCTGCTATTTGGCTGAACCGTCCCACAGATGAGAACAGTACTCCACACCTGGACCGGACTTGCGCTTGATAGAGGTCAAGTAACTGCCCCGGTGTAAAATACTGTCTCACCTTGTTGAGGATGCCCAGCTTTTTGGTGGCTAGTTGAGCTTTCGACTCAATGTGAAAGCCGAAATTAAATTTCGAAGTCAGCGAGATACTAGTAGCTCAAGACGATCGGTTATTGGAAGGGATACATCTCGGAAGGTAGGAGTCAGGATAAATAGACTCCGTTTTGTGGAGATAAGACACGCCGTCTTACTAGTATTGAACGTGACTAAGTTGTCTTCACCCCAATTGGAGACTGCCTTCAGAGACACGTTCATACGTTCGACCATTGCCTCTCTGAGCGACTGTATTTGTACACGACTAGCTCGTGAGTTGAGTATATAGCTTTCAACAACCGTTGTGTTGTCTGCGTATCCAAACGTACCTGTTATCAGTAGGTCGTTTATGTGAAGCAGGAAAAGCGTTGCTGCGAGCACGGATCCCTGAGGGACTCCGGCATTGATTGCCATTTGATCGGACGAGCTGCCATTAACGACAACCCGAATCGATCGGTCCCTCAAGAAGTCTTATACCCAATCACAGAGACTATAGTGGGTAGACCGAAGGACGGTAGCCTGCTAATAAGGACCTCGTGCCAAACCCTGTCAAAAGCCTTCGAGATATCGAGCGAGACTGCCAAAGCCTCTCCATTCTTCTCGATGGCTTCACTTCAGATGTGCGTGGCATACGTTAGAAGGTCTCCAGTAGAGCGGCCTCGGCGTAACCCGTATTGCTGGTCACTGAGGAGGTCGTTCGCTTCTAGGTATGCCAGGAGTCTGTACACGTTCCATACTCTGTAAGAGTTCTGAAAAGTGACCGAAATCGGTCTATAGTTGGCAGGGTCGGCACGGCTACCCTTTTTCGGCACTGGTTGCACATTAGCAAGCTGCCAGGATTTTGGGACTTGTCCAGAAGCCATGGAGAGGCAAAAGAGGCGCGTCAATATGGAAGACAGTTCAGGTGCGCAGGTTTTTAGAACCATGGCTGGAATACCGTTGGGACCACTTGCTTTGTTCACGTCTCGATTCCGCAATATCCTACGAACCTCTGTCTGACGTATGCGTATGTCTGACATAGAAGTCACGCAAACTAGTGGACGAGGGGGGGTATAGTGCCAGTCGTATCTAGCCGCGAAGATTCTGCGAAGATAGAAGCGAATAAGTTCGCTTTCTCCTCGGCAGTGTGGGCAAGTGACCCATCAGGTTTTAGCAGTGAAGGTAGTAAGGGGCGGCAGAAGTTCGATTCGACTGATTTCGCGAGTTTGTTCCCAATGCGGCGAATATGGTCAAATCGAGCCTTCCGTAGAGCGTTTTAATTGTAATTAAATTAAATTGTTAATTGTAATAAATGACAGAACTACTTACTGGTTTTAAAATAAATAGGACTACAAAGTCAGAAGTGTGAACTTATGACATTCTTACCCCAAAATTGTATGAAAATTTGTCATAATTCCCTTTATGACGTTGTTGCTCCTACTCACAAACATTTTCTGCGAGAGGCCGCGCGCAATCGTCCAATTAGGACGTTCTCGCACTAGAGTTCTCAAAATTCCGCCAAAACCACAACGACAGTTAGGCCCTCAGAGGGTCATTTTTGGAGTTACATTTATGATATTTTTGCACCGGATGTAGACGCATGTTTAACAGCATTTGTGATCAAAATCTCATTTTTGCAATTTTAGCACTTATGACGTTATTGCACCCGGTGTGCGATATACGTACGTAGGTAGGTATATAAGTAGTCAATATTATTATTCTATAATCTACAACTAATTATGTTTTTATGGTTTTTGGCACTGGTGAGCTTTTCTATTGCGCGCACACATTATTTTGAAGAAAGTATAAAAACTGTTGGGTTGACTCTGGACTTAAAAAAAACTAACAATAATAAGTACTACTTACTATGCCAAAATTAAGATGTAATATAAAATACATTTAGAAAATAATTGGTAAGATGTAGTAAATAAATGAAAAACAGTTTTATTTCTTATTGTGTTTATTTTTATTAATATAAATTTGTGCCGCAACCTTCATTTCATCATCGCCATCATACTTCATCTTTCCCGATAAAATGCGATTAATTGAACGGCACCAACTATACACTAACACATGAATAGTAGTATTTTCAATTAAGGTCCTTATATCATTTTTATGTGTCTCACATGTAAATGGACAATCGACAAATATGTCTGTGAAGCTTTTAATCTTTTCTTTTAATTTTGCTTTAGGTACATCCTTTTTCAAAATTTCTACTGTTATATTTTGAATATCTTTAAAATATTTCACCGCAATCTCTGAAGGATGCACTAAGCTATTTTTACTTTTGCAATATTCTTTAGCCCGTATATATTCATTTGACGAGTTGTTACAATTTGCAATCATTTCATTTCTGCAGTTTTTGCATGACTTTACTACAGTTTTTAAACATTTCGCCAGAACCCACCCACATACATAATTGCTTTGTCCAGCATCTGACGCGTCTGGGTTTAAGTTTATATAGGGCACCACAATTTCATCATTCACATTAACTTCATGTTGAAATTGTGGTACCTCATCCA
The DNA here is from genome assembly GCA_905147285.1 of Hypena proboscidalis. Taxonomy (NCBI): domain Eukaryota; kingdom Metazoa; phylum Arthropoda; class Insecta; order Lepidoptera; family Erebidae; genus Hypena; species Hypena proboscidalis. The sequence goes on from CAJHVD010000003.1 coordinate 1,401,085, forward strand.
TGGGAACACTAGAAGATTTTTTTTCGTCTAAAAAGAACTCCAAACTTTGTAAACATTCATTTTTATCGTTTTCACAATTGGCTTGTATGGAATGGGGTGAGTTATAATTATTTAATAATAGAGACTTAAAAGCACCTTCAAAAGCCACTGTGTTAGGTGCTGTGTTTCTCACCCCAAAACTTCTAATGTTCCCAAAGAAGTTCTCCAGTGGGTCCTGGTTGAAGTTTCTTGTAAGCATAGAATCAAATGAATATTTTTGGGATAATATTTTCCACAAATGTTGCATGCCCTCAATAGTGCGTATGAAATTTTTAATACTGGGTATTTGGGTGCCATTTATTTCAATTAATCGTACTTTATTATTTTCTTTTAATTTTTTTACAAATTTTAAGGATTTTAAAAGTTTTATAGCATTGATCCATAACCCATGATGCGGAGAGTTCCTTTTTACGGCGCATCTATATATTTTACCGTTTTTCGTTTTGAAAGTACTCGCATTTAGAGAGTCAAACAAATGATCCATCATTTTAGTAAATTTAATTATCTGCCGGCATTCACTTGGCAAATCTCCTCTTCCACTCAAATGTTCGGCAGCTACAGCCATGCTGTGGCTGAATATTTGTGCTGCTGCTTTCACTTTCATTTTTTTCATCTTCTCGACATAAACATGTTCGTCTGTGAGTTTTTGCAAAAGTTTCAGTTCACCATAACTTTTGTCCATTTCATAAACTTTTTGGTAGTACTCCCATTTTACGGTTTTTTCTTTTTTTCCTCATCATCATAATATCGAAGGTCTTTTGTTAATAAATTATTTCTCACTCCTTTTATTAAATGCGGAACATCAAATAAAGGTACAATTTTTGATTTTCCTACTTCTACAACATCGTTTCTCCACTCCTTGCCATCCCTAATATAGTTTACCCGGGTCTCCCTGATCAATTCATTAATGGCACTAACATTAGTAGGGCTCTGATCACAAACAGTACACAATATATTGAGGCCTGTACTTTGCACATAAGTTATAACTTTTTTTGTTATGTCCTTTAAAGTTGATTTGTTTAGACTATTAGTGAAGTAGTATGCCACTGGCTGCTTAAAATTTCTTTTTATCCCTTTTACCAAGTAAACTAAGACATGGTCTGCAATTTAATTGCTCTGCCAAGCGAACCCTTTCAATTTATCTTTCGCAGCATCATATTGTATTTGTGGACATATTGACATTTCTTGAAAGTAATTATGTTTACTTAATTTCTCCGCACTAGCCAATCTTGACTTATATGTTCCACTTCTCTTCCGTAATCTTGTTATTTCGGCTTTCAAATGCTTCAATTGTTTTCTTGATGTTTTCAATTAATTCACCATAAGCGATGGAGGCAATTGCAACTGCTTTGGTTCTGAAAAATTAAAGTCATCATGTAATTGAAATGTCCCATAATATATTTAATAAGTTAACATTCATACTGCAAATCAAACTACTTACTGCCTTTAAGCCCATGTCTGCCATAGGGTCTGCAATAGTTATGTTCAGTCGCTATAACACCAGCAGCAGGCAGCAAAGCTGAAAATATAATACAGTATGAACATAGGATAGTGTAAATATATCCTGTCCTACAACAATAGTTACAACTGAGAAGAACTGCTAGTTTATAAATAAGCTAGTGTTTCGTCACGGTTACATCTGCATTCTTATAGGAAATGATAGAATTCTGTATCTTTTTTTCAAGATGTTTGGATGAGTAGTTAGGTGTGAACGCATAATAATAGCAGCCCTCTATACATATATAAGACTGCACCAATTAATAATGATAGATCTGAAAATTAGCACCCAAGCCAATGTTTGAATTTAAAAAATATTTAAACTTAAATGTTAATTGCCATTTCAACATAAACAACAGAAATAATCCTATTAATATATTAAATAAATTTTCCCAATTTAATCACTGTACCAAATTTTGAGCATGATGATTCAACTTAACGCAATATTTAAAAATTTAGAATCCAACATTATTATTTGCTGCAGCTGATATGTGTCCCACAACTTGGCACAAGCTGCTTCTTACGAAGAGAAAATTATGGCCTTAGTCTGCCGTGCTGGTTAAGTTTCAAGTTCCAAAAGTTATACAGTTATACACATTGATTAGCTTGGGTTTAAAATGAAGGCATATTAATTGAAGCTTTCATGAAGGGCAAGTAAGTATTATATATTTGTTTACCAGGGTCAGTCGGTCTTGATGTAGAAGACTGGTTCTTATATACTGATGTAGAACATTCAGTGGGCTGATAAAAAGCAGTTGAGGTAAGAGTTGATACGTCGCCAGAAAAACCTGAAAACAGATATCTATCATTATTTATATAAGTAGTTTTGATGGTGGTTGAGCTCTTGCGATCGACCTGGAAGGACCATTAACCTGCCGCCAAATAATATTGGTTGCACTATTGCATTCTGTTTTGGTAGTGAGATCAGACCCTGAATTACTGTCACATGAGGCATATATAAGTTTGGTAATCCACATATTATAATATAGTAAGGCATTTACAATTTACACATTATCAATGTGCTTAACTACTGTGGTGGAAAATCTGGTTTCGGACAGACACTATAAAATAGTATGCGAATCATGTATGTATGACTGCTTACCAGTAATTGTTGGGCTTGATGTAGATGGTTGATGCCTATTCGACAGTTCAGTTGCTGCATTATCAGGTACACCTGTAAACAATGTAACTTTATTTAAAAATAATATTATTGTTCACTCGCTACTAATCCAAGACAAGCAGAAAGTAATCTCATAAAAATAGAATAGGAAGTAAGGAATAGAGACACATTCAATCTAATCACTGGCGACTGTCATTAGAACAATTCCAAAAATTTTACCAAAACAACTAAAATAAAACCAAATTTATTCATATTACCAATTAAATAGAATTATTATTATTATTATTTAATATTTAATTATTATTATTATATTATTATTACCAATTAAATAGAAGAGACAATAACATGTTATCATAGATATATTTAAAATAAATCTTACCATAAAGATGTAGTGTGGGTACAGCTAATGCATTTAAACGATTATTTCTATTCTTGAACTGTTCAGAAAAATGGATGTCACAGATGACTTTCTTTCTGTAAAGTTCAATATCAGCTGCAGTCTCTAGTTTTCCGCCAATAACATGGATCCAGGCTTTGAATCCTTCAGGATTCATCTCTGGATGTGGGAATCGATGAAATGTAACACCTGAAAATAATTAAAACAAGTTTGGTAAGTTCCAAAAATGTTACTTGTTTAGAATAATGTTTTGCAACAAAAAGCTATAATAAAAGAAATGTCATAATAAATTATTTTGATTTTAAACTCTCTCCTCGATAGGCAAATGGCTGGGTACTGGCCCCTGCCAAAATTATCATTATCGTTGAGTAGCCAGATACTGGCTCTGTAATCCTTACTATATAATATAATAATATTATAAATGAGGATGTAACAGTGTCTGTCTGTCTGTTACACTTTCATGGCTAAACTACTCAGATTTTGATGAAAATTAGTAGGGAGATTGTTAAAGATCTGAGGAGGGACATGGGCTACTATTTATCGATATACTACGCGGGCAGAGCCGCGCGTAGAAGCTATAGTACCGAATAATTATTTGTTTAATTTGTACGAAGTAAAGACTACCAAGAGTTGTAAACAGATTTAAGTTGAGACTTACCTTGACGATACAAGCATCCAAATTCACACTGTCTAGGCATGATAATAATCTTTACACACGAGCGTCTATATCGCAAATAGAAACAAAACAAATTATGCGTTCTTTCGCAACTAGATGTTCACACTTATTAGAACCAAAGCTCAACTCACGCACAAAAACTCCGGAAATTTACACACACTTAAGGGCGGAGGAGTGAAACTCGACTCAACGCAGGTCAGGGGTGAAATTATACGAAGAAAATGTACAAAATGGACGAAAACTACAAAAATGCGCATACGCAGGTTGTTTTTTCCGCCGCCATTTGTTTTTCAAATTTTGAAATGTATCAGTCGAAGACTGGCTGAGCCAGTTGCCATGTAAAAAAATGTTGAAATTCTTTACAAACTAAAAGTATATAAGTTATTAAATAAGCTAAATAATTCATTAACACGATAATTATAAATAACGAGTTAAAAGTAAAACAAGAGTAAACTAAATAACTATAAGGTAAATTTGGTTATTGACTAGTTGAAAAAAGCACCATCTATCGCATATATGACCTACTAAATGTTTCCAGAGAACAACAATAGATATCGCTTTTTTCAAATTATAACTAGAAATGACAGCTATACCTATCTGTCCGGCCCCTGGACAGAACTTTATAAAATGAGGTCTTGAAACTGTAATGTTATTATTAGTCGAATCGATTATATATCGATTTCATTTGCATACGAGTGACAACGTGACAACACTAAGGACGCGGGGATCTTCTCGAATCAAGAATAATCAAGATGGCTTCTACGAGTAAATATCAATCAAACCATTAACCAACGTAGTATTTTACATTATCTTTGAACCAAACAATGCATGGTGGCAGCGGTGGGATGGGATCCGGGATCACTAAAAGTTAAAAGAAGTAAGTCAAATTATTGTTCAAAATGAACGTAAAACCACCGAAAGAATTAAATTTTACGGATATCAACTCTTGACCATAATGGCTAGAAAGGTTTGAACAATACATAAATATTACACAGGTGGATAAGGACGAAGAAAAATGCAACTTATTATTATACTGCATGGGAGAAGAAAGTCTGGATATAATTCAACAATTAGGAAAGGCAGAAAACTGAAAAATTTATTGATAAATTCAACAACTATTTTAGTCCCAGACAGAACTTATTATATGAGAGGGCTCAGTTTAATAGGCGCAGCCAAATCCAGGGTTAATCTGCAGATGAATTCATTAAGAACTAAGAACATAATAATATATAAACTATCACGCAATTGTGACTCAACCAAACAATATAGTAACCAAGCCATACAAACTCAAAAAAAAAAACATACAACACACACAATATGTCGTCGCAGTGATCAAGGATCAAGCTATATTTTACGAACTATAGTGTCCACTGCAAGTAAGTAAGTATTTGGGCCTAAATTGCATTTCTTGGAGACTCACGTGGTTGTAAATTCATAAAATTGAAACATAAAGAGCTGGCTGTGGAACTCGCGTGGGCGCAGCTTTGCTTTTCATGGATTATCAGCGATGTAGGGACCGCGTGCCACGCGGTAACATGTGCAAGGAATAATCTTTCCTTATACTTACATGTTTGTTCTGTTACAGAATATGAAGCCATGTGCTAAACTGTTTCGACGGAGAATCGATTTGAGCGTCTCTAGATATGGCAGTGCGCAGTCATATTCACGAGACTTGGCCTGCTGGAATAGACTTGCTGGTAAGTTTTTACAAATAAGTTGTTTTTAATAATATAAAAAAGTACTTTGATTAGCAGAGCTCTATGTGGTGTAATCTTAAAAGCTCAAAAAGTAAGAAATACTTGAGTAATATGCAATGTCTCGCCTCATCTGTGTTTAACTGGAAAGAATTGGCAATATTGAAAGAATTATCCCCATACTCCTAACCTTTGAGGAGTTGTACCTTTCAGCATTAGCTCAGCAACATGAAATGCTGACTGCCAGATGCAAATTTCCTGTCTCGTTCAACAGAGAAGTTACTTTTAATCAACTTATGGTATCTTAGAGAAATCGAGGGCAACCTTAAATTTTAAAGGCTTGGCTTTAAATTATAATTTTATATTGATATTTGCATCTGTTGATATGGGAATTCTTTAAATATAAGCACCTTAAGGCCATTAACTGTATTCTTTCAAGTAATACATAGATGAGGCTAGACATTACAATATTACTTATGTATTTTTTTACTTTTCAGTGAATTTTTTGTAATGAAAAATTTTATTTTTGGAAAATTATTTGTAATTTGAAGTCAGTTTTTTTTAGAAAATTATATGAAATAGATAGGTAAAATTTTTGACCAACTTAATTAAAGGAGGTTCTGTGTTCGCCCAGTATGTATGTATAACGTAATATGTATGTGTAACTTTGTATATTTGCGATTTTCTTGGCAACTACTAGTCTGATTTCGATGTGGTTACGGTAATTTACTTCTTATGGCTTAAGGAAGGTTTAAGTCTATAATTTATCAGGGTCCGATGAAGACCTTTGGACACAGGCAATGGAACTGGTAATGAACTGCATTTTGTTCAATTATTGCCTGTATATTTTCCTTGCCATTTCATAATGTAACATCACACCTGTGTATGTGTATGCCTTGAAGGGTAAGCAGATGTGTCTCATCACCTTAATGCCTCAATACCTTCTCTGATTTGGATGGGATACTTTATAAATTAAATCAGCTGATCAAATCAATTGCTTCAATCATATTTCTAATAGCATACTAACCACTAAAAAGAAGAAATAAAAATAGTTCTTGATGTTGGGGCTCCTACAAATTTGGAAAAAGGATTGGCACCAACATCAAATACCATTTTTGGCATTATTTAATTGCTTTTGAATTTTGGAAGTCTGGTAAATAATGATTTTTAATTGTGTAGTTCTGGTCTATTTAACAAATGTAGTAGTAAACATAATATACAATTAAGGTGCTGTTTCAAAGTACTTGATCACAAATGCTTTCCCCCTGATGGTGTTATGACTGCATCCATGCATCCATTTAGATTTGTGGTTACAGCACTTACAGCTATTTGGTAGGTAATTTAATGGTGGATGGAGGTGGATGACAATATGCTCACCCTGACCTAATCCCATGTGACTCAGGGTGAGCATTATTGTGACCCACCAGGCACAATTCCTATTTTCTACTAGTGATATGATAAAGTTGATTGTGTATGAGTGTGTGCATTTAATTCTACTTCATGCTGGAGCAAATGAACCGATTCTCATCAAGTTGGTATGGAGTTAGCTGAAACCTAACGGATTAGCATCAGGCATTTTATTTGATCAAAGTATCACGCGGATGGAGTTGAGGGCAGAAGTTCGTACATACCTCTTTCTCAGTGCCTAGGAGTAAATAAACCGTTGGTACGGGTTGTAACCGGTTGAACATCTATGGCATTCCTTACCAGTAGAAAGTCTGACAACTCTATAAAAAAGAGTATCATATTGCCCTGTATAGGGTTGTGGTAGTCTGCTGGGTGTAGCTCAATGTAAAATACTGATATTCAGCTGAATCCGTGCCTACTAGATGCCAACCTTTATGTTATTGGGGAAAGGCTGGGAGAAAGATGTTGAATTAATTTTAAACGATAAATTGTTATTATTTACAGAAGTTGCGGATGGGTTCATGTATTATTTGATGAGCTTCGCCTTCGTGTACTGCTGACGGGAAGTATTGCAGGCCTTAGTTACTGCCTACTTAGTCACAAAAGGTTTGTACTGTTTTTTTGTTTTCCATTACAGCTTTTAGCATTAGATAGCACATAACATAACCTAACATCAAGCCTGGGTAACCTGAAGGGTGTGGCAGAGGTGTACAACACCCGCATTTCACCTGTTATGATTAGGGGAATGTGATTCTATCGCTATCCACTATCACAAAACCAACTCTGTGCTGCTATTGATAATTTCCTGAAGGAAATATCCCAAATAACACTTTTGCCCGCCCAGGGCTTCTAATCCTAAACCTTGCGGTGAGCGATTCGCAAATTGCATAATTAGTCGAATATAAATTGACCTCTTAATACTTTTCAGGTTTCTGAGCGTGGGTCGTCCAGCATGGTGTATTGTGGTCGGTGTCGCAGTAGCGGGAGCAGCTCGTCGACTCCAGTTATAGGTTATAAATGAAATTGTCGTGGCCCAGTTATAGTGATATTTAAAATGAATTACTCCTACACTAGAGTGGCAATGATAATTGGATATTAAAGTTTGTAGACGGTTTCAGCCTATCTGAAGATTATTTTTGATTATCAGATTATTAAACGGTTTCTATAGCTTATCCCTTATGTTTGGTTTTAGGTCAAAGTTAGTACTTGGCACACACCTTTAATTCTGTAGAAAATACAATTAAATATCTATACTTATAATAAATCTGTAGAAGAAAAATTTGTGTACATTGAAAATATCAAAAAAATTAATAGCAGAGGGTGTTACTAGACCGACACTGAACCCAAAAGTGTGATTAATTTTTTTTTGTCTGGCTGTCTGTTTGTTCAGGCATCACGCAAAAACTAACGGTTCGATTACCATAAAACTTGGTATAATTATTCTTTAATATCCTGGGCACCACACTGGGTACTTTTTATCCCGGAAAAAAACCCAGTATATTATATACAATAAAAAACAAACTTAGTTTTGAAGTCGTACTGTATAGATTTTAATTTTAAAGTATTGGTAATATATTTGATATTGTATGTAGTGACCGTAGGTTATTTTATAATACTGTTAGGTAGGATTAGACATTCGTATAGATTTTGGTTTATAGGCATTTTGATTATTTCTTGAGTTTACATTAGTTATCATCAGAAATAGGTTTAGTTTGGTAGGTAGGCAATTTATTTTTTGTTATTGAGTTATTTTATTGATGTTTGAAAGCGCTAAGTTTAAAAACTACTGGGCGAATTTTGATAATTACCTTTGAGTTTGATAGTCTGTCTCAATAAAGGTTTTTTAAAAATTACGCTCAACTCTACGGGCTGTCACGGACGCACGTGTCGCAATTTCTATTATTTCGAAATGTTAAGTAGTTTCGAAGTAGGTACATGAGTTGTACCTATTTGTCTGTTTTGATTTGATTGAATATTAGGTATTTTCCTTGAGTTTTTGTCGTATATATTTGTTTTGGTTTGTTTGGTAATAGATAGGTAAGTGATTACATGAGTTGTACCTACAATTGTTATTTTGACATTGTTACCTTTAGCATTTTTTGTTTATAAAACGACATCCACGCGGACGAAGTCGCGGGTAACAGCTAGTATTAAATATATTTGTAAATACATATAGAAAAGGGATTGACTAGTAGAGTAAGGAGCTTTTAAAACAGAGGTTCTCAAGTTAGAGTATATTTTTTTATGTTAGACCTAGCATAACTTTTTACCGAGTGGTCCGATTTTAATAATTTTTATTCGAAAGAGTATACTTTGAGGGTGATCCCAAATCAAGGATGTCAGGATCTGATGATGGAATCCTAGGGAAATTGAGGGAAACCCTCGAATGTTAGGAAATTAGTGTTTTTCATATATTTTATGAATCAAAATATTTGCGTCTGGCAGCCATCATTTCATATTGCTGAGCTGATGATGGAAAGTAAAACTCATTAACCTTTAGGGGTAAGGTGATAATTTGTTAAACATTGGAACTTTTGGAAATGAACAAAATAAATGATCATTTTAGGTCTTGGGTAGTGAACTTACTTACATAAACTATTAAATATTATATTTTACTAATTTTGAGTCGGTGCCAAATAATAAAATTGAATACCATGTTAAGTCTTCTCTATTTCTACGTAGTAGCAAAAAAATAGACAGTTAATTAAGTTATTGTTTGGCACCAACTCAACTACAAATCAAATGTTCTATTTTTATATGGAACCGTTATCGTATTCTTATTTTGAAGCTGCGAATTTGAAATAGCTTCTGTCTGTTTGTTTTTAATGTTCTGGTGAAATTGTGTGGAGTATAGATAGTTGATTGCCAAGTTGTAGCTGTGAAGCTTTCCAAATATTTTTAACCGACTTCAAAAAAGGAGGAGGTTCTCAATTCGGTTGTATTTTTATGTTTGTTCGCCGAAATTCTTTTTTTGTTTGAAAGGATATACTTGTCATGAGGTCCCATTTATTTCAAGTTACGTTCTGATGATGGAATCCTAGAGAAATCGAGGGCAACCCTCAAATTTAAAAGGCTTCTATATTGTTTTTTGTATATTATCTAAAGCTACTCGGATATTTGCATCTAGTAGTCAGCATTTTATGTTGCTGAGCTGATGCTGGAAGGTACAACTCCTCAACGGTTAGGAGTACGGGGATAATTCTTTTAATATAGGCACCTTAAATAAGTTTTCCGTCTCAAGTAACCGTCGTCTCCTCATTCAAGAACATTCTTGCTCGGTCTACCCATCACTTAAAATAGTAAAATAAAATAAATTTTAACAAAAAAAAACCGACTTCAAAAAGTAGGTAAACTAAAAAGCAAAAAATAATATAAATCTTCGCACAAAATAATACGTTAATACATTTAGTTTAATAGAAATGATTAAATAATTATGTTATAATTCTGAATACGGTGCCAGGTAAACAATAACTGTGGTAAGTACCAATACTGGGCGACCGCGCACTAGCACAACTACGCCTCCCTTTATTGTGTGTACTGTAATTTGATATTGTAGAAAGGTTGTTTTACTTGGCTTTTACTTGGCACCGACTTCAGAAATTATAAAATAATTATTTAATAATTTATATTTAACTAAATATATAAACGTATTATTTTGTGCGAAGTAAATTTGTTTTTTGCTTTTTAGTATACCTACCTACTTTTTGAAGTCGGTTTTTTTTTTGTTAATTTAAATTGGCTTTATCCAAAATATTGACTAATACATAACCGTTTGAATTGATTATATCTTCGAGTCCAGTCGCAGCTAGAATAAATTGTGCTACGATTTTTGAAGAGAAAAAGAAACTCCAAATTGAGCCAAGATCAAGTCTAATTTATTGTCAAGTTCGCCGTGCAGTAAAGTTGACCGTGTATGGCTTCAATAAAGCCTTGCAATACCCTCAAGTTTGCTGGACGCTGCTGAAGCGCGCGGCAGACTTGACATGCCGACTCGATCTTGAAGTGGATTCTATTTATAATAATTTTAATCAATTAACTAATGGGTTTCTAGTTTGTGGCAAAAAGATAGCGTCATTAGTTATTTCCACCATTTTTTTAATACGTTTCTTGTTTCTGAACATGCAAATATTAAGCCTCATAAATGATTTATTTCCCCAATTTTGTTCGACCTGTAATAGTCCTTGCGGCTATAGGAAATAATCAAGCACGTTTCTTGACAACCCCTACAAATGGACATCGCCATCGACCTCGTATTGACCTGTCTCGATGCACTATGGGAACTAACCATACGAATCGTCTCAAAAGGTTTTCCGGTAGGTATAAGAGATAATATTTTCATTTTGAAATAAAAACATACTAAAAGAGACTCTTGTTTAAAAAAAAAAAACAATTTCTAGACTAATATCTGAAATAAAGACCATAATGTTTTACTAGATATAATTATTATGAACGATTAGAAAATAATTCAGGCTGTTTTAAATAAACTCTACGAACTAATGTTTCTGGAGTATATTGTTGCGTAGATAGTATTAATAATTGCAACAAATGTTTGGCTTCTTCCCAAACTCTGTGATTGTTAGGTTTGGTCACCTTTTGCTCGAGATATGCATATATGGATCAGATGCATACAAAAGTGTGTGAAAAAGTATTCGTTGCCTGCAGGTCTTGACACATTTTTCTGGAATGATTTAGTCATCTGCTTCTGCAGTCTTTATTTCTCGACTGTTGCGCGTCCACGAATAATTGGCTAAAGCAGCAGCATTCTTAAAGTAATTGCTACTTGAGAATCTTTAACTCTTGGAATTATTTATCTAGAATGTGCTCTAATGCGAACCGTTATCGTATTCTTATTTTGAAGCTGCGAATTTGAAATAACTTCTGTCTGTTTGCCTTGTTAATGTTCTGGTGAAATTGGTTGGAGTATAGTTGATTGCCAAGTTGTAGCTGTGAAGCTTTCCAAATATTTTTTAAATTGGCTTCGTCCAAAATATTGACTGAATATACATACCCGTTTGAATTGATTATATCTTCGAGTCCAGTCGCAGCTAGAATAAATTGTGCTACGATTTTTGAAGAGAAAAAGAAACTCCAAATTGAGCCAAGATCAAGTCTAATTTATTGTCAAGTTCGCCGTGCAGTAAAGTTGACCGTGTATGGCTTCAATAAAGCCTTGCAATACCCTCAAGTTTGCTGGACGCTGCTGAAGCGCGCGGCAGACTTGACATGCCGACTCGATCTTGAAGTGGATTCTATTTATAATAATTTTAATCAATTAACTAATGGGTTTCTAGTTTGTGGCAAAAAGATAGCGTCATTAGTTATTTCCACCATTTTTTAATACGTTTCTTGCTTCTGAACATGCAAATATTAAGCCTCATAAATGATTTATTTCCCCAATTTTGTTCGACCTGTAATAGTCCTTGCGGCTATAGGAAATAATCAAGCACGTTTCTTGACAACCCCTACAAATGGACATCGCCATCGACCTCGTATTGACCTGTCTCGATGCACTATGGGAACTAACCATACGAATCGTCTCAAAAGGTTTTCCGGTAGGTATAAGAGAGATAATATTTTCATTTTGAAATAAAAACATACTAAAAAAGACTCTTGTTTAAAAAAAAAAACAATTTCTAGACTAATATCTGAAATAAAGACCATAATGTTTTACTAGATATAATTATTATGAACGATTAGAAAATAATTCAGGCTGTTTTAAGTAAACTCTACGAACTAATGTTTCTGGAGTATATTGTTGCGTAGATAGTATTAATAATTGCAACAAATGTTTGGCTTCTTCCCAAACTCTGTGATTGTTAGGTTTGGTCACCTTTTGCTCGAGATATGCATATATGGATCAGATGCATACAAAAGTGTGTGAAAAAGTATTCGTTGCCTGCAGGTCTGACACATTTTTCTGGAATGATTTAGTCATCTGCTTCTGCAGTCTTTATTTCTTGACTGTTGCGCGTCCACGAATAATTGGCTAAAGCAGCAGCATTCTTAAAGTAATTGCTACTTGAGAATCTTTAACTCTTGGAATTATTTATCTAGAATGTGCTCTAATGCGAACCGTTATCGTATTCTTATTTTGAAGCTGCGAATTTGAAATAGCTTCTGTCTGTTTGCCTTGTTAATGTTCTGGTGAAATTGGTTGGAGTATAGTTGATTGCCAAGTTGTAGCTGTGAAGCTTTCCAAATATTTTTTAAATTGGCTTCGTCCAAAATATTGACTGAATATACATACCCGTTTGAATTGATTATATCTTCGAGTCGAGTCGCAGCTAGATTAAATTGTGCTACGTTTTTTGAAGAGAAAAAGTTAACTCCAAATTGAGCCAAGATCAAGTCGAATTGTCAAGTTCGCCGTGCAGTAAAGTTGTGCGTGTATGGCTTCAATAAAGCCCTGCAACGCCCTCAAGTTTGTTGGACGCTGCTGAAGCGCGCGGCAGACTTGACATGCCGACTCGATCGTGAAGTGGATTCTATTTATAATAATTTTAATCAATTAACTAATGGGTTTATAGTTTGTGGCAAAAAGATAGCGTTATTAGTTATTTCCACCATTGTTTAATACGTTTCTTGTTTCTGAACATGCAAATATTAAGCCTCATAAATGATTTACAGTCGACTCTCGTTAATTCCAACCTGCGATACTTAGAACCTCTCTATAATTCAAAGTTATCACGAGTTCCCTGCAAAATCTCTTTATATTTCGAACTAAATCAATATATTTTTATGCACTTGGTAATTAGAACGAAAAAATCATTGCTATATAATAAAACGACGCGTTAATTCGAACTCATCGGCGTCCAACACTCGACAATTTAAAGTTGCAGAGAGAAAGAGGTCGAATGATTGTAATGTAAGTACATGTTGCGACTAGAGATTGCAAATATTCGATAGTTTTGATTTTCGAATATTTTTTCAATGTAGTTCGAATATTATTCGAATATTCGAATATTTTCAAAAAATTAAAACGCATCACAAACAATCAACTTTTATTAGGAACATTTGTTTCAACTTAGGAACTATAATAATTTTATGTTGGTAAGCCAAGTAACCTGGTAATCAAGCACCATAATCATTTACTCATTCTTCAAAATCTAAAACAGTCATAGGGCAGGTGGCCCGGTTCTGGCCATTTTAAGAGTTTTTCACCACTCAAGCGCTTGGTGTTTCATCTTTTTTGTTACCTCGGACATCATTTTTATATCAAGTTATCATAAATATATTATTCTTACCTTAGATAATCTTCTAATCACCTAAAGCGCAATGGATGCCTCATTTTTTGTAAAAAAATCTTAGATGTGGTATGAGAGCCACTTTTGGCCACATTTTACCCATTTGTGGCCACACTATGTGCCAGTTCTGGCCATTATGAAATAAAACATCAATGAATTCAAAATCGAACGTAGTATTTATTAGAATGACATTGTAACAATAATTCTTACAGACTACACAGTCTCAAAGGCTCTGCGGCACTGTTAATTTACATATTATAAATGTCAGGCAAAAATTTCTCCATCTCTGCAATTTTGAAAAAGCCTCTGTTGTTGTGTTTAACTGGAGGAGTTATAATTTCTATGATATCATGTATTGGGTACCAAATTTTATCTGGCCTTTCCGGCCATCTAAAAGTATTCCCGGTAGATAGTACCATACTACTAATTTCATATAGTCCACCTTCTTTTTTTTCAATTTTACCAGGAAAGTATTCCCCTTCGTACTTAATAATTACAAAACAACCATTTTTTAAGTTTTTATTCCAACTTGCATTATTAGTATTTGCTACCTTAGTCAAAGGTAATTCTGATGCCGAGCTACTGTCCTTGGTCACAGACCTTTTCCTTTTCCTCTGCTCGGAACCTTTTCTCTGATTGTGTCGTTTTGTAGCTTGATCTATAATTTCTTCATCATTTGAAGCGTCACTCTGTTCGTTCCATTCACTTTCACCACTTTCTACATAATCAACTTCACCATCTTCTTCGGAGGACGAGCTTTCTTCGGGCGTTTTTGTTTTTTTAGCCTTCATTTTCGGATCTTTTTTCTTTTTGTTGGCCTGTTTTTCGTTCTTTTTGTTTCCAGCTGCCTTCGTAACTCCACCATCTTGTTCACCACCTGCCTCCATAACTTCGCCATCTTCTTCAGAAGACGATATTTCATTGGTAACTTTTTTCTGTTTAGTCTTAATTTTAGTCTGTTTTTTCTTTTTGACTTGCTTTTGTTTCTTTTCGTTTTCGGCTGCCTCCATAATATCTACCCATTTGTTCGAAGTTATAATTGAAGGGATTTACATTGCAGCCTTAGTTTTTTTGGGTACCACTTTCCCTGGATACAATACACATTTTTTAACTAACTCTCTTGCCGTATATTTAGCAGATTTTTCATAGTTTTTCTCGACTTCATTACTTTGTACGGAAACGTCCTCTTGATTGGAGTTTTTAAGATTAGTTAAAGTAATGCAAGGATCATTATTAGAATTATATTCATCCAGAGTGTTACTTTGTTTTGGAGTGAAGAGGGTAGTGTTTTCTTGACCACAAGTAACAAGACGAGTGGAAGATGCGCAAGGTTCTTCAAAGGTATTGTCATCTTTTAGGGTAATATCCTTTGCATTGCAAGCATTATCGTGGTATCTAGTTCCAGTGCCTTCGATAGTGCCCTCTTGGTCACGGGTATAAACAACACGGGAAGAAGATGCGCAAGGTTCTTCAAAAGTATTGTCGTCCTTTGGAGTAGGATATTCTTCATTGCCGGAATTATCCGTATTTTGAGTGCCAGTCCCTTTGACAATGTCATCTGCATTGCAATTGTCAAGAAGCGATGGAGACGTACAACATTCTTCGTGGGGGTTGTCCTCATTATCTCCGAGATCACGAAGGACAGATATATAAGGATCTTCGACCTCTTCCGATAGGACTGCTTGGTTAGTTCGGGTCTTTGTAGCAGTGTTGTCATTTTTAAAAGCCAGCCAAGTATCATAAAGCATTGATGCCTCCTTATTTCCTTCCCAATCCATGCCCAATTCGAATGTAGTGTAAAAGTCTTTCAGCAAGTTCGAATCTATTTTACTTTCTAGATATGCAAGATAGCTTGACTCAGAAATGGCGACGTCATGGTTCTCTTTTGTGTTGCTGTGTTGTTTCACAATTCTTTTATAATTCACGAAATCCGCCCCGAATGGATACAGACCACATGTCTTAAATCCTGCTTTTATATTATTTGCAAAAGTCTCGTTATTGATTATTAAGCTATACAAAGCTGAAGGAAGATTATATTTTGTAATTTCTATTCCATCATTTTCTATACGCCACTTCTTCACGAGCTTACGCCAGTTTTGTTTTAGAGGGTAAAACACCGCGACGTCCAAGGGTTGTAGCATGTGAGTTGTGTTTGGAACAAGCGCCACCACGATGATTCCATTTTCACGACATAATTTGCTAAGTTGCATGGTCAGGTGAGATTTGTGTCCATCCAAGAATAAAATTATAGGTAATTCTATTCCTTTTTCCTTTAGGTAGGGAATAAAGACGTTTCCAACAAATTCATAAAAAGCCTCTCCTGTCATCCAACCTTTTTCAGTTTTTCCGACTCCCCAGCCGTCCGGTGCATTTTGAACAACTTCATTATTCATCCTTTTGTACTTGTAAATAGTTGTAGGGGGCGCATACTCGCCCAGGGCATTTACAGTAAAAAGTGTCGTTATATTTTCTTTGTCGCTGTTTTTTGATGTATCATAGACATGGAGTCCTTTTTCGGCTAACACCAGACCTCCTTTAGGTGCTAGAAAGAAAGCAGTTTCATCGCAATTCCACACTCGTGAGGGGTCTTCTAGAATTTTCAGATCTTCTGTGCCTAATAGTGAAGAAACTTCTTGAAACCAATTTCTTATTTTTTCTTCGGTAATCAATGAACGAGCTTTATTTATATATTCGGCATGTTTTTGTCTGAGATCGGGATGTCTGGCCATAAACGCTTCGAACCAGGATCTTGAAGGCCTGTTATTTATAAAAGGTGTCTTAAGACCTCCCTTCTCCACTATTTTTTTTACAGAGTCTAATAACCCGTCTTTGTTGATTGGAAACCCATTACGAGCAGAATCTTTAATCCACGCTACAAGTTCATTTTCGATTTCGATTCCAAGAACTGCTTGAGGTCCCACATGTCCAGAAGTTTCAGGAGCATTACCAGAAAGTTTGTGCCGCAATGTCGTTCGAGGCACATTAAAGTTCTTGCTAGCAGTGGAAACTTTCATTCCATTTCTAATAGCGTCTAACGCTAAGCCTACTTTATGTGGTGAGTACTGAAATAGTTTTCTTTTAACTACGTCTGTTTTTTTTTTGCTTGAAGTCGACATCTTTCCCAGAATCTGCAAGGAAATAACATTAACGAAATTCAATTAACAAATACATTATATTATTACATCACATCACATAAGTACATTATCATCATTATCAGCCGTAAGACGTCCACTGCTGAACAAAAGTTCCCTAAGTTATTAAAATACCGGCGTACGTATTATTTTATTTTGTCGCAAACAAATACGTGGGCAAATGAAATGCATACCGGGTCTACCTATCCATCGAAACAATTTATATATGAAAAAACAAAGAAAGAACACAGTTTATATAAAAAAGACCTCGTTAAACATTAAGTGGCCAGAACTGGGGTTTCTACATGTGCCACTTTTGGCCATCGACTTGGCCAAAGATGGGAAATTGCATAATATTTGCCCCACTTGTGGCCATCGGATTAAAACCTTACTTCTCGTATGAATGGCGAGCAAATAACTGAAGTTCTACTTAGATAATATGATTGAAATGTAAAACGAATAATAACATTTAAAAAATAAACAAAGATTCCAGAGATAGTTACTGATTACTCACCCACTGTCCTTAATGGTTTTACTAAGAAATGAGCACGTTGTACACACATAGACACTGAATGGCTGCTATCATCTCACTGACGTTTGACACATGACAACTGACAACTGTATTTATGTTGCCATAATTCGTTATTGTAACTACCATAGACCGTATAATTGTTTAGTTATCTGTACATTGTTAGCATCGCTTTGAAGTTGAAAATGGCCAAAAGTGGGTCAGTGGCCAGAACCGGGTCGCCTGCCCTACTATTCTTATACAAATTAAGAAGTAATAAGTACGACTATTAAAAAACCAATTACTGATATTAAAATAATCAACAATTTGTCAACGAATTAACAATTTTTAATTAACAAATGCGATGTATTCTAATTTAAACATTTCAAATAATGTTAACATACATAACATTAAGAATGGAATTATCATTTATCTTTAAACAATATAAATTCAGTGTTTACACAAAATAAAAAAAAAAACATCAAATTCTTAAACATAGTAGGAAACTTTGTTCTTTAAAATAGCACGATTATACATGAACATGTTAATCAAAACAAATATAAAATTTTCAAACAAAAACAAAAAATATCACAAATGTAAAGACATTGTAGTTTCATATGCATTATTGCACTTAAAAATCAGATTCATTAGTATAATAATTCAAAATCAGATCAGATTTACCTATAATATCGAAAATCACCACAGCGCATTATAATTAATATTATTTACGTATTCTTTGAAAATGAGACCTGAGGAAACATAACGCGTCCATGGAATCATCGTTCAATTTACATCTGAGATGATTACAGATATACTTCGTAGAAGAAAATACCCTTTCGCACTCTACACTAGTTGGTGGTATACACATTAACACGTCATAAGCCTGAGTCAGGTGTATTTGTCTTGGCGCTCCTGCATCATATAAAGCCATCTGCATTTTTATTGATGATTCTAGATCATCTTCGCAAGTTGCTGTGGACGTAGAAGGCCTTGTACACATTTCATCATCTATCTTTTTCTGCAGCTGTTCTTTTATTGTCATTTTTGAGATTATAGACGATTCTTCATTTTGACAATTCTGTAAGTCTGCTAGAAACATGTCTTCTTCGTCATCAGAAGCGCAAGTAAAAGTTGTCGTTGAAGTACTTTGATTAAAATATCTTTTTTGGATGTCAACTATGACTTTAGTGATAACATCATTTCCTACTATAGGGAAGACAGCAGAAGATTGTTCCTGGTAGTATTTGTTAGGATTGTGTAAATACTTCAGTGTACATACCAGATCTGTTTGTCGGCGTTGAGTGATCCTTAATTTTAGGGCCTGAAGGAGTCTGCTACTGATAACCCCATTATTCTCTTGTAGTTTAGTGACCATGAAATGGAGGGCTGTTTCCGCAGTTAATAAATTCGCCTTTTGTTGGCAAATAGCTTCTACAGTGGTTTTTACGATAGTGAGACTCGTAGATAAATCCTGCAAGAGATCAAGCTCGTAGGAGCTGAACACAGTTTTTTCTTTCAAGTCAATCAGTGCCTTTAATATTGCATCCTTTAATAGCAAAAATCTTAAAACCATGTCCGCCATGCTGCTCCACCGCGTTTTGCTATCTAAAACCAGGCCCGCCCTTTTGTTATCTTCAAGAACATATTTATTTAAAACTTCTGTCCTCGTTGGAGACTTCTTGAAAAACTTCACTATCTTACGTACTTTAACAATCAAATCCTTGTACTCGATATTGAGCCTGGATTCACCTCTGGTTTCTGCATTACAAACTACAAAACCTTGTCCATCGTCATTTTCATCTGTTTCTTGGTCTTCTGATTCATTTTCCTCTGAATCTACTGTTGCAAATACTGTCTCCTCTATGTCTATTTTTTCTGAACTTTCTACACTCGGGCTATATAAGTTCTTATATATGACATCCACCACTGCACACTGTATTCCATGTGCGAGGCATAACTGGTGAAATGAAGGTATTAGACGACCCATGGCAGTCATAACGCAAGCACCGTCTGTCACCACACCTACTACGTTATTTTCTAAAGATAGATCGTAGGTTATTATTTAACATCTACATAAACGATCTGCCAAAAGTAATCAATCATCCCTCATATCTATTTGCTGATGATTGTACCATTGTGTTTGAGGGTAACAATAAATCACATCTTCTTAATGATATAAATAAAGCAATAAAACATATTGTAGAGTGGACTATGGCAAATAACTTAACATTGAATTTTGATAAAACTAACATCATGATATTTCGCAATAGAGTCGCACAAATTTCAGAAATTAACGTAAATTACACAGGTAACCAAATTAGTCCAGTAGAAACTACTAAGTTTTTGGGCCTGAATATTGACAGTAATTTAAATTGGAAATTGCATGTACAAAATATATGTACGAAACTTCACCAACAATCTTATGCCCTGTACATGCTAACTAAAACGGTGGATACATCATTCTGCAGTCTTGGCTGCATATCACGGTTATGTAGGATCTGTCATACAGTACGGAATCCTGTTTTGGGGGCACAGTGTAGATAAAGAATCAGTATTTAAGGCACAAAAACGGTGCATTAGATCTATCTGTCATCTAAAGCAAACGGATAGTTGCAAAATCCATTTCCAAAACTTAAAAATACTGACAGTTCCATGCGTTTACATTTTTGAGGTGATAAGTTTTGTGCGGGGAAATATAAACAATTTTGAGAAACATAAAAGTACCAGGCATAAAGATAGAATTTGCTTTCCAAAGAATAAAACAAGTCTATATAACAATAGTATATTTTGCATGGCACCTCGCATTTACAATCATTTGCCAAACTCTGTGCTAGAAATACCATCGCCACATGTATTTAAAAAAACCATTAAAACGTTTTTAATTGATAAGGCGTATTATAGCGTGTCAGAATACCTAGCAGATAAGCACCTGTCAAATTGTTAGACTATAGTTATATTAATTTTAATTGGAATTTATTTTATTTATTGATCAAATTGTTTTCTTTTTATAATATTATTATTTGACTTGACATTTTTATAATTGACAAACTTTAATGAATTGTTTTCTTTTTATAATATTATTATTTGACTTGACATTTTTATAATTGACAAACTTAAATGATTATAATAGAAAATTTGAATTAGGATTATTTTTAAATTCTTTACAAACACAAATACTATGTTTTTTATACCTACTGAGTTGCATGCCTTATGGTGAAATGTGGTGATACTGTCTATCTATTGTAAACATCTTGTAATCTACCCATATTTGCAAATAAATGAATTATTATTATTATTATTATGTAGTTTATGTTTCCATAACACGGGACTATGGAGTCCCGGTACTTTGGAAGGCATACGTGGGGCCGAAGCCAACAGCGCAGAGGCCTAATAAACATTTTAATCTAAAGTGAAATGGGACACAAACCCACGACTATCCCTGTTCACACTATATAAATGCACCCAAGGACAGTCCCCGGTTTGTGTAGAACTATTGCAGAATAATGGAGACTAAATAATTGGATCTATGGTAGTGAATTGCTAATTTAATTAAAACTGGTTCTATGGATTTCCTATGTCGCCTGCCCTAATAGCACATGTAAAACACGGAAAAATAAGCAGGCGGTGACTCGCCAACTCACTATCATGGGCCCCCCCAATCGTTCGCCCAAGGCAAAGCCATTCAGGCGACAGGGCGCAACATTGTCGTGAGCGGCTTGGGGTGTCGAGCGGTGCGGCGCCGATTTCACCATCGCGAGCCTAGGTTCTAGCCCAATAACCCGGAGCGGGTTTCCTCGTAGTTATGCCCTTGAAAATGACACTTCCACCCCCGAGCATCTCTGCTCTGGCGACCCCTCTCTGACCGGCCGGTTAAGGCAAGAACAGAGCTGAGAGTCCTGCGGGCGCTCTTGGATTTCCACTCCGACCGGCCAATGAAGGCAAGCCGGAGACGAGTCCCTGACCGACTCTCTGGGGAATCAGGACCGCAGTGTCGCCACTCACATTCAGCTCGCCACAAGCTGCCCTGCGGTTTGTGTGCTCTTTATCGATCTTTAGATATATTTTTGGTTTATATCAAAAGGATATTAAAAAGCAGATACCTAATATGCCTCCGGGTGATGCGTTATCCTCATGGTGAGGTAACGACTATCCCAGAGGGGTTTATTATTATTATTATTATTAGGATCCTAATTTGTCCCGCAAAATATTACTACATCTTTCCGATGTTCCTCTACCTGTAATTCTTGCCAATCCTAAGTTTCTGAAAGGCTTGTCATTGAAATCAGGGCAGTGAATGTTGATATTCACATAACGCCGATTGCTAGCTGATGTCCACTCATCAAGAGAGGCGCAAAATTTCTGTCCTTTTGCTTTTAAAACAGACAATTCTCTTCTCAGTTCTTGTTTTAACTGATCACTTTTTTCTATAACAATCTTCTTTATTGTGTTCGGAGATTTGGGCAAGGCTTCGAATCCACTTTTGGAAAAAAGCATACGTATAGATTCTGATTTGCAAAAAACGTTGAATGGTAGACCATCACACGCAGTCATTTTGGAAATCACAGTTTCCATATTATCTATGGTGTTCTTAAAATAATCGTCAATTCTGTCTTTTTTTAGCCGCTTAGACCGCTGATCTTGTTCTAGAACTACCTCATTTGTGGAAGTGGTAGGCGTATCCGGTGTTGTCTCTGGAATCTGTAGAGTATTTCTTCTTGCATCTAGAAGACAGAAAATTAAAAAAAATCTTATGAGTAAAAGCGAATCTAATGAGTTAAATAACTAACTAAAAGCCGTCAAAAATAATAAATGTAAGTGAACAAATAGTTAATAAAAGTAAAAGTAAGTTAAGTGAGTGACTAACCAGGTACGCTTGGATGTTGCTTCTTCAAGTGATTATGTAAGCATGTGGTGGTATTTGAGCATTGAAGAACTTTTTTGCATAACTTGCATTTTGCGTGACTTCCATCCTCAGTCCGTAAGAAAGAGTTCCATACCGAAGATTTGTCAAACTTACGTTTTGTGTACTCTTTAAAAACCAATTTATCTTTATCCATTGTCTACTGATCTGCACTGAAATATCAATGAATTTAGTACCTGTAAATACATGTAACGTAGGTATTTAATGATCAGTGCACAGTGAATGATAGTTTTGTATTTAATTCTAGGCTGATTTAATGTGATTCGAAACAAATAATTACTTATTTTAGGTAAAGTCATAAATTTGTCCACTGTTTTTCAAAAATTAATAAAATACTATATACTTACATAAAAACAATCCTTGAAAACTTTTATATAAAACACCAGAATAAAATCACTCCACAACAGACAAAATGCACCGCTTTGCAAATGAATGACAACGCGTTCTGTTGTGAAAGTGAATGAACTCAACAAAATGGCGTCAAGTCAAGCCGTCAAGCAGTGTTGTCAACAAAAATAATTAAGTTCCACCGACATAAACTTTAGTAGTATTTTTTTTTTGGTAGTATTCGAATATTTATTTACGATTCGAATTATTCGAATATTTGAATATTCGAATAATTCGAATATTTGAATATTCGAATAATTCGAATATTCGAATATTCGATTGCAACCTCTAGTTGCGACAAGTTCAAACTTGTATCAACATACACGAGCCTTTGTTTTTGTTATGATTAGTTAAACTCACACTTCCGCACGAATTGGTTTGTTTAGTTATGTTTGAGTTACTGTTAGTCTTGTTGGTATGCACATTAAAAGTTTGTGTTAATTATAAGTCCTAGAAAGTATACATGTTTGACGATTGCTGAAAAGAAGAAGTTAATCGAAAAAGTAGAGGAAGGTGAGAAGAAAAGTGTTGTTACGAAAGAATTTAAGATTCCTCTGAGTACTCTCTCAACCATAATAAAGCACAAGGAGAAAATTAATTCTGCTGAAACTGCTGGAGTACGGAAAAGAACTACTAAAGGTGAATTTCGTCGTCTGGAAGAAAGCCTGGTCATTTTACTTAGTAATTCAAAGTTTTATTTATTTTCTCTCACAAATTTCGAACCATTTGATATTTCAAACATTCGATAATTCATAATATTTTAAGAGTCCCTCAAGTTTCGAATTAACGAGAGTCGACTGTATTTTCCCAATTTTGTTTGACCTGTAATAGTCCTTGCGGCTATAGGAGATAATCAAGCATTTTTCTTGGCACCCTCTACAAATGGACATCGCCATCGACCTCGTATTGATCTGTCTCGATGCACTATGGGAACTAACCATACGAATCGTTTCAAAAGGTTTTCCGGTAGGTCTATGAGAGATAATATTTTAGTTTTGAAATACAAACATAATAAAAAAAGGACTCTTGTAAGACCATAATGTTTTACTAGATATAATTATTATGAACAATTAGAAAATAATTCAGGCTGTTTTAAGTAAGCTCTACGAACTAATGTTTCTGGAGTATATTGTTACGTAGATAGTATTAATAATTGCAACAAATGTTTGGCTTCTTCCCAAACTCTTTGTGATTGTTAGGTTTGGTCACCTTTTGCTCGAGATATGCATATATGGATCAGATGCATACAACAAAAGTGTGTGAAAAAGTATTATTATTTGTTGGCTGCAGGTCTGACACATTTTTCTGGAATGATTTAGTCATCTGCTTCTGCAGTCTTTATTTCTTGACTGTTGCGCGTCCACGAATAATTGGCTAAAGCAGCAGCATTCTTAAAGTAATTGCTACTTGAGAATCTTTTACTCTTGGAATTATTTATCTAGAATGTGCTCTAATGCAAACCATTATCGTATTCTTATTTTGAAGCTGCGAATTTGAAATAGCTTCGGTCTGTTTGCCTTGTTAATGTTCTGGTGAAATTGGTTGGAGTATAGTTGATTGCCAAGTTGTAGCTGTGAAGCTTTCCAAATATTTTTTAAATTGGCTTCGTCCAAAATATTGACTGAATATACATAACCGTTTGAATTGATTATATCTTCGAGTCGAGTCGCAGTTAGATTAAATTGTGCTACGTTTTTTGAAGAGAAAAAGTTAACTCCAAATTGAGCCAAGATCAAGTCGAATTGTCAAGTTCGCCGTGCAGTAAAGTTGTGCGTGTATGGCTTCAATAAAGCCTTGCAACACCCTCAAGTTTGCTGGACGCTGCTGAAGCGCGCGGCAGACTTGACATACCGACTCGATCGTGAAGTGGATTCTATTTATAATAATTTTAATCAATTTACTAACGGGTGTGGTGTATGTCTATACACACCCTAATAAGAGTGTAGTACACCTACACTCAGCCTTATAGAATTAGTTACGGTTTTAAGTACAATCTATGATTTTTCTATGTCTATATTTCTCTTCCGGTTGGAACTGCAAGAATAAAACACAGTATCAGTCTACCAAGTCTATTTAATTATAAATACCCAAACCTGGACCTTTATGAAACCCACAACAACATAACAATGGATTTCTAGTTGAATTATTCCCAGTAGTCCCCTCTAGCCCTGTCCCCCGGGGTGACAACTGGGAATTGTCTTCCCAGTTGTCACGGGGGTGACAATTTGTGCCGACTGTTCCCTTTGAAAGCTGACTAGAGGGGACAAATGGGAAGTTTGTTTCTCAGTTGTCACCGCGGGGGTGACAATTGCTACGATTTCTTCTCAGAAAAAAATGTAATTACCATAGATTTCAGCATTTTTATTTGTTGTGCTACAAATAAATAAATATTAAAATTAACAAAATGTCAACACACAACATTAGAACAATATTAACTATTAAGTAAATAAAAATGACAAAAAAGTTATATAAAATCATAAAAAAAATTAACATTACGGTTCCTTTAATAGGTACAATCACAGATTATTTACTTTAATTAATACTAATCGTATAATCACAGATAATCACTAAGGGTAAAGTTTCACGTGCTAATTTAATAGCATGCTTGTTTGTAAACTTTTGTCTCATGCTACCTGCAGCGCAAGGCACAAAATCAATGAGCAAGTTTACAAACAAGCATGCGATTAAATTAGCACGTGTAACTTTATCCTTATACATATTTACGTTTTTTGAAACACTAAAAAATATATATCTCCTAATTATGTACTATACTATAGACATAAACTTAATGTCTAAGTGTTTCCAAAAAATGTCCAACAGACATATTCCCATGCAGAAATTCCATCTGCATTTCTTGTATGAATTCATCCTTGAGTATATATTTCTTCTTCCTTTCTTTAAAACATTTTAATTTGTTTTTTACCATCGTGTGTCGGACTGTGACTAATGATGCATCCTTTTGTATAATGTTAAGAAAATGTATGATATTGGGGTTCTTTTTCCCCACTTCCCGATTTAATTTATTGTGCCAGCCCTCCAAACAGTAAGTGGTGCGATGCTGACTTCCGAATACATTCCAAGTTTGTATAAAATCATCTTTTAACCATTGCTTCGTCATATAAGCTCGAAACTTTATCATGTTTTCGTCTTCTGTAGGCTTCCGTGTGATATATAACCAACCGTTTATAACTTCGGATAGTAGTAAAGGGAGTATAGCGCTCAATGCCACTTCCCGGATTTTTGCTGGATTGCTCGATTTCGTTATTTCGAGTTCGCGCCCTTTACGCCAAATAGCCTTGTTAAAATGATAGTAGCATCCGCTCACTATTACAGATGGGAAAACTTTTGCGATGGCGCTCATCGCTGCTTTTTCATAATCAGTTTTGTATTTTGTGGGATTCCATCCAGGTACTTGAGATTTAATTAAGGAAAATAAAACCACGTAGGACGATTGTTGTCTATCACTCATTAGAGCGTACACAAGTGGCACGATGTTTGTACTGTTCGCGGTACTTCCATTATCACCATGTATGGTGTATAGTTGATCAAACGGTCTTGGACAAATTTTAAAGGTTCCATCGCTGTAATAATCCTCGACTGTAAGTAATAACTCTCTTGCTCTTTGTGAACAAAAGATAATGATTCGTTTATTGTCGTAATAATAATCTGCCATTAAGAAATCTTCATATCCGGGAATTTGCACCTCTTCTAATTCGTTGCATTGGATTTTATCAACTCCTGCTACCTTATTTCTATATCTATACAATGATGATTTGACAGATTTAAAACTTGGCATTTGAGCAATAAGTTGTAGTCCTCTATTTTCGTACGAAGCTACCAAAGCATTATAAGTTTGAGGAACTGCTGGGTAATTTTGTGTAGTCAAATCTTGCTTGCATCGGTAGAGGTGTTCGTCGATTTCGTTTTTGGCAAAGTCGGGTGTGCATGTGTGAGCAGTTTCGTCTACAATATTTCCGTCCTGAAAAGTAAAAATTCTTTCGATAGCATCTTATATTTAAATAACTAGCTGTTGGCCGCGACATTGTCCGCGTGATCCCTAGATAAAATGCATCGTTTAGGCTCAGAATCTTTCCCAAAATGTCCCTAGGTTTCAAATAGTCCCTTTCCCTAAATGTCCCTTTCCATCATATGTCCTTTTCCTGGTTCTAAATTACCTCTTCACCAATTTTCAGCCATATCGGTTCAGCCGTTCTTGAGTTATAAATAGTGCAACTAACACAACTTTCTTTTGTATATATAAGATTACCCTCTAGTTATCGTATAATAACTAATAAACGTTCTCCCCATACCTATCAACCTAATTGACAAGTTAATAGTACTTTCAAATACCTACTTTATATCCAAAAACTTTATTGTTGCCATGTCATGTGTATAGTAAGTAATTAAAGAAATCTATACTTAAATACTCACTTTTATCCTGATACGCCCTTTACACATTTTCCTTCTCTGACTACATTCCCATATTGAAAGACCAGTATTGTACTGTTTTTTCTTATAAAATTGATGGCCTGCTCGAAGCAGAATGTTTCCAACTCCTCTTTGTATTATCACAAAAGTCGAATCACTCGAACTAGAACATGCACTATTCCCAGACATTATTTGTAGTATTTAAAACAACAGTGAGTAACACAACTGGCGAAACTAACGAAGTTTATGGTAGGAAATATATCGTCAGTTTAAAAAATGTGTTCCTACCTACATTTTGAAAAAAAATTCTAACCCCGGTGTTGCCGTACAAAATAAATTCCGTAATATGTAAAAATTATATAAAATTAAAAAAAGATTGCTGTTAATAATCTATGATTGTACCTATTAAAGGAACCGTAATGTTAATTTTTTTTATGATTTTATATAACTTTTTTGACATTTTTATTTACTTAATAGTTAATATTGTTCTAATGTTGTGTGTTGACATTGTGTTAATTTTTATATGTAATTATTTGTAGCACAACAAATAAAAATGCTGAAATCTATGGTAATTACATTTTTTTTCTGAGAAGAAATCGTAGCAATTGTCACCACCGCGGTGACAACTGAGAAACAAACTTCCCATTTGTCCCCTCTAGTCAGCTTTCAAAGGGAACAGTCGGCACAAATTGTCACCCCCGTGACAACTGGGAAGACAATTCCCAGTTGTCACCCCGGGGGACAGGGCTAGAGGGGACTACTGGGAATAATTCTTTTTAATTATATGGTCACCAGTAAAGGTTTCTACAGTCGAAGGTTGCATTAAACACCAAACGCAGTTTACTTAGAATATGATTTTAATTAAAATTAGGCAATTACAATTAAAACTTAATTAACATGATTACTTTTCGAAGTGTGAACAAATAATGTCTTAGTTAAAATATCCCTTTCCCACAGTCGCGTTTCGCTGACAATGCATCGAGGGCCGCGCGCAGCGTTGAGCTTGGAGACCGCTACCGTTGCATGTTATTAGGGTTCCGTAACACCTCCACCCATAGAACAGCGAGTATGGAAGACTTTGGTCGTGAATTGAGCTGGAGGTTGATCATGGTCAGTAGGCTTCATCCTATCTGAAATTGTGTTCATTTCTTGTGGCTCATTTCCTTTTGATATATTCAATTTCTTCTGTTTGTACTTGCGGTATAACAGGGCGATTATGACAACGCTTGCACTGAGAATTATTGTATATAGAGGAATTGTCGTATGGTACACGCTGTCATCATTCAGGCTTACTGGTGGCTGCAGAGACATCTTAGTGTTAATTTCATGGAGTTGATCGAGATTGATAGACTTGAAGTTGATCCTTGGAATCGAAGCTGTTGGAATGGTGTTCTCCATAGGTAGTCTATCTATTATCTTGATAACTTGACCTTTCAGACGACCATTGGTATTAGCTATCGTGAACTGCGGTGTTTCCATGTAACATCTTAGTGGTAAAACGACGAGATAACTGCCATGCAGGGTATTGTATGAATCGTGGCCACAGGAAAGGTGTGCCTTTGTAGGTACTGGAAAATGGATGGTGTAGTGTTTGTCATCTAGTTTGTCATAGGTGGCTTGTTCCAGAGCGATGGTGACAGGGCTGCATGTTGGACTCGTTTGCTGTGTGTCGATTAGTTGCTGCATTCAGTCTTGTGGGTTTTGACTTTGAAGACGCTGCTTGTCCTCGCAAAGATACCATTTACTTGACTTCGGGCATTCAGCCTCTATGTACTTGACCTTTTTCTCATGAATGATTAGGAATGGATAGGGTGGAATCAGGATTTCATGGTTACGGTTAGGAATTATAGATAATTTATATAAATCATACGTAAAAGGTAAAATAATGGGGAATTTATATACTAGAACTATTTGATTGCCTACATAATAGGATCCTATTTTAATTATATCAAAGTATTCTCTAATATCTAAATCTACCGCACTCTGTCTACCGTACAAGTTACTAACATTGCTAATCATATAACGAATAGAATCTAAATTTAAAATGCCACGATGCACAGTACTGTAGAACTTCGAATAAAACCTATAGCATTTTCTAATTTAATTAATTCATCAGAAACAGACTCTACGTTATCTGTTAGAACCTCAAGTACTTGACCTAAATGTGCATATTTAACTAACTCATAGTCTCTACTGGCTATGGTTTCATTAATTTTACTGATTAATATCTGCATTCTATTCTGATTATCTACGATACTATCAATTATTTTTGTATATTGTGTGGACCAATTTTTAGATAAAGTAACATGATTATTAAATTCAGTAATTAATTTGTTTTCATTATCCTGCAGAGATTTTATGGCTTGGTTATAGTGCTGTGCATCTGTATAATCAAGGTTACCCGTGATAGCTTTTACGACTGAACCGAGACCATCTACGAGACCCCTTTTTACACGAACGGTTTCAAATGATTGCAGTTGCTGTAGAACGCTTTCGAGTTTGTTCTTTAAGTAATCTATATGAGGTTCAAATAAAGACCTAGTTTTTGAGTGTAGATCAGGGCTTATATATTCTAATTGATTTATTACTGATTTTATAGTATCATGGAATTGATTAAGGTCAACGTATTGGAGAAAGGAATGATAAAATGATATCGTTTTAGCTGATCCTAATTTAAAGGGCAAGATACCAGGTCCTTCATTGAGACTTTCAAGTCTTATTTCCTGCATCAGAACTGGACTCAGAAAAAGGTGAATTACCAGGAACGGCCTGTAACAATGTGGCACTTTTAGGTACTCTCTTAAGTCTAGACTTAGCAATTGGACCCAGTTTACGTTAAGTGTAAATGTGGATTGGAAGGTCTGCCGTCACTACATCTGGTGTATAACGAGGTGCTAATTTTTGACGTGAAGCTATTGGGTTTTTTATGAACACCTGTTGTTCTGGAGAGTGTTCAACTACTGTTTCACGAGTCTTATTACGACTATCAATTATATTTTGTCTAGAAAAACTACATAAATCATGAATATTGTTATATACTGTTTTCATTTTGTCTCTATGATTAACTATGTACTGTTGTAATAATTGACTGGAAACATTTATATCAAATGGATCGCGAGGATTAAAATGGCCTGTTATCACATCAATAGGTCTGCATTTAGTAAGACTATGTATACTACTGTTGTAACCTAAAATTGCATAAGGCATTAAATTCACAACTGGTTCTAATTTCTGAGATAGTTTTAAAATACGTAAGTGCTCTAATAAAGTGGAATTAAATCTTTCTACTATCCCGTTCTCATTGGGAGTATGAGGGGCTACCTTATGGTGTTGTATTTTGTGAAGTCTAACGAATTCCGCTATGAGCTGATTAGTAAATTCAGTTCCATTATCAGTTACTATGGTGATAGGTAAACCGTGATGTGAGCAATATTTAAGCAAACCTTGTAATACACTAACAGCAGTTCCGTCTTTGAGATAATAGGCCTGACCATATTTGGAAAATGCATCTATGATAGTCAAAAATTTTTCGGTTTGAATAGTTAATAGACCTAAATGTATTATTTCAAATGGCTTTGTGACTGGTGGTACTAATTTAAATTGTTGCCTTATAGGATTACGATCACATTTCGCTTGACCGCATATTGTACATTCATTTATAAATTGTGTAATATGTTCTTTCATTTTTGGCCAGTAATATTTGCGAGACAAGGCTAAGTAGCATTCGTTAATTCCACGATGGTTAGTTTTTCCATCATGATAAAAATTGATAATTCTTTGTTGCTTAAGATATTCTGTAACATTCTCTATTTCCTTCTTTACTAATGTGATTTTCATAGCAGAATTTTTAAATTTGCGTTGTATTATAATTGGGATAATTTTATACATGGCCGAATATGGATTAATAAGCATACCTACCTATCTTAAGTTTTGGATTCATGTATTTTTTAAAGGCGTTGACTATGTCTTCTTCTAAGTTGGACTATGAAACCTGTATAGATATTCTAGTGAGGTTGTCAAAAGGTTCGGTAGAAGTTGGTTTACCTTTAATGTCACCAACTAAATGAAAAATCAACTGTTGTGTATACTTATTTAATGGATCATCGGTTATAGGCACTTCAAGAATAGGATTTTCAGAATCAGTATGTACAGTAGCTGTTCTGGAGTTAGATCTTATCTCTTCGACTTCCGAAGCTGTGTCAGTGCTAGAACCATCTAACGCAGGTGATGTGCTAGGTTTTACGACTATAGCTATAGCTATAGTGACTATAGACAAAAGCTCTTCATTATGAAGTTCAATTCGTGAAAGGGCATCAGCGTTTGTATAATATTTGCCCTGTTTATAGATTACTGTAAAATCATATTCATTTAGCTTTAACCGCCATCTTGTAAGTCGCGAATTAGGCTCTTTTAAGCTCGTAAACCACTGTAATGGTTTGTGGTCTGTAATGATTTTAAATTTTCGTCCGAATAAATATGGCCGAAAGTATTTCGTTGCCCATACAATAGCCAAAAGTTCCTTTTCTATTGTGCTGTAATTAATTGAGTAAATAATTGAGACCTTGATCGTGTTCACAAATAAATAAATTAGTGATATCAATGTGGATATCCTTGTTCCTTCATATCCCACTGCCAGTGGCGTAACAATAGGGTAGCAGGGGTGGCAAAATGCCACGGGCCCCCAGCCTGAAGAGGCCCCTAGTCCCTAGATGTCATGACCTCGAAAGTAACTAAACATAATTTATCAAAAAAAAAAAAATTCGCGTTCATTCATCTAAAAATTTAAAATTGTTGACCGGACAATTGTAAAAGTATTGGAATAGATAAGGGCAAGATAATGCAGCAAGTTGATTTGCATTCCAGTACTGAATCACTAGTAAGCGGCTTCAACGTAACGATTTTTACTAGGGCCCCATCCAATATTTTTGCTACGGGCATGCCCCCATCCATATAGTTACGCCACTGCCCACTGCACTACTAAAACGATACCAGGAAAGTATCGTGGGGATTGGACGAAATTGAAACGCTCAGCATGGCATAGCAACTTGTAATGTTAATTTTCCTTTTTAAGTCGTTAACTCTTTCTCTATAGCATGGTATGGCAACACCATAAGACGTCGTAAGTGTAGCCAACGTCTGTCAGTGCGCTAAAGTAAACGCTAAAAAAAAACTGAGGGTAGTTGTAACTAGCACATGCTTTTAAAGTTTGCTCTACATTTAAATTTAAAATAAAATATAAGTGTTTTATATTTATAATAATTAATGTCGAAAATTGATAGTTAACATTACATACCTGCTGGTTAAGTGTTATCTCCAAATTAAATAAAACACAACACAAATAAAAACAAGTTTGTTATAATTGTTCAACATGCAGCCTACAGCACAAAGGTCATTATCTAGTTTCATGACAAGGTTTGAGGGACGGATGGCATACTTTGAAGCCGAGCTGAAGAAGATTCCACCATCCAGCGCTGGGAGCCTTGCTGAAGAATTTGCCTTATTCAAGTCCTTCTTTATAGAATCCAGTAGGGCTTTAGAACATCAACTGGACTCACTGGCACAAGATGTTGATAATATTGAGATGCGCAGCCGACGTAAGATGCTCTTGTTCCACGGTGTTGCTGAACACAAGGAGGAGAAGCTTGCTCAAATTGTGACGGATGTTGTGAAGCAGAAGATGAAAGTGGCTTCTTTTAGGCCGGAGGATATCAAGCGCTGCCATAGAATGGGTCGTCCATCACCCAGTGGTAAAGCAAGGCCCATTCTTGTGAAGTTTCATCAGGTTGAAACCAGGGACACTGCCTGGTTCTCGAAGACACAGCTCAAGGGGAGTGGTATCACAGCATCCGAGTTCCTGACCAGGCGAAGGCACCAAGCGTTCATGGCAGCACGGGATAAATTTGGCGTCAACAAATGTTGGAGTAAAGAGGGCCACATCTACGTCCAAGGTTCTGACGGCACACGGCATCGAATTGCAACGCTCGCGGATGTCGATGCTTTTAAAATCCCCGAAGCAGACAAGGCCGCTCCAAAGGGCGAAGCTGTGAGGAGTCGTAGAGCTGCTGCTTCATCGAAGAAATAACCATTCTTGGTATAATAATATCATATTGTTGCATCGTGACATGACAATTTTTCGGGTAACTTAACATTTATTTATTTTTCTAAAGTAGGTGCTATCTCAGTACAATCCACAATCGAAGGTAATTCACTTCGTTTGACACGTTCTCTATTTTCTAAATTACTACCTTATATCAAAATTCTTAAATTAATTAAAAAATATTGTTTTTAACATCTTATAATATTTGACATTTAACAAAGACGTCTGTCAAACGTCAAACATAAATGTCCTTAGCTTTCACCTTTTGCGTTTCGTTTCACTCAAAAATGTTTTATTGAATGTTTGAAAACCCGGCTTTTAGCAAAAATATTTTAATTATTTTCTTATTTTTCTCTCTAGTTGTTTATTGTCATGAATGTAATGTTATTTTAATTGGTGATTTATTTTTTGTGTTTGTGTCTATACATTCTTTCTAATTTTTGTTATCTTAACTAACACGTAACCGGCGGGTGGACACCGACTCTTATTTAATTAACTTTTTAGCTTAGAAACTGTTCATTCTTTTTATACATTTTATTTTTATTTAATTATTATATATATATATATATATATATATATATATATATATATATATATATATATATATATATATACATTTTATATATTATAGTGTATTTTAATTGTTAACCTATTTATATTGTTATGCTCAATAATGATGACTCTGATGATTATCTGTCTGCTAGCAGTAATGACGATAGTTATCAAAGCATTCCTTCACTTGGTGACAGTCTCCAGTCTCAGTTTGAAGATGTGGCAAAAAATTTTAATGTAGTTCACATAAATGCCCAGAGTATTCCCGCTCATTTCCCTGATATGCTGGCTAATTTCGACTGTAAGAATTTACACGCTATCCTAGTTTCTGAGTCTTGGTTAAAACCATGTCTTCCTTCCACTTCTTACTCTCTCCCTGGCTTCCAACTAATTAGAAATGATAGAGCGGTGGGTGTTGGTGGCGGCTGTGCAATATTTTTAAGATCCCATATTCCTTTTAGTATCCTTGATATATCGCCACAGCCACCGCCGCCAGATGCCGGCGAACATATCTTTTTAGAAGTAGAACTAAATCATGTCAGAGTTCTACTTGGTGTGTACTATTGCCCTTCTTTACGCATAGACTTCTTCTCTTCTTTTGAACACATCTTAGAAAAATTTACTCCTTCTTTCACTCACACCATCATAATGGGTGACTTTAACACTTGTCTCTTAAAGAAAGACACCCGATGCAACTCCTTTAAGAATATTTCGGAATCCTGTAATCTGTCAATTCTTCCCTTAAATCCCACCCACCACTTTCCAAACTGTAATCCTTCTCTCCTCGACCTAATACTAATTTCTTCCCCTGATCATGTCCATAAACATGGCCAGTGCTCTGCTGATAACTTTTCCTACCATGACCTTATCTTTCTTTCATATAAAATTCGTCCTCCCAAGGCTAAGCCGAGAATTATTTATCAGCGCAATTTTGGTGGTATCGATCGGGAAAAACTTCGTGAGGATGTCAATCAAATTAACTGGAACCGTCTTTTCTCAACTCAGTCCATTGATGACAAGGTGGAGGTCTTTACAAATAAGCTGATTCAACTCTACGACGTACATGCACCCATCCGTGCAATCAAGTTGAAGCATCCGCCGTCCCCATGGCTAACCGACGAGATAAGAACGGTCATGTCTCGAAAAGTTGCAGCTAAAAGCCGATACAAGTGCCGCTCGACGCCTGCAAACTATGAAAAATACGTAGCTGCAAGAAATCACTGCAATAAGGTGTGTAGAAACGCATCACGCCAAAATATTCATAACTCTGTTGAAAATGGAGACCCAGCAAAAGTTTGGAAATTTCTTAGAACGTTGGGAGTTGGAAAATCACGCCAAAACTCAATTCCTAAAGATATAAATATTAATTCACTCAATAAATACTTCTCTACGTCGTCGTCCAACTTTGATGGGCCTATTAAATTAAATACTCTAAATTATCTTTCATCACTTCCAGCTCCTACATATTCTCCCTTTGTCATAAATCAATTCACCGTTTGTGATGTTAAAAGAAGTGTACTCTCAATCTCGTCGAATGCCGTTGGCAACGATTTGCTCAGTCGGAATATGATTCTCCCTATCCTTGATGAAATCCTACCCATCTTGTGTCACATCCTAAACCATTCCGTATCCTGTGGAGTCTTTCCCACTGCATGGAAAGACGCTCAAATCATTCCACTTGCTAAAAAAGCCAAACCCGCATCTTTCTCCGATTACCGTCCCATATCAATCCTTCCATTCCTTTCCAAAGCCCTTGAACGCCTCATCCATACTCAACTTACCTCATTCCTTTGTACGAACTCCCTCCTGAATCCTTTCCAATCCGGCTTTCGTTCTGGATACAGTACGACATCAGCTCTAGTCCATATATCAGATGACATTCGACTGGGCATGGATACTGGAAATCTTACGGTCCTTTCTCTCCTTGATTTCAGCAACGCTTTTAATACCGTAGATTTCCGTATCCTGCTAGAGATACTACGCTCTATTAACATATCTCCATCGATGATTGATTGGTTTCGTAGTTACCTGTTTGGTCGCCGACAGCGCATACGTATTGAAGATTCGTACTCAGCTTGGTGCAATACTACTGCTGGCGTGCCGCAGGGTGGCGTGTTATCTCCTTTACTCTTCGCAATTTTCATAAATTCAATTTCCAATCGATTACTTTCATCCTACCACCTTTATGCAGATGATTTGCAGATTTATACGCAAGCTCCTGTGGGCAGAATATCTGAGGCAATTGTTACAATTAACAGGGATCTGGCACAAATATTAGACTGGAGTACCAATTATGGACTCACAGTCAATCCTACCAAAACGCAAATTATCGTAATCGGTAGCTCCAGAATGATATCGAAAGTAGATTTTTCGCATTTGCCTGCAGTTGAGTTCGATGGTACTATCTTACCTATAAATAAAAAGGTGAAAAACTTGGGGATTTTCATCGATGAAACCTTGTCCTGGGGTCCCCAGCTGCAAGAAGTCAGCCGTAAGCTCTTTGCTTCGGCGGGTTCCTTACGAAGACTGCGGAACTTCCTCCCAACTGCCACTAAAACTGCGCTCGCACAAACTCTTCTTCTTCCAATTCTCGACTACGCCACTGTCAGCTATCTAAATCTCACTGAAGCACAACTTCTTCTTCTTCTTCTTCTTCGTCGTGTCGATGGCTGAGTCAAATTTTATTGTACCAATACGTGGCCACTGTTATGGCACAACTTACTACAACACAACGATTTATATTTGGCTTACGCAAATATGATCATGTTTCCGAATTCCGCAAAAAACTCAAGTGGCTTCCAATTCGCTCTCGCTGGAATACTCATATTCTTACTTTCCTTTATACCATCTTGTTTAACCCAACGACGCCTGTTTATCTTAAACAGCGTTTCAAGTTTGTACATGACACGCACACAAAGTACTTGAGATCATCTGAAAACTTTAGGCTGGAGATGCCAGCGCACACCACCGATTTCTATAGTAAATCCTTTACTGTCGAAGCTGTGCGCCTATGGAATGCGTTACCTTTGGCTATCAGACAAGCCAAATCCATTCAAATTTTTAAAAAAATGTTGAATGAGCACTTTCTTTCCTTATAGTATTATGTATTAGTAGGTATAATAATATATATATATTATGACATATTTATATATCTTATATATATCTTATATATATTTTATAATATGTAATTTATTGATATAATATATTATATAACAATTCTTGTTAAATATAAACTGCAAATAATCTCAAATTATCTAAGCATAAACTACCACTTTATTTTCTCTTTCCGAAATGTCCATCCTAAGGTTGCCTGGAAGAAATCGCTTTAAGCGATAAGGCCGCCCTTTGTACATTTTTTTTTCTGTTACTTTCCTTTTGTGTTACCTCTTAAGTTTTTCCATGTGAAATTATGTACAAATAAAGTATTTTCTATCTATCTATCTATCTATCTAACCTTATATTTTTCGGTTTTTGAGGTTTTGTGGTGTCATTTGTTTTTATTGTCGAGTATTTTTATTATTATTATTTTTATTTTTATTTTTTATTGTTTTATTTTTTCTATAACTTGTAATTATAATTATATTTGTATATTCTGTTAAATTTGTCATCATTAGGACGAATGTCGCGCTACCTTTACTCGCAATCAGGGCGCACCAGAATACCAGCGCTGTAGTGCTGATGTGCTGCAGTAGTATGCTGAGGTGTGTACCTTTTTTGGCACATCAATTAAATTTTTATTATAAGTAGTTTTATAGGTTACATTAAGATTATGATTTGCCAAAATAAATGTTTCTTTCTTTCTTTCTTTCTCTTTCTTTCTTTCTTCTTTCTAACCCTTTGGTGTCCAAAAAACCGACAACCGAGCTATTGCCTTATGTCTAATGAAATTAATATTGCCGTTAGTCGTTAATCACGTTTGGTCACATCTGCTACGTGATTATAGCATTACATGTTTCTGTCTTTATGTTATTTTTGCTGCTTATCGAATTTATTGTTAGTGGAAGGTTTAATAGCTATACCAAAGCCAAGAAAACAAGATAAATTTATGTTTTTACAAATCACATAATATACATTATGTGTATATATAATAAAAAAAAACTAAAAAAAACTTTAAAATGCACTCAAATTAGCAGGTTTCGTTGGTTAAAGTTAGTTAATGACTTAATGAGTGTTAATGCGCCGAAATCGATCGACTTAGATCAATCGTCGAGCAGCGCAGTGGTTCATTCTTATTGGCTTTTTAAACATCAGATACATATATATCTGTGTAAATCTGTTAATAAAATTGATTTTGATGTAATAACACACTTCACGCTTATATTAGCTTCACCTGTATGTATGTATGTATGTATGTATGTATGTATGTATGTATGTATGTAACCGACTCCTTTGGACTTAATTTTGACCCACTTTAAACGGACAGATTTCATTCAAATTTTGCACACTTGTCAAAGATCGATGACAATGCAATAATTCGAAAAAAAAATATAAAAAATAATTTAAAAAACGCTCTTATAAATAAACCAAACAAAAAAGTAGAAAATAAATAATAGTGGGGGCGCTCTGTGCCATATTTTTCGTCTATCGAGCAACCCACGCTTTTTTCAGCTTATATTAGGAATTATTTTTCACTTTTTAGTTAGAAGTACTTTAAAAGCGTGTTTTTTTAGTTTTTTAAACTATTATTTTTTTTAAAAACTTTGAAATGCCTGACGCATACCATCGACCCGGGTAAAGTCCTAGTTGCAAGGACTAAAACCCAGTGTGTTCCATCAACGTGATATGACCGGGGCGCCAGGTATCGCTCGCGCATGGACGCTAGCAGTGTATTAGCACCCTAAGATCGATTGATATTAAGCATGCAGGCAAATCATTTAAATCAATAAAACAAACATGTATGGAATGATTACGATTTTCACCAATTTATTCCAAATTCAGATATACATCACTAAAGATGAGTCAAATTTTATACATACTATACTATGTCGTTTAAATCAACATTTATCCATGGTAATTGCTCAGTTCATATTTATTGCCTCCATAGAAACATAATAAAAACATAATTATGTAAAATCTCTTATTCTAGGATCAAATACTAAACTTATACATTAATAAATTGCTAAAAACATGAGATCACGTAGTTTTCACTTACTTTCTGCGTAAATTCTAATTTTCAGATATTCGCTGTTGTTGTTCTAAAAACAACATCGAATTTCTGAGTATTTCACCTTCAGGTACATCTAATAAGGCACTTAGTTTCAATATTAAAACAGTCTATTCTATACCTACAATATAATTAAAAAATCTATAAAGTCAGTGTTTTAGTTTGGCTTTAACTCATCACATTATAATTTCTGCCAACACTTTTGTCAGTCTTTAGGTAAATGCAAAGAAATATCGAATAAACGTCGATAAATATTGCCGTATCTTGCCAAATATTAGTGGTTGTTTTTGCGCAACGAATGCAATGTGTCATATTAAAGGTGTGTAAATGACCAAATGATATCAATTAGATTTGTATTGAAATAATTCAATATTATTCATTCAATTTCCTATATTATATTTTCGTCGTTTTATTCTTCAGATACAATTTACTAGGTAGTCTCTTTAGCCTACAAGGCATAATCGCACTTTTAGAGAATCGATTTAATCGATTTCACTTTTTTTTTTTTTTTTCATATTACAACCCTACTTTACTTCGGGTAACGGTCGAGTTGTCAATTCATTCTTTTTTTCTGCGAGGCAGCAAACGCACGTACTTTCTTATTTAAATTAAACAATATAACAATATGCCTAAAAGGAAGAACGAGGAAAGGATTGAACGTTACCAACGTAAAATCAGAAAACTTGAAGCAAAGAAACGCAAAAGAATTATTATTTACTCGTCATCTGACGATTCGAATTGTACAGGTGAGCGCCAATTATAATTATATTTAGTGAATCAGTGATATTTTAACGTTATTATTATTAACGCTTACGCCAGGAGGTTGACCGTGTGTCATCACGAAGGCAATTTTATCCCTAGAGGTTAACCGTGTGTTAACACGTGGGAATTTCCCCATCAAATTCCTAGAGGTTAACCGTGTGTTAACACGTGGAAGATGTTAATCCATCCGAATGATTAACCTAGACACTCTTATACTGTGACCTAGGCATTGCCGGGAGGTGGATCGCGTATCCTCACGAAGGCAATTAACATTCCCTTATGTAGTTATTGTTTTTTCTTTAAATATAAAGCTGTAAAACAGATATTTTTTTCTCAAAAAAGAAAAAAAATCTACCCTCAAAAAAAAAAAAAAATCTACCCTCAAAAAAAAAAAAAAAAACTGTATTATCTGCTTACAGATAATGTAGATGTGCTTGATTGCGGCGAAGACCCTCTAAGTATAGCTGACCAAGTGGTTAATTTACCAGCGCCTAACCAGGAGGACGACGCCAAAGCAGATGACACAGAAGAGACGGTGACGGAGTTGGAACCAGAGATCCTCTCTGCTTTAGGAGAATCTACGGAAGAGACGTCGAAGTTAGGCCCAAAGATTCACGAGAAATTATCGCGCCTTTGGTTGCCTATCCTCAAAAGAGGAGTAACAAAAGAGGCTAAAGAGAAACTCACTAAAGAGTATTTGATTCCAGAAAATTGTGTCCTATTGCAAGCGCCGAAACTTAACCCGGAGATCTCAGCCGCGGTAACAGAGGGCGCGCGCGCCCGTGATAAAAAAGTCGAAGCTGTACAACAGCAACTCGGACAGGGCCTAGTTGCCCTTAATAAGGGCTTAGAATTACTATTAAACGAAAGCCAAGATCGATTACAGGCTATTAAGTTCTTAAGCGATAGTAGTCGTATCCTCTGTGATCTCCATTACCAGGAGACAGAGGCAAGAAAAAGATTTATTACACCGGGCCTAGATAAATCTTTCTTGAATATTATGCAAGACGTAGACAGAGACGACTTGCTTTTCGGTAATAAGCTTTCCGAAAAAATTAAAGCCACGAAAGTTATCGAAAAACATGGCTTGCAGATAAAAAAACCTACTCCACAATCTAAGACGCCATCAACTTCGTCTGCCTACCAACCATCACGCTTACGCCATCAGGGAAACTGGACAGGCCCTCCTCGTTTCCTCCCGAACAGGGGGGGGAGAGGAGGGCAAAGGCGGCAGCCCACATCGGCGAATCGGAGAACTCAGCCCGGTTTGACGCAACAGAAGTCCACCCAGAACAAGAAACCTCGTGCAGCGGACCATCAGTAGAGGTACACGCTGGCAGAATTCGATATTTTTATAATTGTTGGCTAAAAATTACTAAAAATTCCGAAATACTTAAATGGGTGTCCGAAGGTTATTCCATACCATTCTGTAGTAAAGTGACTCAAGTGTCACTGCCGCATAACCTACATAAGTATAGTGAAAAGAGAGACATGTCACATTCTATAGGTAAATTGTTGCAACTTGGTGCCATATCACCATGCTCTAGATCCAATAATGATTTTATATCTAGTATTTTCTTGGCCCCTAAGCCTAACGGTAATAAAAGGTTCATTCTGAACCTTAAAAAATTAAATTTTTTCATTGCCCCAACTCATTTTAAAATGGAAGACCACAGAACTGCTGCTAGGTTGGTGCCAAAAAATGGTTTTATGGCAAA
The DNA here is from genome assembly GCA_905147285.1 of Hypena proboscidalis. Taxonomy (NCBI): domain Eukaryota; kingdom Metazoa; phylum Arthropoda; class Insecta; order Lepidoptera; family Erebidae; genus Hypena; species Hypena proboscidalis. The sequence continues at coordinate 1,442,827 of CAJHVD010000003.1, forward strand.
TATTGACTTGAAGGAAGCCTATTTTTTGCTACCAATTTCAGAAGATCATCGTAAATACTTACGCTTTATATTTGAAGATAAATGTTTCGAGTTTAATGTCATGCCTTATGGTTTATCAGTAGCACCTCGAGTTTTTACCAAATTAATGAAAGAGGTCGTAAATTATTTGCGAAATAAAGGTTACAGATCAGTAATATATCTAGATGATATTTTGTGTATTGGGGATACCTACCAAGAGTGCCAAAATAACGTTAGGAAAACTCTCGACTTGTTAACTTGCTTAGGATTTGTAGTGAATTATGACAAAAGTAACTTAGAACCTCGACAAATCTGTAAATTTCTAGGTTTTATTTATAATACCATTGATATGACCTTAAACTTACCGCTGGAAAAACGAACAACTATCTTACAGTTCGTCAAAAAATTTAAATCACTGCCAAAATGTTCCATTCGAGAGCTATCACAATTCATAGGCATTCTAGGTGCGGCATGTCCAGCGGTCAAATATGGTTGGTTATATACCAAAACCCTTGAGCGTCAAAAATATTTAGCTCTTCAAACACACGAGGATTATGAATTAGTAATCAAAATTTCTGACGTTGTCTTACCTGACTTACAATGGTGGGCACAAAATATTATGTCAACATGTAATACTTTGGTGCAAGATCATAATTATATCTTAGAAATATATACTGATGCATCTAGAACCGGTTGGGGAGCTTTTTGCAGTGGCAAACGAGCGAACGGCTGGTGGAAAGATGATGAACTATCTTATCACATTAATCATTTGGAGCTATTAGCAATTTTCTTGGGATTAAAATGCTTCGCTAACGAACATTTTAATTGCTCTATACTGCTGCGAGTTGACAATACAACTGCCTTGTGCTATATTAACCGTATGGGAGGAATCCGGTTTCCTCATTTGAACCAATTGGCAAAAGACATCTGGCAATGGTGTGAGAAGCGAAACATCTCACTTTTTGCATCCTATATCAACACACGCGAAAACGTCGAAGCAGACGCAGAATCACGCAAAACGAACGCCGACACAGAGTGGGAACTATCAAATTGGGCATTTCAAAAGATAGTTCACTCTCTGGGTGAGCCGGCAATCGATCTTTTCGCTTCTCGTACCAATGCCAAATGTAGCCAATACTTCTCTTGGAAACCAGACCCCGACGCAATCAAAGTTGATGCTTTCACAAGCAATTGGAATACCATTTTTTTCTATGCGTTTCCACCGTTTGCCTTAATATTGAAATGTTTACGAAAAATCATAAACGATAACGCAACCGGCATTTTAGTATTTCCCTACTGGCCAGGCCAAGCTTGGTTTCCCTTACTTAAACGAATGCTCATCTCAGATATAATTGTTTTTGAACCTAAAAAAGATCTCTTGTATTCAAATTTCAGATCCCATCACCGGCTTTATCGCAGCCTTTCTCTGGGGGCCGCGCTGCTCTCAGGGAAGCATTTACAAGATTAAACACCCCTGACGTAGCACTTGACCTAATGTTAGCTTCTATATCTGAAAATACAATGAAGCAATATACAACAACCTACAAATTATGGTGGATGTTCTGCGAAGAACATTCGTTAAATAGCTTTGAAGCCCCGATATCGGCCGTTATAGTATTCTTGGTCAACCTGTTCAACAAAGGTGCAGCCTATGGTGCCCTAAATAGTCATCGATCTGCCCTATCATTACTTCTCGGAAGTAACATAGGTTCAGACGAACGTATAAAACGCCTGTTAAAGGGTATGTACAAACAAAAGCCACCAAGACCTAAATATAACGCTACTTGGGATCCGAAAATAGTTTTAGATTATATTTCCACCTGGTACCCTAATAGTGACTTGAAGTTATCCCAACTCACAAAAAAATTAACAATGTTATTGGCTTTATGTACTTCTCAAAGAGTCCAAACGTTGTCTCTTATTAAAGTTAGTAACATAAATAAGACTTCATCAGGAGTAAAAATTTTAATTTCCGATATTATAAAAACGTCAGCAGCTAATCGACAACAACCTGTGCTTTTCTTACCATACTTCGTAGATAATCCCAGCATATGCCCAGCAACAACCTTAGATGATTATCTTTTAGTCACATCACAGTTGAGAGCCGAAGATACCCATAACCTACTCTTGAGCTTCAAAAAACCGTTTAGACAGGTATCTTCGCAGACCATTAGTAAATGGATAAAGCAGACTCTTGCGGAGAGCGGCGTTGACGTTAATATATTCAGTGCTCACAGCACTCGCCACGCCTCCACCTCGGCGGCGGCCTCCGCAGGAACTAGTATTGACACAATACGAAAGGCAGCAGGCTGGTCCTCTTCGTCTACAACATTTGGTAGATTTTATAATAGGCCAATAACTGATGACGGTATATTCGCTCGATCAGTGCTTGCCATTGATCGAAATAGTCAAACTCAAAATGAATAGTCAATTGTATCATTTGAATAATTAATTTCGGCAAATTTAAACCTATGTTAAATATTACGCTGATTGTATAAGAATATGTTTATGTTTACAAAATAAAGGTTCTTTCTTTTTTCTTCACTATGTGTTTTACTAATATTATCTCTAAACATCTACCTAGTAAATTGTATCTGAAGAATAAAACGACGAAAATATAATATTAGATCAAACGAACTTCTTGAAGTGAAGTTCGATCGTTATTATATGAGTCGTTTTATTCGAAGATACAAAGTACCCTCCCACCCACACCCAAAAAAAAAAAAAAAAAACCTTTACCCATCTCTGAACAAGAATGAATTGACAACTCGACCGTTACCCGAAGTAAAGTAGGGTTGTAATATGAAAAAAAAAAAAAAAAGTGAAATCGATTAAATCGATTCTCTAAAAGTGCGATTATGCCTTGTAGGCTAAAGAGACTACCTAGTAAATTGTATCTTCGAATAAAACGACTCATATAATAACGATCGAACTTCACTTCAAGAAGTTCGTTTGATCTAATATTATTCATATAATTATTTGCAAAAAAAATAATATTATTGTAATTATTAGATCCGCCATATCAAAAAATATGGCAGGCAAATATAAAAATTGGATAATTATTTATTTAATAAATATGTATATTTACTGACTTAAAAATTGACTTTGGATATGATGAAGTCACGAAATATCCGTTAGCCCTCACCCTTTTCTATTTAGTGACGGGGAAATGGCGAGTGTAGAAAATGACAACAACACAATGAAATAGAAATATACAAAAATCGCAACAGCGCAGTTTTTCCTTATATAATAACTTATAATCTTTCACAGTTTTCCCTTATATAATAACTTATAATCTTAAGTACACTGTATTTTTTATGTCTTAGGTACCTTATGGATCGCACTTTTTAAAGACGATAGATATTATAATTTAATGTACAGTAAACGCTCAGAAGTCCATAGGCACGCTAAGGATTACATTGCTATGAACGGTACGAGCCCGATACAGCTAGTACACACACTAACGAAGTCGCGTGCGCGTTTAGCAGTTTATAAGATAACACACACTAATGAAATGTTGTCGCATTCGTACTAAACGCGTCACAGTGGCGACCGGTTCTTAAAATTCGCATCTATCTATCATGAGCAGGTAGCTGTATCGGGCTATCGGGTAAGCATTGGGATCACGATCAACTAAATCTGAGTTTGAAGCTTAGTTGATTTGTGGTTGAATTTTGTTTTTACGAAATCATAATAATATTTGTAACATTTTAAGCACAAACTTGTTAGGTATTCATGCTTAAATTGCGATACAATACATGTATACAATACATAAATAGACATATTGATATAATAACTAATAAGTTAAATATGTTATTATTATTTAACTATTTACGTAATTTTAATTTTTATTTTCATTGTTGTAAGGTAGAAATAGAATAACAATGTTTATTCGTTTTATTTATTTATACAATTAATAAACTTTTAAGAGCATTGTGACGTCACATTCCTACCTAAATAAAAAAAAGTTCCCTTGTAACAGTTTCTAAGATTTTTGATTAATACAGGGTGTATTTTTGAAACGGGGTAGTAAGGGCAAGTACCTTAACCGTTGCAGTTACAGCAAAACGTTCTTAAAAGACCTTCCCTAACTTTTTGGGACATTTTGAACTGCATTCACAGATTTTTTAAAAAACTTACAGTTAGCAAAAAAAATGCAAAAAGTTCAAATTTTTTTTTTTATGCCAATCGATTCTATTTCATGTGGGGATCAAAAAACTCTATGGGACCATTTTAGCTTTCAGTACTAGAAAAGACAGAAATCGCCAAAAACGTTTCCCATACATTTCGGCAACAGAAACGAATTTCTACGATGGTCTAACTTTTTGTTATGGCCTGGAAGTGGGTAGAATTGACTGTAAAGTAAATAAAAAGAATTTTTACCCTCAAATTTCGAATTTGATTCGAAAATCTGTGTGTTATACTTAGTTTCAGCTGAGAAACTTCGTATGAGTTATTAATTAAGGATTTTCGCTAAAATGTCTTCTAATCGTGAAAAAATTGACTTTTAGAAGCGTATTTTGAAAGAACCCTGCAATTCTAGGTTTTTCAAAAGATTTGTAATAACCTTTCTTGTTGGCACATGCCGCAACGGATACTTATTGCGGTACCACACTAATGCAGCTCTCGCATTTCGATTATTGACAAAATACGCTTCTAATAAGTCAATTTTTTCACGATTAGAAGACATTTTAGCGAAAATCCTTAATTAATAATTCATACGAAGTTTCTCAGCTAAAACTAAGTATAACACACAGATTTTCGAATCAAATTCGAAATTTGAGGGTAAAAATTCTTTTTATTTACTTTACAGTCAATTCTACCCACTTCCAGGCCATAACAAAAAGTTAGACCATCGTAGAAATTCGTTTCTGTTGCCGAAATGTATGGGAAACGTTTTTGACGATTTCTGTCTTTTCTAGAACTGAAAGCTAAAATGGTCCCATAGAGTTTTTTGATCCCCACATGAAATAGAATCGATTGGCATAAAAAAAATTTTTTTGAACTTTTTGCATTTTTTTTGCTAACTGTAAGTTTTTTACAAAATCTGTGAATGCAGTTCAAAATGTCCCAAAAAGTTAGGGAAGGTCTTTTAAGAACGTTTTGCTGTAACTGCAACGGTTAAGGTACTTGCCCTTACTGCCCCGTTTCAAAAATACACCCTGTATAATAACTAATAAATTAAATATGTTATTATTATTAAACTACTTACGTTTTTTTTTTATTGTCATTGTTGTAAGGTAGAAATAAAAAAGTTATGTTGAATGATGGTAAAAATGTTTATTCGTTTTATTTATTTATACAATTAATACATTTTAAAGTGAATTGTGACGTCACATTCCTACCTAAATAAAAAAGTTCCCTTGTAACCGTTTATAAGATTTTTTATTGTAACCCACTTAGTCAATTCATAAGATTGATAATACAAATTACTAAATTGATTCACAATGACAACAAGGACAGGATGTTATAATAACAAAAATATAATTGTTGATACCCACTTATAATAAGTATTGGTATACAGCAGCGTTTATTGAAGACTAATATTATGATTTACACTATAAGAAGACGTTTTTTTTAATGTAACGTCACAATAAATGTATTGAGGTTACAGCTTGTCTTGACGAAAAGAAGAAGGAAACTAAACCTCCATTGAAGATCATTAAATATTTACATAAGTGCTAATATGCAGTTACAAACATCTTAAATTAATCTTAAATAATTATAACATTATTAATATTTCGTATAACCCCCATTATTTTCAATGCAGTCAAGTAGACGTTTGCGCATGGACCCTACAATATTATCACATATACTGGTTCCTCTTAAGTTTGCCCACACTTCCATGCAATGGGTTTTTAACTGTTGTATACACCTTTCATCCCGTGACTCCCCACCTTTGCACCATCAAACCCCATACATTTTCTTTATATTTACAAATGTGTGAACAAAGTGAACAAGATAAAGAATACTATATTTCTGTCCCATTCCTTCTAATCGAGTAAAAACTTCAAAAAGTATAAAAGTAACCGAGTGAGATTTGAACCTGCGGTGAATTGATAAACGCATCTAACTGCATGCCTTAACCGCTCGGCCATCTTGTCACTTACATTGTGGTTGAAATTATGAACTACAATTATTTGTAAACAACATGTGTCTATTTCTTGGAAATAGAAGGTCGTAAGTCAAACTACACTTCAAACTATTGCCTTTTGAGATTGCTTATGGACTTTTGGTCGCGACTGTACATATTGCGCGGTAACGTTTATGACTCAGAAACCTTAAAAAATATATAACAACAGCTGGACCGGAAAGCCCCAATACATACATTATGCACAAATTAAAGATATTATGTCCATTTGTTTAAGAACCTATATCAAATTTGGAAATAAAATAATAAAACCTCGTTATAAGTTTTTTTTTTTACAATAGCTGTTAACTATTTCAATTTATCAGTAATGTGTGACTAGTGACGAAATGGACATAATATTTGGACAGTATTAATTGGTTTAAAACATTGCATAGATTATTATTATTAGATTATTACATCAGGTACTGTTTTTCTTACACTAGAGAGTTCCCCTCTAGTGCTGTAAATAAATGAATCTCATAATTACAGTGCACAACACGGACGGATATATAACTATTACTAGCTTCCGCCCGCGGCTCCGCCCGCGTGGTATGTCAATTAAAAGTAGCCTATATGTTAATCCAGACTATAAGCTACATGTGTGCAAAATTTCATCGAAATCGACCCGGTTGTTTTGGCGTGAAAGAGTAACAAACATCCATACATCCATACATCCATACTTACAAACTTTCGCATTTATAATATTAGTAAGGATAAGTTAATTCACATTCTTATTATAAAACTATAGGAACATTCAATTTCAATTTGGAACTGAGATTCTTAATAATTACAAATTACTACTAATACCTGTATTTGCTTCAAAATACTATTTAGATACATCAATGAGTCACACCAATGCTTTTTTTTTGATTAGTATTCATTGATGTAAAATCAAATTGACCTTGTGAAAGCACTTTAAAACATCCAAAATGAAAGTGCTCCAAAACACTAAAATCCAATTGGGTCATATATTGTTAAAAAAAAATACAAGGTTGTCTGAGGACAACAAACTGTTTTCAGGTTACTGACAAAGTAAAATTAGAGAAAAATAATTCAGCAAAAGGTGTTGGTGAGACTTATTGATATTAAGATCATTAATTATAATTATAAATATAGAGTAGTAAAATTGGTATGTATGTGGTACCAATTTTAATCTGATTTAGAATTGTATTACTAACAGCCATTCCCAAAGTGTGCTCCACGAGAGCTAACAAATCCTCGGAACCGAGTCCCGGTAGTCAAATTGAGGTTTTTGGGATGCAAACCCCCCTACCCCCATCGCAAGCAAACGCTTTTTAGCAAATATTTTTGATGGGAGAACCCTGATAAGCAAACGCTTAGACCCCATTTAAAAATTAGGTAACAGCAGACATAGACGTATTAAAATATTGTTGGCGATGAAATACAAGAGCTATTATTATATTTGTGGGTTCTTTTTTAACTCGATAAATAAGGCAATAATCACGAGAACTAGTTAGATTCCATAATGATATATAGTCTTGTTAAACAAAGTTCAGTTAGATAAAATGAGGCAATTAGAATGAGCCCAAACAGACTTCCCATGACCAGGGTGTATGAATAATAACACATTCAGTACATTTCGTAATCCATAATTAAGTGGTACATTTGTATGTCTTTCGTCACCAAATCGCGATAATATTTCAAATTGCCGCATTTTGTCAGGCTGACAATTCATTAGCAAGACACTATCACTTAAGTTTCTAGCTAGCTGTCGCGATTATTCACTTAATTAATGAGTTCAGAAAGAAAAATAAACTACCCACCATAATAATCACCTAGAATACTTTGCGTACAATAATAGCTCTTGATCATCAACTTTCCAGGTAAAGCTACCAAATTGTCAGTTATAAAAACTTCAGTCTTTACATGTTACATGAGGTAAAATCCGCTTCTATATCTATTTCCTTATAAACTAGTCGCACAGATCTTTGTCAATAGAAAGTTCCATACCTCTCCTATGCTATTGGAAGGGTGGATAATAATTTGAATGCGGATATCGGCCAGTGCCGTAGGGGTATGAGTTAGGAGGCGCCGCCGCCGATGTAGAAGGTCTTGCTTGTGGTTGTGCTGTGGCTGCAGCCCGGGCTTGCATGTTGTATGATGTGCTGGGGTAACCTGAAACAATTTTGTTAAGTTATTGAAAACACACATCTCGCATCAATATCAGATATCTATTAAGAAGTTTAAAGAGACATCTGGTTTCAAAAGCCATGCGGTACAAAAGTCGCAATCCACTTTATACTTACTGTTATTATTCGTCGCGTACTGAGGATAGTACGGTCGGGGTAGAGGCGGCGTTGCACCCTGGTATGCCTGTGGCATGTAGGCGGAGGCCGCGGCCGCCGGCATTACACTCTGTGCATTCTGCGCTTGCGTCACAGTCTGAGTATGCGATATATTCTGTGGATGCATGGCAACTTGCAAATGAGTCGTGGTCTGCGTACGATTCACATTCTGAGCATGGTTCTGTGCTTGACTCACATTCTGAGCATGGCTTTGTGCTTGACTCACATTCTGGCCATGGCTCTGTGCCTGACTCACATTCTGAGCATGGCTCTGTGCATGAATCACATTCTGGGCATGGCTCTGTGCTTGACCCACATTCTGTGCATGACCCTGTGCATGATTCACATTCTGTACATGTTGTTGTGTGTACGCTTGTTGCACATTCTGCGGATGCGCCGCACTTGGAGGATGTGCTTTCTGTGCGTGGATTACATGTTGGTGCGTTTGTGGCACATATGCCCCGTTTGGCGCATGCGCAGGAGCAGTAGATAACGCTGCGCCGGAGGGAAGAGCGGACGTGGATGGCAGAGGCGCCGCGCTCTGCATTGCCGATGTACTAGCTATAGCCGGCGGCTGAGGTGCTCGAGCCACAGCATTTGTCGTAGTTCTGACCGAACTAGCGTTTGCCGAACCACTGCAGAAACCATTCACTGCTGCACTAGCTGTAGTGTAATGAAACGACCGAGCTTGGTTAACAACTAATTTATTTTATCTGAAGGTACACATACATAGCTGCGCCTACCCACAATATCTTCCCCTATATATAAATAGCTTAGTTTAGACTGCATTACTATTTATACATATAAGATAAACAACTTAAATTAAAGCAAAGACTTATAACTAAATAGGTAGGAATAACCATAACTACCTATTTACTAAAATTAAGAAATTATTTATTCTTTCTCTCTCGAAGTCGAGGAGGTGAATATTCAAAACTTTCATCAAGTTCCCTACTCGGTTCGTAGTCCTCTCCTTCCTCCCCTGATTTGTATAGATCATCCTCATCTGATATAACAATAGGACTCAGACCTTTTTTTTTATTTTCTACCTGTTTACTATCATGCGAATTCTTAACTAAATGTCGTCGATTGCGTCGATAAATGCCTATTCTGTTTTTAATTATATAAGAACGCGGGGTGGACGCTTTTCCCAAAACAGTACCACGAATTTTCTTATTATTATTTTCTAACATGATTACGTCATCGCCGACATTTAATTCAGGAAGCGCTTTGCTATGTTGATCGTAATAGATTTTACTATTATTCTGCTTATCTAAAAGTGTTTTATGCTGTAATTTGTCGTTGTAATTATAACCTCGTTTTAATAAATCGGGATGAACAGGCAATCTACAATTTAATCGCCGTCCCATCAGTAATTGTGCAGGAGACTCCAAATTATCTCGCGGCGTGTTTCTATAACTCAGTAAATTTAAATAATAATCCGAGTTGCTATCGATGGATTTTTTTAACGGTTTGTATTGCTCTTTCGCTTTTACCATTCGATTGCGCATAATACGGGGATGATGTTATATGTCTGAAACCCCATTCGTCAGCAAACTTTTTAAAGTTGTGACATGAAAACTGTGGACCATTGTCACTTATTACAGTTTCTGGGATTCCATAACGAGCAAAGTTTTCTTTCAACACGGTCACTACAGTCTTAGCCGACGTATCTCTTATATTACTAACTTTAACAAATCCAGAAAAATAATCCACTAAAATTAAACATGATTTCTTTTGGTATTCAAATAAATCAGTTCCAATTTTATTCCATGGCAAACTTGGTATCAGATTGGAATCATTGGCTCTTTACTTGGTTTATTTGTATTCTCCTGACACACTTTACATTTTTTAACATAACTTTCAATATCTTTAGTTATACCTGGCCAAAACAATACTTCACGCGCGCGTCTTTTACAACGATCGATTCCCATACGCCCATCATGAATCAATTTTAACATTTCATTTTTTAGTGAATCTGGAATCAATATCTGCTTGTTTTTAAAAATAACACTATCTACACAGTACAATTCATCTCGAATAGACCAATAATACCCTAAGTCACTCTGAACATTATATTTATGACTGGGCCAACCTTGGGTAATATAAACTAGTAACTTTTTTAATAGCTCGTCTTTAACCGTCTCCTGTTTCACAAGAGAAAGTTTGTTCTGTGACATTGGAATATTACCGATCACCATTTTTAATTGATATAAAATTGCCCTACTTATTTTATCATCATATAAATCGGGAAGAGGCGCGCGTGATAACGTATCAGGTATGTACATAAACTTGCCAGGTTTATACATAATAGTTAAATCGTAACCTTGCAATTTTAACATCATTCGCTGCAAGCGTGCTGGGATCGAGTCTAAAGGCTTCTTAAATATGCTTTCGAGCGGTTTGTGGTCCGATTCCACAAGCACACATTTTTTTCCATAAACATATTGATGGAACTTTTCACATGCAAAAACAATCGCGAAGAGTTCCTTCTCGATTTGTGCGTATCTAACTTGTGTGTCAGTAAGCGTGCGCGAGGCGTACTCGACTGGCCGTCCGCCCTGCATCAGCACGGCGCCGAGCGCTACGCTGCTCGCGTCCACTGATAACAGAACTGGCTTCTGCGCGTCATATAACTTTAAAACAGGTGCCTTGCATATTAAGTTTTTTAAATTTTCAAACGCAACTTTATGCCCATTCTCCCAACTCCACATGATATCTTTTTTTAATAACCTAGTTAAGGGAAATGTATGATCCGAATAATTCGGTATGTATCTGGATAGATAATTAACTACCCCTAAAAATCGCTCCAAGCTCTTACGATCGGTTGGTTCGGGCATATTTTGTACGGCTCTTACTTTTTCTAAATCCACTTTCATTCCCTCTTTGCTGAAGACATGACCCAAGTATCTCACTTCCTCCACTGCAATTCGACATTTTGCTTTATTGAATTTTAAATTTATCTCTCGTGCCCTTTTAAATAACTCATTTAACCGGGTATCATGGTTCTTTTTGGTGCTTCTCCAGCAGATAATATCATCAACAAATGATTCTACCCCTTCCAAGCCTTCTAAAAGCTGTTTGATCTTTGCATGAAACACTTCACTCGCACAATTTAATCCAAAAGGTAATCTTAAGTACTGATACCTTCCGAAGGGAGTATTAAAAGTGCACAGATCGGCACTTTCTTTATCTAGCTTTACCGCCCAGAAACCAGAATTTGCATCTAAAACAGAAAAATACTTAGCACCATGAAGTTTGGTCGCGAGCTCATTTATTGTTGGTAGTTGAAAATGCGCGCGTTGTATAGCTACATTGAGGGGCCTGGGGTCCAGACACACACGTAATTGACCATTTTTTGTAGCAACTGTCACTAATGAATTCACCCACGGTGTGGGATGAGTCACCTTTCTTATGACTCCCAGCTGCGTCATCCTGTCCAATTCTTCCTGTAATTTATCCCGTAACCCTAAAGGTACCTTGCGTGGAGCACAAACTACAGGTGTCACATTTTTATCGACCACAATATGGTAATCACCGGGTAAACAGCCTAACCCATTGAATAAATCCTCATTTTGTGATAAATTAAGGTTTTGAATTCTTTGAACTAACCCTAACGCTACACAGGCCTGTAATCCCAGCACACTTTGACAGTTGATAGCAGCAATTGCAAATTTTAAATCATATGGTACATTTTTATATTTCCACACTAAATGACATGTTCCTTTTATAGGAATAAATTCACCACTGTATGACTGTAATTTAACACTACAATTAGTATTAATTATCTCAGGACTATAACCCATGGCTATAAAACGAGTGTACGATAAAACATTAATATCAGCACCGGTATCTAACTTAAATGTCTCTGTGCCGCACTCACCAATGAGAACTTGACACCATTCCTCTAAGGAAGTATTAACTTCGGCTACATTATATAACATAGATATAAAAAACGACTCACAGTCATCTTCTTCGTCTGATTTTTCCTCACGCAATCCAATGTCATGCATTTTTTTCACATTTTTCTTAACCTTACACATTCTTGCAAAATGACCATGATTTTCACACACATAGCACTGCACAGAAGTAGCGGGACACTCCGCCGGTTCCCTGCATTGTCCTCCACACCGGAGACAATGCGCTGATGATGACGCGTAGTGTGCACTCTGCGCACGTCGCACGGCCCCGCCGGCACCGCCGCTGTTCCCGGCTGAGGGCTGGCCGCGCCCGCGCAAGCCTCCTCGGGCTCCGCGCGCAGCCCGCCAGCGACCCCGGCCGCCGGTCGCGCCCCGCACGCCGATCGCGTCTACCTGTGCCGCCGACCCCTGGCCAGCGTGACGCGTCTCCAACACACGGCTGCTATCACACGATATTTCGTTGGCTTGAACAATTTTGATAGCTTAATCTAACGTCAAATCTTCCGTTCTCAATAAACGATCTCGCACAACGGTATTACTCACGCCACAAACAATACGGTCGCGGATAAGCTCCTCTTCTAAGGTTTTAAACTCGCAATTTTTACTCAACAATTTCAATGCGGTGACGTACTGATTTATCGACTCGCCGACTTCTTGACTTCTTGTGAAAAAGTTATACCTTGAAAGCGTTATATTCGTTTTCACTCCAAAATACTCGTCAAACTTTTTCAACAACAAGTTGACGTCATCTCTTTCAGTATTATTAGTGAATGTAAAAGTCTCATAAACATCGAACCCCTCGGGCCCAATTAAGTTGATCAATAGGCTAGCCTGCACACCGCCTTCTTCTTTATGCACCCCGGATGCTTTTAAAAACAGATTAAACTGTGTTTTCCACCGCTTCCACGCGTCAGCCCGGCTGACGGGGCTGCCATCCAAACTCAGTTTGGTCGGTGGTCGAGCGTGTTCCATTATTTTAACACAATACCAACACGTAACACAACACAATCTCGCGATAAAACAATAGTTTTACTTTACTTGTACGATCTCGCTACCGTACATCTTTGCTGCCACAGCAAATTCATTTGTAGGTCGCGGTCGCGCGCCAGCAATTATATAAATAACATGACTCCACAAATAACTTTGAGTACATTGACTACCGTGGTACGAACCTATTGTCAAGAGTAAGAGACACTAACTTGATCTTTGTAATATATAACTTAACTTAACTTAATAAACATTGATTATAGTGATCTTATCTCGTTTGTACTTCACCAACTTAACATAACTACAACTAAATAGTGTAAGAGCTAACTGGCCCTTACATTAAATGGTCCTTCGAGCAACCACCAGCGAATTGAGAAGGAGTAAGGTGGTATTGTAACTAAGACACAAGGCACTGCATATCTGTTAGAACTATCCCGGCCTGGCGTACGTGACATCATAACAAGATTTTGCGTGTGTAAGGACAATCGGGCAGAACCTGCGAACCCAGCTATCGTTGGAAACTACTAAGAAGATTGCTATTGTTGAAAGCTAACAATATCTTCAAGATGAGCAAGCTTCAGGAACAACAAACTTGTTTCGACAGTATCAAAAATCTGTGTGCTAACTACCGAAAGGATAGTTCAACTAGAAAGACACAGGAATACCTGAAGAAACGATTAACTTCTCTCGATTCTCTGTGGGGAAACTTTGAAAATCAACACAAGGCTCTCGAGCTGGAGATCGAAGACAAGACTAACAACTACTTCGCAAATGATATCTACACCAAAACGAAATCTATGTACGAAGCAACTAAGGTTAATATGCTAGAACTGTTGCATAACATACCTGAAACATCGGTGGAGTTTGATCTTGAGTCATTTAACGAAGAATTTGACGACAGTGTCAAGCGGTTAATGAGCAAACAGGAACAGAACTTCAAGGCTATTGATCGTGCAATGTCAAAAATCGATTTGAAGACCAATGAACGATGGGAATTGGAAGACAATCTTAGCATCTTGAAAGCGAAGTGGGTGAATATAGACAAACTGCACTGGGAAATTGATGGCATTCTGAAAGGTTCAGATGAATGCTATTATACTATGTTTGTTGATATCGAGAGCAAATACGACGAACTGCGTAGAGTACTAAGCAGCAAGATTTGGTCGACAGAGCATTACCAGAAGACCGCGCCTCGAATAGAACTACAAGAATTCTCAGGCAACTACAACCAGTGGATTTCCTTCAAAGATCTTTTCACAGAAGCAGTCCACAACAACCCTGCTATCAACAAAGCTCAAAAGATGCAGCATCTTAAAGGCAAGCTGAAAGGTGAAGCTGAAAGATTGGTCCAGCATCTTACCATTAGCGCTAATAACTATGACTCTTGCTGGAAACTACTCAACCAACGCTACGATAATCGTCGCCAACAATTCTTTTCCTACATGCGCACTATGACGAACCTCCCGATCATACAACAGCCTGATGCTAACAACTTGAAGAAAATGCATGACGTCACTAATGAATGTTTGAGCGGATTGTCAAACATTGGACTCGATGTGTCTTCATGGGGACCGATGATCGTATTCATTATGACGCAAAAACTAGACTTCGATACCTACAACGAATTCGTGAAGGAACTTCATGATAACAGAGAAGTGCCAGCCTTACACGATTTTCAGTTTTTCCTGGAGAATAAGTTCTTGGCCTATGAAACCATGAGACGCCACAAGAAAGACGGAGAAACTCTGCAAAAGCCTCAAAACAAAAACAATTCTGTTAAGAAAACTCTGTGGAATTACAACAAATCAAACGAAAAAACATATCACACAACTTATGGCCAATGCCCTTTGTGCAACGAGAGTCATGTGTTGATGCAATGTTCAAAGTTCATTGCATTAGATATTTCACAACGCAACAACACAGTGGCAAAACTAAAAATTTGCAAAAACTGCTTATTTAGCCACGGCGACCAAGAATGCAGATCCAACAAAACGTGTAAAGAATGCAGTGCTAAACATCATTCGTTGTTACACAATAACAATAATGTTTCTACTGAGAATAACGAATCGGGTCAACGTTCATCGACCTCGCCTCAATCAAACTACCATTTGTCTACAAAAGATATGGAGGTCCTGTTAACAACGGTTCAACTGAACGTACAAACTATTGACGGGACTTTCGTGAAACTTCGAGCCCTTCTAGATCAAGGCTCACAAGTTAACTTAATGACAGAGAACGCTGCCCAACTGTTGAGATTGCCAAGAAAAAAGCTGAGTGCTACGATATCTGGGATAGGAGAGCTTTCCGGCAACTGCAAAGGAAAAATACAACTAACTTGCAAGTCTCTACATTCCGATTACGTACTACAAACAGAAGCTTTGGTTCTATCAAAACTTACCAAAAACCTACCCAGCGTTACATTTGAGAAGTCAAACTGGCCTCATTTTGAAAACTTAAAACTAGCGGATCCAGCCTTCAATGTGTCACGACCTGTAGACCTTTTACTTGGGGCTCAGGTTTACGCTGATATCATAATGGATGGGGTCCTCAAGGGTGGACAGGAATCCCCTATTGCACAACAAACTCGCTTAGGATGGATTTTATGCGGCAAACTACAAACTTTCCACTGTCATGTTACTTTGGTAAACATCGACGAGCCTACCAAATTCTGGAAAAATGAGAATATCGCTCAGGACGACAAGGACAATTCCAAAGACGATATATGTGAACAACACTACATCAACAACACAAAACGAGATGATACAGGGCGTAACATCGTGAAAATGCCGATATGTCCAGATTCTCAAGAAAAACTGAGCAGATCAAAACAGATCGCTATCTCACAGTTTCTACAGCTAGAAAATCGTCGTCAAATGCAGAAAAAACTAGCTGAAATGTACAAAGCTTTCACCAACGAATACATTGATATGGGATACATGACGAAAAATCAACTGTTCTTTCACCCTATGAATGTTATTTGCCGCATCATGGAGTCCTGAGGGAGCACGCTTCAACTACCAAACTAAGATTCATTTTCAATGCCTCTCAAAAAACGACTAGCGGTCAAAGCTTGAACAGCTTACAAGAAAAAGGGCAAAATACAACTCTATTAACCACTAAGACTAGGGTTGACCCATTAGCCCAGATAACAACATTGCCGAGGTTGGAACTTAACGGAGCTTTGTTGTTGTCTAAACTCATGCAAAAGGCTAAAGAAGCATACATGGACTATGACATCTCCATCAGCGCTTGGTGTGACTCTCAAGTGGTCTTAGCACGGTTGCAAGGAGACTTATCAAGATGGGAAAAGTATGTTGCAAACCGAGTGAGCGCCATCAAACAGATTATACCACCTGAAAAATGGCAGTATATCAAGTCAGAACAGAACCCACCTGATTGTGCTTCTAGGGGACTCTATCCTAGCAAACTTTCCAAATTTGAACTTTGGTGGCAAGGTCCTACATTTCTGAAATCATACGGAAACATAGAAGGACCCAAGAACTCTGCTTGTCTCTTTACAACAAGCATTGGAACTCCAGACTCCACGCAGACAACCCTAGCTCCAAAACAAAACAATAACTTCGTAAATGAATTATTAGCAAAACATAGTTCAATTACCCGAGTAATTCGTATTGTGTCATGGACACTACGATTCAGCACAAATGTCCGTAGTAATAACAAGTGTGACGCAAAATACCTAACTGCAAGTGAGTTAATTACGGCAAGGCAACTCGTAATAAAATGCGCACAGAAAACTGCATTTCCGGACGAATACAAAGCATTATTGAAACATCAAACAATGTCAAACAAGAGCAGTATCTACAAATTGTATCCTTACCTGGATGAAAAGGGGATTATTCGAGTTGACGGACGTCTAAATAGATCAGACTTGCCACTCGGCATGAAAAATCCTGTTATTCTACCCAGAAAAGGTCGATTAACTTATCTTGTAATACAAGACCGGCACCTTCAGATGCTCCATGGTGGTCCGCGGCAGACTTTAGCATATATTAGACAGCGATACTGGATCGTCAGTGGCAACAGAGCTGTCAAAGATCATCTACGTCATTGTGTACGCTGCCTACGCTACAATCTCATGGATAACTCGCAACTGATGGCAGACTTGCCCCCACAACGTACGAACCCGTCTAGACCTTTTACGCACACTGGAGTTGACTTCACAGGACATGTGGAAGTCAAGCTTAACAAAGGACGGGGTGTTAAAACTTCGAAAGGATACATCGCCGTTTTTGTGTGTTTAGTCACAAAAGCGGTGCACATAGAGCTGGCATCTGATATGAGTACAGAAACCTTTGTCGCTGCCTTTCAACGAATGTGCGCGCGACGAGGCACACCAACACATATGTACTCTGATAACGGCACAAACTTTGTAGGCGCATCTAAGGTCTTGAGAAGTGAGTTTGAAGAATTCAAACAGTTACTATCGCCAGCATTTTTTGCCAAGATTGGACACTTGGAGGTAGATTGGAAATTTACCGCCCCGGCTTGGCCCTCAGCTAATGGATTGTTTGAGGCATCTATAAAGTCGTTAAAATACCACTTACGGCGTGTGCTCGGCGATCAAAAACTAACATATGAGGAATTCATGACCTTGCTGACAAAAATCCATAGGTCGCTGTCAGATTATACCGACGTTAAAGACATCGATATCCGTCGGCGATGGCACCTCACTGAACACATGATGCAACAATTTTGGAAAAGGTGGTCCAATGAGTATCTTACTCAACTACAATTAAGAAGCAAGTGGAACAAGCCGACAAAAAACATAAAGGAGGGCGACATTGTACTGGTTAAGGAAGACAATCTGCCATCGGGAAAATGGGCTCTGGCTCGTGTACAAGAACTTCACCCTGGTCCCGACGGCTACGTACGAGTTACAACACTTAAAACTCAAAGTGGTCAAATCAAGCGGCCAGTGGTAAAGCTAGCTCCTCTTCCTGTGCATCCAGACAGCGATTTGGAAGCGAAAAAACAATCACTTACAAGCGATGAACCCCCAACTATCGTAAAGACAGTTCACTCTCAACCAACAAGCCTAAAGGGAAAATAAAATGCATAGCAGCATTGTTTACAATGTTAATATTATGCACATTCATAACTGTGTCACCTGCGGCCAACGACACAACTCATATTACAAGTCTGGAACCCGAGCGGCCCATCTACTATGACTCAATCGGCCAAATACAACTAAAACATGATGAATGGACTTTGCTTATCAATTAAAACTTGTTGAATTGTGAATTATTAAATTATAATCTCAGACTAATTTATCTAACTTTAATATTCTTTACTTTGTAATAGTGTCTCTTCTTTTGACAATAACTTATTCTTATCATTTTTGGGTTTGTTTGGGGTGGCCAATATGTACGATCTCGCTACCGTACATCTTTGCTGCCACAGCAAATTCATTTGTAGGTCGCGGTCGCGCGCCAGCAATTATATAAATAACATGACTCCACAAATAACTTTGAGTACATTGACTACCGTGGTACGAACCTATTGTCAAGAGTAAGAGACACTAACTTGATCTTTGTAATATATAACTTAACTTAACTTAATAAACATTGATTATAGTGATCTTATCTCGTTTGTACTTCACCAACTTAACATAACTACAACTAAATAGTGTAAGAGCTAACTGGCCCTTACAGTACTTTCACGCTTATACTTATTAAAAATCACCGCTGTCACCATGTAGTGTAATGAAACGACCGAGCTTGGTTAACAACTCAACTAATTTATTTTATCTGAAGGTACTCACACATACATAGCTGCGCCTACCCTCAACACTAGCTTGTTCAGTTTTTGTATTACTATTTGCTAAAACAATAATAAACGCACTCGTTAATAAATGCTTGAAAGGAATTAGCATTTGACTGAAAGAACAATCTTGAATAAACACCTACTCAGACAACGTGAATACAGATGGTTAGATCGGAGATTCAAATTCAGATTAACCTTTCATAAAAACATGCGCATAATATATGTATGCTATTCTGAGCGTTATCTTTATCTTGGTTCAAATAGGCATCAGGAAACCGCCTTGATGATATAATAAAACCCCTGAGAAGCTTATTAATGTGCGTTTGCCCAGCACGGTGCCGCGGAATTCGGTCAGCGTGCACCAAAACATTGTAATTGCGTCTACAGTCCAAACAAAATTGCGTGATTAAAATGCCAGGATACCAAAACGCAGAATATTTTTTTTAAGTCAGCTTTAAAACGAAAAAATCGTTGATCACCAAAATAAAAGTAATTTAGCTACCCCATGTGAAAAGCAATTTAGAGATAAGACAAGTCAATCGGTAATAAAAATATCACGAATGTTTATTAAATCACAATAAATAAATAAATTTCTTTTACAAGAAAATAATGTACGAAATCCGATTACCGAAGACGGGGTCCGCGATATTTGTTTTGATTCTGTATGTGACCAGGAATAAATAATATTTATTATTATTTATTTTATTTATTAAAACTTTTGCACATTTATAAGTCCAGAGGCGGACTTAATGCCTAGTGGCATTCTCTAACAGTCAACCTTGGGTGGTGCAGAGAAAAGCAAGGGTAGGTGCAATATGAGCAAAGAACTGAAGTGTTTATAGTATTGATGTGAATATATATATATTTGGGCGAAACGAGTACAAATCAACACATAAAATACATACAAGAGGTACATAGATATACAAAATGTTATAAAATATATAATGAAATATACTTATTACATACGTGAATAAATACAATAGTATAATACATAAACAAGAAATATATATAGAAGATGATAAAAGCTGAATTTAACACATTACGATGATTCTGCCAATTGGTCGGTTAGTAGTTTGCGCACTTTAACTTTAAAAGTGAACCGTGTTTCCGCCATCCTGATTTCCTGAGGTAGCGCATTCCAAAGAAGAACGGATTGGACAAAGAAAGAAGAATGAACAAAGCCAGTCGAGTGTGAAGGACACAAGAGAAGTCTGTTATTTGATGACCGTAGATCCCTATCATGGTTGGAGCTCAAATACTGGAGGTAAGGTGTTAAGTAGTAGGGAGGAGTTGGAGAGTTAAGGAAGGAAAAAAGGGTAGTGAGAGCACGCAAGCTACGGCGTGGACGAATAGGTAACCATTTGAGCTCGGAGCGATAAGCAGACACATGGTCATACTTGCGAAGATTGAACACAAATCGAATGCAGTTATTGAGAAGTCGGTCATATTTATTGAGAAAGTCTGCATTCAGGTCGAAATAACACACATCACCATAGTCGATTATAGGGAATATCAAACTCTGCACAAGCATCGCTTTGGTCTTGGATGAGAGGAAGTTTTTCAGACAGTACAGAGAGCGCAGGGATAAGGTTACTCTTCGACTGACACTGGACACATGAGCTTGCCAATTGAGAGTAGTGTCAATATAAAGTCCGAGGTCTTTCACCGCGGGACTTAGTGCTATGGTCATGCCGTTGTATATTATTGCTGGCAGGATAGGTGACTGGATTCTAGACATCATGCGTTGACTACCAACAATGAGTGCCTGACATTTCGATGGATTGACAGTGATGCCAAATCTGTCGCACGGCGCACCGACTGCTGACGTCCAAGAAGGTAAGAGGTAAACCAATGTAGCGTTCCAGAAGAGATCATGAGTTGGGATAGAATTGACAGAAGGATCTCGTGATTGACGGTATTAAAAGCGTTTGAGAAGTCTACCAAAGCCAACACAGTGACTTTGGTATCCTCCATACCCGCTCTAATATCGCCAATCACTTTGAGAAGGGTAGAGGTAGTGCTGTGACCAGGCCTGAATCCAGATTGGTAGGGGCTGAGGAGATTGTGACCGTATATGTACGTGGAAAGTTGTTTATGGACACAGGCCTCGAGCACTTTGGATAGGAAAGGAAGAATGGATATTGGTCGGAAATGATTTGGTTGGGAAGGATTGGGGATCTTTGGGAGAGGAATGACGAAAGCTTTTCGCCAAAGTGAAGGATAGGTACTGGACTCTAAGGAGGAATTTATTATATGAGAAATGGCAGGAAGCAGGCTGTCCAACACAGTGACGACCATGCGACGACTGATATTGTCACAGCCTACAGCATTGGATTTTATGGATAGGATTAACTTCTTAACCTCTTCTGGCGTGGCTGGAGAAAACTGAAATTGATCAATGTTGGGCCGTGACAGAGCACCTAGGTAGTTCAGTGTGCGATGTTTGATGTGATCAGCCAGGGGCTCTGTGGTTGAAAAATGTTGATTCATACTGTCCAAGGTTATTGTGTTTGGAAACTCCCGATTACGTTGTTTGCCAACGCCGAGAGTTTCAAGGAATTTCCAGACGTTGGCGGGGGAAGAATTAGAAACATTATTAAGAATATGGCGGCGTTTAGCGTTACGTATCATCTGGTTACACCGATTCCTTGCAGTCTTATAAAAGGCCCAGTTATCCTCGCAACGGTCCTTTTTGAATTTCCGAAACGCACGATCCCTGCGTCTCATAGCCATCCTGATCCCCCTTGTCATCCAAGGAGCAGCGGGGCGTTTTAATTTAATCTTCCTGATAGGAGCATGCTTATCATAAAGATCGAGGACAAGATCGTTAAAAATGCCTACCGTACTATCTATATTTGGAGTTGAAACTAACGGTTCCCAGTCGATAAGCGACGCATCCTCCATTAGTTTATCAACGTCCATGCGTCCAAAGCAACGCATGTGCAAGAATTTGGGAGGGGGTTTAGGTGGTTTCAGGAGATATGAAAGGAAAATTAGGTCGTGGTGAGAAAAGCCAGGGGCGATGTGCTGACCATGGGAGGATACAAGACTGGGAGTGGACGTGAAGATCAGGTCAAGCCATGTGTCTTCACCTTGAGGATTATGATGGGTAGGTTGTAGTGGTAGGATGTGAAGGCCGGAGGATTCAACAATTTGGGTAAGTTTATGGGATCGAGGAGACTGATGAGCAAGGAGGTTGGTGTTGAAATCTCCCATGATGATAGTATGTGCATATTTAGACCCTATAGATTCCAGTACCGGTTCGATACTGGCGAAATAGTCTACGGAAGGAGGACAGTAAACGACGCCAAGGACAACTATGGCTCCCTTAACACGCACTTCAATGAAGAGGTGTTCTGCGGAAGCCGAATAGTTTGAAGGAGAAGAGAAGATGACTTTATATGGCAGATCGCTACGAATAAATACAGCAACTCCACCACCACGCTTATCAGCCCTATCATTTCTGATAAGGATAAAGCCAAGGAGAGAGTAAGAAGCGGAGAGAAGATGAGGTTTGAGCCAACTCTCAGAAATCAAGATGGCGTGAACATTTGTGTTGCTGAAGGCTTCCACAAGGTCACTATGATGACTGGGCAAACTTTATGCGTTTAGATGGCAAACATTTAATAGGCGTTTATAACTAGTGTTGAAAGTGTTCCGCACAAAGTCACCAAGGGTGCCAGTTACTGAGTCGAAACTATCATCACTCGAAAGCGATGCAGATTGATTGGCAGAATAAAAAGAATCATCATCTGATAACATTAAATAAATACTAATAATATATTAATAAATATAATAATTAATAAATACAATGACAATGTGTAATAAAATAAAAGACAAAATACATACGTTCTTAGTTGCACGAATAGTGACTCTGCCCCACCCGCCAGCTAACATAAAAGCATTGAAAAACGAATTAAACAAATTGAAAAACAAAATTAAAATAAGAACAATGACATTTAGAAATATAAAGTATAAAGTATAAAACGTGACGCAGTTTGTAACTATTTAAAAATTCGAGTGAAAGGCAAAAATAATTTAGGAAAATTAATAATAGTTGGAACACTCTCGACGTTTTGTTTAACCAAATAAACAAAACGTCGTGCCATTCAGATTGAACGTCAGAACAGTGCATACAATTTGACAGTTGACAACTTTAAGTTTGACGTTGACATTTTAATAATGTGACTGAATGTGACATTACAATTAAAGTTGTATTTATAAAATGTTATGATGAAGGTTAAAAATTATTTTAAAAGTTATGAGAATACATACAAATAGAATAAATGTGGGTAAACTTACTGCGTCACGAAACTTGGAAAATGTAAACAAGATTAATTTCTACGAGTAACAGTTTTAACACTCCCGGCACCATTCTTCGCTGTCGTCGTCGAGGAGTTTGTGCCTGCTGCCGCCTTTGGGTGTTTAGAAATGAGTGCAGTCAACTCAGTCATAGATGTGATTTTGTGGCGAGTGCCATCGGAGACTTTGATGAAAATACTCCCATCTTGTGTCCAACAGCTCCGCATAGAATAGTGCAGCCTCGCCTTCACAAACACCGCTTGCCTGGGCTTTGTAAGCGATTCCCTTACGGATACAGAGGAGCCTTTGAAACCAGCTTTAGCGTTCCAAACTTGTGCCTTAAAGCCAATGTTGAAAAACTTCACAACAATGGGTCGGTGACGGTCCTTGCTAGAGGCTCCTATGCGGTAACAGGACTTGATGGCAGCCTCGGTGATGTCCTTCAATTGAAGTTTAGGATGATGTCTAAAACATGGGCAGTGCAGTTCTCTTTTTCTGCCTCAACCACCCCTAGGAAGACCAGATCCTTGCGACGATGCCTTGCTTCCATTGAATCAACCATCCTTGTACATACTTCAATTTGACTGCGAAGAAGACCGAGCATGCTAAACATTAGCTCTCTGAAGGTTCGGAATTCTTCTGCAACCTTGGGCGCTGTATCTTTGGCTGGCGCTCCAGTGTGGACTTGAGCTTGCAACTCTGCCATACCTCGGTCGAATTTGTCCTCAAGAGTTTTTTGAGCAGTTAGAATATCAGTCAATAGTTCTAGAGACATGATTGTAGTGATAGATGTTCTTGTGAAAGTGATGAAAGCTGGCAGGTGGTGTGAAGTAGTGCTAAACTTACATGGAATATGTTACCTCAGTAAGTACTTATTTGTTAAGCAAAATAAACTCTGATTTTACAATTAACACTTGTAATAAGTTATAGATTTTAATTAAAATCTTTAATAAAATTTCGAAAGCTACCAATCTTTTTTAACACCTACCCACCAAAAAACCTCCTCAAATAATAAACCTCCAGGATTTCCATGCTGATTGTAATGGTGATGATTTTACAAATTTGGGACCTCTGTTTTTATTGCTAATTCGATCGATTTGTATCAGCATGTATGAATTGTACTTTCCCTGCACTAGTCATATTAGTCTGACAACTGTCATTTCAATCCATAAATAGTTTTTGTACTAGGAGTATATTATGTAACGCTTTTATTTTCAATTTAACGCTGTAATTTGGAATAAAAACGTAAAAAAGTGTCGGGGCCGTGCTGAAAGCGTTTGCCAGGCGCGGTCCCCTTTTTGGGTTTTCTTTTTTCTATTATTGATATTCCAAATTCGTGATAACAATTAATGATATATCGATGCAGTCAAGAGTGCTATACTTTTTTGTTTAAAAAAAATACATATTAACCTCAGCCAAAAGCTATTTAAAATTAATTGGTATTTGGCAAGTAACATAGGTAACGCATTGGTTTCTCATAAAACTTGATGTTTTAGTAAAATAACCATTTTTAGATCATTCTTGTTGATATTTCATTTGTTTTCACGAATTCACAATATCTTTTGCGGTTCATATATCGTGTTAATAGAGTACATTTGTCGAGTTTATGAAACATTTTAAAACGCTGTATAATTTTCAAGATACACGGGGGCCGTGCTGAAAGCGTTCAGCAGGTACGACCACCTTTTTTGTGTTTTCTTCAAAAACGGTGTACCGTGACCTTTATAGAAAAAGCGTTACAAATACTTAATAGGAGAACATTACTTTAGTGCTCACCAAAAGTGGAAATGCCGCAAAGCAGTGCTGACAATCGCACAGGCTTATTTATAGAATGAGGTGATTTCTGCATGTTTCACAAAACATATTAATATACTAGCTTTTGCCCGCGACTTCATTTGCGTGGAATTCGTTATACTAACAAACATCTGCTCCCGCGCTTCAACCCGCGTTAAAGTTTACTGCTCCGCTCCCGAGGAGTTAAGCGCGATTTTTTTTTTTTTTATGGTGGATAGGCTCGCGTTTGACCACGATCTCACCTGATGGTAAGTGATGATGCAGTCTACGGTGGAGCACGCTTAACTATGAGATACCTATTGGCTCTTGCTTTGAAGAGATCCAAGTTGTACTCATGCGGAAACACAGACTCGGGCAAGGCGTTCCACGTCCGTGATTTTAAATATCTTTAAGCCTTTTTCGAGAATAAACCGATAACTCAAAAACAAATATTAAAATATTTGTTTTTGAGTTTGAACGGTTTATTCTTTGATTATCCAACCCTTAGTTCTCGAGATTAGTACTATCAAACAAAGAAACTAATTTTTTCTCGCCGTTTCGACTGCGTGGTAGAAACATCAATAACAAGTTGTGGTCAGTTACCCGTCCCTAAAATTGTATTTAACCGGCCCAGGTATTTATGAGATTAGTCTATTTAAACAGACAGACAGACCAATCATAAAATATTAAAATCTGTGTTTTAGGCATAGGTGTCGTGCAAATTACTATACCAGCTAAATCAATCAACCATTGACATTAAAAACAAACACTTCAATTTAATTTATTTGATATTATGATGATGATTGATGAATGATCTTGGCAAAGCGCTAGTGATACACTAACATTCTCATTAACGTCATCCTGGTTTTAGAGAACTGCTTAGAATCAGAAGGACTCAACATAAGTTGGTATTGCCGATTTAGATGAATTAAAAGGTACAATAATATTAATATATAACAAATAGTACTTACAATTTTTGACCATATCGAGGAATTTTTGTATTGTTGCATCCGCATCATTTCCAAATAAGTTTGAAGACCGGGGGGCCTAGAAGAAACATTATCATATAAAAATTATAACTAAATTTAATTGGCCTTCATTTTCTCATCATCTCTGTATATTATATCTATTTAGCTGTAAGTTTTCCTAATAAAGTAAAATAAAATAAAAATAAAACAATACAATTTGTAAAAATATGTTCAATTAAGTACAAAAAGTTACCGCTTCAACGATATTTCTCGCCAAATCCATCATTTGAAGAAACAATTGTCTTGACGTATTAGTTGGACCCTGTAATGATTTCATGCAATATTAGATTTGCTCATCTTTAAGCTCTTTATCCAGAGGTAATATTATTATTCCTCTTTATATAAATAAAATGATATATGTAATTGGGAAAAATACTTCTCATTTTATTTTTTTACTTCATTTCATAATATTATTATTCACTCATTTAATCCATTTTCTCATTTTTTATATGTTTAAATATTAATTATAAAAGTAAAGTACATTTAAAAATATAAAAGTATAAAATTCTACATCTTCTATAGTATATATAAATCAAAGACGGGTTTGTTACAACACTTATAACTCGAGATCTGCAGAACCAATTTTCATGGTTATTGATTCGTTGGATTTGTCTCCGCCCCGAATAGCATAATACATCTTAAAAACAATAAAAACTCGATATGTTTAATGAATACTTAATCATTTCAATAAATGCTGATTTGTTTATTACATGCATTGACGTATAGTATTACATGTCAAACATTTGTTGTCCAATCCTGTCAAATACTGTAACAACTATTCATGTGTGCGTTCAGAAATTTATTTTTTGTAAAATGTCTCGAAAGTTCAGGTACTGTAATATATTTGTTTGTTTTAGACATTAATTTGTTTAAATTATTTATTAATTATTTAATTTTTAATTTCCGAAAATAATACATAAGATTTATTCTACAGGTTAACAAATTTAAAAGTGTAAATGTCTTTTTATAGGTTGTCTATGATTTTTCTTGATGAGCTATTCATACGTAGTGGTTATATATTCTTTGAGCTATTGCAATACTCTATGAGCTATTGTCTATGTCTCGAAAGTTCAGGCACTGTTATTATATTTGGTGACGTCGGAAGCAAGGCGATGCAGTTCCTGGTCATCCAGATATGCGTTCTACTGATGCTCTTGGTCGTATTTACACAGTTCATCCGAAGAATGAATTTTTCTATTTGCGGTTGTTGCTGGTACATGTTCGAGGGCCAACATCATTTGAATCACTACGAACTGTTAATGGTATAGTGTGCCCCACATTTCGTGCAGCATGTCAAGAGCTGAATTTGCTTGAAAACGATACTCATTGGGACACGACAATCGCTGAAGCAATTATTTCTGCATCTCCGAGTCAGATACGCACATTATTTGCTATCATAATTTCGACATGCTTCCCATCGAACCCACGTGACCTATGGAACAAATACAAAGATAACATGTCTGAAGATATTTTACATCGAATTCGCGTCAGCTCAAGAAATTGAGCTCAAAAAGAGGAGATGCATAACCAGACTTTGCTCTTGATCGAATATATGTGTTACCTCATGTGCGGCAGTTTGTTAGTTATGTTCGGAATGCCAGCGCCAGATCGCGGAATGAATGACGCATTTAATAGAGAATTGGAACGTGAACGTGAATATGATCCACATGAACTAATCCAATCAGTCCAAACGAATGTACCTCTGTAGAATCCTAAGCAGAGGGAAGTCTATGATACACTGATTAATGGCTTTGCCATTAAACCTTCAAACTACTGAACAACCGACATGTAACATTTCGAAACACTCCGCAATAGCCAAAGTTTTAGTAGCATCAAAAATCATCATATGGGACGAATGCACAATGGCGCACAAACGTGCATTGGAAGCACTAGACCGAACATTAAAAGATCTGCGCAATGACTCGAGATGTTTTGGTGGTGCAATGATTTTATTATCTGGCGATTTCCGACAAACACTATCAGTCATTCCAAGATCTACTGCTGCCGACGGTGTCGGCAAACCATCCGCTTTATTTGTTCTTGCGCCTGACCAACAAACAAAGAATGTCGTTTACCACAAGGTGCTTGAATGAAAATCCCATCCTGAATGAATTAATCCGAGTGTATCCCAATCTGCACAACATAGTTTTCAATCATTTTTTTCTGACATGAGTTTGAAGTACCTAATTATTATTATTTTTTTAATTTATATTCTCATTTTGTATGTTTTCATCATGATTCATCATAATAAAATACTTTTATGTTTCTATCTATATTAACCCTTATTTTGTATCATTGTATTACGTTCATCAAAGCCTAAATTAGTTCAGTTAAAAGGTAACACGACATTCATTGACTGTTAGGTGGTACGAAGTTCGCTGGGTCAGCTAGTCTTATATATAAAAATGAAACCCGTTTTCCGTTGTCACGACATAGCATGAAAACGGCTTGACCGATATGGCTGATTTTTTTTTGTAGTTTTCTAATACTCCGTACAAGGATGTTACGGAAAAAAAATAAAATAAAAAAAAAGATATATATTAATAAATTTTCTGTAAAAATATAAGTGAAATTATTTAACCCTACGGAATAAACACTATTATGAAAATATATATTTTGTTTTTTATTTTTTAATAAAATTAGTAAAGTCCTTCTCAGGTATGACGAGACCAGGGAAATAGGTATTAATTTTTATATGGAGGATATTATAGATTCCAGTTCAAATTGAATAGGTACGCATACATAAGATAGGTCAGCTATACAAAATAAAGTAGTGCATCAAATTTACGCTAAGGCGGTACGAAGTTCGCCGGGTCAGCTAGTTTTTAAATATAAGTACTAAAAAATATTTAAAAATATAAAAAATAGTACCCCACCGGCATCGGATACAGGGACCAAACTACCGATGGTTAGGGCTCCAGAGAGAGGAACCTCCTCACAATGCGTGCCGTGTCCAGTAGTACCGCCATCTTCATCAGACCCTTGATCCAGCCACCCAACGCGAGTCTCTTTAGATGTTTGTCGAGACTCTTTGCTATCAGTCCGTTTACGGATACGACTATCGGTACAATAATAGCCGAGTCCACCTCCCACATGTCGACAATCTCATGAGCCAAGTCCAAATATTTTACTTGTTTGTCCTTTTCGGCCTTCACGAGATTCTCGTCATGCGGGATGGTGATATCGACAACTATTGCAAGGCGTTCAGATCGGTCCACCACCACAATATCAGGTCTATTAGCTATAATAGTTCTGTCTGTGATGATGGATCGATCCCAGTATAGAATGACATGGCCATTTTCAAGAACTGGCTCAGGTACATATCTGTAGTACGGCACCTCAAAATTCAAATTCAAATTCAAATTCAAATTGTTTATTTTCTTTAACAAGTTAACACCAATTAGTTTGTGATTGGAGCCTTCTTTTAAGCAAAAGATGCCTGTATTAGAAGACTCCGCTCTTCCATAACAAAAATAAAATATAAAATAAAAAGAAAAATATTAATAATTTAGACATAGGTAAGTAAATTACAAAACAGACAGGATTGACATAAATACAGTTTGTGTGTGTGTGTGTGTGTGTGTGTGTGTGTGTGTGTGTGTGTGTGTGTGTGTGTGTGTGTGTGTGTGTGTGTGTGCTTGTGTATGATGTGTGTTTGAGTGCCTGTGTATGAGAGTTTAGGTTACGTGGTTAGTTTAAGGAGTTCTTCGGTTTCCTCATAAGTAAGAGGTTTGATCCATTTTAGTAAATTCTTTTTGCATGTATAATACTGTTCTTTATATACACATATTTCTTTATTTATCCGATTATACAATCGAGCAGAGCGTGTTTTAAATTGCATGGAGGCAACCAACGTTTTTGTTTGGGGGACTTCCGCAATATTATGCTTCCTTCGTTTTGCTAATTTAGATGCATCGTACGGTAGGGTCTTGTGTTTTTTCAATATAGTTTGAACTATGTATAGCTTCCTCACTGAGAGTAATTCGCTTAATTTATAAAGACTATCTGTCGGGTATCTCATTTTCTTAAAATACATAGTTTTTATAAGGGCTCGTTGGGCACGCTCTACTACCATGAATTTAGTTTTAGCTGACCCTCCCCAGTTAGGAATACAGTACACTAAGACAGACTGAGCCAAAGCAACGTATATCTCATTGAGCAGATTCCTAGAGGTGTTATTATTACTCATTATATTTTTTGGCACAATATGTCTCAGCGCACTAAATATCCAACACAGTTTCCTAACTCTACTAGCAACTTGTTCAACATGGGGATACCAGGATAATCTCTGGTCTACTATTATACCTAAATATTTAGTTTGTCTTACTCTATTTAATTTTGGACAATTACAATAATTACTTTTGAAGTCCTCGCAATCATGTATTTTAATTTTAAAATCATCCGTCGGTTCAGTTCGTGCGCTAACACTGAAGCACACGAAATTAGTTTTTCCTGTATTCAAGGTAAGTAAATTCATTCTTAACCATTTAGCTATCTTAGCCATGCCTATTTCAGCTGTGCACTCAACATCTTGCCAAGAAATACCAGAAAAGACAATAGCTGTATCGTCGGCATAGGAAAAAATTTTAGCGTTTTTTATATTTAAATTGCAAAGATCGTTAATATAAACTAAAAACAAAGTTGGGCCCAATACGCTTCCTTGCGGTACGCCGTAAGTTATATCCGAGTAGTCACTGGTATATTTTCCAATCTTAACGCTCTGTTTCCTATTACAAAGATAATTTTCTATAAGAGAGAGCGGGGTACCTCTTACTCCGTATTTTTCTAATTTTTCTCAGTATCTACAAGTCTGTATTTCAGGGCTAGTTGTTGATAGATAATCCTGGCAACAAGGTTATGCCTGTGCAAGTACTCGCCGTTAGCAAGACGAGAACAACTAGAGATAATATGTCTGAGGGACTCGCCTGGACGGTGGCACGCACGGCAAATGTCCATCGTACCGTCCTTCATAATATATCGCCGGTAGTTATTCGTCTTGATAACTTCATCTGCAATCGCACAGACAAAACCCTCGGTTTCTCCAAAAAGGTCACCGAACCGTAGCCAGGCCACGGATGGTAACAAGTCTACATCGGACCCATGTAAGGCCCGGTAGAACCTGCCGTGGAGTTCCTTACCCTGCCATACAGCCCTGCGATCATCAGTACTAAGTACCTCAGGCCTGCGTCAGTTCTCTTTTGCTAAGGAGAGCGGGGTAAGTCCCTTGTCTACCGCGACCACATCTCGATGCATCCCCTCACCCATACGAAGAAAATATTCTCTGAGATTGTTCACCACGCGGTTGTGTAAAGTTTTGGCGTTTAAAAAACCACGGCCTCCACATTTCCGCGGGATGTACAATCTCATCACAGATGAGCGCGGGTGGTGCATTCGAAATGCAGTCAACTGTAGCCGGACTTTTCTATCCAGGGCATCAAGTTCGGTTTGAGACCACTTGAGTATGCCAAAGGAGTACATCAACAGGGGCCACCCGATAAAAAACTGTTAAGAACTTTTTTCAGGCGGCCAAAGAACCTGCAATGATTGTTTCATGCCATCTTCATTGATGCCCAAAGCCTGTGACATACCCAAGTATTTATAGGTGTTGGTTACGAGAAGTGACCTTAAGTGAATAGAGTCTGAAAGCTGGATACCTTCGGACTCCTCCATCCGTCCTCGCTTTACCTGCATGACCGCACATTTATCGACACCAAATTCCATTTCAATAGAGCTGCTAAAAGATTCAGTTATCTTAAGCAACTCCATCAACCTAGACTCAGTGCCGGCAAACAGCTTCAGGTCATCCATATAAAGCAAGTGGGATACTACCTGGCCTCCCCTACGTAACCTATAGCCTAACCCTGAACTCTCCAGTAATGTACTAAGAGGGTTCAGCGCTAAGCAAAACCAAAGGGGACTCAAACTGTCGCCCTGGAATATGCCCCGCTCGATCCTGATTAGTTCGTCACCCTCTTGGATCTGTCGGCGTCCCGGATAGCAAAGAGTCGTTCTCCACTGCCCCATACACACTCTTAAGAAGGTGCATAGAGTTGTATTTACTTTATACAACTCCAGCACCCTCAAAAGCCATGTATGTGGCACAGAGTCATACGCCTTCTTATAATCTATCCAGGCCGTCGCTAAATCTTTTCGGTTACGACGAACTTGTTGACTTATGGCCATGTCAATGAGAAGGTGCTCCTTAGTACCACGGCTACCTTTTCTACAACCATTTTGGGCGGCGGATATGATAGAATTTATTTCTAAATGTTTTGTTATTTTGCCGGCCAGAATGGATGTTAGAAGTTTATATATTGATGCTAAACATGTTATTGGACGATAATTACTTGGGTCCGTGGTACTACCTGTTTTATGGAGCAAGTGGGTGATTCCTTTCGTCATAAATTCTGGCAACGACCCAGAATCTATGGCCGACTGGAATTGGCTTGCCAAAAGCGCATGCGAACTGCGTAGCCATTTTAGCCAAAAATTGTGTAGTCCATCCAGTCCTGGGGATTTCCAATTTGATAATGGACGCACTGCACATGCTACATCTTCAGCCAAAATGACCACCTCTTCCATTTCAAGAATTTCGCTACATGCTATTTCAACATGCCGTATCCAGTCATCCTCTGTGTGGTTGACGGGTGACGACCAGATGCTTCACCAAAAATTATTTGTAGCAGCAGCATCCGGCAGTCCCCCCCACCCACACCCTGTTCTGGTCGATCCCAGGCTCTATACACCCCCCTTTGATCTCTTTGGAATACGCGGTTAATAGAATAACGGCTCACACGTTTTTTATATCTGCGGACCCGATTTGACCATGCATAGACTTTCTGCTTCAGAAAATCGATACGTTCTGCAACCCGATGTGAGTATTCTCGGGGATCGATACCAGTCCCCGAGAATGCCTGGTCTACATACCGCATCACTCTTGGGCGTGTATTACCTGTTCTGAAGCAGTACAGCTTGCCAATGAGCACCCTTGCCTCAGCGATACGACGCTCAATATATAGGTAAAAGGAGGTTCATTGATAACATTGAAGAACATTTATAACATAGACAATTGATGTAGGTGTAGTAGAAATAAAGGTGATGTTGTAATTTGACATTTAAAGTACTAAAAAAATATTCTACCCTGATTCCTTTATATTCATTCCGCGGACTTTAGGACCTCCCCTCGTAGAATCGTTTGTTTTCACTTTTATAGTAGTAGTAGTTTACTTACCGCGACGAGGGACGTCATTTGGTTGTATTGAGAGAGTATGTCTGACATCTGCATCGGCTGTGACGACGACTGTTGACGAATAAAATACACATCATATTACTGTGGGTTATTATCGCTAAAATTAGGTACTTATGTCAGTAAAGAAAGTTGACATTATTAACATACACTTCAATTTCATTTATTTGTATTGATCATCTTTTGACACACATCATAATAATCTAAGCAACGATATAATAATAAAATCTCTGATTTCAACGTACACCAGAAACATAGCTTTTTATGCGCAGTTGAGCTTTAGGCGCCTCCATGCCGTCTAAAAATGAGAAGTGTAGCGTGAGAACAATAAACGCATGGATCCTAGTGCTCGCTCACTCGCACATACACTCTCTATCGCACCTATGACATGCGGATCGCCCCACTTGTTTTTGCACACGGCACTAGAGCCCGGAGGCTTATATAAGCGTCAACGCAAGCCTCCGTCAATCATTCTCAGCTAGTCGCTTCCCAGTGAGATAGCCCCCAGTGCCATCCTCTGGATAAGCCATTGAGGAGAGAGATAGCCCCAGCGCCGTCCTCTCTGAGACAGTATATTTATATTTAGCTAGGCCTTATCTGTGTGTACCAAGTATTTGTTTATTGAATATATCTCGTTCCTGCTGCTGCTATCTCGACATTGCTGTTTTTCTTCACCACCTTCTACGTGGATAGAACCTAACCACAAGTTCTGTCCTACATCTGGCGCCCAACGTAAATGAAGAACAAAGAGGAAAATTTGGAACATAAGGAGAAGGAGGAGGACAGTATGTCTATTCAGTTGACCCAGAAGAAGTTAAACAATTTGTTATTTGAATTCCAAGAAATTTTTAACAAAACTGGCAATGCAACCAGATTTGCTGAATTTAAATTAGACACTGATAATCATAAACCAATTGCTATCAAACCATATACACTCGCGTGCAAGTAAATCGACTCAAGCCTCAAGTGCGCATAAAAAGTGATATAACTTAAAAATGCCTTATTATACCTCTATATTATAATGTTTTACATAATTAAAGCCTAGTAATTGAGCTTTAAAATTCTGTAAGTTGCATGAAAATCGATTCAGTAGTTTAGTAAAAAAGGTTAATGCCAATGATAATGTAAAAAAAGTTCAAAATTCATACAATTTCACAGTATGGGGTTATTTATTTATTTATTTATTTAAACTTTTTGCACAAATTAAGGTACAGAGGCGGACTTAATGCCTAGTGGCATTCTCTAACAGTCAACCTTGGGTGGTGCAGAGAAAAGCAAGGGTAGGTGCAATAATGTGAGAAAAGAACTGAAGAGTTGATTTGAAAATATATATATATTTGGGAGAAGCGAGTATAAATCAATACATAAAATACATACAAGAGGTACATAGATATACAAAATGTTATAAAATATATAATGTAATATACTTATTACTATTACATACGTTAATAAATACAATAATATAATACATAAAAATGAAATATATATAGAAGATGATAAAAGCTAAATTTAACATATATTATGATGATTCTGCCAATTGGTCGGTTAGTAATTTGCGCACTTTAACTTTGAA
The DNA here is from genome assembly GCA_905147285.1 of Hypena proboscidalis. Taxonomy (NCBI): domain Eukaryota; kingdom Metazoa; phylum Arthropoda; class Insecta; order Lepidoptera; family Erebidae; genus Hypena; species Hypena proboscidalis. The sequence goes on from CAJHVD010000003.1 coordinate 1,477,894, forward strand.
AGTGAACCGTGTTGCCGCCATCCTGATCTCCTGAGGTAGGACATTCCAAAGAAGGACGGATTGGACAAAGAAAGAAGAATGTACAAAGCCAGTCGAGTGTGAAGGACACAAAAGAAGTCTGTTATTTGATGACCGTAGTTCCCTATCATGGTTAGAGCTCAAATACTGGAGGTAAGGTGTTAAGTAGGAGGGAGGAGTTGGAGAGTTAAGAAAGGAAAAAAGGGTAGTGAGAGCACGCAAGCTACGGCGTTGGCGAATAGGTAACCATTTGAGCTCGGAGCGATAAGCAGACACATGGTCATACTTGCGAAGATTGAACACAAATCGAATGCAGTTATTGAGAAGTCGGTCATATTTATTGAGAAAGTCTGCATTCAGGTCGAAATAGCACACATCACCATAGTCGACTATAGGGAATATCAAACTCTGCACAAGCATCGCTTTGGTCTTGGATGACAGGAAGTTTTTCAGACGGTACAGAGAACGCAGGGATAAGGTTACTCTTCGACTGACACTGGACACGTGAGCTCGCCAATTTAGAGTAGTGTCAATATAAAGTCCGAGATCTTTTACCGCAGGACTTAGCGCTATGGTTAAGCCATTGTATTTTATTGCTGGCAGGGTAGGTGACTGAATTCTAGCCATCATGCGTTGACTACCAATAATCAGTGCCTGACATTTAGAAGGATTGACAGTGATGCCAAATCTGTCAGACCAATTTTTTATTGCAACCAAGTCCTGATTTACCATGTCAATTGCATCAGACACATCATCAACGCCTGCCTGTGCATACAACTGCAAGTCATCGGCGTAAAGATGATACGAGCACTGAAGATTGAGAGTAATGAGATTAATAAAAACAGAGAAGAGTAAAGGAGAGAGTATGCCGCCTTGGGGGACGCCAGAGAAGAGATCACACCAACCTGATGAAGAATCATCACGGCGCACCGACTGCTGACGTCCAAGAAGGTAAGAGGAAAACCAATCCAGCGTTCCAGAAGAGGTCATGGATTGAGATAGGATTGACAGAAGGATCTCATGATTGACGGTATTAAAAGCGTTTGAAAAGTCTACCAAAGCCAACACAGTGACTTTGGTATCCTCCATACCCGCCTTAATATCGCCAATCACTTTGAGAAGGGTAGAGGTAGTGCTGTGGCCAGGCCGGAATCCAGATTGGTAGGGGTTGAGGAGATTGTGACCGTATATGAAAGTGGATAGTTGTTTATGGACACAGGCCTCGAGCACTTTGGATAGGAAAGGAAGAATGGATATTGGTCGGAAATGATTTGGTTGAGAAGGATTGGAGATCTTTGGGAGAGGAATGACGAATGCTTTTCGCCATAGTGAAGGATAAGTACTGGACTCTAAGGAGGAATTTACTATATGGGAAATGGCAGGAAGTAGGCTGTCCAGCACAGTGACGACCATGCGACGACTGATGTTGTCACAGCCTACAGCATTGGATTTTATGGATAGGATAGATTTTTTAATCTCTTCTGGCGCGACTGGAGAAAACTGAAATTGGTCAATGTTGGGCCGTGACAGAGCTCCTAGGTAGTTTAGTGTCCGGAGTTTGATGTGATCAGCCAGGGGCTCTGTGGTTGAAAAATGTTGATTTAAGCTGTCTAAGGTCATTGTGTTTGGGAACTCAAGATTTCGTTGTTTCCCAACGCCCAGAGTTCCAAGAAATTTCCAGACGTTTGCGGGGGAAGAATTAGAGATATTGTTAAGAATATGGCGGCGTTTAGCGTTACGTATCATCTGGTTACACCGATTTCTTGCAGTCTTATATAAGGCCCAGTTGTTATCACAACGGTCCTTTTTAGATTTTCGGAACGCACGATCCCTACGTCTCATAGCCATCCTGATCCCCCTCGTCATCCAAGGAGCAGGGGGGCGCTTCAATTTGACCTTCCTAATAGGCGCATGCTTATCGTAAAGATCGAGGACAATTTTGTTAAAAAAGCCCACCTTATCGTCGATGTTTGGAGCTGAAACTAAGGGTTCCCAGTCGATAAGCAACGCATCTTCCATTAATTTTTTAACGTCCATGCGTCCAAAGCAACGCAAGTGCAGAAATTTAGGAGGGGGTTTAGGTGGTTTCAGGAGATAAGAAAGGAAAACCAGGTCGTGGTGGGAGAAGCCAGGGGCGATATGCTGACCGTGGGAGGAAACAAGACTGGGAGTTGATGTGAGGATTAGGTCAAGCCATGTATCTTCACCTTGCGGATTATGGTGGGTAGGTTGCAATGGTAGGATGTGAAGGCCAGAGGATTCAATAATTTGGGTAAGTTTATGGGACCGAGGAGACTGGTGAGCAAAGAGGTTGGTGTTGAAATCTCCCATGATGATAGTATGTGCATATTTAGACCCTATAGATTCCAGTACCGGTTCGATACTGGAGAAATAGTCTACGGAAGGGGGACAGTACACGACGCCAAGGACAACTATGGCTCCCTTAACACACACTTCAATGAAGAGGTGTTCTGCGGAAGCCGAATAGTTGGAAGGAGAAGAGAAGAGGACTTTATATGGCAGATCGCTGCGGATAAAAACAGCAACTCCACCACCTCGTTTATCAGCCCTATCATTTCTGCTAAGGATAAAGCCAGGGAGAGAGTAAGAAGTGGAAAGAAGATGAGGTTTGAGCCAACTCTCAGAAATCAGGATGGCGTGAACATTTGCGTCGCTGAAGGCTTCCAAAAGGTCACTATGGTGGCTGGGCACACTTTGTGCGTTTAGATGGCAAACATTTAATAGGCGGTTATTGCAAGTGTTGAAAGTGTTCCGCACAAAGTCGCCAAGGGTGTCAGTTACTGAGCTGAAACTATCATCACTCGAAAGCGATGCAGATTGATTGGCAGAATAAAAAGAATCATCATCTGATAACATTAAATATATACTAATAATATATTATGAAATATAATAAATAATAAATAAAATAACAATGAGTAATAAAAGACAATATATATACGTTCTTAGTTGCACGAATAGTGACTCTGCCCCACCCTCCAGCTAACATAAAAGCATATTAATAACAAAACAAATACCAAGAACAAAGCAAAAAACAAAAAATAATTATGAACATTGAGATATTCAGATATCATATATAAACAATAGAATAGAATAGAACGTGACGCAGTTCGCAACAAGTTTTTATTACAAAGGCAAAAGAATATACAAAAATTAACTACTATTGGAACACATTTGGTTAAACAAAACTTTATTCCATTCAGATTGAACGTGCATTCATTTTGACAGTTCCATTGAAGTTTGACGTTGACATTTATGTTTTTGTGTGTCATAACAATTCAAGTTGCATTTATTAAATATGATAAGATGTAGGTGAGAAATATTTTTAAAAGTTAGTCATAAGAAGAGAGAATACATAAAATAGAAGAAGTGTGGGTAAACTGTTTTTACTTACTGCGTCACGATCGCTTGAAAGTGTAAACAAAGAAGAAACAAGATTAATTTCTACGAGAATAGTTATTTATGGTACAAGTGAGAAAAAGTTTATATTTCTGTTGTGAGTGCCAATTTTAAATCTTGAGCTTGCGAAGTAGTCTTGAATTAAATCACGAGCGCAGCGAGTGATTCTAATAAAGACTACTTCGCAAGTGAGAGATTTAAGAGGTCACGAACTGGAAATTAAATTTTTCTTACGCGTTACATACAAAACTTTTCACCTCTTCCAGTGAGAAAATATTAAGATTTAAATAAACTCGTACTCGATTGCTTAACTTTGGATAATTCTATGTAATACGACAGTAGAGAATACCGATTCAGAATGCGTTTTAGCGCCTTCTGAAAGTCGCCACTTATTAAATATGTCGTATGCTTTCAAAAACTTCTCCCGTGATTTTTCTGGTAAAAAGCAAACTTCTGTGTACTAGCTTCTAACTTGCTTCTACTAGCAAGTTTCAACTATTCTGAAGTTCCACAAAGTTCTTTATCACTTGATTCACTTTTTTTTTGTTAAAAATTGTAGTCAACAATTAAACATAAACTGAAAAGAATTTAAAGTTCCCTGCGATGAATGACACTGACACAGACACACTTTTTTTTTAAGAATGCGTTTGGAAGTTTGTTCCTTAACATTTATGTATAGAGTCTAATATTAAATACTTAATTTTTAAACGAATATAAAAACATTATAATACTAAATAAGCGTGTATTAATATAATTTAAAATAATTAAAACGTATCGTTTGTAGTTTTTAAATAAAATTGATGTCAAACAACAAAACAGCCACCATGTAGGTTATAACCTACATGGTGGCTGTTTTGTTTTTATTAGCGCCTATTCATTGGAAGGATTTAGTGATTCGAAATTTAAATCACTTTGCCTCACTAGTGAGTAATAAGCGTTATTACTCACTGAATTCCCGCAAGCAAACGATCTTTTTCGTGCTGGTGTGGTGAAAACGTTTTTTCACCACACCAGCACGAAAAAGATCGTTTCGAAATTCAGTGAGTAATAACGCTTATTACTCACTAGTGAGGCAAAGTGATTTAAATTTCGAATCACTAAATCCTTCCAATGAATAGGCGCTAAAAAAACCAAACAGCCACCATGTAGGTTAGTAATAAACATTGACATCAATTTTATTTTAAAACTACAAACGATACGTTTTAATTATTTTAAATTACATAAATACACGCTTATTTAGTATTTTCATGGTTTTATATTCGTGATTAACCATTAAATTAATTAAAATCGGGTACTTAATATTAGACTCTATAAATAAATGTTACGGAACGAATTTCCGAACGCAAGATTTAAAAAAAAAAGTCTGTGTCTGTGTCAGTTATCGCGGGCAAGTATAATTTCTTTTCAGTTTATGTTTAATTGTTTCCTGGAACTTTTTAACCAAAAAAATAGTGAATCCAGTGATGAAGAACTTTGTGGAACTCCAAAAAAGAGTTGCGACAACTTGCTTCTAACACAGTTTTCTTTTTTACCAGAAAATTCACGTGAAAAGTATTTGAAAACGTACGACATATTTAACTAGTGGTGACTTTCAAAAGGCCCTAAAACGCATTATGAATCGGTATTACTGTCGTATTTCATGGAATTATTTAAGGTTAAGCAATCGAGTACGAGCTTATTTAAATCTTAATATTTTCTCACTGGAAGAGGTGAAAAGTTTTGTATTGCAACGCGTGAGAAAATTTAATTTCCAGTTCGTGACCTCTTAAAATCTTTCGCTTGCATAGTAGTCTTTATTAGAATCACTCGCTATGCTCGTGATTCAATTTAAGACTACTTCGCAAGCTCAAGATTTAAAATTGGCACTCACAACAGAAATATAAACTTTTTCTCACTTGTACCATAAATAACTATTAACACTCCCGGCACTATTCTTCGCTGTCGTCGTCGTCGAGGAATTCGTGTCTGCCACCTTTGGGTGTTTAGAAATGAGCGCAGTCAACTCACTCATAGATGTGATTCTGTGGCGGGTGCCATCGGGGACTTTGACGAAAATACTCCCGTCTTGAGTCCAACAACTCCGCATAGAGAAGTGCAGTCTCGCCTTCACAAACACCGCTTGTCTGGGCTTTGTAAGCGATTCCCTTACGGATACAGAGGAACCTTTGAAACCGACTTTACCGTTCCAAACTTGCGCCTTTAAGCCAATGTTGGAGAACTTCACAACAATGGGTCGGTGGCGGTCCTTGCTCGCGGCTCCTATGCGGTAACAGGACTTAATAGCAGACTCAGCTATGTCCTTCAATTGGAGTTTGTTGTGAATGATGTCCAAAACACGGGCAGTGCAGTTCTCTTTATCTGCTTCAACCACCCCTAAGAAGACCAGATCCTTGCGACGGTGCCTTGCTTCTATTGAATCAACCATCCTTGTGCACACCTCAATTTGGTTTCGAAGAAGACCAAGCATGCTAAACATTAGCTCTCTGAATGTCCGGAATTCTTCTGCAATCTTGGGCGCTGTATCTTTGGCTGGAGCTCCAGTGTGGACCTGAGCTTGCAACTCTGCCATACCTCGGTCGAATTTGTACTCAAGACTTTTCTGAGCAGTTATAATATCAGTCAATAGTTCTAGAGACATGATTGTTGTGACAGATGTTCTGGTGAAAGTGATGAAAGCTGGCAGGTGGTGTGAAGTAGTGTTAAACTTACATGGAATGTATTACCTAAGTAAGTACTTATTTGTTAAGCAAAATAAGCTCTGATTTTACACTAAACACTTGTAAAAAGTTATAGATTTTAATTAAAAAACTTTAATAAATTTTCGAAAGCTTCCAATCTTTTTTAACACCTACCCGCAAAAAAAAAAACTGTTATTTTTTATTTTATTTAATTGGTTATTGTGTTTAAATGAAACAAAATGTGCGTAAGATAAAAAAATTATTCGTGTCAATATTTGGTATTTCCTCCTCTAGCTCTGATCACTGCTCTCATGCGATTCTTCATCGACCTTATCAACTTTTTAATGGATGATTGTGGTATTCGACCTCACTCTTCTACCAACGCAGTCTTGAGCTCATTGATGTTTGTCGGAGCTGGATTCCTCGCTCTAACTTTCCTTTTGAGCTCGTCCCATATGTGCTCAATGGGATTTAAATCGGGGCTGAGCGCTGGCCAATGCATAGTGTGAATTCCAACTTCGTTCAGGAAATCACGTGTGGCCCGAGCAGTGTGACATCGGGCATTGTCATGCATCAAGATGAAATTTTCCCCAATAAAGCCTTGATAAGGGACAACTTGATCCAGTAGAACATTTTCAATGTAATGATCACTGGTCAGACCTCCTCCCCGGCCTCCCCCAGGAACGAAAACAAGGTCCGTTTTGCCTTCTAAGGAAATTCCAGCCCACATCATGCAAGATCCGCCACCATATGCAACGGTTTCCACAAAGCAGCACTGTGAAAACCGTTTACCAGGACGACGGTATACCCGACCTCTCCTGTCGCTGCCATGGAGACACATCCTCGTCTCATCTGTGAACAGGACTGACTGCCATTGCTCTATGCTCCAATCCAAATGCTCTCGAGCAAAGTGAAGGCGTGCTTGACGATGAGCTATGGTCAACTTCGGGCCTGTAGCGGGTCTTTTCGGAGTAAGGTTAGCTTCTTTCAACCTTCTTCTAACTGTCCACTGACTGACAGTCAACCCGCGAACTTGACGTAGCTCCTGCTGCACATCTACGCCGGTAAAGTGTCGATTTCGGAGAGAGGTCGAGACCAAAAACCGGTCGTCACGCTCCGAGGTGCACCGGCGTCGGCTGTTATTAGGCCTCCGAATGAAGGCACCAGTCTCTTGAAACCTTCTGTATACTCTCGAGACAGTGGACTGACTCATATTCAAACGACGAGCTACTTCTCGCTGGTTCAACCCTTCTTGCAACAGGGCAACGACTGCAGCGGCTTCTTCAGGTGTTTTATCCATAATTTTCTTCAAATGACGGCTTTAATTTGCAGAGATGTGTTCAGGTCAACGTCTAATGAGCGACTGATAAGAAAATCGCCGTATTTCTTCGTGAACCCCGTCCTTGCGGAGAAGAGGCACGGATATTTTTTCGTGGCTGAGCCACTCTCAAATGGCGTCTTACTCCTCCTCGTGAAGACGAGAAGTGGCTTGGGCTTCGGACTCCGGGTCCTCGTAGAATCTTGGTGCTTTAAGAGGGGATGCAAGTTTTTCACGCCGTACCGGCGGTCTTCCCGAGCCGACTGAGACCCCCGGAAAAAACCGAGGGAGGGCCAGCTCCGAGCGACCAGCGACGGGTACGGCGACTTGTAAGCATCCCTCCGGGCTTCTTTGTCGTGTAGCGCTCGTGTGTCAAATCATTCGCCGTGAAAAAGATAGGAAGGGCAGTGATGTCTGCGTTCACCATCGCGGCCAAAGCGAGGCTGCATTGGAGATCCCCGCTGCCGCGACCGCCCTCGCACGAGCACGGTGCGCATATACAGGATAAGATATGCGCAGGTGCTGCGTGCGGAGGGGGGCCGGTGCATCAGGGCGATGGGTCCTTCTCGGGGGCTCGAGCGCGTTAGCGGCGACTTAATAAGTCAGCCACGCGCTTGAGGATGAGCTCGGGGATCTTGTTAACGTCCTCACCGGACTGCAGCACAGAGCGCACGTCGGTGAGGATGTTGATGGCCATGTCCACTGCAGCTAGGCTCGCGGCATCGGCGCTTGGAGACGCCATCGCCGGCGATGCGGAAGTCTGGAGGGCCGCGGTTCGGTTGGATGTCTTCGCCATCTCCCCTTGTTGTATGGGGGCCACAATAGGGAGGGCGACCGGTCTCTCCACTTGTGAGGCGGGTTCGGTGATGGTGGTGGGCGCGGTCCACGGACCTGCTGAGTCTGCACTCAGTGGGCGGAGAGGTGATACTCCGACGTGGCGCGTCCCCGGGTTGCGGATTGGGGGTCTCGTTGTGCCGATGACTCTGGTTTGGAGTTATCGGTACGACGGCGCGGACAGAACACACGGTGAGGGTACTTCTCCAATCGCCCTTTTGTTTTCAAAAGTTGAATGGATGAAGCCCAGCGGACCTTCGAGGTCGGTGAAGGGCCGGTTTTTAAGGCTGGCGGTGCGGCAGGGAGGGTCAACTCGGCCACCCTGTCGGACACAACAGAAGAGCAGCTGCGTAACAGCAGCTGCAGCGGACCTTCGGGTCGTGGGATGGCTGGCCTGCAAGGCTGGCGGCGCGGCAAGGAGGGTCAACTCGACCACCTTGCCGGGCATAATGCGTCTCCAAATCCCGCTGTTTTGGTGCCCGCACATGGGATGTATGGCCGGGGGGAACCCGGTCCCAAGGGCCCTACAAGGGGACCTCACCCCTCAAAAAAGGAAAACAATGATGGCGACTTTGAAAAAAACAAATCCTCAGGTGAGTAGCAACAAAAGTTGTGAATCTCACGGCGCTCCGGCGTCCAGCCCTGACGTATGTGAGGAGGGCACAAACCGCCTTATGGACTCCGGTCCACAAAACGACCATAGCAATAACTCGGATATCGATTCCTCAAAACACGACGACCACGGCAAGAATACGGAAAATGTTGAGGAGGCTTCTCGAGCCCCATGGCTTCGAACTCAGACTCTGGCGGACTCAGACGTGGTAGGAGGGAAAAGCAGGACGTGCGAGGAGTCACGTGCCGACGCACCGATGCCGATCGCCCCTGAGGCGAGAGTGGTGTTGTCGAGGTTGGAGGACGGGCCTGCCACCCGGACTCGGGGCCGCTTGCCCCAGGTGAGCGGGCAGGGGACTGCGAGGTCGGGAAGTGCCGGGAAGCGCGGCTTCCCAGAATGCCTGGAGGAGGCTTACGAGGATGCCAACCGGGTACCTCGGAAGGTGCGCTCCTCGTCCAGAGGAGGTGCAGGGTCGAGGACGCGGTCCCTTACGCCGCACTGCCGGCCCGCGGTGCCGATGGCGGCGATACCGTCCCCGGGTGATCTCGCCCCGGCCGGATCGTCGTCGTCGGTGTTCGCGTTCGGCGAGAAGTACCGGCGCGCGCGCGCCGATGGTGAGGCGGCCGCGGAGGAGCGGGTTGGCGAGTTGGTCGACAAGATCCGCCAGGGGTACGCTGCAGACGCGGACCCTTTGGAGACGGCGCGCGACTCCTTGAGCCTGATCGCGAAGGTCGCCCTGAGGTCCCAAAACCTCAAGGGCGAATTCGTGAAGGGGCTCAAGGTAGCCGTCGGCGCTTTGAAGTATGTGGTGCAGCAGCTCGGCGAGCGCTCCGCTGCCTCAGGGGCGCCAACACCCGCCTCGGGGAGGAGGTGCAGCAGCTCCGTACTGAGCTGGCCCAGATTCGGGCCGATCTCCAGATCGGCGCCGTCGGGGCTGGCTCTCCGCGGGCTGTGGAGCCGCCGGCTGTGTTGCCGGTTGCGCCCTCTGCTGCGCTTACTGCTGCGCCGAAGGCTGCGCCCAAGGCTGCGCCCAAGGCTGCGCCCAAGGCTGCGCCCAAGGCTGCGCCCAAGGCTGCGCCCAAGGCTACGCCCAAGGCTGCGCCCAGGGTTGGGCCTTCGGCTGCGGCACCGGCTGCGCCGAGGGCTGCACCGAAAGCTGCGCCTTCGGCTGCGATTCCGGCTGCGCCGATGCCGCCGCGAGGTGATGAGTTCAGCAACGCCCAAATGAGCCAGCTGGCTAAGCTGGTGGGCGATATGCTGGCGGCCGATAGGCACGGTCGCCAACAGGGGCCGTCGTCGGCCGCGGTGCCCCCACCCCGAACAGGGACGGGCGCCAGATCGTTTGCGGCGGTGGCCGGCGGGCCCGCCGCACCTGGGCCACCTGTGACGGCCGCGGTCGGTGCTGCCCAAGCACCTGCCGGCAAGAAGAAGCGGAAGCGGAGGACGCAAACGGCCGCCGCTCCGGGTGCTCCGGCTCCGGTGCCCGCGCCCCCTGCTGCGGCCGAAGTGACCGCGGCAGGAGAGGGGTGGCAGACAGTCCGTTCGGGGCGGCGCTCCAAGAGGAGGAAGAAATCTTCCCCTCAGGGGGCGCCGACCCAGACGGCGGGTAAGAAGAAGCCCAGGCTCTCTCCGCCAAAGAGTGCTGCCGTGGTCATCACGGTGGCGCCCGGGGCGGAGGGAGTCACGTACGCGGGCATCCTCCGGGAGGCGAGGTCGGCCCTCGACGGGGCCCTCCCTGGCGTCGGCTGCAAGTTGCGGCAGGCGCGGACGGGGGCCCGCGTCCTGGAGTTCCCCGGAAAGGAAGGGGACAAGCAGGCCGACCTCGTTGCCGCAGCGCTGCGGGGGATCGTGGCGGGGCGGAACGACGTCACAGTCGCCAGGCCGACGAAGTGCGCCGAACTGCGCGTGTCGGGCCTGGACGACTCCATCACGGCGGAGGAGGTCCGGGAGCGCATCATAGCGGTTGCTGAGTGCGCTCCCGATTCCGTCAGGGTCGGTGCCGTCCGCCCTGGCCCCGGAGGTGTGGGCGCGGTGTGGGCCCGGTGCCCCATTGCCGCGGCCAAGCTCCTGGCCAAAGCTGGGAGGCTACTCGTGGGCTTCTCCTCGGCCCGGATCACGGTCCTGGAGGCGAGGCCTGCGAGGTGCTATGGGTGCATGGCCAGGGGCCACTTGCGCCCCAACTGCACCAGCGATGTGGACTGCAGCGGACTATGTTTCCGCTGCGGTCAACCGGGGCACAGGGCCGCGGAGTGCTCCGCCGCCCCTCACTGCCCCCCGTGTGCGGCGGGCAGTCGACCCGCCAACCACCTGATGGGGCGGGAGGGGTGCACGATCCCCAACGCGCCGAAGCGCCCGGGGGCTAGCCGATCGACCACGGCAGCTACCGGTGCTCGGCCGCTGACCGCGGGAGGAGATATGGAGGTTTCGGAAATCCAGTAATGGACTACGAACCCTCCAATCTCCTCCAGACGAATTTGAACCACGCCGCCCGTGCCCAGGACCTCCTCCTGCAGGCGATGGCGGAGTGGTCAATAGGTGTGGCCGTGGCCGCGGAGCCCTACTTCGTTCCTCCCCGCCCGAATTGGGTGGGTGACTGGGACGACTCCGTGGCCATCGTCAGCTCCGGTGCGCTTCGGTCCCCGCCCTTGTCTCTCAGGGACAAGGGCTCCGGATTCGTTGCTGCTGACTGGGGGGAGGTAACGCTGGTCGGCGTGTACTTCTCCCCGAACCGGAGTCTGGCGGAATTCGAGGTCTTCCTCAATAGAGTGGAGGCCTCGATACGGCGAATAGCACTTCGTCAGGTGCTCGTTCTGGGGGACTTCAATGCCAAATCCTTGGCGTGGGGGTCCCCTAGGACGGACGCCCGCGGTCAGGCGGTGGAAGAGTGGGCAGCGTCGGTGGGCCTCTGTCTCCTAAACAGAGGCACCACCGACACGTGCGTTCGGCGGCAGGGGGGGTCGATAGTGGACCTTTCGTTCGCTACCCCTGCCGTCGAAGCGCAAGTAAGGAACTGGCGTGTCCTGGATGAGGTTGAGACGCTCTCGGATCATAGATATATCCGATTCGAGCTCTCCCGGTCCCAGGACCCCAGTAGGGGTCACGTTCCCTCTCGACGTCGCAGCGCGTTTCCGCGGTGGGCTGTGGGGCGAATGGACGGGGATCTGCTGGAGGAGGCGGCCATTATTGCCAATTGGTTCGTCTCCCCGCCTTCGTCTGAAGGAGCCAACGCTGCGGCTGGCCGCATTCGCGATGCGATTACGCAGATTTGCGATGCGGCCATGCCCCGTGCCAAGCGTTGGTCCCCGAAGACGGAGGTCTACTGGTGGTCCCCGGAGCTAGCCTCCCTTCGCGCTGCGTGCTTTGCGGCGCGGAGGTCCTACGGCCGCAGCCGGCGACGTCGCCCTCGCGACGTCGAGATGGAGGACCGGCTTTACGCGGCGTACATCGACCAGGTGTGCGCCCTAAAGCTGGCCATTTGCCGCGCCAAGGAGGAGGCGCGGCAGGAGATGTTGGAGGGTCTCGATCGTGACCCCTGGGGCCGCCCCTACCGAGCTGCGCTGAACAAGCTACGCTCGCGGGCCGCCCCCCTTACGGAGACTCTCCAACCCAGCTTCCTCGCAGAGGTGGTTGAGGGCCTATTCCCGCAACGGGCGGAGCACACGCCCCCGGCAATGGTCGCAGAGACCGACGACCGGGAGGCCGACCTCAGTGCACCGCCCGTCACGGATGCGGAGGTAGGGGCGGCTGTTCTTCGGATGCGTTCCAAGAACACCGCCCCCGGGCCCGACGGGGTACCCGGACGGGTGTTGGCCCTGGTCCTCAACCACATGGGGGATCGCCTCAGGGAACTGTTCGACGTGTGCCTGGCGTCCGGACGGTTCCCTGACTGCTGGAAGGCGGGGAAGCTGGTTCTCCTCCCGAAGCCGGGACGGCCGCCCGACACCGTGGCGGCCTACAGGCCTATCGTGTTGCTGGACGAGGCGGGAAAGCTGCTCGAAAGAGTCATTGCTACCCGTATCGTCCGGCATCTTGATGAGGTTGGTCCGGGTCTGTCGGATGCCCAGTACGGTTTCCGTGCTGGACGTTCGACGATCGGGGCCATCCTGCGCCTGAGGGCTGCTACGGAGGCGGCCGTCGCCGGCGGAGGGGTGTTGTTGGCGGTATCATTAGATATCGCCAACGCCTTCGGGACTCTGCCATTCAGCTGCGTCAGCGAGGCACTCCGGTACCATGGAGTGCCGGTTTACCTGATGCGGCTGGTGGCCGACTATCTCGAAGGCAGGGGTGTTCTGTACGAGGACCGAGACGGAGCAATGCTCCGCAGGCCCATGTCGTGCGGTGTCCCACAGGGATCGGTCCTAGGGCCGCTCCTGTGGAACATCGGTTACGACTGGGTGCTGCGTGGGGCTTTCCCCCCGGGCCTAGACGTCATCTGCTATGCGGATGACACGCTCGTCACGGCCCGGGGTCGGAACTCCGAGGAGGCGGCACGCCTGGCCACAGTGGGTGTGTCCCAAGTGGTCGGGCGCATCGAGGCGCTGGGACTTAGGGTGGCCCCTGCCAAGACTGAGGCCGTGATGTTTCACGGGCCTCGTCGCGGGCCACCTGCTGGCGCCTCGATTACCGTCGGCTCGGTCCTCGTACGGATCGAGGCCCAGTTTAAATATCTGGGCCTAGTGATAGACAGGCGGTGGAGCTTCGACGAGCACTTCCGCATTTTGGTGCCCAAGCTGGAAGGCGTGGCTGCCGCTCTCGGTCGGCTTTTGCCGAACGTGGGTGGCGCCAGCGTCGCCAGTCGACGGCTTTACGCGGGGGTGGTACGGTCAATGGCACTGTACGGCGCACCCGTGTGGGCGGAGGCCTTGTCCGCCGGGAACAGGGCGCGGTTGTGGAGACCGCAGCGCGTCCTGGCGGTCAAGGCCATTCGTGGATACCGCACGGTGTCGACCGACGCAGCGTGTGCGTTGGCCGGAACACCCCCGTGGGATTTGGATGCGGAAGTGCTCGCCGAAGTGTACAGGCGCAGGGCGGCTGCTCGGGCTGAGGGTTCTGTCCCCATGCCCGAGCAGCTGCGTGCGTGGCGGGAGGAGGCCCACCGGACGCTGATGGTCCGGTGGGGGAATCGGCTGGGGGCTCCACGTGCTGGTTTTCGCACCGTGGAGGCGCTCCGGCCGATTCTCGAGGAGTGGGCAGGGCGGCAGCATGGGACTCTCTCCTTCAGGCTGGTGCAGGTGCTGACCGGGCATGGTTGCTTCGGGAAGTACCTGCACAGGCTGAAGAGGGAGGCGAGCCCCATGTGCCACCACTGCGACTGCGGTGAGGACTCGGCGCAGCACACTCTCGAGCAGTGTCCTGCTTGGGAGGTGCAGCGCCGGGATCTCACCGCGGTCATTGGGAACGACCTCTCGCTGCCGGCTGTGGTCGCGGCAATGAGCAGCGCGAGGTCGTGGGATGCGGTCGCATCCTTCTGTGAGGACGTCATCTCGCAGAAGGAGGCGGCGGAGCGGATCAGGGAGGACTCACTCCTGGCTGATCCGCTCCGCCGCCGGCGAGCTGGGCGGCGAAGGCGCGCGTACGCCGCGAGCCTAATGCCGCCCTAAGCGAGGCCGCGGGCGGTGGAGGGGGTTTTCCGCCGCCCGCTGATGCCTTCCGCGACGGAGTGACGCCCTGGGTGTGCCCGGGGCGTCGCTACGGGAGTAGGAGGACTTAGAGTCGGGTGCCCGGTCAGAGGTCGGACTGGGCACGGTCGCCGCGGCGAGCCCTGTGGATATAATATCGATCCGGGGCTCGCCGACCCACCATCTTTCGGCGACGAGGGCACACCGCGGGGTTTTAGTGGGTATTCTGTGCCGTTTAACATCGTAGGCACGGGAGTCCCACATGCCACTCTGCCCGTCCCCCCCACGGGTGGGGTTGGTATGCGTAAATGCATTTCCCCGCGAAAAAAAAAAAAAAAAAAAAATGGTGGTGGGCGCGGTGGGCGCCTGGACGTCTTGGTGGCGCTGTTTTCCCCTTCGGCGGCGTCTCCGCCGCTTGTGGGGCGCACTTCGTTCTGAGGCTGCGTTCGCCTCCGCCATAAGCGACGCGCCTTGTGCCTTCTCTCCCACAGGCACGGGAAGTACGGGCTCTGGATGTTGTGGGGTCCGTACGGTGGAGGCGACTGTCCCTGTCTTTTTGTTGCGTGCCTCGCGCTTGAAGACAGAGCAGTGCACGTGGTTTGCGGGGTGGGGGCCACCGCAGTTGGCGCAAGTGGCTGGGTCCTCGCGCGGGCGCGGGCACTCCTTGGCGTGGTGTGGGCCGCCGCATCGAACACAGGCTATCAGGCGATGGCACTGATGGCTGCTGTGTCGAAATTTTTGGCAGCGGTGACACTGCGCGGGCTTTTGCTTCCCGCGCCAGGCTTCAATGGTGATGCCCGGGACACAAAGTAACTCGTTTACCTCGTATATCCCGGGTATGACGTTCGGTGTCCTCTTCAGGATGACGAGGAGGATACAGCCTGGGCGATCTCCCCTCGCCTTAATGGTGCGCACGTATTCGGGCTCATAACCCAAGCTGCGCAGCTCCTCTTCAACGTCTGCTATTTCCACGTTGAAGGGTAGTCCCCTGACGGCCAGCTTAATGCCTCGCTCAGCCGGTGGCGAGTAAGAGAACCAGTGAACCCCCTCGGCTTTCTCAACGGAAAACGGTCAACGGAAGCCGGGTTGAACCTGATTCCCTTACCGAACGGGCGAGCGTTGGCAGTGCGGCCGAGCCTCTTCTTTATTTCTCGGAGGTGTTTAGTGACGTCCGGGAGATATTCCACTATGAGTGGGGGTAGTCTTACCCGCTTTTGTGCTTGGCCGGTGGCCGGGGTGGTTCCGGCTGCAGCGGCGCCGGCGGCGGGGGTGGCGGTGGTCGTGGCAGCGGGGCGCGCAGATGGGTCCGAGGCAGGGACCGTCATCATGCGCGTGGATGTTGTTGTGGCGGTGGCAGAAGTCCTAGTGGCCGCGGCGTAGGACGTGGGAGTCCCGAAGTGGCCGGTAGCACCGAGCCGGGCAACCAAGCTGGCCTCGGCAGCAGCCGATGCGGGCTGCGGCGCAGGGCGTCCGGCGGCGCGCGGGTCGCGCTGCGGCAGCGGGGCTTGGTCGCCCGAACTGGCCCTGTGCCTCTTCGGGACTTCTTCGTCCACTTCGTCGGAGCTTCGGGGGCGGCGGACAGGACCAGATGGTTCCTTGTCCAGGTCCATTCCGCTTACATCGCTGCTGATGTCGGACTCGGCATCGGATGATACCGATTCGATGGGCGACATGCAGGCAGGAAGCTGGGCTGGTGAGCCGCTTGTCGAGGCGTGGAGGGTAAATCCGGAGGAGGTGAGGCCGGTCCTCTCAACAGCGCCGATGGAGTCGGTGCTGGAACGGGCCGGTATCCGGGGCGCAGCGGTTTGGTACGCGTGCGCAGAGGCGGGTAGGTAGCGGGTGCAGCGGTGGCGGCGGCTTGGCGGCCTACGCTGGGTCGACCCGTCGTGCGGGTCGGCGCGGGCGGATGCTGCGTTGGCGCCGGTGTCGTCGATGACGGAACCGACGTCGACGAGGTGCCTGACGCAATCGTGGTTGCGGTGCGCGGCTCCGATTGTGGTGGTGGCTGTTGTTTGCCCTTGCCCTTGGGGGGGCTAGGGTTGCGGGGCGGGAAGGCGGGTGGGAGCCCGCCCTTCTTCATCCTTCCTTAGGAGGGTGGCGAGTGCTGGGATAGCTTCGGCCGTGACCTCGGAGAACAACAGGTTCTGGGGGCTGGTGTCGCGCAGCAGCCGCGCACTCGGCACGCACAACAACGCCTAATACGGACGCTGCTATGTGCACCGAGGCGGGTAGTCGTACTGGCGAAATGTGGGTCCGAACGGTGCGTAGTTGCTTGGAGAAAATCCGAAGACAAAAACAAAACTATGGCCAATCCTGATAAGAAAAAACGATTACAGAGGGTTTTTATAGGGGGTTGTGTCGCGCAAGTTGGGTATAGAGCGCAGAGCAGTTTATGGGAGGTTGCGTTCAGTTGCATTCTAAGTACAAGTGTTTATTTAAATTACTGATATTATGCTACCATTTGAAAGCCTAGTTACTAGGCTTTAATTATGTAAAACATTATATAGAGGTAAAATAAGTCATTTTTTTGTTATATCACTTTTTATGCGCACTTGAGGCTTGAGTCGATTTACTTGCACGCGAGTGTAGATTGTCACCTGCTAGACAAAGTCAATTAATAGAGGCAGAAACTGTACTAGCCTACTTAGATGACATCATCTGCCGATCAGCCAGCTTTGAGAAACACCTGGAAGACCTGGAAGAAATATTCAAGAAGTTAAGAATATATAGGTACGCCATCGGTGCAGCTTTAGTGCAGGGGGAGGGCCCGGATGAACACCCAATAGAATACGCCTGTCGTCTACTTTCAACAGTCGAACGTAATTATACGGTAACTGAAAAAGAGGCACTCGCAATTGTATGGGCTGTCTCTCGTTTTAGAGGCTATATAGAAGGTGCAAAATTTATAACGGTGACTGACCACCAACCACTAAAATGGCTGTTGAATTTAAAGTCACCTGCAGGACGTTTAGCACGTTGGGCTTTACAGCTCCAACCATACAACCTGGAAATAAAATACACTCCTGGAAAAACCAATGTTCTTGCAGATGCATTATCAAGACCACCATGTGAAAATCATAATGAAAAATGTGAAATCTGTCATATGGAAATAGATCTACCAAAACGAAGTGAAAAGAACATACGGGAACAGCAGTTAAAAGATGATGAATTGATGAAAATCATTAAAACATTAGAAGAACAAACGGAATCCGAAGACTACATGCAATGGTCGAAAAGGGGATGTCTTCTTCATAAAGGCGTTCTGTATCGGTTCACTGACATTCAAGAGGAAGATAATGCTAAATTATTAGTACCAAAACATGAAGTGAAAGACATATTAAAAGCATTCCACGATGCACCGACAGCAGGGCATCTAGGGGTGGAAAGAACTTTTAAACGAATTGAAAATAATTTTTATTGGAAACAACTAAAAAAAGATGTTGCTAATTATGTGAAAACTTGCACCGAGTGTCAAAAGTATAAACCATCAAATCAAAAGCCCACAGGTCTTTTCCAGTCTACTGCCTAAACGGTTTGAAGTTCTCTCAATTGATCTGTTTGGACCATTACCAAAAGGTTCCAAGGGTGAAAAATGGATTTTTATTATTGAAAACACCTCATCACGATGGATAGAATTATTCGCATTAAACGAAGCTACTGCTGGAAATTGTGCAACAATTCTACTGAATGAAATATTTCTACGATATGGTCTACCTAGAATCATAATTATTATGGAGAGAGATTGTCAAAATTTGTAGTACCTAATTTATTTAATAAAATAGAATTATTAAGGAATAACCCTAAGTATAGTAAATTTGTTATAAAATCAAAACTTAAAGAATGGTTTCTCAGTGATAGGTAGATAATGTTGCCTACCAGAAACAATTCACCAAATAACAATAAATGTGTGTACCATTTTGTTTATTTAGTTGTGTATATTTAAATATTAAACTTTTGTTAGTCAGTGTAAGTCGTTAAGTGTTATATAAATTATAAAATGAGCGTTTCTCGCCATCAAACGTAACAGTTTGGCGAGTTTATCATGATTTAACAAACTTACATTGTAAAAATGAAAAATAAATGATTTTAAAAAAAAAAAAAAAAAAAAATGAGTGATAATGGAACACAATTCATATCAGCCATCATGCAACAACTTACATTTTGTCTTGATATACAACATATTTTGAGCCCAGTGTATCATCCTGAACCAAATATAGTTGAACGAAAAAGTCGAGATAAGAAATCACAACTTTCTATGCTAGTAAAAGACAAACATAATACTTGGCCTGAAATGTTGCCAGCTATAAGATTTTCTATGAATACAGCCTATAGTCAAGGTACTGGTTATACCGCTGCATATTTAACATTTGGAAGAGAAATGCGAACACCATTTGAAATCACACATAACTTATCAGAAATTGTTCAGACAGAAAATTTTATATGTGAAATTACTCCGCAACTCAAAAAATTGGCAAATGACTTGGCACTAGCTAAAGATAACATAGAAATAAGGCAAGATAAAAACAGAGAAAATGCCAATCGCAGTCGAAAACCAGATCCCGGATACAAAAAGGGAGATTTAGTTCTAATTGAAACACATCCTATTAGTCGTCAAAATAAAGACTTTTCTGCAAAATTTGCACCAAGAAGAGATGGCCCGTATATTATAGTAGCCAAACAAGGTGCTACTATTTACGTAATAGCTAATCCCAATGAACCTGATAAAGTGATTGGGAAACATCATAGCAGCGCGATAAAGAAATTCTTCACACGAGATGACCAAAACTCAGAGCCTATATACTACCAATTAGAAAACGAGGGAGACCGAAGAAAGTTAGCGCCTAGTACTCGAACGGGACGTCAACGAGTACCAGAGGGGGAGACTGTAGCGTGAGAACAATAGACGCATGGATCCTAGTGCTCGCTCACTCGCACATACACTCTCTATCGCACCTATGACATGCGGATCGCCTCACTTGTTTTTGCACACGGCACTATAAGCGTCAACGCAAGCCTCCGTCAATCATTCTCAGCTAGTCGCTTCCCAGTGAGATAGCCCCCAGTGCCGTCCTCTGGATAAGCCATCGAGGAGAGAGATAGCCCCAGCGCCGTCCTCTCTGAGACTGTATATTTATATTTAGCTAGGCCTTATCTGTGTGTACCAAGTATTTGCTTATTGAATATATCTCAGTCCTGCACATTGCTGTTTTCCTTCACCACCTTCTACGTGGATAGAACCTAACCACAAGTTCTGTCCTACAGAAGTATTTTTCCCAATTACATATATCATTTTAATTATTATTAATTAATATACACAATTATAATTTCATTATTGAACCAGTAACGAACTTACTGTAACATGGCGAATTTGTAAAGCAATGGATACGGATAGATCGTGTCCTCCAACTAATCAAACTTATCAAAACGGACCTGTGCATCAGGCTCGACTTCTGAGCCGCTTCATATTGTTATTTAAGAAAATACATTTAAGAAGTCGGCGACAACGACGCCCTCTGACTCTTGAGGCTGAAGGCACTTTAGTGATATTTCTTACTTAAATTGAAGGGCATATTTGAAAAACTCGGCGGTAATCATACTTTGTAACTAGAATGTGACCTCCTGGCTATAAAATTGGACCAAGGGTGAGTCCCTCGCTTTACGAAACGGCAATGCTCAGCCGGGATAACCGCCCGCTCCCCTCTGCTCTACGTGATGGAACGCCCTATATTTTTTTAGGGGCTTGCTACGCCCACTGCATTACACAAAATTTACAAAACACAAATCACAAACACAAACATGTGGCCGGCAATATTCATCTGATGTACCGTTGTCGTATGGCAATATCTTTTAATATGGCTCAGTCAGAGGGTTACTTCCAACACGGTGCAGTGATTCTGTTCTCTGTGGAGCACTATTTATTCTGAGCCTGCATGGATACCTACATTAATTGCCTAACATGAAGGATAAAACGAACATACTCCTTATCTTCATTCGAGTCGACGGCAAAGTCAAATTTTGTTAGCCCAGTATGTGGCTACCTTAACAGCGCTTTCATCCGCGTTCATTAGCGCGTCCCTCGTGCAGGTAGCAGGGCACGCGGGACAAGCTAAAACATGGACCATGGTTTGTGTAGACCCACATTCACAATTCGCATTTGTTACATCTGCAAAACCCCACTTTATCATGTTGTCTTTGCTTTGACCGACTTGAGTTCGAAGCCTGTTGAGGGACTTCCAAATCGGCCTAGGCAGATCATGGCCAGTTGGAAGGTTCTCCTTGATTGGAACAAAGGGGGTAGGCAGAGAGGTCTTTTGTTGCCAAAGTTGGCATCGTGCTTGTGTGGCATCACCAGAGAGAGGCTCAACGCAGTGAAGGAAGTTTTAACGACTTTTTAACCTTTTGGGCACTGTGGTGTTATTGTGCATTGGGTGTTTATTATCCTTATCCAGTTTTAACCGCTCTATGGAGCTTGCAATGGTTCTGCGAATAGCCGGAGGGGCAATTCCAGCCAGTGGATACAGCATTTCAACCGGTGTCGGTTTAAGGCAACCAGTAATAATCGGCATGTTTCGTTTAGTGCTGTATCCACTAGTTTTGTGTGGTTACAACGGCTCTATACTGGGCAAGCGTATTCTCCAGCGGAAAAACACAAACTCAATGCACTTGTTCTTAAAACGTGAGGATTAGCACCCCACTTCGATACTCCTTATAAAAATAGAGACCTCAGGCTCAACGGAGATTAGCCATCTGCGCGGGACATATTAGTATGATTCTGCTCAAACGTCTGCGCGTAACACAAGAGCATACATTTTCACAAACCGATGGGATTAATAGACTGACACGACTGGAAAGAGATCAGGCGCAAGACCAACGCGTCCTCATTGCCAGCAGGGCTCTCCTCTCTCAAGCTCTCTGTTTGAAAATTTTCAGACCAATCTTATTTATGGTACCGTTTAGAGGTGTTTTAGTAGTAGGATTAGACAAAGGGCCCTGCTGAATATACAGACTGCATGGACACGAAGCATTGGCACTCCACCCGATAGAAAACATAGCCCTAAAGGAATTGTTCTCATTTAATGTCACTAACACAAAGCGTCCTTGAAGGTTATATTACTTAAGGGTTTTTTTTTTTTATTATGGATAGGCACATATTGAATATTAATATGTATATTACTATATACAATTTCAATAATTAAATGATAATTATAATTTATACTACACTTACAAAAAAAGTTCCTTATTGTAGTATGTCATACAGAGAATATCTATCAAAGAATGGTAGTGTTTTCAGGCAATGGGAGGAAATGTAGAAAAACTTCCTCTGCTACGAAGGCGAAATCGTTTTTCCTCATTTTATACTTTGTTTTTATTTGTTTTTTTGTAGTTAACAACTACACAGTCAATGAAAATCGACTGACATGTCTTGTTGTACAATGTTCTATTATGTTGCTTAAGACTTTTTTGATGCGTGTATAGGGTATACGTAATATAGGGCGACAAAATCTATAAGTACGAGAAAAGTAATTTCATAGTATCATTATTTACCTCAATGTATTCTTCTAATATCCGATACAGTTCTGGGCTGACAGCAGGTTTTAAAAGCAGTTTACCGTTTTCATATGTCTCTTTTTTCTTTTCATAAATGAAAATCTGCAAATCTTTTTCACATTCCAACCGGTGAAGCTCTTTCCTGAAGACTTGAATCCTAAAAATATAAGCACCTCATCAATAATGCTATCTATAGGCTGACCGTTTAACTGAGTCCTCGCCTGCGCGGTACAGGGGCGCGGAGGTATGACGACAAAGGGGACTGAGACTGGTGCGGGCGGTGGGCAAATTTTTGTAATTGTTCATTTCGTTCGCTACATGGGTAGCGATCGCATGTGTTGACTGTTGCAGACACCTTGTGAGAGGTACACATGTAATAACAATCTCAAGATGAATCGAAAAATCTTCGGACATAAAGTAAACAGTCAGTGCAAGCAAATGACTTTTAACGTATACGAATATTTTAGAAAAATAAACTGGACCCAAAAAAAGATTTGACTTTCTTACGATTTAATTATATGTTTAGATAAAAAATAGTATAATAGTTTATTCCCAATTACTTTATTTCCGTACATAAGTTCATTAAAATTTTGTATCTTCTTAACTATTTTTCATTTGATAAATCACTATTTCTTTTTTCCAATGATGTCACATATCTTAGGAAATATCTTGGTGCATTTCATCTCTTGTATATTTCATTAAGTGCACCCACCGCCCGCCCATGTTTCAGTCCCCTTTGTCGTCATACCCCCGCGCCCCTGTACCGCGCAGGCGAGGACTCAGTTAAACGGTCAGCCTATAGTCGATATTTTATTTGTAGTATAGCAATAATATCTACTGCAGAAAAGTGTTTTATCTCTCATTCTTTGTCTAACGAGTTACGTGGTAACGATTATTATAGTCGCTGTGCAGCTTCTGTTGTGTGCATGATGATTATTTATATGTGGTGGCACACATTATTTAAATATATGTAGTTTTATTTATATTTTATTTTATTTTTATTTATTTTAAAACTTAATGTACAATATCGCACATAGGCGGACTTAATGCCATAGGCATTCTCTACCAGTCAACCTTTGGGTGATGCTGAGAGTAGGGTAGTAGGTGCAAAAGTTAAAGTTTTAATTATGAGAAGAGCAGAGCAAAATAATTATGATTACACATAGGTACTTAACACATACTATATATGATTACACAAATAACCAAATATACAATACATATATGAAAAAAAATATATATAAATGATACATAAACATCTACATATACAATATATACATAATTGAAATACAGATTATACATATACAATATACATATATAATATACTAATACATATCACATATAATACTAACAATGATGAGTTGATTCCTTATATTCGTCAAATAGTAGAGAACGTACCCTAACCTTAAACGCATAACGGTTTGTGGACATCCTGATTTCAAGAGGTAGCGCATTCCATAAAAGGACAGACTGAACAAAGAAAGAAGAGTTGAGAAATCCAGAAGTGTGAGAGGGACAGAGAAGGAGAAGATTGTTTGAAGAACGTAAGTTTCTGTCGTGGTTGGAGCAGAGATATTGGAAGTATGGTGTCAGTTAAGAAGGGGGTGATGGGGAATTTAAAATAGAGTACAGTGTTGTAAGAGCGCGCTGATTACGACGTTGTCGTATAGGCAACCAATTTAATTTTAAACGATATGAGGACACATGGTCATATTTTCTAAGGTTAAAAATAAATCGAATGCAATTATTTAGAAGTCGGTCATATTTGTTGAGGAAATCTGCATTCAGGTCAAAATAGCACACATCACCATAGTCGATTGTGGGAAGGATAAGTGTTTGCACAAGCATTACCTTAGTATTTGAAGGGAGAAAATTCTTCAGGCGATAAAGAGCGCGAAGAGCTCCCGTAACTCTTTGGCTAACGTTAGTGACGTGAGCTTGCCAATTGAGTGTGGAATCGATGTGCAGACCAAGGTTTTTAACAGTAGGGCAGAAAGGGATTGTTGTCCCGTTAAATACAACCGGTGGCAACATACCTATATCGAACCTGCTGATCATGCGAGTACTGCCTATCACGATTGCCTGACATTTGTTCGGGTTGACTGTCAATCCAAATTCTTTTGACCATTCTTGTAAAATGTCCAGGTTATGATTTAAGTCACAGATTGCTTGCGAAATGTTTTCAACCTTGGCCTGGCAGTAGAGCTGCAAGTCATCGGCATACAGATGATACGCACATTGAAATTTATGAGTTAAGAAATTAATAAAAATAGAAAAGAGTAAAGGAGAGAGTATGCCACCTTGAGGAACGCCAGCATCAAGTTTACACCAAGTCGATGAACTCTCATCGATGCAAACCATTTGCTGACGCCCCTGAAGATATGTTGAGAACCATTCCAGTGTATCACGAGAGACCATAAGATGGGACAGGATTGAAATAAGGATATCGTAACTGACGTTATTGAAGGCGTTCGAGAAGTCCACCAAAGCCAACACGGTGACTTTAGTGTCCTCCATTCCCGCCCTCACATCGCCAGTCACTTTAAGGAGAGCGGAAGTCGTACTGTGCCCGGGCCTGAATCCAGACTGCAAGGCGCTCAAAAGATTGTTCTTGCGGACAAATTGTGACAGCTGCTTGTGGACGCAGGCCTCGAGCACTTTCGAGAGGAAAGGAAGAATGGAAATTGGTCGGAAATGGCTGGGATGGGTAGGATTATTAATTTTTGGTAGTGGGATAACAAAGGCTTTACGCCAGAGGGAAGGATAAGTGCCAGAATACAGGGAATAATTAATGATGTGACAGATACCAAACAGTAGTTCATCCAATATAGTAGTGATCATCTGCCTGCTTATACCGTCACATCCGACAGCATTGGACTTAATGGATATAATTATCTTTTTGACCTCATCATGCAACACTGGAGAAAAATTAAATGAATCTATATTAGGATGTGGTAAATTATTTAGAAAATCCACAGTGCGACGTCTAGTCTGGTGATCCAGCTGGTATGAAGAGGAGAAATGTTTGTTGATATCATCCAAACTAATCGTCGCCTGAAAATCAGTGTGACGTTGCTTGCCGATACCCAGCGTTCTGAGAAACTTTCAGGTACCGGCAGCAGAAGTAGCAGAGTTAATGTTATCCAAAATATGGCGGCGTTTAGCGTTACGAATCATCTGAGTACACCGATTTCTTGCAGACTTGAAGAAATTCCAGTTCTCGTCACATCGATCCCTTTTAAACTTACGAAAAGCACGGTCTCTACGTCTCATCGCCATCCGAACTCCCCTTGACATCCACGGGGCAGGTAGACGCTTGATTTTAACTTTCCTGACAGGAGCATGCTTGTCGTAAAGGTCGGTAATTATGTTTTGTAAAATAGCAACTTTACTGTCGACTGTGGTGGCTTCTGTCAGAGGCTCCCAATCAAGTTGCCCGGCATCCACGCGGAGTTTGCTACAATCCATTCTACTAAAGCAACGCCTGTGCAAAATCTTAGGACGAGGTCTAGGGGGTTTAAGAATATAAGGTCATGTCGGGAGAAGCCAGGGGCGAGGGTTTGACCATGGGAGTGGACTAGGGTAGGAGTGGAAGTAAGGATAAGGTCAAGCCAGGTGTCTGCACCATCACTGTTGTGATGAGTGGCTTGCAGAGGAAGTAAGTTTAGGCTAGTGGACTTTACGATCTCTAATAGTTTTCGGGAGCGTGAAGAATGAGGGACAAGAAGGTCAGTGTTAAAATCTCCCATAATGATGTGATGCTCATATTCTGACCCCAAGGATTCCAGCACTGTTTCCAGGCTGGAGAAGTAGTCAACGGAAGGGGGACAATAAACTACTCCAATTACTGTTTTGACACCTTTGACAGAAACTTCTAAGAAAATATATTCTGCTGTAGCAGAGTTGTTTGAAGGGGAAGAAGCTAAGATTTTGTATTGTAGAGAACTATGCAAATAAATACAAGTCCCACCCCCTCTCCTTTCGATCCTATCATTGCGGATAAGAATATATCCCGGGAGAGGGTAGGTGGTAGATGAGAGATGTGGTTTGAGCCAACTCTCTGAAACCAGGATGGCATGAACGTTTGCGTCATGAAAAGCCTCAAATAAGTCATTGTAGTGACTAGGTATACTTTGTGCATTCAGGTGGCACACATTCAAGCACTTACTGGGCGTTTGACTGAAAGTTTGCCTAACAAAGTCACCTAAAGTATCAGTAATTGAGGAAAAACTAACATCAGAGGACAAATTATCAGAATCAACGGCAGTTTGATACGAATCGTTATCATCAGAAGATATACAAATATAAATAAAAATATATAAATAAATAATAAACTATAGTTCAAATAATATTACAAAAACAAAATTAGGTGGTACCGATACATCACAGCACCACCCGCCAACCAACTCACTATACAAAATAAAAACATAAGAATAAAACTTAAAAATTAGATACAAAGCAGATCTCTGGTGGTTACCGATCGCACGTGAAACAGATAATACAAAACAAAAAAAAACAAAATTAAATGAAAGAGAAAAATAACAATGTTTAACAATAAAAGTTATCTGTAAACGGAACGCGATCCTGAGATTGAATGTGTCACAGCCACATGTCAACACATCAACACACTAGTGACATTCGTAAACGTCATAAATGTCATTGAACGTCAGCTTCGCGTGTTTTCGTAATTTTCGTAAATAAAAGTGTATTTTGAGGGTCAAAGTGAAAAGATAAATCACATAGTATTAGATAATAGCAAACATCGAGAAACAGGGGAGGGATACATAAACTGAACGAGTTCAACAGAAAGATTCGGGAAGCTAAAACTAAACGAGTACTATGCACAATAAAATTAAGTGGCACAAAACTGCTGTGATTGTAAATAAACAATTGTTGCAATCAGTTCTGGCTCTATTTGCGAGATAAATTTTTGTTTACCACGTTTGCTTCTGTGGACACTGCAGATCCGACGCCATCCGTAGCCGCTGAAGACTCATTTGACACTGCTTTGGGATACTTTTGAAGCAGAGGTCGAAGCTCATCCAATGAAGTCACTTTTTGCCGGCTTCCATCAGGAATCTTGACGATCACAGCGCCGTCCTGCGTCCAAACAGTTTTGACACTAAAGTGCTGCCTAGCCTGACTGAACACCGCTTGTCTTTCTTTAGTCAAGAACTCCCTGATAAGAACAGATGAACCTTTCAGTGCTGACTTGGCCCTCCAGACTGCAGACCGATGGGCTACACTCTCGAAGCGTATGAGAATCGGACGTGGATGCTTGCTATTAGCGACACCTAATCTGTGGCATGTACGGATGTTGTTTTTGGAGATGTTACTTAATCCAAGCTTACTGTGAACAATGCCAAGAAACTCAGCTGTGCAGTCCTCTTTGTCAGCCTCAGACACTCCCAGCATGATGAGTGCTTTCCGACGATGCCTGGTCTCAATGGCATCTGTAGTTTTGCAGCACTCATTTATTTGCTGGCGGATCAATTTGAGCATTTGAAACATAAGCTCCCGGAAGACTCGAAACTCCTCTGCAACCTTGGCTACTGTGTCCTTGGCTGCTCCACTGCTGTTCAACTGTCCTTCTAACATTGCCATCTTCTTCGTGAAGACATCCTCCAGAGTTTGCTGTGCAGTTGTAATAGCAGAGTGCGACATAGTGAAAGTCACTTAGTGTGGGTATAGTGATTATAGTGGCAGGTGGTGTTTATAAAATATAAGAGAAGTGACTAATTGTACTATAATTAACTAGATTCAACTATATTTTATGAAAATAAATAGGATTTTTAAATTAAAATTAAATATTATCACTGAGAATATGTGTCGACTTTTTCTACACCTACCGACATCCATTATATTTTGTATTTTCTACTTAAGTTGTACACTTTTCTTGCCCTCTATGGCATCATCGTCTCCTCTATTGCTCTAGGTTTGCTGGAAGAGAACTCAAGCACTGAGTTAAGCTCGCCTTTTGTATACTCTTACTGTAATATGTTTATTTTTCTGTAATCTTTTGTGTACAATAAAGTGTTAAATAAATAAATAAATAAATAAATTGAAAGTCTTTTAAAAATATTACCTAGGACAAACTACTAGAAGCTGCTCACTATATATTATTCTTAGTATAGTTGTTGGCGCCATAAATTCAAATATGAACTGTGAATGATCCTCGCGCGTGGTAACCAATGGGAGCGCTTCCCCGAGTGCCGTGCGAGGGCAGCCATTTTGAAAAATAGACTTTTACGTGTGATTTTACGAAGGTTATACAGGCGGCCGCCTGAATTAAATATAATCTAAGTGTTTAGTGTATAAGATTAACTTATAGACTTTTATTGCTATTGTTGTGTTAATATGAACGAGCGTCGAGGCACGTGAGTAACAAAATATCAAACATAAATTGATCCTTCGGCCGTGATAACACAAGTCGAAAACCGGCAACGTGGACACGTGTACGAATATCGGCGCTTACGCAAATAAGATACAAGAAAACGCTTTGGAGTAAGCATCAAAAGCTTTGTTTACCGCAAGAAGAGGGCTATACGGCTATACGCATCAAAGTTGGCTTGCATATCGAAGACTGTGCATTATTCAGCTTACGGTACGGTCAACCATTTTGCCGACATTTCTCTCAGTGTTTCAAAGCATGTGCCTAATCTTGTTTGTGTCTAATTTACTTCATTAATTCATAACATAGCTTGCATTTAATCGTAAGTATAGTTGTGCAAAACCTATAAGTGTTCGTTTCTGGTTGAAACATTGAAAATCGTGCATAATATCTAATATTTCATATTCCACCAAGATGATTAGTACGCAGGACACAGTAGGTAGGGCGAAGTCGCCGGCTAGATTCGCAGTACAAGGCGATGAAGCTACTGTTCAAATGTATCATGATCTTGTTCGAAAACGTGGCATTACTAAAGGCAAATTGACAAGGTTTTCAAATCATATTAATACATTAAATGATGACAGTATAGTGTCTCCTGTTTCAAAGGTAGTGTATTGTCCTGCTTTTTGGTGTTTTTACGGCTCACCAGCACCACAACACGCACACGATCGTAACACACAACCGCTCCGCTCGGCTACCGGAACTCGACTGCCGCGTGTCGTAGGCGCATGAGACAACCAACATTATAGTCAATACACTACATCCCTTCCTTTTTAACAACTTTTTATTTCAGCGTATTTTTAATAAATTTATAACACTTGATGAACTATGTTACTTTTGATTTACATCTTAATGTAATTATTTATAATTATATTAATCAATATAGTTTTACGAATTATATTTAATTCATTATTTTTATTGTTTGATCTTCAGTTGATAGGTTCTCATCTTCTATCGCTTTCCATTCTCCTTCCACACGCTTTAAATGTATTACATTCTTTCTTAGTCTTTGTCCCGTTTCTTCATTTTGTATTGTGATGTTTCCTTCAATAGATTTTTCTACTAAAATTCTAGGTTATCCGCTTTTCGGTCTCCATATTCCTTTTTTTTTTTTTTTTTTTTTTTTTTGTTTATTTATTTATTTTACATATTCATACAACGTATCTCTCATGTCTGTTTTCTCACTGGAACTAATCTTGATTCTGTTTTGCCGCTCCACTTCCCCATTCATTTACATCCACGACAAAACTCACTAAACTCCTTACTAACGAATTGCCGACCATTATCGGCAGTGATAGATTGTGGATATCCCAATTGACTATAAAGTTCTTTTAAGATTTTTATAATTTGTGAGCTGGTTATGGTTTTGGTAATTTTGACCTCTTTGTAACGACTGTAGTAGTCAATGATCACTAGAATATACTCATTATTTGGTAATGGTCCCAAGAGGTCCATCGCAATATCCACCCAGGGTTCTGATGGAAGCTCCCGACGTTTCATTGGTGCTGGGGGATTCGGTTAGCTGACCAATGTGCAACCTTAGCAGATTTTTCCATCCGCTCAACATCCTTATCGATTCGGGGCCACCAAACTTTGGAACGAAGGCGACTCTCCAAAATACGATTCCTGGGTGGCCGTCATATGATACCTGCTCCCTGAGATTACGTGGAATTATTATCCTATTTCCTCTCAAAAGGAGGTTTTCATAACAGCATATTCAGTCTGCAAATATGCTATAAGTTTTTAGAGATTCTTCCCACGAATGAGTATTAATGCCTTTTTTAACATTGAGGATTTCGGGATCTGTCTCAGATTCATTGATAAATTTGCTGCATCGAGATTGCACAAGGTCTCGCCATTTCCACTATTAGATGAACGTAACCATTTTTTTTTTTTTTATATTTTAAAGTATAACATATACACGAGCACATGGTTTTGATTTGTAGCAAAATAAAATTTCAATGGTTTGTGATCCATTATCAAAATTAAACTGTAAGATTTTAAAAGACCAAAATGAAAGATATTAAAATGTTCAATAGCCCACACCAGCGCAAGAGCCTCTTTCTCTGTTTGGCTATATTTTCTCTCACATTGACTGAGAGTATGATTCCCATAGACAATGATTTTTTGGTCCCTTATTATAAATCTGCAATAAGACTGCTTCCAACTGGGCTTGCATCTGCTATGACTTGTGTCTTATATTTTACATCATAATATCCTAATGTTTCTATATTTGTTAGTGTCTCTTTCAGGTCTCAAATGCTTTGTTTTGATCGTCTTTCCAATATTCTTCAATGTTAGGTTTTGTTCCTAGTTTCTGTCTTAGTATTTGCTTAATAGGTTCTGTCATAGTAGGCATATTAGAGATCCACTTATTATTTTATGTAATTCACCAATCCTAGAAAGCTTTGCAATTCTACTATAGTTTTTTGGTACTCTAAGCTCTAATATACTTTTCATATATTTAGGAAATGGTTTCACTCCTTCTGATTTCAATTCATGTCCTAAAAAGTTTATCTTTCGCACTTTGAAATATACATTTTTCTTTATTTAGCAAAACAATGTTTTCTTTCAACTCTTGAAGCACATTGGAAAGTCGTAATTCGTGTGCTTCTTCATCGCTTCCCAACATTGTTTATATCTTCACCTAATTTAAAACCCCTAACCTTAGTACCGTATCTTTGTCAAGTAAATGCCGTGATCCATCTCCGATAACATAAAGAGTACTAAGTTCCTTTCGACCATTTGCTTTTATAACTGTCCCAAAAGAACCTTTGACTTCTAAAGACGTTTTACTTCCATATGCCAATATTTTTTTTATTTGGTTCTTTTACTTGTTTGTAGCAAAATAACTTGTTCCTCTTTAGGTACTGCCATGTTTTATCAGATATTAAATTTAGCTTGCAACCCAAATCAATTAACATATCAAAATGTACTCCTCCAATCTCACATTTAATATTTGCGTCATCATTTAAATTAAATATGTATTGAACGTCATCATCTTCTAGAGAATTAATGGTAGTTTCCTTTTGTGTTCGTTTATAAATATAGTTTTTATCTCCTTCCTGCTTTGTTCCAATTTGCGTTTTTTTTTTTTTTTTTATAGGTTTTAGTTTTACAACATCGCTAATTACGCAATTTGCCGCAGGTATTACATTTCTTGTATTTTGCCTGGCAGGGAAAACACACCTAGTACCTTATTCGTCTTATATTCTTCATTAGGCTCTCTTTCTTGTCTTTTCCATCTTTAGTTTTAATTGTTAGTGCATTAATTTCATTAATCTTAGTTTTCTCTCTTTATAGTTCTCTTACTCTTTCTTAGTTTATTTTTTCTTTATAGTTGGTAGTTAACAATTTCAAGAGTATTAGCCACAGTAATCACCCTGTCCAATGTAATTTCATCACCCATGGTTTACATTTTCTTTCTTACTTCGATTATATGTTCATCCGGTATATTAAATCTACATTCCGCTGCTTGATCTCTAAGTTTAATCAGAAATTTTTCAAAACTTTCACCTTCATCCTGCGTTATAAGACGAAAAATGTGTCTTTAATAGGTTTTGTTTTGTTTTAGAAGAAAATATAATATCTTGAAAACGTCAACATTTTCTTCTGTTTTCACACTTGCCCCTACCAGGCAAATTATAAAATATATCTTAAAGAGCACGAGGAATGTGGCTCTTTTCTTGGTGAAACTCGTGATATCAGCAGCTCCTAGGTACATGCTTAGAGACCTCTTCCATTTTTACCACCTCAATCCGACCGATGTGCTATCACCCTCGAGATCTATTTTTCTGGCGGCGAAAGCTTCTTTGCCATGACTGGTCTTATTGGGGCGACATGAAAATACATCCAATTTAATGGAAGTCCAAATACTTTCAATTTAATGAAAATCAGTCATATTTGAGAAATACCTCTTATTTAAAAGAAGTCTAATTACTGTAAACTCAATTGAATGAATTTCCTATTAATAACATACTCCAATCGAATGGAAAGCCAAATATTTTCAATTTAATGAAAATCAGTCATGTTTGAGAAATACCTCTTATTTAAAAGAAGTCTAATTACTGTAAACTCAATTGAATGAATTTCCTATTAATAACATACTCCAATCGAATGGAAATCCAAATATTTTCAATTTAATGAAAATCAGTCATGTTTGAGAAATACCTCTTATTTAAAAGAAGTCTAATTACTGTAAACTCAATTGAATGCATTTCCTATTAATAACATACTCCAATCGAATGGAAATCCAAATATTTTCAATTTAATGAAAATCAGTCATGTTTGAGAAATACCTCTTATTTAAAAGAAGTCTAATTTCTGTAAACTCAATTGAATGAATTTCCTATTAATAATATCCTCCAATCGAATGGAAATCCAAATATTTTCAATTTAATGAAAATCGCGTCATCCAGGTTCTTGTTTAAGAAAATCTTGTTTAAATGTATGTCGCTCGTAGACTTTGCTCTGTTTCGGTGCAAAGTAGGAGTCTAGTTTAGATATTGCTACTTCGAACACGTCCACGCCTTCACTTGGTTCGATATTAGCTTCAGGAATGTTGTAGAACACTTCCTGCAAATCTAAGCCGCCGAAATGTAGAAGGGAGGCCCTTTTCTTTACGTCTTTATCAATATTGGACGCTTCCAAATATATAAACAATGCTCGCTTCCATCGCTCCCATCGTATGCCCACCGAGGTTGATTCACCATTGCAATCGAATTTTTCCAATGAAAGGAGTGACATCTTTGGGGCGACCTGTAATAATCAATTTAATGATTCAGATAAATATTATCTGCTATTTTGTGTTATAATGTACTCAACAAATTTCTGTCCCATATCAATTTAATGAATCAGATAAATATTATCTGCTATTTTGTGTTATAACTTATAATTTACTCAACAGATTTCTGTCCCATATCAATTTAATGAATCAGATAAATATTATCTGCTATTTTGTGTTATAATGTACTCAACAGATTTCTGTCCCATATCAATTTAATGAATCAGATAAATAAATATTATCTGCTATTTTGTGTTTTAATGTACTCAACAAATTTCTGTCCCATATCAATTTAATGATTCAGATAAATATTATCTGCTATTGTGTTTTAATGTAACACATTTTTGTTACATATCAATTGAATGATTGGCACCTTTATTGCTATTGATGCTCATTGTGATTAATTTGTATTCGTGAACCCAATTAATTAACTTTAAACTGTCAATATTTACGAATCTAGTTGAATTGAAAGGATATAGGACGTTTTCCTTTTGCTACGCCACCGTGAGTAATTATCCTAATACAAATTTCAAGCTGAAATTAATTCAATTGGGTTCAGGAATCGTAATAAGGCCGCGGATTACTTTTATCCGCTATATTTAATACTTAGTTGTTTATTTCAACAAATGTATCAATTTAATGTAACATACACTCGTAATATCAAAACATTTGCACTTAAAGCTGGTCAATTTTATTACTAAATTCAAGATATCAATTTAATGATCAGATTTTAATCTGCTTTGTATACCACAACCATATTAGTTAAGTTGTAACTCTGCTTTAAGTAGATAAACACATATCATTAGTCACACACACAGTTTTGCATTGATTTAATGAATTAGATAAGTTTTAATCTGTGTAAGTTGTTTTTTTTATTTACTTCAGTAAACGGCTGTACTAATTACACCAATTAAAGACAATAGAAATTTATACTTTTAACTTATTATAATCCTTGTTAACCTTACTAGAAAAACGCTTAACTGTATATTCTATACTAAGCGGTAAAATATAATGTTAAATTAAGAAAAAGTCAAAATTTATTATTTACATAATCTCCAAAAGGTTTATTTTTTATTTAAACCAAAAGAAAGATTTGTAATATACACTTGAAATAATAAAAGTTATTGTTATAGTCCATATTATTTTCATTACTAGTAAAATATTGGTAAAATATTACATATTGTAATATTTGCAACTGTTGTATATGTATACAATATTCTATTTTATTTTTGATACGCAGGAATGCCACTGTATTAATGTTAATAACTAACGTTTGAAACAACCGGCTTATGAACTGATAAAAGATTTCTTAAAAATGACGTAACTTGTTTACATCATTTTATCTCCATACTTCCCTTTGTTTTTTTTTTTTAAATATTATTGTGTACTCACTTTTGTCCTCGTCGCCACATGTATTGTCCTGCTTTTTGGTGTTTTTACGGCTCACCAGCACCACAACACGCACACGATCGTAACACACAACCGCTCCGTTCGGCTACCGGAACTCGACTGCCGCGTGTCGTAGGCGCATGAGACAACCAACATTATAGTCAATACACTACAGGTAGATTTAAAGCTAAGAATACAAAGTGCTAAGGGTATTCTATGTGAACCCCCTCTCTCGCCCTCTCGCCCGGAACCACGTATAAGTGAAGTGCTCTCATAAAAAAATTAAAATCAAGTGTTAAAAGCTCAAACTGTTCATTGTAACTTGTACTGCGGCGTAGAAAAATGTACCATCTATTCAGTGTGCTATATGGTTTTAACTTAAATAATATATAGTGACAATAATAACAGAATAACTAAAAAACGGTTGCAATAAATTTCAAACGCTACTCCATTACGAGTGCAACATCAACGCGAGCAGCGGAGCGCCGCGGAAACCGGTCCTCGCCAATGCTCCGAAGCGGTCCCGAGGCGTCAAACTGCAACTGTTCGTACAACTTCGGCTATCTTCGCTCGCCGTAGGTAAGGAGACCTGCATCACCAACGTGCGCTACAAATGCGCTTCTGTATAGCTACGCATAGTGCGGCTGCTCGCGCCGATGTGAGTCAGCGCCGTAGTAGTGCGACGGGGAAGTACAGAGCTCGGCGCAAAATATTCACTCTATGCAAGCTGCATCATACAAAGCAAACTTTGCGCACTAGGGAAACTATAACATTTCTGAGTATTTATATAACCACCGAAACACTACGAAATCTTCAATTCAAGCACCGAGGCAGTAATTGACTCGACTATTTCTGTCCCACATACTGTCTTCTGCATTGTTGTTCAACCCTTATCATAATAATGCCCATCAACCGTACTCCTCCTGCGTCACCATCACCGCAGTCACCGGCGCCAGATTCAGCCGCAACCGCAGTAACACGCAAAAAAAGGGTAGCCAAGCAAGTTGAAAAAGGAAACGAGGCTATCTCTATGAACATCTTTACAAACTTTTCAAAAGGCCAAGAAAGGCGTTTTGAGGACTTGATAACGAAAATCGACAGTATAATTGACCAGAACACAGAACTGAAAGCAAGCGTCGAAGTCATGTCTAGCAAACATGATGAATTGCTGAAGCGTATCTCATTTTTGGAAGCGGAACACAAAGAAGACAAAAAGCGAATTAAACAATTAGAGGACGCAAATGAAAATCTGGAACGCAAATCTCGAGCATGCAGCTTTGAAATAAAAAATGCTCCAAAGACCGATGGTGAAACGAAGGACAGTTTATGCGATCTCGTCATTGATATAGGAAAAACAATAAATGCCAACATCGAAAAATGCAGCATCAGAGACATTTTTAGAATAACCTCTAAAGACAACTCCAATCCGGTTATTGTGGAACTTAACTCAACCATAAGTAAGTCAAACTTCATTAAAAAATCCAAGGATTACAATAAATCAAAAAATAAGGCTGATAAACTAAATACTAAACACATCAACCCCCGCCATCCAGCCCAGCCACTTTACATAGCCGAGTCTCTAACATTCAAAGCCCAGCGACTTTTTTCTCTAGCTAGACAGTTCAGTAAAACCTACGGTTATTTATTCTGCTGGACCACAAACGGCATAGTATACTTGCGGAAACAATTAAATGATCGCCAAATCCGGATCAACTCAGAGGCTGACTTAGAAAAATTAAGAATCGCATGACTATTTTCTGTAATTGCATGGTTGTTATTAGGTTATATCTGTTTTACCATCAAATTTATGAATTCAGTAATATTTTCTAATTATTCATCTTTAGATAAATTAATTCAACTTGTTTGTAATCTTATTAATATTCTTATTGCTATCAATTGTGAATATTGCATGATAATTCTCGTATATTTTAATTTAATTTTGGGTAAGAGTATTGTTATAAATAAGCTAACATACATATCACACACACCAACTTATACTCATCGCAACACACTATTCTCCCCTCACACTTCTCGTAAATACACGTTAACCCCCTCAACAAACATCTTTTTACACTATACCAGCTCTCTATTTCATACACAAAAATGTAGTGCGTCCCTATCACTAGATGATCTCCACCTTAACATAGCGCTCAAGTCTGTAGTATATAGTTCATATGGCTAAATTCGATACACACACAAATATTAATTACATAGACAACATATCAGTCGCTGAGTCATCCTACCGGGACCTGGATAACTGTATCCCAAACGATCTTTATCTCAAAAATTGTTTAAAACTACTCAATCAAAACATTCGGAGTGTTACTAAAAATTTTGCTGGATTTGAAACTGTACTTCATAGAACCAGGGTCGAATGGGACATCGTTATCTTGACTGAGTGCTGGCTTCGGGGAACTGGCAATATACCCTATATGGCCAACTATGATCTACATTCTACTGTAAGAAATCGTACTCAAAATGATGGTGTCATAGCATACACAAGCAAAAACCTCTCTGTCTCTGTGAAAGAACCTCAATTAATAGATTGTAATTGTTTACAAATTCAAATAGATCACAATACAGTTATTCTGGCAATATACCGTTCCCCCGCCTCTGCAGATATAACTCCATTTTTGAACTCACTCGGCGACACACTGTCATCTATTGACAAAACTAACAATATAATAATAACAGGTGATCTGAACATTAACATCTGCGAGAGTTCTCATGACCCAAATAAACACAATTACCTTACCTTGCTAGCCTCTTTTGGTCTTCTACCAGCTTACACCCTACCTACACGATTAAACAGCTGCCTAGATCATATTGTTCTAAAGACAAAGCTTACAGCTAAAGCGATAGTCGCGCACTCTGCACTGACGGACCACGACACTTCTCTGCTTTTTCTTGTTACTAAGGTGCGCAAACATAAAACTAACTTTACAATTAGAAAAATTAATCATGAGCAAATCTCATTGGAGTTGAAATCAACTGATTTTAGCCATATATTTGAATTGCAAGACGCCAATGCTGCGACTGACTTTATGATCAACTCTATCAGAATTATCATTGAGCGAAATACTAAAATCATTAAAGTTCCTAACAGAAAACGAAACATAAAGCCCTGGATAACGCAAGGTCTTATACGCTGTATGAAACACAGAGACTGTATGCACAAAAAACTGAAATTGACTCCTAACAATGACATCTTGCGCATCTCATATACAAGGTATAGAAACCACTGCAACAACTTACTAAAAAAGTTAAAACGTGAATATGAGAAAAATCAAATTAAAAATGCAGGTCAAAATAATAAAGCATTATGGCAATCAATAAATAAAATCACAAATCGAACCAAATCCAATGAAAATTATTCTAGTCTGTTATCGATCGCACCCACACCTGACCAAGCTGTGCAAGAAATAAATCATTACTTCGCCAATATTGGAAAAAACCTTGCAAGTAAAGTCCGCTGCCCCCAATCGTCACACAATACTACACCAATCACACGCACATCTCATTCGATGGTATTACTCCCTACAGACGAAAAAGAAGTCCATAAGACACTCATGTCACTACGCAGTGATTGTGCTGCGGGTTGGGACAACATATCCGTCAATACACTAAAACAAAACAGGTTAGCCATTGTCCCTCCGCTGACACACATCTGCAACCTGTCACTCTCATCAGGAGTATTCCCTAGAGCCTTTAAAAGAGCCCTAATACACCCTATCTATAAGTCTGGAGACCGAAATCAAGTCACTAACTACAGGCCTATCGCCGTCCTGCCTTCAATGTCCAAGATTCTCGAACGTATATTGAACTCGCGCCTCACGAACTACCTGGAAAAAAACCACCTTATTTCACCAGGACAATATGGTTTTCGTACAGGCTTGTCTACTAACGACGCAGTCCAAGATTTAACGAATTTTATTGTGAGTCATTTGGACGGAGGGCAGAAGGTGTTAGGCATATTTCTAGACCTGGCGAAAGCCTTTGATACTGTTTCTGTCTCCATCCTTATAGATAAACTTGAAGCTATAGGAATAAGAGGCCTCCAGCAAAAATTATTTATTGACTACCTAAAAGATCGTACACAGAGTGTTAAAGTAAATAATCACGTAAGTACTGAACTATCTATCACACACGGCGTTCCCCAAGGTAGCGTAATCTCTCCTACCCTATTCTTGATTTACATTAACAATCTGTGTGCGATCAGTCTTCCCAAGGGTAAAATATGCTCTTTTGCTGATGACACCGCCCTATTATTTTACTCAGACACGTGGGAAGAAACATACAGGAATGCTCAAAATGGGTTGGACATTGTAACAGAATGGCTACAAAACAATGCTCTCACACTCAACACAACAAAAACTAAGTGCATGCCATTCACAATGCGAAAATCCTTCAACTTCGTAAATTTACCCCACACCATAACTGCACATTCTTGCTTCACCTCGCTACACTCTACATGCACATGTACACACCTCTGTAGGACAGACACAATTAAATACCTCGGCGTTACCCTAGACTCTTACTTGGGCTTCCATCCACACATTGATGCACTAACTACCAGGATAAGAAAACTCATTTATGTCTTCAAAAACATAAGACACGTGGTGGATGAAGGCCTAAAGAAGACTATTTACTTTGCTCTCTGTCAATCGCTACTTGTGTATTGTATTACATCATGGGGAGGAGCCCACAAATCCACACTTATACACCTAGAACGCGCACAGCGGGCAATACTGAAGGTCTCGCTCTTCCTACCATTTCGGTTCCCCACGACTCTGCTCTATAAAAAGAGCGAAGTCCTAACTGTGCGGCAACTTTTCATACATCAAGTAATTCTAAGACAACACTTACTCTTGCCCTATAATTCGTCACCACTTCCCTCTAGTCGCCGCTTTAACCCAGCTGATCGCTCACTTGCTCAATTTACTTTCCAATTTTCTAACCGCTTTTTCTATTTTCTTGGAGCTTATTTATATAACAAAATAAATAAAAAACTAGTAATCTATCCCCTGACAAGACACAAATGCAGAGTGAAGCTTGGAGAATGGCTGATGACTTTGGACTATGAAAGTACGGAGTACCTCATCACCGTACCGGCTTAACATTTTAGACTCTCTACGCACTACATATTCTCAATCCACTTTATCCCTCTCTCACACACATACACACACCAACACACACACAAACACATACATCAAACTGACATGTTATACACAACTATTACACCCTAACTCAATTAAAGAATTACCACCTACCACATATCTAAATATGTCCTTTTAGTCTTGACATTGTTGTTATTTAAAATTAAAGGGCGGGGGCCTGGTGACCTGAAATACAGGTATACACCTAGTTTGGGCACCAGTCTCCCCACAATATATCTGTAATAATATTGTTATGTTCGAAGTCTAAGCAAATTGTATTTAGGAAATATTGTGGTGAGAAATAAATCATTTTTATTATTTATTTATTATTTAATTTAATAAGCTACAAACAAAAATTGAGGAAATAGTTTCAGATAGTGACTTGGAAGAACAGTTTAAACAGCGGGACCTATTTGAAAACTCATATTATTGTATTATGGCTCAAGCTGAATGTTTGTTGATTGGCGGTGAGGTTAGTGAAAGTGGTAAAGGTCATAATTCACATCTAAATTCAGTTAAGTTGCCAGCCATCTCGCTTCCATCCTTTGGGGGGTTAAGTGAAGAATGGCTTGTTTTCCGGGACAGTTTCATGTCACTAATTCATGAATGTAAACATCTCTCAAATATTCAGAAATTTCATTATTTGAAGCTTTCTTTGAAAGGTAGTGCGGCTTTAGTCGTAGATCAGTTAGAGTTTTCATCAAATAACTATAGTGTTGCCTTAGAGTTACTTCAAAATAGATATAACAATAATAATTTATTAATTCATAATCATATAAAAGCATTGTTTACTGTGCAAAAGTTAAACAAAGAGTCTGCTGCCTCGCTTAGAAAAGTAATTGATACAGTTTTAAAGAATCTCCGGGCATTAAAAGTCTTGGGTGAGCCTGTTGACTCATGGGACACACTCATTAATTACATTATTGTTTCAAAACTTGATGATATAACAGAAAGACAGTGGGAACAATATAAGTGTATGACATTGCAGTTGGATAATAATTCTCAAAAGAAGTGTAAAGTAGATGATTTACTAGATTTTCTTAAAAAGCGTGCTGACATTCTAGACACATTGATCTTAAGTCACAGTAAGTCAATAAACACCAATTTTAAACATTCTAGTAACAATGTACAATGTAATGTATCAGTAAATAAGTCTAGTAATATTCATAATTCTGGTAATAAAAATACTTCAAGAAAAATGCAATGTTTAATGTGCAAATCTAACCACCCAATTTACTCATGTCAACAATTTTTAGATTCATCAATTGAAGATAAACTTAGTCTTGTACGCAATAATAATTTTATGTGAGAATTGTTTACGTTCTCGCACTCACACATTGGAAGATTGCCGGTTTGGTCCTTGTAGAAAGTGTAACAAAAAACATAATTCATTGTTACACTCTGATGACATTACTGGTGACCAGCCTTGTCACACATTTAGATAATAATCATTTGAATATACCTCACTGTGAGTCGCAGGCGGCCGCCAATTCACAGTGTAGAAGCGCACCTTTAAATTCAGTTGTTGTTAATAATATGCAATTGACCGACCAGTGTTCATTTCCTTCTAATATTTTACTATCCACTGCTTCTATTGAGATAGCAGATCGTCACAACAAATTTCATGTAGCCCGAGCGCTTCTTGATTGTGGCAGCCAACGTTGTTTAGTAACTTTACCTCTATGCAAAAAAATACAATTACCTTTATTACAGTCCACAGTCGAAATAAGAGGGGTTGCTAGTGCTGTCACGCAGTCAACACAAAGCTGTGACGTTTTTATTCGGTCGCGAAACGGGCCTTATAACAAGCACATAAGATGCATCGTTTTACCTAGTATTACGTCACCACTACCAGCTGTTCCTTTGAACTATAAACAATTATTAATACCTAATGAATGTCAATTAGCAGATCCATTATTTAATGAGACGCATTCTGCAGACATCTTGTTGGGTGCTGATATATTTTGGGATTTGATAGGTGAGGGGAAGATTCGTTTACATAACGGGCCCTATTTATTGAATACTAAGTTAGGATGGATAATTTCCGGACCTGTCCATTATAAAGCGCACAAGGATAGCATTGTCCATTGTAACTTTTCCCAGTCCATCGAAGAGCAACTTCGTCAGTTTTGGCTTCTCGAAGAGGTACCTAAACCTCTTGATACGCGCACAGAGGAGGAGCAAGCTTGCGACAAACATTTCGTCGAAAATACAAAGCGCAATAACGACGGACGGTTTGTAGTAGGTATTCCGTTTAAACTACCTCCTGAAAGTTTGGGTACTAGCCGAGAACTAGCTGAAAAGCGATTTTACGCGCTAGAAAAACGGTTGTCACGTGACACCAATTATAAGCGTTTGTATAGCGAGTTTATGCGCGAATATTGTGATTTAGGTC
Source organism: Hypena proboscidalis (assembly GCA_905147285.1). Lineage (NCBI taxonomy): Eukaryota > Metazoa > Arthropoda > Insecta > Lepidoptera > Erebidae > Hypena > Hypena proboscidalis. Next base: position 1,520,049 of record CAJHVD010000003.1, read on the forward strand.
ACATGACTCGCATTGAGAACATTTCAAAAACGCATTATTTTATGCCACACTTCGGAGTCTACCGGGGAAGTAGTACGACCACAAAGTTGCGAGTAGTCTTTGATGCCAGCGCGCCTACCGCATCTGGTAAGTCATTCAATGACATACAGATGGTGGGGCCGCCAATACAAGGCGATCTCTTTGCCATACTACTCCGGTTTAGGCAGCACAGATACATTGCATGTGGTGACGTCGAAAAAATGTACCGACAAGTTCTTGTTAATCCTGACCACCGTAATCTTCAATTGATACTTTGGCGTGAAGATTCCACGCGTCCTTTAGATAGTTATCAGCTCAATACCATTACTTATGGAACAAGTTCCGGGCCTTTTTTGGCAGTCAGGTGTCTTAAACAGTTGGCTAATGAGTGTGATGACATTGATGTAAAGCAGTCCATCTGTGAAGATATGTATGTCGACGATTACATATCAGGTAGAGATAATAAGGAAAAACTGTTACAATTATGTAAAAAGGTATCTGAAGTTTTACGGGGTGGGTGTTTTCCATTACGCAAATGGTTATTTAATTTTAAATGCGATATTTCACAAACATCATTGGATAGTTCTAAATCACTAGCTCTTACAGAAAACAGTCACAATAAAACATTGGGTTTAAATTGGTACAACTTAACAGATGAGTTATATTTCAATACGCAACTTATAAACAAAAGCGAACCGATAACAAAACGATTTATATTGTCATCTATTTCTCAAATATATGATCCATTAGGGCTGCTTAGTCCTATGACAATGACAATGAAAGTAATTTTGCAAAAACTATGGCTGTTAAGGCTAGATTGGAATACTTTAGTGCCTCATGATATTGCTAAAATCTGGACTAACTTTGTTAATAATTTAAGCTTACTCGACTCATTGCGAGTGAAGCGACACGTTATGTTATGTGAACCCAAACGTATCGAACTGCATATCTTCACAGATGCGTCACAAGTAGCTTACGGTGCGTGTGTTTATGTGCGCACGATTAACAGTGACGGAGTAGTTTCAGTCAGGTTGTTATGCTCTAAGGGCAAGGTTGCACCCCTGAAAACATTAAGTATTCCACGTCTAGAGCTAACTGCTGCATTCATCGGTGCAAAATTGTTCCATACGGTTCGTGAGGCACTGCGCTGTTCATTCGATTCCGTAACTTTTTGGTCAGATTCTACTATTGTCGTTGGTTGGCTCCGAATGGCTCCAAACGTCTTACAAACGTTTGTGCAGAATCGTGTGGTTGAAATACACGAACTGACCAGGGGGATACCGTGGTGTCACATCAGCGGAAAAGAAAACCCAGCTGATTTGTTGTCGCGGGGTGTTAGTTTAGACAATTTAATTTCCAATGATTTGTGGTGGCAAGGACCGCAATTTCTTCTCGATCCTGAATTTGATTTTACCGCACACAATAATTCAGTACATTGTGACGTAGAGGAATTGCCAGAATTAAAACCCATTAAAACATACAGCACATTCGTAAGTGACCATCTGTCTATTGATAATAATTTGTTTCCATTTCACAGATTTTCTCAATACAATCGTCTTAAGCGGTCATGCGCATACCTATTGCGTTTCATTTTTAATATTAAAAATAAAAACATTAGACGTAGTGGAAATTTATTTATTTATTTATTTAACTTCATATACAAATTCAAATTCAAATTCAAATTCAAATCATTTATTTTCATAGGCCCCAGGAGGCGCTTGAACACGTCAAAACATTACAAAAAATGATATAAAAGTAAATAATAAATAATACTAAATTATACTAATTACAATGATTTGAATTACCGGGGCTCAGATTAATTTTAATCAAACTGTTTAGAATCGAATTAAAATCAATCTAAGTACCAGCTCCGATGGGTATTGCATTATGAGAAGAGCTGGTGAGAAACTCATGTGCACCATCTTTTAAAATGAAAAATATAACAATATAAAAGTACATAAAAAAAACACCTATGAAGAGCAATTCATTTCCAAATACTATTATCATTTATGTAGTCTAAAATATTATAGTAAGCTTTTTGACATAATTTAGTTTTAACATATTTTTTAAATTTACCTATCGATAATTCTATTGCGTCTAAAGGAAGTTTATTGTAAAAGCGTATACATTGACCTGGAAACGAGTTAGAGATTTTATGGAGCCTAGTAGTGGGCACAGCGAGTTTGTTTTTGTTCCTTAGATTTAATTTATGGAGATCACTATTTTTCTTAAATTTCGTTTGGTTTTTGTGAACGTACATTAAATTTTCGTAAATGTATTGAGAATGTAACGTCATAATATGTATCTCTTTAAATTTATTTCTTAGTGTCTCCTTGGGACTCATCATATAGATAGCTCGAATAGCTCGTTTCTGGAGCACAAATATTGAATCTATATCCGCGGCACTACCCCAAAGCAATAAACCATATGACATTATACTGTGAAAATAGCTAAAATAAACTAAACGCGCAGTGTCAACATCGGTCAGTTCGACGCCCCCACCGAATAAAATGGTAACCGAAAATCGCTAACTTTACAGGAAAAATAAAAAACGTTATTTTCTCGATACTTCGCGTATTAAAAAAGCAATGGTATTGTGTTATATATCAAATGAAAGGTATATTTTTATATTCTCTAGCCAGTTATTTATACATTTAAATATATTAAACTTTAAAGAGTTATTTACAAAAATGTACATTTCCGATAGTGTCCCTGCGTGCAGTTTACCATAAAACGCTTTTACCATTTTATTCGTGTGATTATTTTTCTTATCTATGATATTGCAATAGAAGTATACACTCATATTCGTTGATATTTTACTAACGGATAGTAATCGTACCATCATGATACCATTTTGTTCGTGTAACCTTTCACATATTTTAATGTCACATATCGAATGTATAATCTCTTAATGATATTATTCACATTTAAGAAAGTAAGAAACATAAATTGTTACATTAAAATGTTATCGTATGAACGTAAATATATTGATACTAATTATAAGATGATTAGGAGTAACTATAATTAACGTTTAATGTTTGGAGAGGTAGAGTTTTATTTATAATAAATATATTATAACATATAATAAGATAATATTATATTATATATAATAAAATAATTTTATACAATAAAAACACATTTTAGTCGTCAACTAGTGTTACTGGGGAACTTTAATGCCCACCACCAGGAGTAATTGTTCCCGTACCAGCACACTAACCATGCTGGGAGAGAGATGCGCAAACTCGCTTTGGCTTTAAATCTCACTCAGCTGGTCTAAGGGTTCCAGATGTTGACGGCCAAATAGCCAATTGCCTGGACCTTCTGCTGACTACCGACCCGGATCACTATGCAGTGTCAGTGTCGGCACCTTTAGGCAGCTCTGACAACTGTCTAGTGAAGTCTGTGGCGGTATATTCTTCACCCAACCTTAGCCCGAAAAGCACAAGGCGGTTATGGCGATATAAGTCAGCAGACTGGGATAGGATGCGCTCATTCTTTGCATCCTATTCGTGGTTGCCCATTTGTTTTTCTTCGGGTGATCCTTTAGCATGCGCGGACGCTATAACAGATGTGCTGCGCCAAGGTATGGAATATTTTATTCCTTTTTCCGATGCAAGCACATCTAGCAAAGCACAGCCTTAGTTTGGAGCTGAGCGTAGACGTGCTGAAGCACGAAAACACGAGGCTTTCCTGATGCTCGAGACCGTAAAGCTAGCGACATATCGGATAAGAAGAAAGCCTATAACAGGGCAACCAAATCCAGCAAAAACGCTCTACGAAAGGCTCGATTTGACCATATTCGCCGCATTGGGTACAAACTTGCTACACACCCAGGGAGTAAATCGTTTTGGTCCCTAGGAAAATCAGTCGAATGGAACTTCTGCCGCACCTCACTACCTCCACTGCTGAATCTTGATGGGTCACTTGCCCACACTGCTGAGGAGAAATCGAACTTATTCGCTTCTATATTCGCAGAATCTTAGCGGCTGGATATTAATGGCTCGTCCACTAGTTTGCGTGACTTCTATGTCGGACATACGCATACGTTAAACAAGCCCTTCTGAGCAAGCTACTGTCCTTCGGTCTACCCACTAGTCTCTGTGATTGGGTATCAGACTTCTTGAGGGACTGATCGATTCGGGTTGTCGTTAATAGCAGCTCGTCCGATCAAATGGCAATCAATGCCGGAGTCCCTCAGGGATCCGTGCTCTCAGCAACACTTGTCCTGCTTCACATAAACTACCTACTGATGCCAGGTACGTTTGACACAACGGTTGTTGAAAGCTATATACCCAACTCACAAGCTAGTGGTGTACAAATACAGTCGCTCAGAGAGGCAATGGTCGAACGTATGAACATGTCTCTAAGGGAGTCTTTAATTGGGGTAAAGCCAACTTAGTAACGTTCAATGCTAGTAAGACTCAGGCGTTCCATTCATCCTGACTCCTTCTTTCTGAAATGTATACCTTCCAATAACCAATCGTCTTGAGCTCCTCGGTATCTCGCTAACTTTGAAACTTAATTTCAGCTCCCACATTGAGGTGAAAGCTCGACTAGCCGCCAAAAAACTGGGCATCCTTAAGAAGGTGAGACAGTATTTTACACCGGGGCAGTTGCTTGACTTCTATCAAGCGTAGGTCCGGTCGTGTGTGGAGTACAGTTCTCATCTCTGAGACGGTTCAGCCAAATACCAGCTTGAGGCGCTCGAGTCAGTCGAGAGGATCAAGAGAATCATTTGCGATATCGATCTGACGGATACTCGACTACAAAGTCTGGGGCACCGTCGCTAGGTTGCCAGCCTATCGGTTTTTTATAGGATACATTTCGGAGAGTGTGCCGAGAAACTACACAACCTTATCCCTCCATCCCCATTAAACCATCGGACTACAAATTAAACGGCACTCAAGCATCGCTCCACGGTGGATATTCCACTAATACGCACAACGCCTTTCGCCTTTACATTTCTTATGCGAACTGCCAAAGAATGGAATGCCTTGCCCGAGTCTGTGGATGACTGACAACTTGGATCTCTATAAAGAAAGAGTTAATAGGTATCTCATAGGTTAGCGTGCTCCTCATCATCACTTACCATCAGGTGAGATCGTGGTCATACAAGTGCCTATTCACCATAAAAAAAAATGACAAATATAGCAACAGTAGACTTACTAATATCGAAAATTTATTATTTTGTATTTTTTATTTCACGTACCCTTTCCTTATAATGTATATATTTCTGATAACTTTCTTCTAAAGAACGCTTACGATATTAACAACTAAAATTTAAATATTGTGTGCCGTTTTACAAAATATATCAATTTAAAATTACCCACGAATAAAATGGTAAAAAGTTGTTGCCGAATTCATTACGTAGTATATTTACTAGAATATTATTGTTATATATATATTTATATATATATATATATATATATATATATATGCATAATATCTACATAACAAAATACTTAAATATAAGTAAATATTTAATAAATAAAATATATATAAATATATGAACTAATAATAATAAATATTATGGTGGCGATTCTATTTTGTTGAGGAGAAGATTCCGAACCTTGATTTTAAAGGCGTATCGACTGGTGGCGGTCCTAATTTCGAGAGGGAGGGCATTCCAAAGAAGAATAGATTGGACAGGGAAGGAAGAATTTACAAAACCAGTAGTATGAGAGGGACATAGTAATAGAAGATTATTGGAGGAGCGAAGGTTTCTATCGTGGTTATCACACAGATATTGGAAATAGGGCATTAGGTAAGTAGGAGGAGTAGGAGACATCAGGAAAGAATACAGGGTTGTGAGAGCACGCAAGCTACGGCGTTGACGAATAGATAACCAATGTAATTGTGAACGATAAGTAGACACATGATCATACTTACGAAGATTGAAAATAAATCGAATGCAGTTATTGAGAAGACGGTCGTATTTATTGAGATGTTCTGCATTCAGGTCATAATAGCACACATCACCATAGTCGATCACAGGGAAGATAAGGGTCTGCACAATTGTGGTCTTAATACCTGAAGGCAAGAAGTTCTTCAACCGGTACAGAGCACGCAGGGTACCGGTGATTCTTTGACTAACGTTAGTCACTTGTGCCTGCCAGCTTAAAGTGGAGTCAATAAAGAGGCCGAGGTCCTTGACATTGGGTGACAAACCAACAATTAAGCCGTCAAAAATGATTGGTGGTACCCTTGATAAATCCAGCCTGCCCATCATTCTCTGACTTCCTACAATTATTGCTTGACACTTGGATGGATTGACTGCCAGGCCGAAACTATCTGACCACCGTTTAATGATATCAAGGTCTCTGTTGACCATGTCAATGGCGGCTGATACATTGTCTAAGGTGGCTTGATAGTATATCTGCAAGTCATCGGCATAAAGATGATACGAACATTGAAGATTTTGAGTGAGCAGATTAATGAAGATCGAGAAAAGTAAAGGAGAAAGTATACCGCCTTGAGGAACGCCAGCATCCAGTCTACGCCAGCCAGACCAAGTCTCATCAACGCAAACTGCCTGCTGACGACCACGAAGATAAGATGAGAACCATTCCAGCGCATCAGAAGAGATCATAAGATGGGATAGAATAGAAAGGAGGATATCGTGACTGACGGTACTAAAGGCATTTAAGAAGTCTACCAAAACCAACACTGTAATCTTGGTATCCTCCATGCCTGCCCTAATATCGCCAGTCACTTTCAGGAGCGCGGAAGTAGTGCTGTGGCCTGGTCTAAAGCCCGACTGTAGTGGACTAAGGAGACTGTTCACGTGAATGTGCTTTGTCAGCTGCTTATGTACGCAGGCCTCAAGCACTTTGGAAAGGAAGGGAAGGATTGATATGGGGCGGAAATGGGCTGGGATAGATGGGTTTGCAATTTTGGGAAGAGGAATAACGCGGGCCTCACGCCACGAGGATGGGAAGGTTCCAGAATGCAAAGAAAAATTAACAATGTGAGTGATTACTGGTAGGAGATGGTCAAGGATGGTAGTGATCATTCGGCGACAAATTTTGTCACAACCCACTGCTTTGGACTTGATGGAGAGGACAGTCTTTTTGATCTCTTCAGGAGCAACTGGAGAAAAGTCAAAGCTTTCGATGTTGGGACGTGGAAGATTGCCAATGAAATCGGTTGTGTGACGCAAGGTTTGATGACTTATCGGAATAGTGGAGGTGAAGTGGTTATTGATGTCATCTAAACCAAGAAATGTACTCCGAAATTCATTACACCGCTGTCTTCCAACGCCCAGCGTTCCGAGAAACTGCCAGATGTCAGCCGGAGACGAAGAAGAAGTGAAATTATTAAGAATGTGCATGAAAGGAGCCTCCCCGAGTGACGTACACAACAATTCCCTACGTCCGGCGCACCCTGGGCAATTCGCGAGTTCTTAAAAGCGAATTGGCTAATCCTTTCACCACGATGGCAAGACAAAACCTTGACCACCTTACTGACTGTCCATAATGCCTTACCACCTGCACAAGAGAGGCGCTCATGAACGCCGACGAGAGCGCCATAACAGTGGCCAATTATTGGACCAATAAAATTTGACCCAGCCATCGACACGACGAAGAAGAAGAAGATTAAGAATGTGTCGGCGTTTAGCATTGCGTATCATCTGGTTACACCGATTCCTTGCAGACTTAAAGGTAGTCCAAGTGTCTTCGCATCGATCGCGTTTGTACCTCCTGAAAGCCCGGTCCCTGCGTCTCATTGCCATACGAACACCTTCAGTTATCCAGGGAGCTGGTTTACGCTTCATTCTTATTCTTCTTCACAGGAGCATGTACGTCATAAAGCTTGAGAAGTGTTTCATTAAAGGCACTTACCTTACTATCAATGGAAGAGGCTTCTCTCAAACTGCTCCAATCCAAATTAGAAGCGTCTTCGCAAACCTTATGAAGATCCATGCGTCCAAAACTTCGAATGTGCAGAACCTTGGGTACGGATTTAGGAGGTTTGAGGATGTATGAGAGGAAAATAAGATCGTGATGGGAAAATCCAGGAGCGATATGTTGACCATGAGAGGAAACTAGGGATGGGTTAGAGGTGAGGATTAAATCTAGCCAAGTGTCCTCCCCGTTGGAGTTGTGGTGTGTGGGTTGAAGGGGCAGAACATGGAGGCTGGCTGATTCCACAATTTGTAGGAGTTTGCGGGCGCGTACGGAATCAGGAGCAGTAAGGTTGGTGTTGAGATCTCCCATGATGATGTGGTGGGCGTATTCTGACCCTAAAGATTCCAGTATTGGTTCAATACTGGAGAAGTAGTCAATGGAAGGAGGACAATAGATTACCCCGAGAACAGCTTTAGCCCCTTTCACGCAAACCTCAAGAAAGAGGAACTCGGCAGAATTTAATTGGTTGAGAGGGGAGATAGCAATTATCTTGTAGGGAAAGTCGCTGCGAAGTTAGATAGCAACACCACCAGCTCTCCGGTCTGCTGCTCTATCATTCCTTACCAAAACAAAGCCGGGAAGAGGGTAAGTGGTGGAAAGAAGATTGGGTTTTAGCCAACTCTCTGAAATCAGAACCACATGTACATTGCAATCGCTAAAAGCCTCCAAAAAATCGCTGTAATGACTGGGGAGGCTTTGTGCGTTAATGTGGCATACATTAAAAGAACAGCGCGAATTCTGGTTAAAAGTTTGACGCACAAAACCACCCAGTGTATCACCCAGGGAGCAGAAACTATCATCGCTCGATGAGATAATCGAATCGTTGGCGGAAACAAAGGAATCGTCATCAGAAATCATTTTAAAGAATATAATAGATATAGTTAATATTAAATATAAATATTATAATATGTATAAAATATATTAAAATAATGAATAGAAGATTTGTATGCTAAAGATATAATATACCTATATATAAATTAAACAAGACTGGTGCAGTTGTTAATTTTCTCTGCACCACCCGCCGACTTACACATATATGAAAAAGAGAAAAAAATAAAGAAAGGAGCAATCGACTATTGTACGTAAAAACGAAAAAACAAAGACAATAGTTATTTATGGTACAAGTGAGAAAAAGTTTATATTTCTGTTGTGAGTGCCAATTTTAAATCTTGAGCTTGCGAAGTAGTCTTAAATTGAATCACGAGCGTAGCGAGTGATTCTAATAAAGACTACTTCGCAAGCGAAAGATTTTAAAAGGTCACGAACTGGAAATTAAATTTTTCTTACGCGTTGCATACAAATTTTTTCACCTCTTCCAGTGAGAAAATATTAAGATTTAAATTAACTTGTACTCGATTGCTTAACCTGGAATAATTCCATGAAATACGACAGTAATACCAATTCAGAATGCCTTTTAGGGCCTTTTGTAAGTCGCCCGCCACTAATTAAATATGTCGTACGCTTTCAAAAACTACTCACGTGTACTTTTCACGTGATTTTTCTGGTAAAAAGCAAACTTCTGTGTTAGAAGCATGTTGTCGCAACACTTTTGGAGTTATACAAAGTTCTTTATCACTGGATTCACTATTTTTTTGTTAAAAAGTTCCAGTAAACAATTAAACATAAACTGAAAAGAATTTTTATAGATGCCCGCGATGACTGACACAGACACAGACTTTTTTTTTTAAATCGTGCGTTCGGAAATTCGTTCCGTCACATTTATTTAGAGTCTAATTTAAGTACCTGATTTTAATTAATTTAATGGTCAATCACGAATATAAAACCATTAAAATACTAAATAAGCGCGTATTTATATAATTTAAAATAATTCAAACGCATCGTATGTAATTATTTATTAAAATTGATGTCAATGTTTATTACTAACCTACATGGTGGCTGTTTGTTTTTTTTCCAGCGCCTATTCATTGGAAGGATTTTGTGTTTCGAAATTTGAATCACTTTGCCTCACTAGTGAGTAAAAACGGTTTTTACTCACTGAATTCTGGCAAGCAAACGATCTTTTTCGTGCTGGTGTGGTGAAAAATATAATACACGTGGGCTGTGTTTCTACCCCTGTGTTAATTGTGACACGATAAAAAAAAAATCTATACAAAACATAACTAATTAATTACACAGTGAAAACGGTAGAATTTACTACATACTTTAGAACAACCCTATTAATGGAACGCAGTCGATGAAGTAGGTAACTAAACGCAACTACCTGACATCCCGTTTGACATTTATGTTATTTGACATTTGACAATTTAAAGTAAACAAACGTTCTAAAATTTCTACTTTGCGAAAAATAAAATGTTAAAAAGTGAAGTTAGAGGGTAAATGAACACAGTAAAGAAAAATATAAAACAGATACATAAACAACATTGAAATTACCTACAATTGCACGGACTATTTGCGTTGTTTCGTATTGGCCGCTGAAGAGTTACTCGCCGCCTTTGAGTGCTTCTTAGTGAGAGTGTTTAGGTCGACCATGGTGGTAATTCTATGTCGACACCCATCGTTGGTTTTCACTACGATTACGCCGTCCTGGGTCCAGCAATCGCGCATCGGAAAATGTTGTCTGGCTTTGGAGAAAACCGATTGCCGCTGCTTAGTCAAGAAGTCTCTTACTGACACAGATGATCCCTTAAACTTTGCCTTGGCCTTCCACACCGCAGACCTGATGTCCATTCGGCTGAACCTCACGAGGATTGGACGGTGATGTTCTTTGCCAGCCACACCGAGCCTGTGACAAACAGTGATGTCAGCACTTGAGATATGCTTGAGGTCCAACTTATGAATTGAAGACAGAGCAACGGCAGTGCAGTCCTCCTTCTCTGTTTCGGCAATGCCCAGAAAGAGAAGGGCCTTGCGGCGATGACGGGTCTCCATGTCATCAATCATATTAGAGTACTCAGATATTTGTTGCCGCAGCACCTTGAACATGGTGAACATCAGCTCCTTGAAGGATCTCAACTCCTCAGCAACTTTCGCCACTGTGTCCTTGGTGGATCCATTGGTGTGCAACTGTGCTTCCAATTCAGCTAACTTGTTGGCAAACTTTTCCTCCAGGCAATGCTGTGCCATCTTAATCTCCTCAGCTACTTCTTGGGACATGATGTAGAAATATAGTGTTGTGTTGTAAAACAAAGTGCAGAGAATGTGAAGTCTGGCAGGTGGTGTAGTATTTCACAACTTATAATCACATGTATTTATTCTTCTGCAAACGTAAGTCCTGAATATTTATGAACTATTATACTCGAAAATAGATTTTTTATTATTGAACTATGATTCAAACTAATTAAAATGAAATAATTAATTGCAAGTGTGATGTATATCTTTTCTACACCTACCCCCAAAAAAGTTTAACTGCAGAGGAATTACTAGAATCCGAAATTTTGTTGGCAAGATTAAGCCAATTAGAGTCATTTCCCAACGAACATAAAATATTATGTAAAGATGGTCGCTTTGATAAAAAGAATTGTTTATCTCAACTTAATTTATTTATAGACAAAAGCAAATTAATCAGAGTTGGAGGTCGCTTAACTAATTCTAAAGATTTTACATTTGACAAAAAGTATCCTATTTTATTATCAAACAAGCATGCATTTACAATTTTACTATTTCGACATCAACATCGACTGATGTTGCATGTAGGACCACAGACACTGCTTTTCAGTCTCCGAGAAATGTGGTGGCCACTTAGAGGTAGAAATCTCGCAAGGAAAGTAATTCGTGAGTGTGTCACATGTACTCGTTTTAAGGGTAAAACATTTTCTCCCATTATGGGTAACCTACCTGTGGAAAGGATTACAGGTGGTTTTCCTTTCTTACACTGCGGAGTTGACTACGCAGGTCCAGTATACATACTGAACCGCAAGGGTAGGGGAGCTAAAACCAGTAAAGCTTACATTTGTGTTTTTGTCTGTTTTGCCACGCGGGCAATACATTTAGAGTTAGTAACTGATCTAACCTCTGAAGCTTATTTAATGACTCTTAAACGTTTCATTTCACGTCGTGGAAAACCACAACAAATATTTTCAGATAACGGGAGAAATTTTGTTGGATTGAAAAATGACTTTGAAAAATTCTTAAAGAACTGTTCTTCAGACGTTATCGAATACGCTAACTGTCAATCTATAACTTTTCGATTTGGACCTCCATATGGGGCTCATTTTGGTGGAATAATGGAGGCAGGTGTAAAATCATGTAAACATCACCTCTTGAGGGTTGTGGGTAATGCACATCTGACATACGAGGAATTTAGTACTGTTCTTGCGCAAGTTGAAGCCATGCTTAATTCCCGTCCAATAACTCCTCTGTCTTCGGACCCGCATGATTTGCTTCCATTAAGCCCGGGGCACTTCCTTATTGGCCGTCCGTTAACCGCGCCTGTATATGCCGATTCTACCATAGCCGCAGTAGAGATGCAAAGAATGCCCAGGTACCAACGCATTGAACAAATCCGTCAACACTTTTGGTCCCGATGGAGCAAAGAATATATTTCCGAAATGCAAATACGAAACAAGTGGCAGTCTCAGGGCACAGATCTACGAGCTGACACATTGGTTATTATAAAAGAAGACAACTCTCCGCCGCACATACGTCAATATTCCACATTTACGCGGTCAAAATTGAATTTTCAAAACTTACGGTAAATACATAAAATACCACATGCACAGCTAGGAGACAATTCCAAGAATCCTAATTGAGCCCCACCACCTACCTGGGATACACCCCGACCGCTTTCAGGTAGTCGGTACTTGACCGTCAAACCGTGCGCTCGTTTTAGCTGCTTAAAGTTACAAACTCTACGAAAGTGACAACATTAATATTTTTTTCACCACACCAGCACGAAAAAGATCGTTTGCTTGCGAGAATTCAGTGATTAATAACGCTTATAACTCACTAGTGAGGCAAAGTGATTCAAATTTCGAAACACTAAATCCTTCCAATGAAATAGGCGCAAAAAAAAAAAACAAAACAGTCACCATGTAGGTTAGTAATAAACATTGACATCAATTTTATTTAAAAACTACAAACGATACGTTTTAATTATTTTAAATTTGATAAATACATGCTTATTTAGTATTTTCATGGTTTTATATTCGTGATTAACCATTAAATTAATTGAAATCGGGTACTTAATATTATATTAGACTCTATAAATAAGTGTTACGGAACGAATTTCCGAACGCACGATTAAAAAAAAAAGTCTGTGTCTGTGTCAGTCATCGCGGGGCAACTATAAATTCTTTTCAGTTTTGTTTAATTGTTTACTGGAACTTTTTAACAAAAAAATAGTGAATCCAGTGATGAAGAACTTTGTGGAACTCCAAAAGAGTTGCGACAACTTGCTTCTAACACAGAAGTTTGCTTTTTTACCAGAAAATTCACGTGAAAAGTATTTGAAAGCGTACGACATATTTAATTAGTGGCGACTTTCTAAAGGCCCTAAAACGCATTATGAATCGGTATTACTGTCGTATTTCATGTAATTATTTCAGGTTAAGCAATCGAGTACGAGTTTATTTAAATCTTAATATTTTCTCACTGGAAGAGGTGAAAAGTTTTGTATTGTAACGAGTGAGAAAAATTTAATTTCCAGTTCGTGACCACTTAAAATCTTTCGCTTGCGAAGTAGTCTTTATTAGAATCACTCGCTATGCTCGTGATTCAATTTAAGACTACTTCGCAAGCTCAAGATTTAAAATTGGCACTCACAACAGAAATATAAACTTTTTCTCACTTGTACCATAAATAACTATTTTCTGTGTCAGTTTTTGAAAAGAAAGATATGGATACCAATAACACAGGTATTAATTTTTATTATTGTTTACTTATCCAAAATACTAAATTCGAATAATTGGGGGGTTTCAAACACATGGGTTATTTTAGACCATTTTTTTAGTAGTTTTAAACTTTAAAGGTCAATTTGTTATATTTATTGATGAGCTACGATCATCATTCTTTTTTATTTGAAACTGCAATCTTTTGGCTAAAAGAAAATACAAAAACTAGCTGCGGAAAAGTGCAGATGACAAAACGAGGGACCTTTTTAACCATTAAGGTTTTATATGAAAATATAACCATTTTTTATTGGTTAAGTAATCATAGCTTTACGTTGTTTTAGATACTTCAAGTGCATGAGGTGTGAAGATTGTTACTCCACTTATTAGCAGCCTGAGGCCCACGAAGAGATCAATCCCCAGAACATTTTGCCCGGAAACAATAAACATGCGCATGCCAGAATATCCCGACGAACCAGACTCAGATAGCGAGCAGCAAGATGAATCCATAACGTTATAATTTTGTTGTATTAATTTGTTTGTAATATTGTACTAGTTTCATTTTATTTTGTGTGATTATTGATTAAAGTGATTATTTTCTTAAACGTTGTTCGATTTAGTAACATTACATCAAAAGTTGTTATACCAAACAAGGGTGAACCCTTTATAACGACACTTATCGCACTACTTTTGTTTGTCAATGTTAGTTTATTGACAATGAAAGAAAACGTATAATTACAAAACTGAATATTCGATACAATCTTTCGACTAAATCATTGTTAGTCTAGTGAAATATTAGTCTGAACAAAATTAGTGCATTTAAAACTTTGGTGAAATGATATTATTTCAAATAAATAAATATGCTAAATGAAATTCTACCACTTGATTATTCGGTCAAATGAATAATTATGCGAAATGTCTTTATTGTAACTAAAATTAGTTGAAGTGATTTTCGGCTAAACGTTGTTACACCAAACAAGGGTGAACCACTTTTGATGTAATGTTACTAAATCGAACAACGTTTAAGAAAATAATCACTTTGTATAATATTGATTAACATAATTTTCATTTCATCGAAAATTTATTTGCTATAACAACATTTGCGCTATTGATCATAAAGTATAATGTTCATTTAATGTAATGTTCAGATGGTATAACATGTAATTTATCGAATATTCATAGCCGTAACGTAGCCGTAATTATCATATTCCCACCAAAATTGCTTGTAAAATAGGTTAAAATAATTATAAAAAATAATAGGTAGGTTAGGTTAGAAACATGAAAGACAACGCACGAGCCGAGCGAGCGAAGCGAGCGTGCCGCGGCAGCGGCCGGCGAAGTGCCAGTATAATCATTGTAAGCCGTAATTGTCACATGCCACAACATCATTTTCCACCAAAATTGCTTGTAAACACTTATCCTTATTTCGTTGCTCACATGACCAATAGTATTTATACACCACTTCCTTATTTTTATTTCAAATAAATAAATATGCTAAATCAAATTGTCATATGCCATAACATCATTTCCCACCAAAATTGCTTGTAAACACTTATCCTTATTTCGTTGCTCACATGACCAATAGTATTTATACACCACTTCCTTATTTTTGTTGAAAAAAAACCCATCTATATTTAACTTCATTCCACCTCTTTTGCTTAGAAATATGCTGCACATTTTTAAAAAGTTTTATTTACCTCGACTAAACGATCTAACACAAAATCTATACAATGTTTACTTAGTTAATAGACAAATCGTTTTAGTGCACGACAATTACAATCTGTATGTTGCTTTTTTTTTTAGGAATACCTTCATACTTACGATATAGTAATTATCAATATTGTTTCACTTACATCTACTAGATGGCGTTAGAAGTCTAATATAAGTAATTTTATGTTAACCTAAATTGCTAAGTAATAATATAGTCTAAGAATGCGTCCATTAACACTTTACTTAGTTTTAATTAAGGGGAAGACACTTTGTTCATGTGTTCTTTATAACGACACTTATCGCACTACTTTTGTTTGTCAATGTTAGTTTATTGACAATGAAAGAAAACGTATAATTACAAAACTGAATATTCGATACAATCTTTCGACTAAATCATTGTTAGTCTAGTGAAATATTAGTCTAAACAAAATTAGTGCATTTAAAACTTCGGTGAAATGATATTATTTCAAATAAATAAATATGCTAAATGAAATTCTACCACTTGATTATTCGGTCAAATGAATAATTATGCGAAATGTCTTTATTGTAACTAAAATTAGTTGAAGTGATTTTCGGCTAAACGTTGTTACACCAAACAAGGGTGAACCTACAGAGGTTCACCCTTGTTTGGTATAACAACTTTTGATGTAATGTTACTAAATCGATTTTTTTGTGGGGATTTGTGAAAAACGAAGTGAAGAATTCTTCTATTGTGTTAATGTCTGTAGCGTATACAGACGTTAACACGATAGAAGAATTGCGAATACGTGTTATTTCGGCCTTTGATAAAGTAAATAGATTAGCTGCGAATAGTGATCTCGTGACAAAATTAAAAAACAATATTGTGCGTCGCTACAATTTATGTATTGATTAAAACGGTAAAAAGTAAACATTTAATTGAAAATTATAATTGAAATTATACATCGTGAATTAATTGCAGTGATTTTGTGCTAAATTATGTAATTTGTGATTTTTTAATACGGCCTGTAATTGGAAGCAATCACATGATTTTGACATAAGCTGTCAGCTGTGTGCGACGTTGCCGTTCCGCTTTGCCGGTGAGTAAAGATGTGTTTACATAAAATAATCCATTTAGTTTGTTCGAAAAAAAAAATTTCGTAATTTTTGTGTCAGCTAATTTTGGACCACTGGAAATTAATACTGGGCATGTACAGATTATCTGGTTTAAAGAAATGTCGCACCCTGGCTGCTTTCAGTAATGCCACCACTTTGGTGACATTACTGAAAGCAGCCAAAAATAAATAAAGTTGAAGATATCAAACTTTTCTAATAAGATTGGTGCCAAAAGGTTGGCTTCAGGAAAATCGATGATTAGGATATAAAAGTTACTATTTTTTATTTTGTTTATTTAGGTATCAAGATACAATATTTTTCTTGTATGCATTAAATAATTATGCTGTGTGAATATTATTAAGAAAAATCATTTTATAAAAAAAAAAGAAGTATTACAAAATCATACCAAAAACTATTAATAATGCCTCAATATGACTACCTTTATATAAAAGCATCTTTGTATAACATAAAATAATATTGTCCACCTAGCATGTGCTACACGGTACACTGTGCGTCCGGCGCACCCTGGGCAATTCGCGAGTTCTTCAAATCGAATTGGCTAATCCTTTCACCACGATGGCAAGTCAAAATAAAATTTGACTCAGTCATCGACACGACGAAGAAGAAGAACCTCCAGAAGTAGTCGCTGATGGTCGCGAAACAGGAATATTCACAGCGGCAGCGGAGCGGAGCTTCCCCCTTATATCAGAAGGTGGAGGTTTTCCTAAAGTCTATGTAATGTTCTGTATAATTGCCTCCAGATATCCTTTTTGATGTAGTAAAGGAAAATCTGTATCCACTGTAACATCTGACCGCAAAACAAGACAGCCACTGAGGTTCGCTCTGTTGTTGTCATGTTTTGTCATAAGTTTCATCTTGAACCTTTCATGTGGCCGATGTATGAGGTCGATGATTATAGTTTCAGATTCGTCCAGGTTTTCGCTTTCAGATTGAGCTCTCGATGGTCACCTTGTTAACTTTTCATTAACACGGTCAAGTTCACCTTTGAATTCGTTATGTCCTATTAAAAGTTGACTTAGTACTATAATTTTTGAAATGACTTTGCAATTGCTACATTTCTGGCAAATTCTGTTGTGCGGGGGAGCTTCCACTACTTGTCTTAAAAAGACCCATCCGGCTGCCGGGCAAGTGTTTTGTTTATTAATCGCTACCGGCCAATGGTTTTTATTTGGAATCGCTTCCGGGCGACTGTTTTTCTTTGGATTCAATGTCGGGCCGGTGATTGCTATCTGTTCGGAGTTAATCATTACAACGTCATAAACGGTGTAATGAACGGCAGTAAATGCGTGTTGTGAGACGTAAGATGGCACCGGTTGATTAATCCGATTTTGAATGCCCGAATCCATGTCGAATGAATGAATTTTTATTTGTAAACAAAATCATACAACTTTGTTGTAGGATAACGATGAGCTAAAGAGTGACAATTAAGATGGTAAGCCAAAGTATTTCCGAAATTGATACAGGATGTTTAGAAAACTGATTGAAGAACGAGTTCAGAGATAAGCAATTATGTGTTTATTGGAAAGTTAGTGCAAGAGTGAACTTATTATTATAATATTTTATTGCTTAAGTGGGTACTAGAAGACAATGATGAATTGGATTTGTTTTTGGAATTACACGAGTTATATTTAATCATGGTACCTTCAACGATGGTGGCAGAAGGACAAGGAAGAGACATGAGGAGACAAAGGAACAGAAGAAATGGGGTAGACGGCAATCTCTGGCAAGATTAGGTAGTTGAACACTCATTACATAGACTATTGTCACTACCACGTCTCAGTTACCTGCTAGTAAATCAGGCTCCTCCAATTTCTGCTGGATTTCACATAGACCTCTAGCGACGATGAAGAGTAACGCAATGTCACGCTTCTCAGGCGCCCTACGCAGTCACTAGTAGTCAATGAGCACGTAAGATGCCTAATACAATCTCATGTCGAACTACTTAACATAATGGTGAAGAGTCAACGGCGGCACATAATATTTATATCAACCAATAAAATATTATCACTCACGAAACATTCATGTGAACAGACCAAAATCAACAAATATAAGCTTTAAAAGATTAAGAATTTGTTTTTGATTTAAATCTCTCTTATTTTATTTTAAGAACTATGGATTTTGACGAAATGTAATTTTTGTGGCCACAGAACTTAAGGTCAAAGTAATTTTGAATAAATAAACAACCAAGAAATATGTACTCTTGTTTCCGGAGCGGGGAAACAACTTTTTAAAAACTAAATTAAATTTAAAATTAGGAGAATGAGAAATTAAAAACGTGTTGCCGATTCTGAGGCAAATTTAATTCTAAAGAACTTAATCTATCGTCCGACCCACCGGCGAGACATATCCGTTGGGTCAGCTTATCTTATTTCTAGGAACAATCATAAAACTAAGACTAAGCATATCCGTTATTCTAAAGCTAATCTAAGGGCGAAGGCTGGGTGGTAACCATAACTCCTCCGACCCTAAGAGGAAAATTATCGGGCAAATCGATTTCAGATTGGTTCCGATAATTTTTCTTTAAACATGTATATTTCAACAATTTGAGTCGAATTAGGTAAATGAAAAATATAAAAATGTTTAAAATAATTAATCCTAAAAGTACGTACACTATAGAATCACTGAAGCTACTTTCGCTTTCGTTAAAGACACTTTCTATCACTTCACTATGCTTTAAAGAATACGCCATATATTTGACTTCGTCTAAATTAATTCCTTTCATATCGAGTGCACGTGTACTGGATATCACTGAGTTCGTTCGTAACTGTGGTAGGGTAATAATTGGTATCTTTTCTGCTGTTTCCGATTTGATCCAAATTTGACGGTGTATCCGAATGCCTTGGATCTCCAAATCGCAAGGTTCGTCAATTGTAATCAGGTAGGTACCAAAGATTGGCAGTTTGCTCACGCCGTCCTTGCAATACTTTGTCAGTGTGGTTTTCATTCTACTGTAAAGAATCCAATTGTCAGTAGCAACTTGCTGGACCCTGATCATTTCAATTTGTATAGGGTACTGCTTGCAGAGACGAAGGTCATCTCCAAAATTCATAAGCCGCTCAATACAGGTAAGTTCATAGTAAGGAACTTGATTGTCTGCCGTGCACAGGAAGCGGTCACCGGCAGAGAATGGTCGGCATGGTATTACAATCGGCAAGTATGTACTTTCTTTCGCCAAAAGGTAAGGATATTTAGGAAAGATTGCTAGGGTTTTATTTTCTGGTTCATGGAAAATGGGTAAGAAATATACCTTATAATAAATATAAGTAACATTATCAGTAAGTGGAACTTCCATTATGAATACTATTTGGTTGTCTTTTACAAATGATTTAACACAGATTGTCTCTTCTAATTTTAACAGGTTTGATTCCATAGGGGAATATAATAAGCTTTCAGAGTCAGAGATTACTTTCAAGTGATATAAAAGTTCTGAAGAGTTTACAATTGATTGATGTAATATAGATATCCTACTTAACGCTAGTGCAGTTTCAATTTCACTTAGTCTTATAAATATGGTACGAAAACTACTCATGAATACATTGAATAACCCAATTACATATGTTAAAAATATCCAATTATTTTGTTGAGCAGATAAATCTTTAATTAATACTTCGATCTTTGTCAAACGATTGTTAAAATGAACTGTATTTTGTTCCATAGTGTCAGTGACATTTATGAAACTATCAAACATTTTAGAGACCAGTGTTAGTTTCTTTGTTATAATAGTTTCGTCTTGATTTAATTTAGAAATAATTTTATCATATTTTAATGCATCATCATGGTCTAAATTACCGGTTATAATTTTTATAATAGAACCAAGTGGATTAATGAGTCCACGCTTAGAGCGTTTAGTTGGTAATGGTATGAGTTGTTCATACTTTGCTTTAGTTATATCGCGTATAGACTCTGTATGCAGTTTAATAGTCATAATTTCTCGAGAATATGAAGCATTCCAATCAATTAAATCACATAATTGTTCGTAGTTTTTAGAGATGTAATTTAAATTGGTATATATTTGTTCTAAACTTATAACCTTAACAATAGTCCAGTGGTCAGTTTGGATATACGCTCGACCTTGTTTCACCGGTAGTATCCCTGGATTTCCTTCAAGGTTTTGCAGATGAAGGGCCATCGATGGCATTGTCACTATCATTAGTAACAAGCCGCACCTGTGGAGGGCGTTTAATATTTTTAATAGGTATCTTAGTGTCCCTATCGCCTATTTTTATGGGTAACACATTTCTTTGCGCATCACCTGTAACTTTTGCCTTAACATATCGAGCCTTATCCTTACTTTTACGTTTAATAATATCTTTAGCAAAAATAGTTTCACCTTCTTTAATTATAGCATCGCTTTCACCACCTTTCCTATTCCTATTTTTCTCTTTTTCAGCAACCATTTTCTCGGCTAAATGTTCGTAGAGGGTTTTTATTCTCTTTGCATGATCTTTTACTAGCTTTTGGAAATAACGCTTTTCTAAATCTATACTGAATGGGCTACTTGAAAAAGTATGTCCGAAAACAACTTCAAATGGGGTAAGTTCAGTGACGGAATGAATAGTGTGGTTGTATGCTAAGACAGAATATGTCATAACCGAGGCCGCATCAGTGCATCTTTTTTCGTATTTTGCCAATCTGTATATTTATATAATTGTGGAGTGGAATCTCTCAATAAGACCCATTGAGTTGGGATTATTGGGCGTTCCAATGTGAAGTTAAATTTTATGTAAATTTAGAAATTCTTTAATCAAATCGTTATTGAATTCAGTTCCAGGATCTGAACTTATTCTTTTAGGTGTACCATAGTACGAAAAATATTTCATAAGTGCTCTAGTTACTTCAGGAGTTGATTTTCCTTGGGTTTCGATTGCCTGACCTAATTTACTAAATGCATCGATAATAGTTAAATAAGTTTTACCTTCTATACTAAAAATGTCTATGAATAATTCTTGAAATGGAGCGTCCTGTGTTTGTGTTAATTGTAAAATGGGTTTCATGGGTTTCCTATCATATTTCATTTTCTGGCATGCTTCACAACTATTTATAACTGCTGTTACGGTTTCTTGCATTCTGTCCCAATAATAATTTCTACGGAGTCTGACCAATGTTTCTTTAATACCGCGATGACAAGACTTCCCTTCGTGGTGTGTACTTATTAATGCTTTTTGCTCTCCTTCATCCTCTACGAAGACTACTCTTTCCGTACATTCGTGGAAATTAACTATTCCCTTTTTAAATAGTTCAATAATTATATTACTGAATAGTTTTCTGTGCTCATTTTCTTCAAAATATGTAAAGTATTTTATTTTAGGTTGAATATATTGTTTTAGGAATTCTTTTACTAAATCTGGGTTGTCTTTAGGAAGGAAAACTTCTAATATTTTTTGTTTCTCCCGGGATAATTTTTTTACATGTAATTGATTTTTTAACCATGAAAATATTAAGATTTGGTTAGGTTTGGTATCAATAGCCTCGTTTAAAATAGGTATTCCTGTTGATTCCAAATCTACAGCTGAATGAATAGTTTCATCCGAATTACTGGAAGGTGGTATTGGGTACTCATTGGTATTTTTATTATTGTCAGAAAAATCAATAGGACTACAAGATGCAGTTCGACTTGAATCGGATATCGTTATTGTCGATGAACTATGTCGTTTATCTCTAGTTATTTTTTCTAAGTCTTGAACTATACTTTCAACATATTTTTCCAAGTTATTATCTTCCTTTTCATCAACATTTACGTTCATCGAATGGTTCTCGTCATCAGAACTTAAAGCATTAACTTTTATTCTAGATAGAGCGTCAACATTTGTATTCTGTTTGCCTTTTTTATAAATTAATTCAAAATCGTAGTCTTGTAAACGTAAGCGCCAACGTGTGAGTTTGCTACTGGGGTCTTTGAGGGATCCGAGCCAAACTAAAGGTCGGTGATCCGTATAAATATAAAATTTTCGACCATATAGGTAGGGTCTGAAATGTTTGACTGCCCAAACTATTGCAAGTAATTCACGTTCAATTGTACTATAACGCGATTCTGTATCACTGAGGGTGCGACTGGCATATGCTATTGGTTTGTCGCTACCAATTTGGCCTTGCGACAATACTGCACCTAAAGCAACATTGGATGCATCGGTCGTAAGTATAAATGGTTTATTATAGTCGGGATATTGCAATAGAGGGGCATGTGTCAACAGTTCTTTACATTTGTTAAATGAGTCTATATAATTTTGGTCTATAATAATTTTGTTACGTTTTTTTAAGCATGCTGTCAAGGGTTGAGTTATTTTTGCAAAGTCTTTAATGAAACGTCGGTAATAACCTACGAGTCCAAGGAAGCTCTTAATTTCGGTCGTCGTCTTAGGTATTGGGTAATTAAGTACAGCGTCAATTTTGTCGTTGTTGGGTCTAAGTCCTTCTTTTGTTATGGTGTGCCCGAGGTAAAGCACTTCCTTACGTAGGAATTCTGATTTATCTAGCTGTATTTTCATGTTAGTGACTCTAAGTCGGTCAAATACAGATCTTAATTTATTTATCATATCATCAAGGCTATTTCCGAATATTATAATGTCATCTAAGTAGACCATACAGTGTAATCCTAATAGACCACGCAGAATATTGTCCATTGTCCTTTGGAACGTAGCAGGTGCGGTTTTGAGGCCAAATGGCATTCTGAGAAACTCGAAATGGCCATTCTGCGTTGAAAAGGCAGTTTTCTGTCTATCCTGCTCTTCTACTTCTATCTGATGATAGCCACTAGCTAAGTCCAACGTGGTAAAGTATACGCTCTTTCCTAGCTTGTCAAACAAATCTGTAATATTGGGAAGAGGGTATTTGTCATCAATTGAAATGTCATTAAGACGTCTGTAGTCGATTACCATTCTGTATTTGATTTCACCAGAAGCGTCCGATTTTTTTGGGACTAGGTGATCTGGGGCACTCCATGGGGAATGCGACTCTTGTATAACATTATCATTTAACAATTTTTCTACCTGATTATTTATTTCATTTTGGATAAAAGGTGCTTGTCTATACGGTTTTACGTATATAGGATCTTCATTTTTAGTACGGATATTATGTTTCACCTGGTTAGTAAAAGTTAGTGGGATTTGGTCACAATAAAATATGTCTTTGTATTCTTTGCACAGTGCGTAAATTTTTTGACGTTCTTCGTCGTTAGTGTGTTCGAGTCTTAATTTATTTAAATTTTCTTCAAGTAATTTGTCGGTCTCTATACAAACATTGTTCATAGTTAAATTTATGTTACATTCAGTGACTGTATATGGCGTTACTTCAAATGGTCGTGTAATAGTAAGCTGTTTAGGATAGTCTTGACAATTTTGTATTACTGAATATGCATAGCCATTAATACAATTTACGATTGCACTAGGCAATAGTGACATCGGAGGGACAGCTTCAACGCTGGCGGGAGCACTTTACGGAAATCTTCCGAGTTCCGAATGACCCCGTCACTTCAACCACACCTGCCAGTCTGCCCGCACAAAGCCTCGACATTGACTCGTCTCCCCCCACTGAAGAGGAAGTAGTGAAAGCCATCAAGTCACTCAAGAACAATAAAGCCCCAGGAGTCGACCTCATCACAGCGGAAATGTTAAAAGCTGACTTACCTACCGCTGCGAACGCGCTAACATCTCTGCTGCGGAACATATGGTCAGCCGAAGAACTACCTGATGACTGGAACAAAGGGCTCCTCATCACCGTACCTAAGAAGGGAGACCTCAGTGAATGCGGGAATTGGAGGGGCATTACCGTGCTCTCGACTCCGTCTAAAGTGCTATGCAGGATAATCCTAGACAGATTAGCGAGTGCCGTTGACCCTCTCCTTCGCAAAGAGCAGGCTGGTTTCCGACCCAATAGATCGTGCACGGACCAGATAAATACCCTGCGCATAATCCTCGAACAGGCATCAGAATGGCAGAGGGAAATGTACCTAACCTTCGTTGACTTCGAAAAAGCCTTTGACACGCTGAGGTGGACATGCATCTGGTCCCGGCTACATGAAATTGGCGTCCCCGAGAAGATAATTAACCTTATTAAGGCCATCTACAGCAAATATTCTTGTAGAGTCACCCACGACGGCCTAGTCTCGGAGGACATACCGGTCAACGCGGGTGTGCGCCAGGGGTGTCTCCTTTCCCCTCTCCTCTTCCTTGTCGTCCTCGATGGCATTATGCAGAATATAACTCACAACAAGCGACGCGGCATAGAGTGGGGATTGTCTAGAGTCTTGGAAGACCTAGACTACGCCGATGACCTATGTCTGCTGAGTCACACACGCGCCGACATGCAAGCCAAACTGGACGACCTACGAAGAGAGGCAATGAAGACGGGACTAAGAGTCAACACCAGGAAGACCCAAGAAATGAGGTGCGGAGCAACAAGTTCTTTGCCACTGCTCATTGGCACAGAGGCTGTGGAAAGGGTCCACAAATTCACTTACCTCGGTAGTGTAGTGTCGGAAACTGGAGGGACTGAAGAGGACATCACTTCTAGGATCGCCAAAGCAAGAGCAACCTTTGCACAGCTCCGTCCAGTATGGCAATCGCGGAAACTGACCAGGAGAGTCAAGCTCAAAATATTCCGGTCCAACGTGAAAACCGTGTTGCTGTACGGATGTGAGACGTGGAAGGTCACAAAGGACATCTCGCATCAGCTCCAGGTCTTCGTCAACCGCTGTCTTCGCCGCATCCTCGGTATTTACTGGCCCGAGAAAGTCTCAAACCTAGACCTGTGGGAACGCTGCGATGAAACAGCGATCGACCAACAAATAAAACGTCGCAAGTGGAATTGGATCGGCCATACACTCCGAAGGGACCAGGAACACATACCAAGGCAAGCCCTAGACTGGAATCCCCAAGGAAGGCGAAAGCGTGGCCGCCCTAAGCAGACCTGGCGACGGACAATCATCGCGGAGGCGAAGAATACCGGCAAAACCTGGAGCGAAATAAAGCGCGAAGCTCAAGACCGAGCGGGATGGCGGCGCACTGTGGATGCCCTCTGCCCCATCTAGGGGACACAGGACCTTAAGTCAAGTAAGTCACTAGGCATACGTAATCCATTATTTTGAAAATCATGAAAATCAAGAATTGCGTCACCTGAATATTGGTTGACTGGCAGTTTTACACGTAGTTCCGATCGCGATTCGACATCAATTTTATAATTTAAATTATTATTAATGATAGGAATGCAAGTGGAATTTGTTTTAAGAGTTTGTTCTTTTAAATCAATAATTGCATCCAATTTTTGTAATAAATCGTTACCTATGAGACCATCATATCGCGGATCAACGTCATAAACATAAAATTTGTGCCAATCATTACTGATGAAGGTAGGTAAAAGAGGGATTTCCATCACTTCATCATGTCTACTTGTAGCATGTGTGCTAACTACGTGAAAATTTTCTTTACGTATGTAATTGGGGATGTACGGGGTTTCAACACCATCTCAGAATCCCAAGCCAACCTCACCTGCCCGCGGTACTCCCTGCTGATCAACGAACGAGGCTCTGGCCACCCGCCAACCCGCAATGGACCAGCGTGGCGGGATATGGTCCAAACCCCCCAAA
Source organism: Hypena proboscidalis (assembly GCA_905147285.1). NCBI lineage: Eukaryota > Metazoa > Arthropoda > Insecta > Lepidoptera > Erebidae > Hypena > Hypena proboscidalis. Next base: position 1,546,145 of record CAJHVD010000003.1, read on the forward strand.
CAATGAAAAAGTTTCACAAAACATGTCCCCAAGTGGCCGGTGACTCCAGTGGCTGCTCTGGTGTGGACGGGCACCGGGGTGGCCCTGGAGCGAGGGGCCAGGTAAATCCCCGGTCGAGATCGTTTAACCGTCAGACGACTACAGCAAATAAAAGAAAGGACTCCGATAGGCTTAACGTTTTGTCATTCAATGTAAGATCACTCCTACAGGATGATCGATTATTAGAATTAGAAAATGCATTAAAACATGTCAAATGGGACATTTTAGGTCTCGCAGAAGTGCGCCGAGAAGGTGAACACACGGAAGAAAGAGAAGATCTTGTATTCTATCACTATGGAGAAACAAAAGGACAGCACGGCGTTGGGTTCATGGTAAACAAAAAATGGAAAGACCTTATCGTTGAATTTAAAGGGTACTCCGAGCGGATAGCAGTTTTGAAATTAAAAATCACACCTAGTAAACTGTTAACTCTCATTCAAGTCTACGCTCCAACAACAACCCACTCCGATACAGAGATTGAGGATTTCTACGATCTTCTCAATGGGGCATTTGACGAAAATCGAGGAACATGGACAATAGTGCTTGGCGATTTTAACGCCAAAATCGGCACCAAGCAACAACTAGATACCGGTAACGTTATAGGTCGACATGGATTGGGGGAGCGAAACGAGCGTGGAGTTCGACTTATACAGTTTGCTTTGGGTCAAAATCTACGGATATCTAATAGTTTCTTTAGTAAAAAACCCCAGCGCCGATGGACTTGGATATCGCCTAATAACACGGTCAAAAACGAAATTGATTACATTTTGACTTCTGACATGGAAATAATCAATGATGTTAACATAATTAATAGATTCAGGTATAGTTCTGATCACAGACCAATCCGCACTAAAATAATATTCAACTTCAGAATTCATCGTTCCAAAATGTTTACACGAAAAATCAATAAGCTCTCCAAAGATGACCTAATTATAAATAAACAACAATTCAATTTACATATCTCAAACTATTTTGAACCTCTTGAAGTTGACAATCTAAAAGTAGACGAACAATACGAAACAATAGTTAATGTTATAAACTCAAGTGCAAGAAGAATTAAATTAGAGAGAAATAAAACAAAAAAGCTAACATCTCCGACACTTAACCTTATTGAAACAAGAAGCAGGCATCAAATTGGCACAGTTGAGCACAGGACACTTGATAAGCAAGTTAAACGAAGTATCAGAAGAGACCTAAGGAATCATAGCACCTACCTAGTCAGGTTAGCTTTAGAGAAACATACTTCACTAAGAACTGCAAAAAAGGGCATATCTAAAGGAAAAACATGGATTAACAGCGTCAAAGACCAAACGGGCCTTAAACATCACGATAGAGACAAAATAGTAGAGACGTGCACTGACTACTATAAATCGCTTTATAAAGATCCAAATAAACCAACTTCGGGAGCAGAACCCGACTTTGTTTCGCCTGACACTATTCCTTCTATATCGTTCTCTGAAGTTTTGAGAGTTTTGGAAAAAATGCCCTATAACAAAGCTCCAGGTCAAGATGGAATAACCTCAGAAGCACTAAAACTTGGAGCGCCCAGTCTGGTACCACATATAACCAGTCTTTTTAACAAAATTTTAAGCACATGCAAATTACCCGCGAAAATGTGCCACTCCGACATTATACTTCTGCATAAAAAGGGAGACAAGGCAAACATCAACAACTACAGGCCAATAAGTTTAGTGTCCCATCTCTACAAAGCTTTTATTAAGATTATCTATAACCGAATCGATGGGCAGCTAGACTCACACCAACCTCCTGAACAAGCTGGCTTTCGCCCGGGTTTTTCCACGGTTGACCACCTACAAGCCATTAATCAACTTATTGAGAGACATAACGAATTTAACATGCCTTTGTATCTAGCATTCATTGATTATACCAAAGCATTTGACAACGTAACACACAACTCAATATTTAGCGCCCTGTCAAATCAAAACATAAATCAACAATACATAACAGTTCTAAAAAACATTTACAACAATAGCACAGCTAATATCAAGCTTGACCGCACAGGATCAACATTCAAGATCGAGAAAGGAGTTAAGCAGGGTGACCCGCTCTCTCCAAAGCTTTTTACAAGTATTTTGGAGGAGGTGTTTAAAAATTTGACAAACTTGTGGGTGTCAAAAGGAGTCGATATTGGCACAAAGAAAATCACCAACCTGCGATTCGCGGATGACATAGTTCTTTTCGCTCATTCCGCTACTGAATTACAAGAGATGCTGCAAGACCTGAGCACTGCAAGCCTTGAGGTTGGACTGACGATGAATAGGTTGAAAACAAAAATAATGACCAACAGCACTAAACATAAGATAAGAATAGACGAACAAGAAATACACTATGTCGATGAGTATATTTACCTGGGCCAGCTAGTTTCCTTCAAAAACAGGCAGGATAAAGAAATTGATCGCCGCATCGATAAAGCCTGGCGAAGCTACTGGTCTCTAAAAGAGTTATTGAAGGGCAACCTTCCTATGAAACATAAACGCAGACTCATCGACATGTGCATATTGCCCGTCTTGACTTACGGTGCCCAAACCTGGTCGCTGACCGAATCGCAAAAGTCCAAACTCAAGGTTTGCCAACGAGCTATTGAAAGGAGCGTGTTGGGTTTAAAGCTCAAAGACCGAGTCCGAAACACAGAAATCCGCTCTAAAACTGGAATAGCGGACGCAGGAAACAAAGCCGCAAGGCTAAAGTGGGATTGGGCGGGGCACGTTTGCAGGATGCATCCAGAAAGGTGGTCAAGAGTCGCGACAGAATGGATGCCGGAGAACCGGTGTCGTCGCCGAGGCCGGCCGAGAAAACGCTGGCGCGATGACTTGGACACCTTTCTGGAAAACTGGCAGGGAAAGGCTTTGGATAGGGAAGAGTGGAAGACTTTGGGGGAGACCTTTGCCCAACAATGGGACAATGTAGGTTAAAAAAAAAAAAAAAAAAAAAAAAAAAAAATGTAATTGCCAAAAAATTCATAGGCTTTTCGAGGACTTATAAAAGATCTCATGCTACCTGTATCTATCATCATTTTAGCGTCTATTTCTTCTAAATAAATATACGGTAATTTTAAATTAGGGTCACAATTTATTTCTAAGACTTCTTGTCTTTCGATGCAACTTCCTGAAAATCCACTGCTTGTATTTCAGTTTCCGGCTCATTTACAACATTCGTTTCGTCACAGTAGTATAAATCATTCGCGTCAGGGTAATGGTTATTGTCACCATAGTAATATTCTTCGACATAGGGTTCATAGAATGTGTCAGATAATTCGTTCAGCTTAAACCCTTGCGGGGTATTTGTTTTAGGCTGTGCTGTCCGCATAGACACGTCGGTATTTTGTACTTGAGGTTTTTGAATAGGAGGATTTAAAGAATTTTGGGGCTTATAGCCAAACTGTTGTAATTGCGGCGGCCTATAACCAAATTGTTGACCTTGAGATGGTTTATAGCCAAATTGTTGACCAATAGGTGGTCTGTATCCAATTTGCTGACTTTGCGGTGGTCTATATCCAATCTGTTGACCTTGCGGTGGTCTATAACCAAAAGTTTGAAAAGGCTTATTGGCAAATTGTTGACCTTGAGGTGTAAAACCGAAATTTGGGCGTGGTGTAAATGCATGCGGTACTTGACCTTGAAACTGGTTTGGTCTATTTGGAGGTGTGCCGAAATTAAATTTAGAAGGTGTATTATTATTTTGTAATAACGGTTTATACCCGGCTGGTGTCATCACTGGCCTTGAATTGGCAGATTGACCATGAATACGATTTCTCGTGTTATACTGCTCTAAGAAATTAACTTCTTCGAGTACTATACTCAAGGCTGCTTCTAAATTAGCGGGTGCTTTGAGCCTAACAATACGAACCATATTTTCTGGAAGGTTGTATAAAAATACATTTAGAGCCGTATTATTATAAATAACTAATTTTGCACGCTTTAATTCGACTTCCTCGATCATATTTACTTTGGACATCAATAACGACCGTACAGTTTGGATTCTATTACAAAATTCCAAATAACTTTCACCAGTTTTAATTTTTAAAGATTCTAACTCAATGTTAATGCACGCCTCACTACGCGGGTCTCCAAAATGTTGGGTGAGTAATTCTTTAAAAGCAGACCATGTTACGATATCTTCACGTTCTGACAAGAGCGATGCCGCCTCGTCTTTTAATCTACTCGTTAAAACGTTATAGACATAAAGATCTTGTTCATGGCCGCCCTTATAACGGTCAAGGACATATTGACATTTTCGCAAATAAAGGTTTAACTGCCTCTTATCGCCACCATACAATGGTATTAATTGAATTATTTCTTTTGGTATTTGTTCGATAGTCGCCATAATCACAGAGTAATGTACGACACAGATAAAACAATTGACCTATGTATAAAATAGTACAATAAGTCACACAAATAGAATATAACACACACAATTAGAATAATTATAGGTAAAAGAAGTAAAATGTATTTCTACTTTTAATTAAAAAGTTGAAATTAATATAGTTTTAATTTTTAATTAAATTATATATTTTTTTTTTTAAATTAATAATTGCGTAGAATTGTATACACTTTACTTATTAAACTGTATGAGCATACACATAAGATACATTTATAAAAAAAAAATATTTAATGTAATCTCTGAGCTTTTAACTACTCTATCAGTTCTATTTATAGCACAAGATAAAAGTTAATATCATTGAACTAAGAAAACTTAAACTAATGGACACGTTATAATGAGCTAGGATTGATTTCAAAATAACGTAAATTAGGTATAGGGTAATAGGATAGTAGTTAAGAACAAGGATTGGCGAAAAATTGCACTCACCAACCAACTGCAACACCCATACCGGCTTGTTCTGCGCTCGCACTCACGTACTCAAGAGTTATTTTGTTTGGTTCGTCGGATTTCACTCGTTTTCGCGATTTTGGCAGTCAATTTGCGACGAACTAGAATCGCGGAAAACTATCTGCGCGAAATCCTACCGGCTGCGCCACTCTTGTTTCCGGAGCGGGGAAACAACTTTTTAAAAACTAAATTAAATTTAAAATTAGGAGAATGAGAAATTAAAAACGTGTTGCCGATTCTGAGGCAAATTTAATTCTAAAGAACTTAATCTATCGTCCGACCCACCGGCGAGACATATCCGTTGGGTCAGCTTATCTTATTTCTAGGAACAATCATAAAACTAAGACTAAGCATATCCGTTATTCTAAAGCTAATCTAAGGGCGAAGGCTGGTTGGTAACCATAACTATGTAGAAAACATTATTCTTGTTATATTATTTCTATATTAAGCTTATATTACTATACTCTTTTAACGAAGTTCAACCTTTTTTTAATATCTTCCTTAACTACCTTAAGTTAGATTAGGAGGACCTAATAATACTAGCAGTCGACACTTCTTCAGATTGCAATACGCGTCAGACATCTGGTGACTGAGGTTACCGTAATCTACCCCATTGTGCAGAAATTAAAGGGATTCGGGATGGCCGACTAAGGATTGGAATATTTTGAGACAATATTGACTTAAACAATATGAATGAATTTGTATTTATAAACAAAATCAATGAGCTGAAGAGGGAAAATTAAGATGGTAAGCCAAAGTATTTCCGAAATTGATAAAGGGTGCAAAATTTGAATTCAATAAAATTACACGTAAACGATTGATGCATGAATCGATCAGTGTAATAGATTAACTTACAGTTTAACTTAAGATTTGTTACAACTCTGGGTATGCTTTGTGTATGTCAAATGTATGTTTGTGAACACCCCTGCGATACAGGAGTTTTTCCTAGTGCGGTGTCGTTTAAAAAAAAAAAAAATAATAAGTTCATCTCCACAAAAACAATCGAATGACGTCATCTTTTCTCCAAAAATCTATCGATCGACAGGAGTAATAACGGTATTAGATGCACATTAATGAAATGCGACCATCATCTAAGCGGCGGTTTTCTATAGTTGATAGCTTAATAGTAATTTGCACATACAAATTATTAGTATTCTTGTTACCCTCTCCAGCTAAGCTTTATTCGCTTGTGTTAGGAGCAAGTTCACGTCCGCGGTGAAATGGACCAGTAACGTCAAACGTGTGTAGTGAAGTAGTGATCGACATATTATTTTCTTGATCTACCTCCAGAAGTTGACACTGATGGTCGCGAAACAGGAATATTTACAGAGGAAGGTGGAGCTTCCCCTGTATCAGAAGGTGGAGGTTTTCCTAAAGTTAATGTGATGTTCAGTATAATTTCCTCCAGATATTCTTTTTGACGAAGTAATGGAATATCTGTATCCACTGTCACATCTGAACGCAAAACGAGACAGCCATTGAGTTTCACTCTGTTGTTTTTATGTTTGGTCATGAGTTGCATCTTGATCCTTTTATGTGGCGGTATATGATCGATGATGATAGTTTCAGTTTCGTTCAGGTTTTCACATTCTGAATGGGCTCGTGATGGAGACCTTGATAATTTTTCATTAACACGGTCAAGTTCACCTTTAAATACCTTGTGCCCTATTATAAGTTGACTTAGTACTATAGTTTTTGCGATGACGATGCAATTTCGACATTTCTGACCAATTTTCTTGTATATTTGCGGGGGAGCTTTCACTACTTGTCTTAAAAAGACCCATCCGGCTGCCGGGCAAGTGTTTTGTTTATTAATCGATGCCGGGCGACTGTTTTTCTTTGGAATCGCTGCCGGGCGAGGATTCCTGTCTGTTCTGAGTTAGTCATTACAGCGTCATCAGCGGTGTAATTAATGAACGGCAGTGAAAGCGTGTTGTGAGACGTAAGTGACGGCTCTTTTTCCTAAAGTTAAAGTGGTGTTCAGTATAATTGCCTCCAGATATTCTTTTTGATGTAATAAGGGGAAATCTGTATCGACCGTCACATCTGACCGCGAAACCAGACTGCCACTGAGGTTCACTCGGTTGTTTTCATGTTTAGTCATAAGCTTCATCTTATACCTATCATGTGGCGGTATGAGGTCGATGATTATAGTTTCGGTTTCGTCCAGATTTTCGCAATCCGATTGAGCTCTCGATGGTGACCTTGTTAACTTTTCATTAACTCGGTCAAGTTCACCTTTGAATTCGTGATGCCCTATTGATAGTCGACTCAGTACAATAATTTTTGAAATGACCATGCAATTTCGGCATTTTTGGCAATTTTTTTTGTATATTTGCGGGGGAGCTTCCACTACTTGTCTTAAAAAGACCTATCCGGCTGCCGGGCAAGTGTTTTGTTTATTAATCGCTACTAGTCTAAGAGGTAGCAACGTTTTTGAGAGAGAACTTCAGGTAGGCCAATTTTTAGATATTCTATCTCTCTCACTCTCCCGCACGTCATATGGACTATCTGGCTGGTGGAAGTGGTTGCGTTCATCAGTGCGCATCCTACCTGCACAAGTAAAATATCGATTTTTTAAATCATTTTAAGAAGATTTTTTTTTTGTTCATTATTCTTATTGAACTTTCCACAACGTAAATCTAATATTGCCAGACATTTTTATTGCTGTTTAAACTGTGCCAGACGCTAATTGCGAATTCAAAAATTTTTTTTTTCAAAATAATTTAGTTTGGCTAAAATTTCGGAGCTTGTGATTCTTGGAACCGCAATGAAGTTCGGTTCAATCTGTTTTCAAATACTTATAGGTGTAAAAATCAAATGATAATTTTGAAAAAAAAAATCGTAACTTTGATCCATCAAGCCTACCACCATGCAGAAGTGAATTGTATCAGCATTTACTACGAGTTCGTTACGTTACAAAGTTTTGGAGAAATGCTCATTTAAAACACCCGACATCTCTATCACCTCAAGCTTCCGCCTGGACCATAAATGACGATAAATATGATTTTGTCTGGTTTGTTGGAGAGCAATTGCCATCATTAGTTACCGACATTATTATTAAAGATAAAAATAAAAAATAAAAAACCAATAAATTTCTTTGCCGAAAGATTATTTAATTTTTCATTATTTTACAGATAATAACTTATTACAAGAATCCTACTTAAGATAGGAACAAATGGATGAACGTTACGTCACGAAATGACGTATCATACAGTTGAGAAATTTAAGGTTCCGGTAAGAGGCGACCGTAGCTGGATGGCTAAGAGCGACTGCCCGGTGTGCAGTAAGGTCGCAGGTTCAAATCCTGCCGGTCCCATATCTTTTTAACTGTTTCTTAGTATATCTCGGCTCTCCTCTCCCCGCCGGCTGAGGTAGACGTGTTTGCGGAGCTCCACGCCGCTTTTATATTCATTTATTTTTTGTATTAAATTAAACCATTTATTTTAATTGTCAAATCAGTGTTTGCCTTAAACTTGGTCCCTCTCGTTCTGGCTAGTACATTTATGTTCTAGCCACGGCGGCCATCACGGTTTTTGTACCGTGAAGAGCGAGAAACCAAACCTTGTGTGTGAAGTGACAGTGCGACTGTGACGTTTCCTTCACCCGAGTGTAAGATTTGACGTATAGCGACAGTGACGTTTTGCGACATAGACGCTTACCTAGTGCTAAATTAGCAATTCAATAGTGACAGTGACATTTCCCGACGTTGACGTTTCGGCAACTGATAGTTAGTGTAGTTTAGTTTAGTTTTAGTGTTTTTTTTTTTTTTTTTTTTTTTTTGACAGTGACACTCGCGATATAGACGCCTGATTAAATTAATCTACTTGATTAATTTAATATCCCAAATAATTGTGTAGTGGTGAAGTGGTTGCTGACTCGGCGGTTCCTGACTCTGCGAGTGCGCACCTCGCGCGCTGACTTAGCGCGCGCTGCGCGCGCTAAGGTTGCTCGCCGTAATAACCACGCGCAGCATTGACATTCGACGGCTCGCTAAAATTCTAAATTTTTATTTTTATTTTTTTGTGTTAGTTTTTAGTTTAGTTTTAGTTTATGTGTATCTATCATTTAGTGTTTAGATACATAAGGACAACAGTGCACCCACATTTTAATTTTTATAGCAATAAACTCGTGTGACTCTAAAGTTATTGTGTCAGTGAGTGCATTATTTTGTAACGTGCCTGGCGAACTAACGCCAGCTGCCCGCCAGTATGGCGGACGAGGACGAGGCTCGGTTAGAAGTCAGACGCCAGAGTCTGGTGGAAGCTGCCAAACGCCTGGAGGAGGAACGCCAACAGCTAGAGAGGCTGGAGGAAGATCACCGGTTAATGGCTGAATTTACCTCGGGCCGCTCGTCGATCAGCCGCACACCACCGCAGGGATTTAGCGTGCCAGTGACGGGCGCTTCAAGGATCAACATGGTGGCAGGCGCGGCACAGCAGGAACGCAGCACTGGCGTAGTACCCATGGCGATCGATGTGCAGGGCTCCAAGCGCCTTCTGACCTCTCCTGAAGAAGTTCAGGAGGAGGTTAAGCGCCGCGCTGCGCAAGTGCGGAAGAAGTACGACGCCATTCCCCCGCCAATTGGGGGCATTTTGACGCACACACCACGCCCGACGCCGCTGACGACTACGAACACTGAAAGCAACCTGGAGCCTCTACCGACGCCCGACACGGACGATGATGTGGACCCGCTGGTGCGCACCCCCACCGAGAAGCTGCTAAGCATGGCCACGAACTACACCAGAGGCGTAATGGAGGCGGTTTGCGGGAAGGCTAGCCGCCTCAACAAAGAGGAAGTTGGCAACATTGGGGCCAACACCGAAAGACTCCTAGCCATCATGATGCAGCTGTCGGTGAGGCTGGCGACTGTGGAGAAGAGAGCTGCGGTCCTAGAGGCGACCCTTGCAGCCCAACCACCGGCGAGGACAAGCACACCACCAACATACTCTGCCCCTCAACCAACGTTCGCGAATATGCTGAAGCTTGGGAACAAGCATGCGGAGCCGAAGCCAATCCCACCACGCCCCGGACCGGTAGTAGCAGTATACCCCGCCGAGGACCAGCGAGAGACTCTCAAGACCACCAACGACACCAGGGAAGTCTTGAAATCAGCCATCAAGCCTGGACTACTTGGTGTACAGATACACGGGATGCGGCCATGTGGAAACAGCGGCGTCGTCATCCAAACGGGGTCGCAGCAAGCAGCAGAAGCCCTGAAGAAGGCCATGCCGCCCACCCTACGCGTCACGGAGCCGAAGGATCGTCACCCCCAAATCGCTCTCGTTGGTGCCGAAAATGGTGTTAAGTTCGAGGAGCTCGCCAAGAGCATGCTAGAACAAAACTTTGCCAGCGACTCTAGCATCACTAGCGAGACCATTGCGACGCAATTACGCCCCCTCTTCCGGAGAACTAGGCATAACAACAAGTGCATGTGGGTCTGCCAAGCTGCCCCAGCACTCAGGAAGCGGCTTGTTGATCTTGGGCGAGTATACATCGGCTGGGACGTAGTCGAAATTAACGACTACGTGGGGGTGACATGCTGCAGGAGATGCCAGCAGTACGGGCACCCTGAAAAGTACTGCAAGGCCCAGGGAATGACGTGTGGGAAGTGCGGTGACGATGGTCACAAAGCTGCGGAATGCCAAGCAACAACCACATGCTGCGCAACGTGCAAAAAGTTCGGCCGCAAGGACGCAAGCGAGCACGAAACGAACTCGCGAGACTGCCCTGCCCGCAAGTACGCTGAAGACAGGGAGCTCAAGAGGACATACTATGGATAGCCACATTAGCTTAGCACAACTTAACGCCCAGGGCTCTGCCCTCAGTACGTTCGAGCTGCCTGCCATCGCGAGAGAGCTCAACGTGGACGTGGTGCTGCTGCAAGAGCCGTACGCGAACGGTGATGAGCTAACCGAACACCTCATTCTTCCAGCGGGCATGGCAAGCAAGACGGCGATCTACCTGGCGCGGCTCGACATCCCGTGCACCGTGTTACACCATCTATCGAACCCTCACTGCACCGTGTGCCACCTTACGTTGGCAAACACAGCGCCGCTGTATCTTGTCAGTGCATACTTCCAATACTCGCAAGACATAGGGCCTCACATTGAGCATCTGAACACCGTGGTGGACGCGCTACGAGGCCACAAGATATTGATAGCTGCAGACGTCAACGCCCACTCGCCGCTCTGGCACTCCATGCCGCGGCACTACACTAGCAAGGGGCACGAAGTTACTCGCCGTCGTGAGGAAATGGAAGACTTCATCTACAGCCGAGGACTTACTATCCACAACACCGAGGGCCAACCGTCGACCTTTTTCTCGCCAAATGGCGAGTCGAACGTGGACGTCACCCTGACCAAAGGGGGATTGCCCATCACCAACTGGCGCGTTCACGCGAATGTCTCCACGAGCGACCACAGGCTCATCACGTATACACTGACCGGGGGCACACGGGGACTGAACCCTGCTCCGAACGCGGAGCTGTCAGGAGAGCCAAGGCGGTATCGTGAGAAGGGTGTGGATTGGAACCGATTCTGTGCGCGCATTCACGAGAGGGTGGGTTTTATTAAATGGGGAAAGCCCGCAGCAGTAGTCGCCGAACAATTCCACAAAATAATCGTGCGCACTGCCATAGAGTGTCTGGGAACCTGCGGGGGAGGTAAACGCGAACGGGGTTACGAATGGTGGACTCCGACCTTCGACGCCTTGCGAAAGGCACATAATAAAGCTAGGCGTGCATGGCAAGCTGCCAAAAAACGGGGTGGGGACTTAATTATTGATGCTAGGAGGGCGGAGTTCCATGAGCATAGGCGCGGGTACAAAGATGGAATGGAGGAGGCGCGTCTCTCCTTTTTCCGCGAGCTCTGTGAGTCAGGCAACCAGGATCCCTGGGGACTGGCTTACAGGGCAGCGTGTGGGAGGCTTCGTCCGCCGCCCAATGTTATGAACGGCGTCAAGCTCGCTTGTGACGCAGGTGGCTCCATGCACAGTATGGTGCACTCATTATGCCCGGACGACAACGTCACCCTGGATACGGACTACCACCGCGATGTCCGTCTATTGGCCGCATGCTCACCAAGCGGGGAGGACGTGCCTCCTCCCTCTATCCAGGATCTGTGGAACATCGTTCGGTCCCTACCGAACACGGCACCGGGAATCGATGGAGTAACTGCCCGCATCGTTAAGCACGTGTGGCGAGCCGCTAGCGCGGAACTTACGCGAGTAGTGGGTAGATGTGTAGAGGAAGGCGTATTCCCGGGCGTCTGGAAAGATGGCCGCCTAATTGTACTACCTAAGGGAAATGGTAAGCCGCTGAGCGACCCGAAGGCCTATCGGCCAATTACGCTTCTACCTGTAATGGGCAAAATCCTGGAGCGGGTAATGCTCCGTTGCGCACCGTCAATCCAACACAACATTTCGGCTTGCCAGCACGGATTCACTCGGGGCCGGTCTACATCGACCGCTATTCGCTCAATACAGGAGGTGGTTAGTAATAGCTGCAGAAAGTACGTACAGGCTCTGTTCCTTGACATTTCAGGGGCATTTGACAACGCGTGGTGGCCCATGATACTACTCAAACTCAAGCAAGGAGGTTGTCCGCCAAACATCTACAGGATGTTATGTGGCTATTTTGCGGGGAGACGTGTAGGGTTCTTCCTGGGTAGTACAGTTGAGTGGAAAACCGCAACCATGGGATGCCCGCAGGGCTCAGTATTGGGACCCTCGCTGTGGAACCTCCTTATGAATGACCTATTCCAGCTACCATACCCAGACGGAGTCACACTGGTGGCTTACGCCGACGATGTTACGATTCTCATCGAGTCTAACACAAGACGGGGCCTTGAAAACTCCGCATCAAGCGCGCTAGATTTAATCAAAAGCTGGGGTGACAGAAACCGGCTTGGTTTTTCTCCTTCAAAGTCATATTCCATGACTATGAAGGGGAAATTTACGAACCGGCCACCTCTCATTAGACTCGATGGGATCTCAGTCAAAAGTGTAGAGTCAACCAGAGTCCTGGGTGTGATACTAGATTCGCGCTCTAGTTTTCGGGAGCACGCGATTTCAATAGGAGGTAAAGCCGCAGCTGCGTTCGGGAAAATGTCGCGCATCTCGGCTGCATCCTGGGGAGTACGATACAGGGCCCTTAAAGTCTTGTATCACGGCACGTACATAGCTATCGTTACGTATGCCGCCGGATGCTAGTGGAGGCGTGCGACCCTTCACGTGGTTAGAAGCGCGCTGCTCAGATCGCAGAGACCTGCGTTAACTCTGTTAACAAAGGCGTACAGGTCAGTAAGCACTGCAGCCCAATCGGTTCTAGCCGGTGTATTACCGGCCGACCTCGAAGTGATCCGGGCGGGAAGGTTGGATGATTGTCGGGACCTGCCTCGGGACGAGCTTAGGGCCGCGAGGGGGAAAATCGCGGAGGAAGTCGTCGCTCTATGGCAACAGAGGTGGCAGAGCGAGACGAAGGGCAGGGAACTCTACCGATTCTTTCCGGACGTGGAGGTGCGGCTCAAGGCAACTTGGGTAGCGCCCACTTACGAAGTTTCACAGATCCTAACCGGACACGGATGCTTCAAGAAGAGGCTCTATGATATGAGCCTCTCTCCTGTGAGCACTTGTTATTGCGGGCCCGTCGAGGAGGATCTGCACCACGCCCTTTGGGAGTGTAGTCTGTACGACGAGCCCCGTCGGAAAATGGTAGCCGGGATTACGCGCGTGGATGAAGGACCAATCTACTACCCCGATCTCGTTGCAACTGAGGCAAACTTCTGGCAGCTAAGAACCTTCGCGCGAGAGTGGCACAAAATCAGGAGCAGGCTGGAGTATGAAGAACGACAGAGCAGTGAGGAGCCGCTTTAGCGGCGGGGCCGCAAGGTGGTGGGAGAGGGCGGTGTCAACCTGTAGAAGTATTGTGCGTCCTAATTAGGAATAGAGCTCAGACAAACCTGGGCCCAGCGCGACCTCAGAAAGAGGAGAACGCGCGGACAACCGCGCGTCCCAGAATGGGGTACAGACGCGCCGGGCAGCCTTATACAATTGTGGGGAGCGAAGCCGTGTGCGGGGACAGATCGACAACGGAGATTGATAAACCCGCACACGTCCCCGCGTTTGGGTGTTAATGGCCAGTAGGCCGGTAACACTTTGGGTGGAGGAGGGCTTTCGGCTGCCCGAAAGAAGGTTGTTTCTTAGTATAATTTGCTAAGCATAGCTAAATGCTATAAAAATAAACAGAAGTTATTACAAGACGATGACAACCCAAAAGACGATGATGACAATGAAAATGACAGCAGTGATGAAGATGATGATGATGATTATGATTAGGATGCCTCCGTTTTTTGTGATACAATTATCAATTAAAAAATTCAATTTTTGTTTATTTTCATACTTGAGATTGATTATTATCTTAATTTTGTTCAACAATAAATAATTGTTTTGATACTAAATTAATCCACACATTTATTCATTATATTTTAATTCTTTCTCTGTAATTTATTCGACAACTATTTTTAGACCAAGCTAAATGATACCTTTCGGGTGGGACCCTTGTACTCTGAAGAATCGGTGAGTCTGAACGACGGTTCTTCGGGTAGGAACCCTTCCTTGAATTATCTTCGGACATTATTATAAAAACTCGTTGATGATTACAATGACTTTATTACAGTGTAATTTACAAATTAAGTACCATAAATCAGGTGTGTTAATAAATTCACAATTAAGAGATGTTGACAGCACGAGCGTCTACATCAAAGTGTGTCTCCGCTCGCAGTGCGCTTCCTTTTATACACACTGATGACCGGCTGTCCCCACCTCGCCTGATTCATAGAGCGGTAGGATGACGTCACAGCGCAGGTGTGCGCTTCGTAAACAACTCGGCAATTACTTATGCACCTGGGTGCGTTTGTAGGCTGTTTTTCGACTTAGCGCCGACACGGCCATTCTGCATAAAGGTCGCCCTCGACCTGTTAAGAAAAAAAAATATACGCAGAAAATTGACATAAACAGACTATCTTAAGTTACTCAAAGCAAACATTGTAAGGAGGCCCCTGTCCTCAACTTACGTTACACAAAGCAAACATTGTAAGGAGGCCCCTGTCCTCAACTTACGTTACACAAAGCAAACATTGTAAGGAGGCCCCTGTCCTCAACTTACGTTACACAAGGCAAACATTGTAAGGAGGCCCCTGTCCTCAACTTACGTCACACAAAGCAAACATTGTAAGGAGGCCCCTGTCCTCAACTTAAATTACATAAAGCAAACATTGTAAGGAGGCCCCTGTCCTCAACTTACATTAAGCAAAGCAAATATTGTAATAAGTTGAAAATTTACCTCTACTGTAGTGCAACCATACACTCTTGATCTTGGTTTAGTTCATCTGGAGTCACATTTGGAACTGATGTAACGATTGATTCCTCCAGCGCCGACATGGAATCCTGGGGAAAGCCTTCGTTTGGTTTGGGTGCCAACCGTAATTGGTCATGGGCCACTTTCTTGGGCCTTCCCCGACCCGTTATTTTCTTTACTTGATAACGGTCGTTTGGTAGTATCTTCCAAATTACATAAGCATCTGGGTATTTCAAGTCAAGTCCAATTTGAGATCGAGGATTAGTTTTAAATAACACCATATCTTCCTTTTGAAACCTCTTTACTTTGGCTTTACCTTTATCGAATCTTGCCTTGTCTTCTTTTCCTTTTGTTTCAATTTTCTTCTGCATGTAACTATCCAGCTGATCTCGACATACTGTCCCCTCGTCCTCGTTAATCAAAGTTACTAATTCTGGTGGAACTGCACATTGTCGTCCAGTGAGAGCTTTAATTGGACTTACATTGGTGGTTCTATTTTTGGTGCAGTTAATTGCTAGTTGTAGAGCATCCAACCCTTTCTTCCAATCTTGATTTTCATAGTTACGAATGATAGTTAATCCATTTTTTACAACGGCCATCATTCGTTCCACCTGGCCATTGGACCGACTAACCCCTGGAGCTATGAAGTGTTGGTGGATATCATAGTTTTTACAAAACTCTTCGAATTCGGCTTTAAATGCAGTGTCTTGGTCGCTTATAATTTGCCTAGGAGCTCCAAATAAACACACAACATGTTTTAGAGCACGCAGCATCGAGCTGGCAGTCTTATTAGTGGCATAGGTTAGGGTCACAAATTTTGTGTAGGCATCAATAACCACGACGACATATTCATGATTATTATTCCTTCTGGTAAGATGACCCGTCATGTCTATATGTATAGTGTCGAATGGAACAGGCTTCTTCTCTATGGGATACATTTCCACCTGTTTGGCGCCTGATGATCCCTTGCTAGTTTTGCAAATGACACAATTATCCACAAACCGTCTTACTATTGTAGACATTTCAGGAAACCAATAACTCTCGCGGATTTTTGCCAGTGTCTTTTCCCATCCGAAGTGTTTAAGGGCGGTATGATAGGCATTGATAATGCTCCATTGGTACGATTTTGGGACGACCTTTTGCCACTTTCTATATCCAGGTTCTTCATTATCATAATAGTGCTCTAAAACAAGATCTTTCAATCGATACTTAGTTTCTTCTTCACCACGTTCAAGCTTTTTGATTATCTGAGCTAACTCTACATCACGTCGCTGCTCAATCTTCAACCAGGTATCAATATTTTGGGTTAAATTAACGCACGTTACTGGATTGCGGCTAAAGAAATCCGCATGCTTCATTCGGCATCCTTGACGATATTCGATTTTAAAGTCATAATGCTGGAGATATGACCACCATCTATGGATTCTGGGTAAGAGTTCGTGTTTGCTAGATGAAGACTTTATGGCATTACAGTCGGTAACGATCGTAAAAAACCTACCGTAGAGGTATTGTCGAAAGTGTTTAATGGCTCTTACAATCGCAAGTGTCTCTAGCTCGTACGAGTGGTAATGACTCTCTGGTTTAGTGGTCCTCATGCTCATATAAGCAACCACATGCTGTCGGCCTTCCTGAATTTGAACTAGGACAGCACCTAATCCTGTACTGCTAGCATCCGTGTGGAGTTCGATTGGAATTCCTTCTTGGAAAATAGTTAAAATTGGTGCTGATGTTAGACGACGAATGATGTCTAGTCTGACATTCTCACATTCTGCGGTCCATTGGAACTGAGCATCTTTCCTTGTCAAGTTGTAGAGTGGAATCAAACGTTCTGAGAAAGATTGTATAAACCGTCTAAAGTAGCCAGCCAAACCACAGAATTGTCGTACTTGTTTGACGTTTGTGGGTACTGGTGACTTTTCCAAAGCTTCCACCTTTCTTGGGCTTGGGCGGACCATACCATTTTCAATCAGGTTGCCGAGATATTCTATTGATGTCTTAAAGAACAAGCACTTCTTCGCGTTCACAGTGAATCCAGCGTTAGCTAACGCAGCTAAAACATTGTCCAGGGTCTGCAATCCCTCATTGAAAGATTTGCATTTTATTAGCACATCGTCCATATAAATCAAGATGTGATCAAGTAAAGGCCGCAATGCTGCCATTATAGCCCGCTGAAATACAGCTGGTGCATTCATCAATCCAAATGGCATTCTAACATATTCGTAAAGACCATCTGGTGTTATAAAGGCAGTCTTTGGATTAGATGTTTCTTGAATAGGAATTTGATAAAAGCCTTGAGCCATATCCAAACTGATAAAATATGTTGCGTCCGATAGTCGATCAATCTGATCGGCTATTATTGGAAGTGGAAACTTGATGGGGACCGTATTTTTATTCAATTCTCGATAGTCAGTGCACATCCTGTCTTCTCCATTCTTCTTCTTCACAAGAATCACAGGACTAGCATAGTCAGAAGTGCTTTCTCTGATTATTCCATTATCCATCAAGTCGTTAATAATAGTCATGAGTTTTCGACGCTCCACTGGTGCCATTCTATAGGGTCTTCTTGACACTATTTTAGTTGGATCTTTCAGCTGAATATCCAAAATGCCTGTAGTAACCGTCTTTTTTGGTATACCCGTTGCAAACGTATCGTTATACTTCATTAACATATTTTGGAGTTCACGTATTTCTTCTGGGTTGGTTAAGTCGGTGTCCAGGCAAGTAAAAAGATCTTCATTCATATTGAGAGTCGAAATATTTGATTGTCTCATCACAATAGCGCCGTTTTTAGTAACGAGTACATTCAAATCTGAGCTTTTCACTATTTCTGCTCCAATTCCTCGCAGTCCAAGTGGCGAAGCTCAGACCCCCGTTCCTGTGATACTTGACCACAAGATTACGGTACTGGGGCGACCATTTCGGGCCGCACGTTGGTTTTTCTTTCGGGGTTGTCTCCCTTAGCTAGATGTTCGGTTTTAGGGCGCCGAAGATTCGCCTTTGCCCTTCTTACTTTGCTATCAAGATCCCGAGGTAGATGTAATGTGCAAGACTCGTGTAAGATCAAGACATTGCCCGGGGTGTGGGACGATCCACAGAATGTGGATCCACAGAATGTGGATCCACTACCAGGCCGCGGCGGCAGTCTGGCAGAGGCGAGTACGTGTAAGATAGGACTTTATGGTGCGCGCCTGATAGCCCAGTCTTGCACACCTGGGCGTACGCTAACAGCTTTAGCTCAGTATTTTTTAGATTTATACCTACTAGCATAAGTATATACCACCGAGGCTAACACCAACTTCCCCCCCCTAGATGTAGATAGCAAACTAGGACACACGAAAGCATTGCCAAAATTAACAGCCCATCATGTAGATTGTAGATTCAAAAAAAATAAAGAAAATGAAAGTAAGTGTAGCAGCTCAGGTGCTAAGTGCTAGAATGGCGGCTATGTTGAAATACACCAATGCAGTCAGTAAGTATAAATTCTTTTCTAAAACTTGGTAGGTACATAATTTAAAGGCAAAAGCTTTATAAAATATTTTTTGTCTGAAAAAAGTGAGTCTTCAATTCTCTAAATAAATATCCAAAAATGGTATTTACTAATGTGTTTGTTATTCTTATTTTCAGATAAATTAAATGGTCCAGATTCTGGAGGTACAATGGCCACAACAGCTGAAGTTGTTGAATTTTTTGATAAACTGTTTGACAGTGTTAATGGCTACCCTGGTGGTGCAAAAAGGGGAAAATTAAGACGAGCTGTAAAGAAAGACTCACAACATCATTCTTTTTGAATTGACGCCATCTCAAAAATTAAATCTTTGTATTTTATTGATAAATGTAGTAAACAAGCTTTAAAGTCAGGAAAATCTCGACTTGTAAAAGTGCCGTCTTTGCAGGGTTGGGTTACCACCTTAGAAAGTTTTTTAAGAATATCGAAATTATTGTTTGATAAATATGGCGTGGACTATTCTTATCCCAGATACATCAATCAAGACCCCCTAGAAAAATTTTTTGGACGTATAAGGGCTCTAAATTATAGAAACGTTAACCCAGACGCAAACTTCTTTGTAAATGCGTTCAAATCATTATTAATATCTAATGTCCTGAGTCCTCATTCTAAATTTGCCAACTGTGAAGAGGATGATGGAGAGGCTTTATTAAATGTCAAATGTTTATTTGAAAACTCGAATTTTAATAAAGAAAATTCGATGACATCTATTATAGAACTTCCATCCTCTTCACAGGAACGTCCGATTGAAAAATTCTCAAGGGATCAGGTGATCTTGGAGAAAATTAAAGTCCACTGCTCAGCCTACACAGCTGGTTATATATGTAGGAAAATATCAAAAACTATAAAGTGCAAGGCTTGCTTGCATACTTATACGAGCAAGCCTAACGAAAATGTACATAGTTACATACAATTTAGAGAGTATAAATCACTTAAAAACAATAATTTAGCATATCCCACTGAAAGACTTTTAATGCTCTACAGAGACGTCGCTTCCTTAATACACACCTATCTCAATAGTAATTGCTATAAACTGAACATAAAAAAAAACTTAAGAAATGAAATATTGAGTAAAATGAGATATTCCTGGCTAGGGTGTGCGGAGCACCATAAGGTAGTAGTGGACACATTCATCAATTTAATTATAAGATTACAAGTGCATAATTGGTGCAATATAATTAATAAAGTTATGAAGGGCGTCGTCGAAGAAAAATATGTTTTAAAAATGGGAGAGCCTCAAAAACGAGCTCTATTGAAATGTAAAAGCTATAGATTAACCTTTTAACCGCCTGAGTCGGATTTATCCGACAAAAAAAATCGTGTCCATTCCGCCTGAGTCGGATTTATCCGACACAAAACACTGTACTATATATTCGATTTCTAAGCTAATATTACGACATTTTTGCCGCAAAGGACTAATTTTATCGAATGATTATCTATCAAACCTTTTATTTCGTGTTATATTTCAGACTTACCATATCTAGAAAACAATAAAATCCAATTTCAATTAAGGTAAATTTGCTATTATTTTCTTGGAGAACGTCTATCGACTTTCAACGCCTATGTCGTATAAATCCGACAGTAGTGACGAGACATTTTAGAATTTAGAAGCTAAGACATAACGCATAAACGGAAATATTATAATGAAATACTGCGTTATTAAATAAAAAAAAATACATCATGAAATTGTTATTAACTACATTACAAAATTATTATATAAGAAATGAGCGATTTAGTTATTTTTGTACGGGCTAATATAGATGCAAATGCCCGTCCCTAGACTGTGTTCCTTTGACTCCCCTTCGCTAGTATAGCCAGCGCCTGCGTCGGATAAATACGACCGCTTATGACGTCACAACCGAGTTCAGTCGTATTGAATTTTAAATTGGTGTTGTGCGCGATTTTGTGAATGTACATTATTATATCGACATTTATTTTGCTTTATTTCGTATTGGCTACAGCTAAGGAATTAATTTGTATCTTGGAAGGTGACGATGAAAAACAATTCGAATCAGATGAAGAGATGGAAATTGTTGAACAAGTAGGTATTTTCTTCATTTGTATTATTTTCGTTACGATTAATATTTTCGAAATATGTAAAAACCTACAAGTTTAATGAGTTTACGTAAATCTTCAAATGTAAACAAAAATGAAAGTATGTAGTAATGTAGGTAGTATAATTTATCGAGTAGGTAAGTGTCTCCAATATTATAAGTAAAAACCTTTTTTTTTGGTAAATGTTTTGTAATATTACGATGACAATGATGAATTATATCAGACGAAGAGTTTAACATTGATGGAGAGGTATTTTTTTTATTATTACTACATATTTCAATTTAATGTGTAGTATGTTAGTGATGGCTGAATGGAAATTTTATAATAAGAGTGAGTGAGATGGCAAGAGCGCGCCGAGCGATGAGAATGCGCGCGCTGTCACTCTGGATAACTCTTTTTGTTTTTATTTGATAGAACCAGTGAATTAACGTACATTGTGATTTTAGACTGTTTTATTATTTATTATAGTCAAGTTTCTAGTATAAATAAGTAGGCACAAACATATTTTCTTTTAATTTCAGAAAACCCACCTGTGGAACTCCCTGCCTTCGTCTGTGTTTTCGAGTTCATATAGACCGGATCTATGCAAGTCGCGAGTGAATAGCCTTTTGGCAAAAAACTTTGACTGAAGTAGTTAGTAGACAAAAATAGAAGGAAGAAACTTTAGACCAGGAGTTAAGATTTTGTTTCTTTGATACTTATTTTATACTGGTACTTGTTACTAGGGACAATGTTACATAAAACAAATATGAAAATATCTAAGTTAGTAATCAGTTTTTATTTATATGAAACGAAATATCGACATCGAAATATAAAGTATTGCACTTCCCTCTTTGTTGTAGGTATTTAATTTTCGATTTCTGGGCCTGGCGCTGGGGGCACGACAATTGATATAAAGTCAAGCGGTTAAAAGGTTAAGAAAAAAATGTTTAAACAAAAAAAGTTGAAAGATGTCAAGGGACACCCGGATGGAACGAAGTTCAAATATCTGGCTTGCTTTCTATATGAGACAGAGAGAGAGAGATTACTGAAAAAAATAATAATATTAGTGAGTTGGCGAGTCACCGCCTGCCCATTTGTCCGTGTTAATTCATGTGTTTCAGGGCAGGCGTCAGTTCAATAACCTCGATGGTGAAATCGGCGCCGCACCGCTCAACACCCCAAGCCGCTCACGACAATGTTGTGCCCTGTCGCCCGTATGGCTTTGCCTTAGGTGACTGTTTAGGGGGCCCATATATTTTATTTATTTATTTATTTAACTTATTGCACATAAAAATAGTACATAGGCGGACTTAATGCCTTATGGCATTCTCTAACAGTCAACCTAGGGTGGTGCAGAGATAAGCATAGGTAGGTGCAGATTATACAGAGGAATAAGTATTGATATGTAAATAGAAGAAGTTAATATTATAGAAAATACGTAATAGAGATACATAATATTGAAAATAATAAATATATAATAATTTATAACATGTAATATTAAAGTTGAAAAATTAAGAATCCAGCAGGACTCGAACCTGCACCTCTTGGGTATACGCCCCAAGTCGCGTTGTCGTGAGCGGCTTGGGGTGTTGAGCGGTGCGGCGCCGATTTTTTCAACTTTAATATTACATAAAATAAATGCATAGCAAAGCTAAAATTTGCTTTAAAATATTACAGTATTTGATAAAAATGCGTCATCTCTTGACTGTAACAGTATTGATCTTAATTCAAACTTACAGTATGTGAATAGTACTTATTACATCACATAGATGGCGCTAAAACCAAATAAGGTTCGTCTAGCTAAAAGCTGGCACAAAAAGAGTTGAGAAATTTCGAGTCCGGCAGCATACGAATCCATAGCTGAATTGGCAAAGCACTTGGGGCGTATACCCAAGAGGTGCAGGTTCGAGTCCTGCTGGATTCTTAATTTTTCAACTTTAATATTACATAAAATAAATGCATAGCAAAGCTAAAATTTGCTTTAAAATATTACAATTTATAACATAATAAATACATACTTTTATAAATAAAATATAATAATAATATATACATAATTATACAGCCTTACAGGAGGAGTTGATAATTATATAAGATAAACAAGATATATTATGATTTTGCCAATTGCTCAGTCAACAGTTTACGCACGTTAAACTTAAAACTGTAACGTGTTGTTGCCATCCTGATTTCCAGAGGTAGCGCATTCCACAGAAGAACAGATTGAACGAAGAAAGAAGAATGGACATAGCCAGTAGTGTGTGAAGGACATAAAAGCAGTCTGTTATTAGATGACCGTAGATCTCTAGCATGATTAGAGCTCAAATACTGGAGGTAAGGTGTTAAGTAGAGGGGTGGAGTTGGAGAGTTAAGGAAGGAGAAAAGAGTGGTGAGGGCACGCAAGCTACGGCGTTGGCGAATAGGTAACCATTTGAGCTCAGAGCGATAAGCAGATACATGATCATACTTGCGAAGATTAAAAAACAAATCGAATGCAGTTATTAAGAAGGCGGTCATATTTATCGAGAAGATTCAGGTCGAAATAACATACATCACCATAGTCGATTATGGGGAATATCAAAGTCTGCACAAGCATCGCCTTGGTCCTGGATGAGAGGAAGTTTTTCAGACGGTACAATGAACGTAACGTTAGAGTAACTCTTTGACTGACACTTGAAGCGTGAGTTTGCCAGGAGAGAGTAGCGTCGATATGAAGACCTAGATCTTTGACCGCAGGACTTAGTGCTATAGACATCCCGTTGTACGTTATTGACGGCAGAGAGGATGATTGCATTCTGTTTATAATGCGCTGACTACCGACAATAAGCGCCTGGCATTTGGTGGGGTTGACACTAATGCCAAACCTGTCAGACCAGTTTTTTATAGCCACTAAGTCCTGATTCACCTTACCGATCGCATCGGACACATCTTCAACGCTAGCCTGTGCATACAACTGCAAGTCATCGGCGTAAAGATGATACGCACACTGAAGATTGAGAGTAATGAAATTGATGAAAGTAGAAAAAAGTAAAGGAGAGAGTATACCGCCTTGGGGAACGCCAGAGAAGAGTTCGCACCAAGTTGACGAAGAGTCATCATGGCGCACCGACTGCTGACGTCCCGAAAGGTAAGAGGAAAACCATTCAAGCGTACCAGAGGAGATCATGAGTTGAGAGAGGATAGAAAGAAGGATCTCGTGGTTGACGGTACCAAAAGCGTTTGAAAAGTCTACCAAAGCCAGCACTGTGACTTGACATATAGTGAGTTGGCAAGTCCTCGTCTGCCCATTTTTCCGTGTACAACATGTGTTTCAGGGCAGGCGTCAGTTTTACCTTCTATAGCCTAAATTACCCAGTCCATTAGCACCTCAACACAATAGCTCATATTATTTAGTTTTTCCATTTTCTGCAAACTGCAACTTTTCTTCAAACAAACAAAATTGTATGATTTAATATTCAAAAGATGGTGCACATGAGTTTCTCACCAGCTCTTCTCAATGATGCAATACCCATCGGAGCTGGTACTTAGATTGAATTTAGTTTGAGCCTAAACAGCTCGATTAAAATTGATCTAAGCTTCGGTAATTCAAATCATATTATTTTGATTTTAATTTATTTAATTCATTAGATTAAGTTTTACTTGCTCTGTAATTATAATGTTTGTTGGCGTGTTCAAGCACCCCTTGGGGTTTATGAAAATAAATGATTTGATTTGATTCGATCTGCAATAGGTCTACTCAAACCGGGGATTGTCCCTGGGTGCATTTCTATAGTGTAAACAGGGATAATCGCCGGTTTGTGTCCCATTTCAAATTTAGATTAAAATGTTTATCGGGCCTCTGCGCTGTAGGCTTCGGCCCCACGGCCCCACGTATGCCCTTATAAGGTACTTCGCTCCAATAAATAACCTAAAAATTATTAAATTTTGTTTTATTATTCTTTCCTGAATTTCAAAAATAAATAAAGTCTGAAGGCGCCATTAAAGCATCGATATAAATAAAAAAGTCCATATAATAGTACATCACTAGTTATCGATGACAAGATTTTTCCTGCAATCACTATTACACATACAACTATAACTGCCTATATACTCGTGTCAAAACCCTGATGTCTACAGCAGCGCCAAAACGGAACACTTGGAAACTTTTTTTTTTTTTTTTTTTTTAATAATATTTTTTGTCATGGCTACAAAGGCCTTTGTGACATTTCTTATTTTTCTTTTATTTGGAAACTTTCTGCATTTTATGTGTTGCCATCACGGGACTTTAATTTACCCCACGGTTAGTCCCCAGTCATATGTCATCAATACAATAATAATAAGACTATGATTTTATAATAACGTTTTAAATTACTGCAAACGATTTAAATCTTACACGTATTTAAAAGCTATGTGTACTCGAACATATTATTATAGTTTTATTATAACGCTAGTTATTGCCCGTGACTTCGTCCGTGTGGAATTCGTTGTATTAACTAATAGCTGCCTCCGTGGTGTTAACCGCGTTCAAGCTTACTGCTCCGCTCCTGTGCAGTTTCTTCTTTCAACCTTTGCTTTAACATTAACTTGCGCAACCCAACCAGTAATTCCCGAGATTAGCGTGATCAAACAAACAAACTAACGACCTCTCCTGCTCATATTCCGTAGATAGTTGCGTAATAAATAATGATATGAAACCTAGGTATAGTCCCAACTTCTTGCTAATAATATCCATGCAATATTTTAATTAAATCTAACCAGTAGTTTCCGAGTTAATCCCGAAAAATTCTAAAAGCTATATTTTTGGCTTCATTATCATTTGCCGAACATACAGCTTCTTTAATAAAATATTCAAGTGCAGTTTTGGCCCTCGTATGATTTTTTCATAGTTTTATTATAACATCGCAGGTTTCCCTCTGTGTCTGAAATTAAAAATAAATGGACAGTGGCTACGGGCAGACGAAATTGGGTACCTTCAAAGAATTCAAGAATTTGCTCCGTGCATTTTAATGAAGACGCTTTTTTGGTGAAAGGAAATAAGAAACATTTAAATCCGTATACTATACCTTTATAGGATATCTATGCAAGTATTAAGTACTTAAACCTTAAAATATTTAATACCGAGTCACGGTTTGTGTCCCCATGTTATTAGTTAGTGGGCCTAGAGCGTCCAAGATTAAACGAACACGTAGTAGATGCCCTGACTAAATTTATTAAATAATGATATAAAAATATTATCAACCCATCCAGGTGTTACATAATGTAACAGTGGCCCAACAACCATCAACAAGCAAGAAGATCAATAGCACTTGTCACGTGGTCTACAAATGACTAGTTAGGTAGGCAGAATAAATAGAAACAATCGATAGATTAACAAAGGTATTATTATTCTATATATTTATATCTATTAAATACAAGGTAGTCTCAAGGCGTAGGTTGGTAGGTAGGTAAGTGGTTTGGTAAGTCCTGGGCAGCGAAGTGAGGAACACTTAACTCGGCGCTGGTGACCGCAGGCAAGAAGGGCGCGACGCGCACGCAGGTCCTTTATATACCCCACAGGGGTCTGCAGTGGGGGGCGCATCTTGAGGTTGCGGTGGCCGTGCGGTTGCGACGTCACACACCCCCTCCGTTAGGGCAGAATTTTTCTTAAAAAATTCGGCTCCTGGCTGACATGGAAGACCTCAGGAAGCAGTTCTTAAGCAGCACCGGCAGCTCGATCCGGCTTTACTGAAATCAGAACAATAAGTGTATATAAAAAAAAATAACTAGAAAAAATATGAAGTTACGATACCTAAATAAAATTGAAAAGAACCGGAGTGATCGAGCCAAACGCATTCAATACAATAACAATGTCATGATGTCATTCAAAAATAACACTACGTGCAACCTATTAAGATTGAATTTTTACTAATTAAAGAAGATTATTGAAACTCATTCTTATCTAACGGAACTAAATATAACTAAAAATGTAAGTATAACAACTTGTTTACCAAGTAGCGCGTTAGCGAAGTAGTATTGGGTGTGCGCGTCTACACAGAAGGCATGACACATTTCAAGATGAATGAATGAACAACATCGTATAGTTGAATATAATAGAATTCGACATCATTAGTAGATGTGATTCTAAAGGAATTATGAGCGTGAAGAATATTAGCGAACAAAATGGTATACCCGATTCGACAATGAGAATTTTAACCACTGAACCATAGGGTAAAAATTTTTTTTTTTTTTTTTATACCATTATTGTTTATAGTTTATTTGTTTAATATCCTTTATATGCCATTCGCCAAGTGGCTTATCAGACATATCTGCTAGTTTGTACACTAATGGAGACTTTTTTGCTACGATTTTACATTTAATAAATTTAGGAGCGAGTTTTTTACAAAAATATTTATCCTTATCGCTCAAGTAAAAGGTACGTTTCCAAACAATATCACCAACATTGAATTCTGCCGTTTTACGGCGAAGATTATAAGAATGACAATTACGCTTGTGTGCACCTATTAGCGCTGCCTGTACTCTCTCGAAAATAGAGGATAAGTAGCCTAGTGACTCAGCATAACTATCACGTGGCTCATGAATTATATTAGTATCAGATTTACTAGAAACATAATGAGAACCACAGGTTACCATTTCACGCCCGAATACGATCATAGATGGTGTAAAACCGGTTACTTCGTTTACTGCACAATTCATTGCGAACTGAATTTTAGGTATAAGTGTATCCCATATGCGTTGATCGTTTGAAATGAACGTAGAAACAGCTGTTATTATAGTTTTATTATATCTTTCTACCGTATTTACATGAGGTGCATAAAACGGTGTGTAATGTAAATTTGGAATTTTATATTTACTTAACAAGTTTTTAAAAGTTGCGCTTATAAATTGTTTGCCATTGTCTAGTACTACGGTAGATGGAATACCATGTACCAGAAAAACTTTTTCCTCTAAGATTCTAGTTATTACGTCAGCAGTCGCACGTTTAATAGGGAAAAGTAAACAATATTTTGAGAAACAACAACAAACGACAAAAATAAAATTGTTCTGTTGCCTTGTAGGAGGCAAGGGACCAATCAAATCAATACTTATCATTTGAAAAGGTTTAGAACAAGACTTAGGTTCACCCATAAGACCCAAAGTTGCATGATTCTGATGCTTATGTGCGATGCAACTATCACAAGAATTTACCGCTTTTACAACATCGGAATACATTCCAGGCCAATAATAATTGAGGGCTAAACGTTTGAAAGTTTTGAAAATACCCATATGACCCGCCGTAGGGGAGGAATGGCTCTGAAGTATTACTTCGTTTCTCCGTTCAGATGGAACTACTTCCTTCCACTGAAATTCTCTGGTAAGAGGATTAAGACTCTTTTTGAAACGATATAATTTATTACTGATCACTTGATAGTCAACAAAGGATGTAGGAGACTGCGAACAACCATTAAAAATATTCAAATACCAAGTGTCATTAGTAGATAAGGAACTACCATCTGGGAGGAGATTACTATCGATATCCATAATATTAGGTGATCGAGAAAGAAAATCTGGTACAATATTATCTGAACCACGACGGTGTCTTATTTCAAAGTTATAAGAGGAAAGACGAACTCCCCACCTGGCTAATCGCCCTGTAGGGTTGTTCAGTTTTAAAAACCATTTCAAAGCAGCATGATCGGTGTACACAATAAATTGTTTTCCGTTTTCAATATAACACCGCCAATGTTCGATAGCAGATAAGACAGCAAGCGCTTCGCGCTCAGTAGCACTGTAATTTTTTTCCTGGTCCGATAAGGATTTACTATAAAAGGCTATGACTCTTTCCTGTCCCTCCTTGACCTGGCAAAGTACAGCTCCAATGCCGTAATCACTAGCATCGGCGTGTATTTCAAAAGGCTGATCAAAATCGGGACAACATAAGACCGAGGAAGAAGATAAACATTTTTTTAATTTATTAAAAGCTACATCCGCCTCTTGCGACCATGCGAACAGTGGAGCCTTTTTGCCGTTAGAAGTTAATTTATTTAAGGGAGCCGCTAAAGTACTAAAATCGGGTATGAACCTTCTATACCACGATGCAGCACCCAGAAAACGACGTACCTCTTTTTTATTTGTCGGAGTGGAATAACTTGTAATTGATTTTACCTTCTCAGGATCTGCATGAAGACCTTCTGAATCCACTATATAGCCCAAATATTTAAGTTTGTCTTTGAAAAAATTACATTTTTCTAAATTTATAGTTAAGTTTGCATATTTTAATTTGTTAAGTATTTTAATTAGAAGTGAAATGTGATTTTCAAAGGAATTTGTCACACATACGATGTCATCAACGAAACAAAAGACCTTGTTTTCAAATTCGGGCCCGTAAAATAAAATATCTGCTAAACGCTGTTGTGTCGCAGGAGCATTTGTTAAACCAAAAGGCATGGATTTAAATTGAAAAGTCCTCTGCCCTTATTGACGTCTGCCAGAAACATTTAGATATATCTAAACTAGTTAGGTACTTAGCGTCTCTCAAGTTATCCAGAATCTCAGAGATATAAGGCAAATTGTACGCGTCTTTTTTTGTTACCGAATTTAGTTTACGGCTGTCGAGACAAAAACGCAATTCACCATTTTTTTTAGGCGTTAAAATGACGGGATTAGACCAAGGGCTTTCAGATGGTTCAATGACATCTTCTGCCAACATTGCATCGACATGTTTTAACAAAATACGCTGTTTATCGGGAGACATACGATAGTATCGCTGACGAATAGGTGGACTATCACCTGTATCAATCGAATGAGTAATGAGTGAAGTTCGGCCGAGCCCTCGCCGTTCATAAGATATATCGGTGAATTGGGCGATGATGTCGTTAGCAGTAGCTCTCTGCTCATCAGACAAATGATCAAAAGATACCAAGTGACTGGTAGAACTAGGCTGTAGTTCCGAAACAACAACGTCGTTATTATTTTTCGTGAGTAAAATAGATTCCAATTGATCAGGGAACAACCCAAAACCCCTCCAGAAATCCATACCAAGGATTAAAGTTTTCTTAATACCCGGTACAATATGAGTAACAAGAGAAATAATTTTATTTTGAAATTCAAAAGGAAGTACCACTGAGCCAAGTGAAGAATATTTGTCGCCACCAGCGGTGATAAAATCCAGAGGTTTAGAATGTAATAATTTAGATTTATCCAAAAAAAGTTTGTGGGAATTATTACCCAAAATAGTTACACATGAACCAGTGTCTAGTAAACCAACAGTGTTCTTCCCGTTAACCGTAACGGGGATAAATGGAGTATAATTAATGTTAGAATTAACGATTGAGGAAAGTTGATATGAATTGAAAAATTTAGATACATAATTTAGCCAATTATGCCATTCATTTTTACATGTTTTCACAATTACTTTTGATTTTCCCCAACCGTATTTTTTTACGTTTTTTGAATTTTTATTAGTTTTATTGTTACAACTAGGACAGTCTAAAACTCGATAGCCAGGTAATCCGCATTTAAAACAAACCAAAAAACGAGGTTGACGACAATATTTTAAAGAATGTGAATCTGTTCTGCATCTCGGACAGTATAATTTAGGTATAGCAGTACTAGTGACAGAAACAGCATTGACGCTCGGTTCAGCAGAATTACTATTTTCTGTCGAACATTGATATGTATTTAAAACATTGTAAGTAGGTTTAAAGTACTTATGTTTTTTGTAAGAATTATTGTTATAAGAAGTTTTTTTCGAATTCGTATCATTGGGATATCTATAAGCAAAATCTGGCGCTAGAGTATTGGCAGTAATTTTAGGTGGTTCCGAAAATTCCTTGCTACGACTGTCATACTTCTCAAAATTTCTACAAACACTAATTAAAGAAGGAATATCCACAATATTGCCAGTTAAGAGTGAATTTGTATAACACGGCCTGATATTATTTAATAGTATTTCTAATTTAATAGACTCGCTGATGGGTACGTCCAGACAGGAAAGTAACCCTTGCATTTTAGATACATAGATGGTTATGTTCTCTTTTTCACCTTGAGTACGAGCCCTAATTTCCGACATTAATTTAAAGTCATAGTTATGAGGACTGAAATCGCGTTTTAACAAAATACACAAATCCTTCCAGGAACGAACACTATCTTTAATTGAACGAAACCAATGCAAAGCATCATCACAAAATACCTCAAAAGCAAAAGAAAATATTCTATCTTCGGGTATACCTCGACACGACATGAACTCGTCAACCTTCTGAATAAACGCCCTCACACAGGTTCGACCGCTATATTTAAACTTGCAGATTTCAGAAAACATTTTGCGTTGATTTATAAAATCCACGTGTTGAACTTCACGTGGTAATGAACACGTTGGCTCGACCACATGACACGGTACATTGGTAGGAACCGACCACGTGGTAAAAGATGCTAAGATTTTATAATTAGCGTGAAACATATCCCATACAACTTGAATTGATGATTTATCAGTAAGCAACGAAGTATCTATTCTTGATAATCTATGAAAAACATGATGCATAATAGATTCCGATCTAACAAACAGGTTTTTATCATAATGAGTTTGCAAAGTCAAAAGGTTATTTGAAACGCGCAACAATGAGCCATTACATGCGGTAATATCAACATCTGGCGAAAAGCACGACGATATTATTTCATCAAATGCCAGGTCTGACAATTTAGCAATTTGTTTACGCAATTCCTCAACCGTAATTGATTTTTCAGGCACAACACCACCTCTTACAAGCACTTCATATTCGAGCTCAGCCTTACTTAAATGATTAAATTTGATAGCATAAGCCATATTTAAAAAAAAATTGATTGGGAATTACGCATACAAAGATACACAATTATTTGAAAAAAAATGAATCCGTCCAAAAGGTGATAAGAATGTGTTTCTTTTTTTTTTTTTTTTTTTTTAAATCAAAAACATAAGCACATAAAAGTAGAAGTTTTTGTAGGTTATTTAAAACACGAGGTGAAATAAGTGAGATAATAGAATAAAAAAAAACACCGTACGCACCTTTCGGACGAAGAAAAGAAATATACACAGAAATAACACACAATTAAATAACTGCCAAGACTTAACCAAACCATGTACCATATAACCTCTATTGTTGGGCGCCACTGTCACGTGGTCTACAAATGACTAGTTAGGTAGGCAGAATAAATAGAAACAATCGATAGATTAACAAAGGTATTATTATTCTATATATTTATATCTATTAAATACAAGGTAGTCTCAAGGCGTAGGTTGGTAGGTAGGTAAGTGGTTTGGTAAGTCCTGGGCAGCGAAGTGAGGAACACTTAACTCGGCGCTGGTGACCGCAGGCAAGAAGGGCGCGACGCGCACGCAGGTCCTTTATATACCCCACAGGGGTCTGCAGTGGGGGGCGCATCTTGAGGTTGCGGTGGCCGTGCGGTTGCGACGTCACACACTGTGAGTATGAAAAGGAGGACGGACAATAATATCCTACAAGAACTGCAGAATATTCCACCCAAAAAGATATGTTTGGTAAGCGTACACCTTAAGATTGATTTTATTGATTAATCCTGCTCCTGACTATATTATTTATTTAATTATAATAAAAGAAAAAAGAAAATAAAGATGAAGTCGGTAATAAATGGCGTCCTCCAGAAAGGACAATTTCGTAATACACGAAACCGGCGAGCATATTATATTATGACGAGATGTATGAATGTTGAGGAAGCGCAAGTTGGTGGTTGTATCCATAGTGTTAGCTTTTATACAGCCTTTTACTTGATTAACAGAACAATCCCTAAATAATTGGCTACTGATGAAGTACAAAACCAAATATATTTAGTTATTGCACTTCAGTAGCCAATTATTTAGGGATTGTTCTGATTTTCAAGTAAAAGGCTGTATAAAAGCTACCATTAGGTGCTTTAATATAATAGAGGTTTAGACCGACGTTAAAAATGTAATGGTGAAGCTTTTTAAAATAGCGCCCTTTAAGACTAGAAAACATTTACCCATTTAGTATAGCGAGATATAAATTGAACTAAATAAAAAGTTACGTCTAATACAATTTATAAATTTATTGATAGGTTAGGCTAAGTCTATTCGTGAAGTTGAACCAAAAATAGGGAAAATTGCTAAAATGGCAACACAAATGAAATTTGTTGCTGTCGCATGTGCAGTTGCGGCGTGGTGACATCTATATCTATAGGTCCTTCATCTGAGCCTGAAGTGAATACACG
Organism: Hypena proboscidalis; assembly: GCA_905147285.1. Classification (NCBI taxonomy): domain Eukaryota; kingdom Metazoa; phylum Arthropoda; class Insecta; order Lepidoptera; family Erebidae; genus Hypena; species Hypena proboscidalis. The sequence goes on from CAJHVD010000003.1 coordinate 1,579,120, forward strand.
TTGTTCTGTGTCCAAGTACTAGTATTATTAAATCGTGTCGTTTGGTGTTTGGTTTGGTAAGTGTGTTGTCTTTTACTCTCCATTATGAAAAAGGCTGAGCCCCACGATCCACCAGATCCACCACTGACGAAAATCGCCGGGCCAGTGACGTATTAAAAGCATCACCTCGCAGTGTATTTCAGAAGTTATGTGCTCTGGATATCCATCCTTATTCTTCCTAAACCTTTCAAAACAATATTATGCGTTCCGTTTGACGTCCAAAGTCCATTATGAGAGTACATCGCTTCCGTTTCCTCGCCTGGTCGCTAAATGTCGCTTACTTCCGTTTCCTATACGCATCTGCAGCGCCATCTATCGTCTCTGATACACAACTAAACGCACTACCAACTACAAGCCACCATGTTCCTCATTGTTGCGTCGTTTTTCGAACCGAGCACATGGTCGTTACGAAAAATTCTCTATAATTAACTGTTATTAGAGTATTAAATTCAAAATTTTGTCGCAAAGTTTCAAATTTATTTTAATTAACTTTCGAGATTTAAGTAGAAAGTAATTTCAAACTGTTTAGTTTGTCTTCCGTTACTTTAACCTCTTAGTGTTAAAAATGAGTGATAAAGAGGTTATCGCGTCTGCTAAAAAATCTTTTACAAGTGGCAACAGTTCATCGGATTGTTCGTCGGATCAAGAAGAACCACCGAGGAAGCGCCAAAAGCGTTCCAGTACGCGGGATCTGGATGAAAGGTTTGACTTGTTGTCACAGCAATTGGTGAGTCATTTGAACAATATTTTATCTGCATCATTTTCAAACGTGCAACTGCCCTCATCTAATATAAACAGCATGCCACAAACATCAAATTCGTTGGACAGTTCGTTACCAAATGCCAGCGAACAGTTTTTATGCCCACCAAAATTAGATGCGGAGTATCGTGGATTGGAATGTGTCGATCAAAGAACCGATCGTGCTGAAGGCAAAGCAGACACGTGTCAACAAAATCAATGTTATGCAAAGATTTGAATCGCCTGATGAAACGCGGTTCGATACACCGAGGTTTAGAAAAAGTACGTGGCTTTTCCATCGACTCCTTTACGTTGGTTTCAAATGGAACGTAGTTTTACAGCGTTTTCCAATGCATTCTTGGCCCAAAATGAATTGGTTAATTCGGCTTTGCAAAGTCTTGTGGATTGGTCTGCCTCTGCGGACATTCCAGTTAATGCGTCCTCTATTTATGAAAAATTTAACCAGTTATTTGGTAGTAACTCTGAATATAAGACTGTGTCACATGATATACTATAGGTAGTTTGCGGGAAACGAGCCGAAGTGTTAGAATTGCGCCGTACGGATATAGTTGAAAGTGACCCCTTCTTGTGAGTACATGTTTGAGCTTAGCCAGTTATCAACATATTATTATTTAGAAAAAATTGGTGGGGTAGATAAATTACATAAATAGACCTCTATTTCTGTCCGCCCCCGGGCAAAGTTGCCAGAACCCTCGACTTCATTTGCTAACAATTAGTCGTTTCGAGGTCGGCCAAATAAAAATCACAGATCAAAACGGGTCGAAAAGAAAGATGCCGAGCGATTCAGTTGCAATAACTCGTCATCTAGATCAAAAAAGGGGGGGGGGGGGGGCAATATAAACTGGAGAATAGAAGACCGGGATATAAAAATAAATGACTACCGGATTTTTGGGCGGCTGTCTGAGACGTTTTCAAAATACGTGTTCAAGCGCCTCCTGGGGCCTATGAAAATAAATTATTGAAATAAAAAAAAAAAAAAAAAAATTTTTAATACTTGGGCGCTTTTCATTTCTCCCAAAATAATATGGAAGCTAATAACAGGTCTCACAATACCATTCAACAAGACGCCGCCATTAGTTCTTCCAATTTAGCTGTTTTAACAAAGGAGATTGGATGGTAAAACTGGACTTAACTCGGGTCTATTACCGCCTGCCAGTGAAGGATCAGCACAGAAGGTTTCTCCGAATCAGTTATCAAGGTTGACTGCTGCAGATGACGTGTCTGCCGTTCGGTCTAGCAGCAGCGCCGTGGTTTTTCGCAGGGGTAACGAATTGGACTGCAGAAATACTTCGCGAGAAAGGACTACGGTTAGTGGTTTATCTAGACAATTATTTGATAGTTCATTAAAACAGAAATACACAACATGCTCAGGTGGAAATTGCAATACAGTTTCTGACCAGTTTCAATTTCTGGGTCAATATGGAGAAATCGGTAACAACGCCATAGCAGCTAATTGATTTTCTCGGAGTAGAATGGGACACCAAATTTTACACTAAGTCCCTACCCTCAGACAAGATACAGCGAATTCGTTAGATGTTGCAACTACGACTTGCAGGCGGCAGTTGGAACCTAAAACAGGCACAACGCTTATTAGGTCATCTCAACTTTGCAACCTTCATCACCCACCGGGGAAGGTTTCATTGCCGATTACTGCAGCGACACAGCAACGAACTCCGAAAGTGCCCGCGATCGCAGATTCAGTGTCCGGATGAGGTACATTCAGAACTGAACTAGTAGTTGGAGAACATCAGTCAGAAATCAGCTATTTATCCCACTGAATGCCCACAAACCACGTCATCACAGATGCGTCGGACATTCAATGGGGGGCTCTGGTGAACAACGACAACAGTTCTGACCTACATAAAGAACGAAAGAGAAACACGATCACGTCAACTGCTAAAGTTGACCCAACAGCTGCTGAACCTAGTGGACCATCTCAATATTGTGCTTCGCCCTTACCACCTACCAGGGCTGTTTAACACCGAAGCCGATCACCTATCAAGAAATCGTTCCGCCGCCGATTGGCATCTAACAAACGAGGAAACATCGAGACTATTCAGAATGTGGGCACACCGGACCTAGACCTGTTCGCGTCACAGGCGGCACATATCGTAGCAAACTATGTTACGCTAGACTTGTCAGACTCGAACGCCTACTTTCACGACGCGTTTAGCAGATCCTGGCATTACTGACTTGCATGGCTGTTCCCACCGCCCAGCCAGATAATACCCAGAGTATTGGACCACTTAAATTCAGCCTCAGGTCGGTACATCCTGGTAGCACCGAAGTGGAAGAAGCCCTTTTGGAGACCAGATCTGAAGAACCGTGCTCTGAAGCTCAGAGATCTGAAAAAGGCACTAGTGGACACGGCGACAACGCTTCCGCCAGCACAAGTCAGCAAGTTGCAGCTGGAAGCCTGTCTCATTTCGGGTGGGAGTCTTGACGGATACATGGACACAGCAGGAGAAGCAATTATTGTTATCTTGTTAGAGACAGTCCACTGTAAAGACATATGCCCCCATTTGGAGAAGATGGGTAAGATTCTGCCAAGAGAATAGCATTAATTCTCATTTTCCACATCCATCAAAGGTTGATAGATACTTAGGTTATTTATTTTTGATGGATGGACTTTCTTACCGAACGATTCTCGTCCATAAATCAGTTATTGCATCCGTTTGCGAAAAGATATCCGATATTAAAATTTCTGCTAACCCAGTTGCAAAACACATACTGAAAGCTATTTCCTTGCCAAAACCAGTGGCTTCCTAAATTACCGATTTGGGACGCAAGGATTTTGATTACATTTTTAAAAAAGTACAATATTAATGTTAATCGTTTGTATCAAGTATCCCGACATACTTCATCTATTTTTACGATTATTTTCGGTCCGCAGAGTACACGATCTTACTCTTTTGCATATTGATAGTAAACATTTTATAGACTACACTGATTCTATTACTTTGCACCCCGTTTTCGGGTCGAAAACTGACTCATCCTTATATAAATAATCTAGTTGAAAAATTTTATCCGCTGCTGATAAACGCATTGATGCAGTATATTGGTTACGCACTCTTGTGAATTTGACACAGAGTACTCGGGGCAATATTACCAGTCTTTTGACAGCTAAAATGCCTACAAGGCCAGCTACTGCAGCGATAATTGCTGGGTGGATAGGGCGTCTTCTGGCCAAAACTGGTATTCAAGCATTGGCTTGAAGCTGTAGATCAGCTGTCTCATCTCTTAATTGAGTAGAAAATTATCACATTAATGATATTCTAGCTAAAGCAAATTGGCAACGTGAAAGTACTTTTAGAAAGATTTACCTAAATCAAATTAATAACTCTAATAGAGTTATAACGTCAGAAAAATCTAAGTCTCAATAGTTTTAGCCTATTAATAGTTAGTAGTTGTCTAACAATAGGTTGATTTATACACCCTTCGGTCGATGTATATTTAAGTTTACATTTAACCTGTTACTATGGTCAATCACATTATTGATTTATATGCACCTTGATCAATGTGCATTTGTGTTTACATTAAACATATTAGAGTCCATCACATTGTTGCGTTTTAAATTTCATACTTATTATATCACCAAAAATACAAGCCACCAGGAGATAACAAACAATCTCTCATAATGGACTTTGGACGTCAAACGGAACGCATAATATTAAAATTTTACCTTCAAATAAAATTTGTATTATGCTTCCATAGACGTCCAAAGTCCCAGAAATTTCTTCCTGGTGCTAGGCCATTATGAGCCAAACAATGAGGAACATGGTGGCTTGTAGTTGGTAGGGCGTTTAGTTGTGTATCAGAGAAGATAGATGGCGCTGCAGATGCGTATAGGAAACGGAAGTAAGCGACATTTAGCGACCAGGCGAGGAAACGGAAGCGATGTACTCTCATAATGGACTTTGGACGTCTATGGAAGCATAATACAAATTTTATTTGAAGGTAAAATTTTAATATTTCTTCCATAATACAGCCTATTTCATCCGAATTTCACATGTGCAATAATTTTCACTGATTTTCGATGTACCGACAATAAAAATATCAATTTCGTAATTTTGTCCATTTTAACCATTAAAACTATAGAAAACCACTATAATATCATTAAAAATATAAAAACAAAGCGGTTTATGTGATTCGCACCAGGATTTTCCCAATATTTGAGCTCAGCAATACGACGTATCAGTGTCTCGTGCCCAAGAGAAGAAGAAAAATCCAAGTGTGCAAGACAAATGTCTGGCGCTTTTGAAATGAGTGACCGGCAGTTTGTAAAGCGTTATAGACTGTCTAAAGAATTAACTCGCCAATCAATTACCGAGTTGGCTCCTCATGTTCCACGGACACTCCGTTCTGACCCCTTGAATTTGGAAACCAAGGTAAGAATACCTCTAATACACTACTGTACTATTATGTATGGTGTAAAACAATCTAAATATAACACGATACATCTAATGCAGGATGTATTGCTAGAAACAATAGTATTGTAACAATTTAAAATATTGGTTTAGGTTTTAGTGGCTTTAGCATTCTATGCTACTGGCTCCTATCAAACCGTCAAGTGTAATGAATTAATACATAGCTTTCCCATTTCAACAACAGGAGAGAGGACAAGTTAATAGAGTAGTATAGTAGAGTTGTATGAGTTCCTACTAGGAATAAAATTAGGTCTTGAATCTCTAACTTGAATAATACTAACTACTGATAATTAATAACTTATGGTTATAAAACTTTAGTTAATATTCTTTTTAAATTAATGCAAAAAAAATCATTACATGTGTCTATTGGTTGACAGAAAGTTGAACTGTGCACCAGAAGTTGCAGCAAGAATTTTGAAATGCATGCATACTTCATAACATAGCACATAAAGCCCACATCCCATACACTCCTCTGACTGCAGAGGAGGCAGCACAAGAGCGAAGACTGACAGAAGGTGCTAGTGGGGGTGCATTCAGTGTTCGATGCGGTACACATGCCTTCAGCGACCTAGAACTAGGACATGCTTGTCAGCGAGCACTTATACAGCGCTTATGGGCAGAGAGGGCTAACACAAATTAAATAATATTTCAAATAAAAAGTAATTTAAAGATTTTATGGTTTTATTTTAATAGACAGCTAGAAGTAATATACTCTATATATATATATGGGCTTGTACTGACTTATACTATATTATATACATATTTATATAGAATATAAAAACAATTCTCTAGTATTTCTTATAAAAAAATTAAGGTATTACATAATGTAATATTAAAGTTGAAAAATTAAGAATCCAGCAGGACTCGAACCTGCACCTCTTGGGTATACGCCCCAAGTGCTTTGCCAATTCAGCTATGGATTCGCATGCTGCCGGACTCGAAATTTAATATTACATAAAAATAAATGCATAGCAAAGCTAAAATTTGCTTTAAATATTACAAGTATTACATAATATTCTTTAGTTTTGATCACAATACAGTTTTTCAATAGTTGAGTTGCTTTTCTGGGCAGTCTTCATACTTATTTAAATCAACATCTGTGGATTGGTTGTCTGATGGTTACTAAATACTGGCAATACTGAAATAATAGACAGTAAATTTCATTAGTCACATAACATCCAAATATAAATAGCTACCATTCAAATAATTGAATAATGTGATTAAACATACTAAAATACCTTTCTGCTTAATCTATCAATGCTTTCGGCAATGAGTTTAAATGACTCTACTCTCAATCCTTCAATGCGGAGAACCATTGCTCTTGAATCCTCTAACGCACTACTGGCAGCTGATAAGAAAAAGTAAAGATCTAGTTAGAATAATTATATAATTACATAACTAAAATGTGGTAGGGGTTGCGAATGGGTAATCTGTTTTGTTCCCGTTGCAAGCTGTGGAAGTCATTGTATACTTACATGATTTACACAAGACTTAAGTAGAAATATTTCTATTAAATATAATTTATTTTATAAGTATAATAATATAATGGTTATGTCTTTAAAACATAACTTACATTGCTGCAGGCTGGACTGGAGCACACTCTATTCTTCTCCGCTCTCTAAAGTTGATGTCGATTGTAAGCCTAGGTATTTATAGGTTGTAACTTGTTCTAAATCCGCACAAATACAGTTATGGTTATTACTATGTAAACAGTCATAAGTGTGACTTTTATTTTTATATTTTTTGTATGCGTATAAGGGGAAAATATTGGCCTACATTTGGTCTTATTAATATTAATGATAATTCCTTTATCGTGCGCCTATCTGATAATGTTATTGAGATCTTCTTGCATTTCATTTTGAATTGTATTGAGATTCTTACCGCCAGCTACAAGGCAAGTATCATCAGCGAACATATATGGTGATGTATGTAGTATGAGAAATGTTTGATAACATTTCTCATACTATTGACATGCATTGTGTATCAGATTGGGCCTAAAACTGAACCGGTAGGTACACCGTATTTAGTTTCACCAGGATTGATTTCACTGATTTTACCAAATTTTATATGCATATTCAGTAGGTCTGAGAATCGGCTAACATCTATTTTTCATACCACTAAGTGATAAGGGTTGTTCACTCTTAACATTTTTTTTTAATTTTTGGACAAAATGTTTGTTTTTATTTTTCTATAACGTGAAAAAAAAATACATACAACCCTACATTTTTAACCTTTTATCACCAACCCCTATTTTAAGGGTTCCGTACCTCAAGAGGAAAAATCGGAACCCTTATAGGATCACTCGTTTGTCCGTCTGTCACAATTAGGGCATGCAATTATCCGTCAAATTTTACTATCCGGATAATCCGAATTCTGCCTCAGAACTATCCGGATAATCCGGATTATCCAAATGATCGGGAAAACCGTTATAAAATGTAAATAAAACCAAAATAACGTATTGAATCAACATTTTTATTAGAATATTTAGTTAACAAACTGTTATCATCAGTTATTTAAAATAATAAAAAACTAGTCCGCATAAAAAAAATATTACAATGAAATCAATATAATATTGTTTCATTTTTAGGATATGAATCTCAATTAACCCTTTTACTACTTTTACTTTTTAAAAATCACTAAGAAAACTAAATAATAAAATAAATCTTCTTTTAACATCACAAAGGTAAATATCTTCTTGCTTATAAAAATAATCAACACGACTTTTGTCCAAAAACAACAAGGTTTTTAAATCTTTTTTTAATATCTCTATTAAAATCTAGGTTACTAAACATTTCTTTAGAAAATCAATATAGCTTCTTTAAATATTTGTTCAAAACATTCTAAGTCTAAAATAAATGTTAGGTTTAGATAGTTATTTATCATTTACTTATTATTTACATTGTTATTCAATTGATCTATGATTGGAAAATAGATATTGAATTGGACCAAGTGTTGGAAATGGCAAATGAAATAATAAATATACAGGAAGTTGGTAATAAATATAATGAATGGTAATTATCTATTTGTAAATAGTTCTTATTTAAAGTTATAATTTAATTAAATTATTATGATATCATTTGCATTGGTTTGATTAAGTTTAAGCATCGACCAATCACGACTCATTTCCGGTGGTGGGGTGACGAGGCGTGATCGGGCGATGTCAGGAAGATGGCGGGCAGTCTTGTGGTTCGATTAGAAATGTAAAAGTTAAGTGAAAATAGTTAATGCGTAAAGTGTGCGTTTTTAAATAAAGGTGAATAAATACGGTGTGGTAAGATAATAAATTGTAATTATTTAAAAATGTGTGCATTTGTTTTTGTTGTCTGACCTGATCCCCATAGGTCAGAAGTGGGATCTTCAAGAAAATTTTACATTTTCTTGTCACGTCCACAAAACGTAAGTAACGATTTTGAATTATGTGTATTCATATTTTTTAACTCCTCTTAAAACAAATGAAGCATTAATTTCTCCAATTTGTGTTTTTTTTTCTTTTTCTCACGAGTAGTTTTTATGCATTTAAAAGAAATTACGATGCGATTATTTTTTAAAATTCGAAGAATGTAGCCGTTTTAAATTAAAATATTGTTGTTTAATCAAACATTCTAAGTATAGTGCAAATAGGTTAACTAATCGAGCAAATATGAAAGTTACTTAACGGTAAAAATATATAATCTAAAAAAAAAAAAAATCATATTCCAATGATCGTTCGAGTTTGAAATATATTACGTAAAACCTATTGTTTTATTTGCATACGAACTGGTTGGCTAATTGGAGAGAAAAAAATAAAAAATTAATTTAATTAAAATTCTAAGAAGCAATTCTATCTACGATATTTTATTTTATTTTATTTTGATTACTAAAATTTGATATGGAAAAATAAGACTTTGAACTTGATTCCTTGGTAATTAATAATTGGTGGATAATTGATTATAGAAATTCTATACTAGGTGAATTTTATTGCTTTATCTAGAAGAGAAATATTATTATATAAATTAAAAAGGCTTTGACTAAATGTTATTGCTTTATATTTATGTAACAATATTAGATAATATTATTTTTTTTAAACGTAGTCGTTGATATAGTTTAATTAATTTTAAAAGGTTTTATTTATTTTTGCATAAAAATAATATTGGAATCCAAAAAGATCTTATTCTAATTGTACACACACTAAAATAAGTTATAACTATTGTTTAGGCTGCATCACCTTTCTTAACATTTAACCCTGATTTATGGTTACTATTTAAAACATATTTTACATTGCATTGTATTGAATACTATCATGTAAATAGGGACTTGTAATGCATACTTATTACCAAACACTGATTACTAGCAATATAATAATATGCAATTTTAAGCGAGCGACCGAGGGACCGGTTGCCGCGTCAATTCGATTCAATTTATTTATTTTGTGAAACACAGGTGGATACAGATGTTTTTACAAATAAAATAGATACAGTCCATGTTCCGCCCATACAGGTATACAAAATTTTCCCTCAAGGGTTCTTAAACCATTATACATTAATCAAATATAGTAAAATTATGCAGTCATAATAATAAGGTAAATTCAAAAATATTTGTAGATAATAGTAGTAACATGTCAAAAGTGATTTAATTAATATCCCATTAAAATGCAATAAATTAGTATGTGATTAAAAATAATGTCAAATGTAAATTAGCTCAATTTAATAATATGGATCCAACCAACAAATAGGATTTAAATAAATATATTAGAATGAAAATCAATTGTATTTAATTAAAATCGATCATTAAAATATTCATTGACAGAATAATAGGCTTGCTATATAATAACTGAACAAGTTTATTTTTAAATTCATTTAAAAAGGTCGAGCGTAAACAGGTAGCAAGCTAGTCAGTCTGATTACGTACCACTAAGAAAATAGTGAGGGTGCAATCTATATCGATTATATGTTCTGCTGTACGATCATGTATTTAATCTGCTTTTACCTAATTTTGAGATGACTGTTATGACGCTGTGGATTTGAAAATACAATTTACGTGCTAATTTTAATAAAAAAAAAACGACGTTATGGACATAAATAAGATTTGTTTTGAACTGGGTTCTGTATGCAATTTTATAGCCTTGTTTTGAACAATTTGTAACTTTTTGTAGTTAGTATCAGCTAGACTACTCCAGACGGGGGCTGACTTATATCGGCACGGGGCTGACGATGGTAAAATAGATACGGAGTTTTGGGGCAGCGCTGAGATTGGACTTACGATTTAAAATCGGTTTTAAGGCGTTAATAGCTTTAATACCTTTATTTATAGAATAAATGATTTGAATTTGAATTTGAATTTAATCGGCGTTTTTGGACCAGTTCAGTTTACTGTCCATAATAGTGCCAAGATATTTCACAGATTTACTCCAGGGTACAGAAAACTCAGAAAAGCCATCAATTGAGGCAGAGCGTGTGGGTAGCGCCCTCTTGCCAGTGAAAAGAATGCTTTCAGTTTTACTAGTTGTACAGTATTGTCTTTCATAATATTCTCTAAGTAAGCCCATTGACATTTGTAATCTACTAACAATGAGATCAATATTTTTAGAAGAAGTGCAGGTTGCAGTATCATCTGCATAGATAGCTAGATGTGTGTGCTTAGGTATGTCATTTAAGAAAAGTATAAATAAATAAGGGCCCAATATTGATACCTGAGGAACACCAGCAGTGGCTGTTTTAGGGTTAGAAGAATACACGTTAGATATGGATATATACAACGAAAACGTTCTAATAACACTGTATAAGTTTAATGAGGGGTAGTGGTACATTTAGCGACACTAGTTTGTGCAGTAACCCAGCGTGCCAAACTGAATCAAACACCTTTTCTATATCTAGTAAGATCATCCCAGTGGAGAGCCCTCGATTTAGGTTATGAGATATGTCATTGTGCTCAGATACGCGTGCTAACTGTTGGACTGTGGAATGTTTTTTTGCAGAAACCGAATTGTTCTGCCATGACTAAGTTATTAGTACTTCTCTGCAGGCAATTTAAAATGATTGACTCAAAAAGCTTGCCAGACTTGGTAACAGACTAATGGGGCGGTGCAGGTGGTTTCCCTCTGAAAACATAATTTTATTCATGGATGGATTTCATTCCTTAACTGCAAGCTTACGCTTTCGGTTTTAATCTTTTATAAGATTTCTGATCCGTCTTTAAAGCTTAGGCTCGGAGGTGCCGGTGGATACTGGTATACTTTTTGTTCGAGGATCTTTTATGGCTGATGTTAAGACATCGATGGAATGATCAATTTCCTTAGCAGTATTGAAAATTGATCTAGATAAAGTAATAGACTGGTTAAGATGTCGTCTGTGGTCTTTCCAGTTGGCCTTAGCGTAGTTAAGAGTAATATGTGATATACGAGTGAATTTACCATCAATGGAAAAATAAACCGGCAGATGGTTTGATGATAAGGCGTTAATGGTTTGGGGTTCAGTTATATTATGAGTGTTTTTGACTATCAGGGCTCGAAGGTTGATGTGAACCGACGTAGTGAATTAAAGTTGGATCAGATGGAGCGAGAACGTCGTAGTCATTAAGAACCATTATGGTCAAAAAGGATTTTACCATGTAGGTTGGTTGTGGGACAGTTCCAGTAAGGATGTTTAGTATTTAGGTCACCGACAATTAACGCTGTATCATTTAAACCAAGTAATAGGTCTACATCATTGATTATCATTGGCAGGTTGGGGGATTGATAAGCTGAAATAATGTAGTATTTTTCCACAGAAACTAATATTTGGAGACCAATGTATTCCAAGTATTTGGTTTTAGTCATTTGAATCAAATTATGGGGAATATCAGATTTAATTAAGTCGCCAGCACCTTGTCCGCGAGTATCTTTATGTTTATCTTGCCTGTAAAAAGTATAACCAGGAATATTAATGACAGTTACAGGGATGTTGCTTGGTGGTATTGAGAGAGGCGACTTTATTCCAACTTCTCCCATTGACTTCGTTCAGTTTCCTGGTTTCATTTTTAGGTGGGTTTAGGCTTGGGTTGTCTTTCACGTAACAATTGAAGATATTTCTGCCTTTCTTTGCATTGGCAGCAATTTGCAGGAGGTTCTTCATTACAATTACAGCATTTTGCGGGTTGAGAACGATCTTTTTTGGGACATTCAGAAGTCAGGTGCAAATTTGTACATTTGACACAACGAGGCGTTAAATTACAATTTCTTGACAAGTGACCGAAGCCTTGACATCTGAAGCACTGGGTTCCGTACTGGTTGTTTGCGCGGTATCTTCATATCTGAACAACGCAATTGCTAATGTATTTAATTTGTCGGAACTTGACAATATCACAACTTGGTGATAGCTGTACCAAGAAAGGTACTGAGGCTGGCTTCTTGTTATCCGGTATTCGCATTTTATGTACAATAACATCATTGAATCCCAGTTCAGCCAATTCTTCTTTAAGGCAATCCTTGCGTGTTTTTTTCATCTTGACGCGAAAATGTGTGAAATGCTACATTTTCTGTTTGTAGCCCAGATGTGAGTGCTTGATGGCTATCCGGAGTAAAACAGATGATAGCAATCTTATTATTACCCCTATATTGCAAATGATAGGATTTGGTGTATTTGTTAATCAGTGCTATGATATGCTCATGAGTCCAATCAGATCTTAATTCTATAAGTATAGGAGGAATATATTATGCATTGTTTTCTTTTTGGTTGTTGATGCTTCATGATATGCAGGTCCGGCTGAAGATCTTTCTGCAGGAAGAGTGCTGAATGTGTTGCTCAAATTTGTTTTGTATGAAGAAGGCTGTTCAAAGGGACGCGCATATCGTTTTGGGATCTTCCACTCACTTATATTTACTGGGCCCTAAAGTGGATGCTTGCCAACTGAATTGGATCGGGTTAAATAACGTTTCATGTTGACAAAAGAGTTTTATCGATATTAACACTATGCATAGCCATCACTATGATATTACTAGGTAAACTAGCGCGGATGGTTTGCAAATACGACGTGCGACTAATGACAGCGCGCGCGCCGAACTGGAGTCGTTGGTGTAAGTTTTGACGAACAGAATAACATATTTTTCTGGAATTATTTAATAAGTTTAATACTTATGTTTTAATGTGGAACCTTTTATGTGTATTGCTGAAATAATCGATCAGCAAATATTTTAATTATTACAACTGAATTATTACATGACATAAATAACAAAATGAATGCTTTATTAATATTCTAATATAGCATTATATGTACAGGGTGTATTTTTGAAACGGGGCAGTAAGGGCAAGTACCTTAACCGTTGCAGTTACAGCAAAACGTTCTTAAAAGACCTTCCCTAACTTTTTGGGACATTTTGAACTGCATTCACAGATTTTGTAAAAAACTTACAGTTAGCAAAAAAAATGCAAAAAGTTCAAAAAATTTTTTTTTATGCCAATCGATTCTATTTCATGTGGGGATCAAAAAAACTCTATGGGACCATTTTAGCTTTCAGTACTAGAAAAGACAGAAATCGCCAAAAACGTTTCCCATACATTTCGTACGGAAATATGATAAATCAACTCGAAACTCATAGGTCAGGTAAAATTTTGAACTTTTTTTAAATAAAAAAAAACATTTAAACATTTAAGAAATTGGTTTATGAAATAAACCTCAGAGTACCTCACGATGGTATATGGTAAAACATGCTAGATAATGACAGATTTTTGATTGAGGACACCTTTGACTGGAAAACGGGGTTGACGATACGAGACCGGAGTGGAAATAGATAGGATCCATCCTTGGTTAAGTTTTACTAGAGGTTTGAAAATGTGAATCTTAGGAAAACGATGATTAATACCTGGTTGTGTGCCTCTCTGAATGATAATTGTAGGTAAAGATTTTATCTTATGTATTTTGTAATGTATCAAATATAAATTTTGTAATAATTCTGAAAAGCCAATCGTAATCTAATGTATTGTAATGAAATATAGTATGGTCTTTAATTATAAAGAAAGTTGTTTAAAATATCTTACATCAGTTATTCATAAATATACTAAAGTTCAGAAAGTGTTTCTGTTACTGAGTGTGGTTACTATTAAGTATGATTGGATTTAGTAACTAAGTAGTTAACTTAAATGTAAGCGAGGGGACTCGCTTGAGGTAGGATGGCCGAGCTGTTAGGTTAGGTTAGGTTTAGGATGGCCCCCACCAACGGGTCCCGCGTTGTCGTCGCGGTGGGGCTTAGTACCCGTGGCGCCCTCCACGCCACGGCGAAGCCAAGTGGACCCCAGAGGGGGGCTGCTCCTCGGGTTTTGGGAGTGAAGCCCTTGTGGAGCGGCCCATGTTGCAGGGCCCTTATGGGGGGGCTCTGCAACGGGAGGGCCTGCGGTGTTGGCGTGAGTCGGCACCGCGGCCGAGGAGTTGCGGGGCCGCGGCGGGAGAGGACTGTCGGTGTTCCGTTGCCGCTTTCCCTGCCTTCCGCGGTCCCGGCGGGGCCGCAGCCGTCAGTACTGCGGCGTGGTGGGCGGTGGGACGAACATCTGTCTCACCGCGGAGGGCCAGGCCGTCAGATACGAAAGTGTCTGACGGCTTTGCACGCGGCCCTCGGTGCCGGTCCCCCCACATTTTTGGGGGCCATGAGGGGCCTGCCTTGGCGGGCAAGGCCGGGCTGCGGTGTTGGCGCAAGCTGGCACTGTGGCCCGGTGGTTTACGGGGCCGCGGCGGGAGAGGACTGTTGGTGTGTCGTTGCCACTTTCCCTGCCTTCCGCGGTCCCGGCGGGGCCGCAGCCGTTGAACTGCGGCGTGGTGGGCGGCGGGACCGACCACCTGTCTCGCCGCGAGAGGACCAGGCCGTCGGACATGGGGAATGTCCGACGGCTTTGCACGCGGTCCTAGGCGCCGGTCCCCCCACATTTTGGGGGCCATGAGGGGCCTGCTTCGGCGGGCATCGCCGGGGGGGTTGTGGATGTAAAGGCTGTGCCTGATTCCCATGACCCCCCCATCAAGGCGAGTGCGGGAGCACCGTGGGGTTTTAGTGGGTATTCCCGTGCCGTTTACCATCTTTGGCACGGGCGAGTCCCACATAACCACTCTGCCCTTCCCCGGGGTGGGGTGGTATGCGTAAATGCATTTCCCCACGTAAAAAAAAAAAAAAAAAAAAAAAAAAGGTTAGGTTAGGTTGGGGGCCCCACCAACGGGTCCCGCGTCCCCACCAACGGGTCCCGCGTTGTCGTCGCGGTGGGGCTTAGTACCCGTGGTGCCTCCACACCACGGCGAAGCCAAGTGGACCCCAGAGGGGGGCTGCTCTTCGGGCTTTGGCTGGAAGTCCATGTGGGAGCAGCCCATGTTGCAGGGCTCTTATGGGGGGGCTCTGCAACAGGAGGGCCTGCGGTGTCGGCGTGAGTCGGCACCGCGGCCGAGGAGTTGCGGGGCCGCGGCGGGAGAGGACTGTCGGTGTTCCGTTGCCGCTTTCCCTGCCTTCCGCGGTCCCGGCGGGGCCGCAGCCGTCAGTACTGCGGCGTGGTGGGCGGTGGGACGAACATCTGTCTCACCGCGGAGGGCCAGGCCGTCAGATACGAAAGTGTCTGACGGCTTTGCACGCGGCCCTCGGTGCCGGTCCCCCCACATTTTGGGGGCCATGAGGGGCCTGCCTCGGCGGGCAAGGCCGGGCTGCGGTGTTGGCGCAAGCTGGCACTGTGGCCCGGTGGTTTACGGGGCCGCGGCGGGTAGGAGTGTCGGTGCGCGCGTCGTTTTCGATGCCCCGCATTCCCTGCCTTCCGCGGTCCCGGCGGGGCCGCAGCCGTTGAACTGCGGCGTGGTGGGCGGCGGGACCGACCATCTGTCTCGCCGCGAGAGGACCAGGCCGTCGGACATGGGGAATGTCCGATGGCTTTGCACGCGGTCCTCGCGCTGGTCAGTGGCTTGCGCCAGCCCCCTCTTTGGGGGCCATGAGGGGCCCGCTTCGGCGGGCATCGCCGGGAGGGTCGTGGACGTAAAGGCTGCGCCAGATTCCCATGACCCTCCCATCAAGGCGAGTGCGGGAGCACCGTGGGGTTTTAGTGGGTATTCCCGTGCCGTTTACCATCTTTGGCACGGGCGAGTCCCACATAACCACTCTGCCCTTCCCCGGGGTGGGGTGGTATGCGTAAATGCATTTCCCCACGTAAAAAAAAAAAAAAAAAAAAAAAAAAAAAATAGGTTAGGTTGGGGGAACGGGTCCGTCCCGCGTTGTCGTCGCGGTGGGGCTTAGTACCCGTGGCGCCCCCGAGCCACGGCGAAGCCAAGTGGACCCCAGAGGGGGGCTGCTCTTCGGGCTTTGTCTGGAAGTCCATGTGGGAGCAGCCCATGTTGCAGGGCTCTTATGGGGGGGCTCTGCAACAGGAGGGCCTGCGGTGTCGGCGTGAGTCGGCACTGCGGCCGAGGAGTTGCGGGGCCGCGGCGGGAGAGGACTGTCGGTGTTCCGTTGCCGCTTTCCCTGCCTTCCGCGGTCACATTTTGGGGGCCTGCCTAGGGGCCTGCCTAGGCGGGCGAGAGCCGGGCTGCGGTGTCGGCGCAAGCTGGCACTGTGGCCCGGTGGTTTACGGGGCCGCGGCGGGAGAGGACTGTTGGTGTTTCGTTGCCACTTTCCCTACCTTCCGCGGTCCCGGCGGGGCCGCAGCCGTTGAACTGCGGCGTGGTGGGCGGCGGGACCGACCACCTGTCTCGCCGCGAGAGGACCAGGCCGTCGGACATGGGGAATGTCCGATGGCTTTGCACGCGGTCCTCGGCGCCGGTCCCCCCACATTTTGGGGGCCATGAGGGGCCTGCAAAAAAAAAAAAAGGTTAGGTTGGGGGGGGGGGAATCCCCCACAGTGCATACTTCCTCGCAGTATCCCCCGGGCAACGCCGTGTCTGACCACCGTAACGGAGTGGCAGACCGGCGGCTAAAGTGCACTGTGCATCGCAGCTACCGAAGACGACAGTTGTGTTATCGAGGTTTTGAATTGAGAGTGAAGAACCGTGTCTGACCACCGTAACGGAGTGGCAGACCGGTTCGAAACAACGATGGTGAAGAAAGGCAAGAAGAGTGGACGTCGGGACGCCTCCGGGCGTTTCCACTCCGATGGCGATCGCTCCTCACAGAGCGATCGCGATCGCGACCGCTCCTCACAGGGCGGTCGCGATCGCGGACGCTCCTCACAGAGCGATTCGAACGGCCCTTCTCAGGGCCAACCAAAAGGCCCTTCTAAGGGCCAACCCAAGACGAGAGACGCTTCGGCGTCAGTCTGACCGCGCACCATCTGCGGTCAGCCTGTTTAGAAGGCCGGACGACCTGTCCGAAGACGAGGGGTCCTTCATGGACACCGCCGAGGCCGCCGCTGAGGCCGCCCGTAAGCGGACGAGAGCCGAGATGCGGCGCGGGTCCGAGGACTCCTCGGAGTCGGCCGGAGCTGGGTCGGGGAAGAGGTCTAAGTCGAAGAAGGCTTCGGCTTCTTCCTCGGCTCATGATGTGGGCCTGGTAGATGCGGAGCGCCAACTCACGCTGGCCAGGAAGGCGCAGCTCCAGTTGGAGCTGGAAGAGAGGGTGGCCGCCAAGGAGCGGCAGGCGCAGGCCGCCAGGTCCAAGTCGGGCTATGGTGCGTCCACCGTCCTTTACTCCGACCACCCTCTGGAAGATATGTTCCGCAGGGTCGTCATGGAGGAGAGGGCCTTCGTGAGGAGCTGCTTCCCAAGCATCGAGGACCGGCTCCTGCCGGAGAAACGGCTCCGCCCGCCACTGGCGGCGGATAGGAGCCGACCGCTGATGGAGCCGGAACGGATGTGGGCCTGGTAGATGCGGAGCGCCAACTCACGCTGGCCAGGAAGGCGCAGCTCCAGTTGGAGCTGGAAGAGAGGGTGGCCGCCAAGGAGCGGCAGGCGCAGGCCGCCAGGTCCAAGTCGGGCTATGGTGCGTCCACCGTCCTTTACTCCGACCACCCTCTGGAAGAGCTGGCGCGTATGGCGCGGGAGGATAGGGAAGAGGTTCTGGAGGTCGCCTCAAAGTCCTCCAATTTGAAGGGGACCTTCCAGAAGGCCCTCAAGTGCCGTGCGTTTAGCATGCACGGCATCGTAGAGGAGCTGGTCAGACGAACGGCCACAGACGAGTCGCGGCAGCTGCAGGCGAGGGTGGATCGCCTGCAGGCTGAGGTCGGCCAACTCCACGCCAAGCTGGCTGAGGCCGCGGCCCGGCCTGCCCCGTCTGCCCCCTCTGTGTTGTCTGCCCCGTCGGCCCCGCCGGCCGCGTCTGCCCCGTCGGTCTCGTCTGCCCCGTCTGCCCCTTCTGCCCGGGCGATGGGGGGCCCCTCCTTCCCTGCCGACCTTGAGGATATGTTCCGCAGGGTCGTCATGGAGGAGAGGGCCTTCGTGAGGAGCTGCTTCGCAGGCATCGAGGACCGGCTCCTGCCGGAGAAACGGCTCCGCCCGCCACTGGCGGCGGATAGGAGCCGACCGCTGATGGAGCCGGAACCCATGCCTGCGCAGAGTCCGGCGCCGAGTGCCCAGCCCAAGTCCTCGAAGGGCAAAGGCCAGGGCAAGAAGACGAAGGTGGCTCCTCAGGCGCCCGCCCCGCCTGTGTCGTCTGCTGCTTCGGCAGAGGTGGAGGACGCTCTTCTTCCCTCCACCACCCCGTCCAATCAGCCGTGGTCGGAAGGGCCAAGAAGAAGAAGTCGGCGCCCAAACCCGCTGCGGCTGCGGCCGTGAAGCCCCCGTCTGGCGGGAAGAAGCTGGTTCCTCCCCGAACCGCGGCCGTCGTGGTGACCATCACCCCGGAGGCCGCGGAGCGGGGGGAGACGTACGAGTCCGTCCTAAGACGGGCTCGTGCCAACGCGGACCCCTCCCGGCTGGGGCTCGGCAGCATATCCTGCCGCCGAACCATGACGGGAGCTCGCATCTTCGAGCTCGCGGGCGAGGGGCGCGAGGTGAGGGCAGCGCTGTTCGCGACGAAGCTGCGGGAGGCCATCGCCGATGCGGCGACGGTCGTCAGGCCGGTCAAGACCGCGTCCTTGGAGGTGGCCGAGTTGGAAGACTCGGTCACCAAAGAGGACGTGGTGGCGGCCGTCGCCGCGGCCGGGGGCTGCGACGTCGGCTTGGTGAGGGCGGGAGCCGTAAGGGTCGGCCGGCGCGGTATGGGCACCATCCGCGTGGAGTGCCCAGTGACCGTGGCTGGAGCCGCTCTTGCGGCGACCAAGGGGCGGCTGCCTGTGGGGCTCAGCTCGGCTGTGGTCCGGACGCTTGAGGAGCGACCTATGCGCTGCTTCAAGTGCTTCGCGCCGGGCCACACCCGGGCCATGTGTCCCTCCAAGTCCGACTGGAGCGCTTGTTGTTTCCAGTGCGGACAGGAGGGGCACAAGAGTGACGTATGCGCGCTCTCGCTTTTAGAGAGGGGACCGGGATACGTGGCCGCCGCGTGGGGAGAAATAGCCCTTGTGGGCGTCTATTTCTCCCCAAACCGCCCCCTTCGGGACTTCGAGGCTTACCTCGAGGTCCTGGCGGCCGTGGTTGGCAGAGCGGCACCGCGTCAGGTCTCCTTATTGGGAGTTTCAGGGAGGCGGCCGACCTGGCCTCTGCGGGTGGATCCCTGGTGGCGGGTAGGATCCGCCGCCTAGGGCTGACGGTGGCGCTGCACAAGACCGAGGCCGTGTTTTTCCACGGACCTCGGCAGCGCCACCCGCCTGACGCCCACATTTTTGTGGAGGGTGTCAGAGTGGATGTGGGGGCCCAGTTAAAATATCTGGGCCTTATCCTTGACAGCAGGTGGCGCTTCGGCCCGCATTTTAGCGGGCTGTCGTCGCGCCTGCTGCGGACCGCTGGTGCCCTCTCGTGGCTGTTGCCCAACTCGGGAGGGCCCAGCGCACGATGCCGGCATCTCTACGCCGGCATCTTGAAGAGCATGGCCCTTTACGGGGCCCCGATCTGGGAGGACTCCCTCCGTAGGAGGGAGAACGCCACACTGTTGCGGGCCTACTGTGACTGTACTGTGACTGTGGCGCGGACCTACCGCACGGTAGGGTTCGCTGCCGCGTGTGCCCTGGCCGGTAACACTTTGGGTGGAGGAGGGCTTTCGGCTGGTGGTCGGCGGAGTTGGCGGGGCTTCGAGCAGCGTGTGTGGAGGCCAGGAGGGCCTACACACGGAGCCGGCGGCGGCGGCTACGAGACCGTGCCAATGAGGACCACCTCTATGAGGTGTACTCGGAGGCAAAGGTGGTCCTCGGTAGGGCCATCGCCGCCGCCAGAGACTCGGCGAGAGCGGAAATGCTGGAGGGTCTCGACAACGACCCCTTCGGGAGGCCATATAAGGCGGCGCGGAGCAAACTGCGCCCCTTCGGCCCCCCCGTGGTCGAGACCCTGGAGCCTGCATTCCTGGATGGGGTGGTTCGGTCCCTGTTTCCGTGCAGGGACAACTTCACCCCACCAGTGATGGACCCCTCGCCGGGCACGGCTCCAGCTGAGGAGGAGGCCCCGCCCCCTGTCACGGAGTCGGAACTTGGCGCCGCGATTCTTCGCATCCGCGCCAAGAAGACGGCCTGACGGCGTCCCAGCCAGGGTGGTGGCAATAGCCGCCACCCAAATGGAGGAGAGGTTTCGGGACCTCTTCAGTACGTGTCTTGCGTCTGGGAGGTTCCCGAAGCCGTGGAAGGAGGGGCAGCTGTGCCTCCTTCGGAAGGAAGGCCGCCCAGCGGCATCCCCCTCGGCATACCGGCCCATCGTACTTCTCGATGAGGTCGGTAAAATGTTCGAGGGGATAGTCGCTACCCGCCTGCAGAACCATCTGCGACGTGTTGGGCCGGACTTGTCGGACGCTCAGTTCGGTTTTCGGGCTGAGCGTTCGACAGTGGACGCACTGGCCAGGCTCAAAAGCCAGGCTCAAAAGCCAGGCCAAGGAGGCGATGGAGGCAGGGGACGGATTGTTGGCCGTGTCATTCGACATTGCCAACGCCTTCAATTATGATTCCGCCGTCGGCTATGATTGGCTTCTGCGGGGAACTCTCCTCCGAGGTACGAGTGTCATCTGCTATGCGGATGACACTCTCCTCACCGCCAGGGGGGGGAGTTTCAGGGAGGCGGCCGACCTGGCCTCTGCGGGTGGATCCTTGGTGGCGGGAAGGATCCGCCGCCTCGGGCTGACGGTGGCGCTGCACAAGACCGAGGCCGTGTTTTTCCACGGTCCTCGGCAGCGCCACCCGCCTGACGCCCACATTTTTGTGGAGGGCGTCAGAGTGGACGTGGGGGCCCAGATAAAGTATCTGGGCCTTATCCTGGACAGCAGGTGGCGCTTCGGCCCGCATTTTAGCGGGCTGTCGTCGCGCCTGCTGCGGACCGCTGGTCTCGTGGTTGTTGCCCAACTCGGGAGGGCCCAGCGCACGATGCCGGCATCTCTACGCCGGCATCCTGAAGAGCATGGCCCTTTACGGGGCCCCGATCTGGGAGGACTCCCTCCGTAGGCGGGAGAACGCTACGGCATTGCGGGCCCCCCAAAGGGCCATAGCCCAGCGGTTGGCGCGGGCCTACCGCACGGTAGGTTTCGCTGTCTGACGGCTTTGCACGCGGCCCTCGGTGCCGGTCCCCCCACATTTTGGGGGCCATGAGGGGCCTGCCTCGGCGGGCAAGGCCGGGCTGCGGTGTTGGCGCAAGCTGGCACTGTGGCCCGGTGGTTTACGGGGCCGCAGCCGTTGAACTGCGGCGTGGTGGGCGGCGGGACCGACCACCTGTCTCGCCGCGAGAGGACCAGGCCGTCGGACATGGGGAATGTCCGATGGCTTTGCACGCGGTAAATGCATTTCCCCACGTAAAAAAAAAAAAAAAAAAAAAAAAAAAAAAAAGGTTAGGTTAGGTTAGGTTCCACGGACCTCGGTGGCCGGTGGGTCCGCCGTGCCCGGGCCACCTGCGCCGACCGCGGCTCCTGCCGTGGCGCCCGAGGCGGAGGGAGTCACATATGTGAGCCTCCTCCGAGAAGCCAGGACCGTCCTTGATGGAGCCCTTCCTGGCGTCGGCGGGAAGGTGCGGCAGGCGCGGACGGGAGCCCGCGTCCTAGAGTTCCCGGGAAAGGACGGGGACCAGCAGGCCGACCTCGTGGCTGAGGCGCTGCGAGGGGTTGTGGCGGGGCGGACCGGCATCACGGTCGCCAGGCCGACGAAGTGCGCGGAGCTGCGCATTTCGGGCCTGGACGACTCTGTCACGGCGGAGGAGGTGCGGGAGCGCATTATAACGACTGCTAAGTG
This sequence comes from Hypena proboscidalis, assembly GCA_905147285.1. NCBI lineage: Eukaryota > Metazoa > Arthropoda > Insecta > Lepidoptera > Erebidae > Hypena > Hypena proboscidalis. The sequence goes on from CAJHVD010000003.1 coordinate 1,601,537, forward strand.
CGCTCCCGACTCCGTCAGGGTCGGTGTCGTCCGCCCCGGCCCCGGAGGAGTGGGTGCAGTGTGGGCTCGGTGCCCCATCGCCGCGGCCAAGCTCCTGGCCAAAGCTGGCAGGCTCCTCGTGGGCTTTTCCTCGGCCCGTATTACGGTCCTTGAGGAGAGGCCCTCGAGGTGCTATGGCTGTATGGCGAGGGGCCACTTGAAGCCCAACTGCACGAGCACGGTGGACTGCAGCGGATTGTGTTTCCGCTGCGGTCAACCGGGGCACAGGGCGGCGGAATGTTCCGCTGCCCCACACTGCCCCCCGTGCGCGGCGGGCAAACGGCCCGCCGACCACTTGATGGGGCGGGGAGGGGTGTACGATCCCCAGCGCGCCGAAGCGCCCGGGGGCTAGCCGATCGACCACGGCTGCTCCCGGTGCTCGGCCGCCGACCGCAGGAGGAGAGATGGAGGTTTCAGAAATTCAGTAATGGACTATGAGGCCTCCAATCTCCTCCAGACGAACCTGAACCACTGCGCCGCCGCCCAGGACCTCCTCCTGCAGGCGATGGCGGAGTGGTCAGTAGGTGTGGCCGTGGCCGCGGAGCCCTACTTCGTTCCTCCCCGCCCGAACTGGGTGGGTGACTGGGACGGCTCCGTGGCCATCGTCGGCTCCGGTGCGCTTCGGTCCCCGCCCTTGTCTCTCAGAGATAAGGGCTCGGGATTCGTTGCTGCTGATTGGGGGGAGGTAACGCTGGTCGGCGTGTACTTCTCCCCAAACCGGAGTCTGGCGGAATTCGAGGTCTTCCTCAATAGAGTGGAGACCTCGATACGGCGGATAGCACCTCGTCAGGTGCCCGTTCTGGGGGACTTCAATGCCAAATCCTTGGCGTGGGGGTCCCCCAGAACGGACGCCCGCGGTCAGGCGGTCGAAGAGTGGGCAGCGTCGGTGGGCCTCTGCCTCCTTAACAGAGGCACCACCAACACGTGCGTTCGGCGGCAGGGGGGGTCGATAGTGGACCTTTCGTTCGCTACCCCTGCCGTCGAAGCGCAAGTAAGGAACTGGCGTGTCCTGGACGAGGTTGAGACGCTCTCGGATCACCGGTATATCCGATTTGAGCTCTCCCGGTCCCAGGGCCCCAGTAGGGGTCACGTTCCCTCTCGGCGTCGCGGTGCGTTTCCGCGGTGGGCTGTGGGGCGGATGGACAGGGATCTGCTGGAGGAGGCGGCCATTATTTCGAATTGGTTCGCCTCCCCGCCTTCGTCCGAGGGAGCCAACGCTGCGGCTGGCCGCATTCGCGATGCGATTACGCAGGTTTGCGATGCGGCCATGCCCCGTGCCAAGCGTTGGTCCCCGAAGACGGAGGTATACTGGTGGTCCCCGGAGATAGCCTCCCTTCGCGCTGCATGTTCTGCGGCGCGGAGGTCCTACGGCCGCAGCCGGCGACGTCGCCCTCGCGACGTCGAGATGGAGGACCGGCTTTACGCGGCGTACATCGAGCAGGTGTGCGCCCTAAAGCTGGCCATTTGCCGCGCCAAGGAGGAGGCGCGGCAGGAGATGTTGGAGGGTCTCGATCGTGACCCCTGGGGCCGCCCCTATCGAGCTGCGCTGAACAAGCTGCGCTCGCGGGGCGCCCCCCTTACGGAGACTCTCCAACCCAGCTTCCTCGCAGAGGTGGTTGAGGGCCTATTCCCGCATCGGGCGGAGCACACGCCCCCGGCCCCGGTCTGTCGGATGCCCAGTACGGTTTCCGTGCTGGACGTTCGACGATTGGGGCTATCCTGCGCCTGAGGGCTGCTGCGGAGGCGGCCGTCATCGGCGGAGGGGTGTTGTTGGCGGTATCGCTGGATATCGCCAACGCCTTCGGGACTCTGCCATTCAGCTGCGTCAGCGAGGCACTCCGGTACCATGGAGTGCCGGTTTACCTGATGCGGCTGGTGGCCGACTATCTCGAAGGCAGGGGGGTTCTGTACGAGGACCGAGACGGAGCTTTGCTCCGCAGGCCCGTGTCGTGCGGTGTCCCACAGGGTTCGGTCCTAGGACCGCTCCTGTGGAACATCGGTTACGACTGGGTGCTGCGTGGAGCTTTCCCCCCGGGCCTAGACGTCATCTGCTATGCGGATGACACGCTCGTCACGGCCCGGGGGCGAAACTTCGAGGAGGCGGCGCGCCTGGCCACAGTGGGTGTGTCCCAAGTGGTCGGGCGCATCGAGGCGCTGGGGCTTAGGGTGGCCCCTGCCAAGACTGAGGCCGTGGTTTTTCACGGGCCTCGTCGCGGGCCACCTGCTGGCGCCTCGATTACCGTCGGCTCGGTCCTCGTACGGATCGAGGCCCAGATTAAATACCTGGGCCTAGTGATAGACAGGCGGTGGAGCTTCGACGAGCACTTCCGCATTTTGGTGCCCAAGCTGGAAGGCGTGGCTGCCGCTCTCGGTCGGCTTTTGCCGAACGTGGGCGGCGCCAGCGTCGCCAGCCGACGGCTTTACGCGGGGGTGGTACGGTCAATGGCACTGTACGGCGCACCCGTGTGGGCGGAGGCCTTGTCCGCCGGGAACAGGGCGCGGCTATGGAGACCGCAGCGCGTCCTGGCGGTCAGGGCCATTCGTGGATACCGCACGGTGTCGACCGACGCAGCGTGTGCGTTGGCCGGAACACCCCCGTGGGATTTGGATGCGGAAGTGCTCGCCGAAGTGTACAAGCGAGGCGCGGCTGCTCGAGCCGAGGGTTCTGTCCCCATGCCCGAGCAGCTGCGAGCTTGGCGGGAGGAGGCCCACCGGACGCTGATGGTCCGGTGGGGGAATCGGCTGGGGAACCACCATCTTTCGGCGACGAGGGCACACCGCGGGGTTTTAGTGGGTATTCTGTGCCGGATCGGGAGGGAGGAGACCCCGTCCTGCCGCCACTGCGGGGCGGCGGAGGACACGGCCCAACACACCCTAGAGGTGTGCACTTCGTGGGCCGAGCCCCGCCTCGCGTTGGCGGCGGCGGTCGAGGATGACCTCTCGCTCCCGGGCGTAGTCGCTGCCATGGTGGGCAGCGAGGAGGCCTGGGCGGCGGTCGCCTCCTTCTGCGAACACGTCATGTCCCAGAAGGAGGCGGCGGAGCGCGCGCGTGAGGACGATCCTCTCGCGGCGCCGCTCCGAAGGCGGAGGAGGGGTCGGGGGAGACGTCAGTTTGACAATAACCTCCGACTCCTCCCAGGTGGGGGCCAGCGGGCAACAGGTGCGGGGACACCGTTGCCTGCATTGCACAGGCCTCCACCAGCGCCGGACGGGAATGGCCAGGTGCTCCCGGCCATTCCCGTAGCCCCCCTCCCACCAGGGGGGCATGAAGGGCCCGCCGGATAGGCGGGCATCGCCGGGGGGGTTGTGGAAGTAAAGGCTGAGCCAGTTTCCCATGACCCCCCCATAACGGCGAGTGCGGGAGCACCGTGGGGTTTTAGTGGGTATTCTCGTGCCGCCCAACATCTTCAGGCACGAGCGAGTCCCACATAACCACCCCTTCCTCCCCTTTGGAGGGGGTGGTATGCGTAAATGCATTTCCCCACGTACAAAAAAAAAAAAAAAAAAAAACGGGTCCCGCGTTGTCGTCGCGGTGGGGCTTAGTACCCGTGGCGCCCCCGAGCCACGGCGAAGCCAAGTGGACCCCAGAGGGGGGCTGCTCTTCGGGCTTTGGCTGGAAGTCCATGTGGGAGCAGCCCATGTTGCAGGGCTTGCGGGAGTTGCGGGGCCGCGGCGGGAGAGGACTGTCGGTGTTCCGTTACCAAAAAAAAAAAAAAAAAAAAAAAGGTTAGGTTGTGTCTGACCACCGTAACGGAGTGGCAGACCGGCGGCTAAAGTGCACTGTGCATCGCAGCTACCGAAGACGACAGTTGTGTTATCGAGGTTTTAAATTTGAGAGTGGAGAACCGTGTCTGACCACCGTAACGGAGTGGCAGACCGGTTCGAAACAACGATGGTGAAGAAAGGCAAGAAGAGTGGACGTCGGGACGCCTCCGGGCGTTTCCACTCCGATGGCGATGGCGATCGCTCCTCACAGAGCGACTCAAACGGCCCTTCTCAGGGCCACCCAAAAGGCCCTTCTAAGGGCCAACCCAAGGCTGGCGACGTAGGTAGCTTCAGCGACGACAAATGAAGGGGTGGGGGACGCGATGTCGGAATAATGGTTCCCAACTATCGCGTCCTCCAGACGATCACCAACCACTGCCGAGCGGCCCAGGACCTGCTGGTGCAGGTCATGGCCGAGTGGTTGGTGAACGTAGCGGTGGTCGCCGAGCCGTACTCGATCCCTAGCAGCTGGCTGGGTGACGAGGACGGCTTGGTGGCCCTAGCGGCGCGGCCTTCCACGGACTCCCCTCCCCTCTCGCTTTTAGAGAAGGGACCGGGATACGTGGCCGCCGCGTGGGGAGAAATAGCCCTTGTGGGCGTCTATTTCTCCCCAAACCGCCCCCTTCGGGACTTCGAGGCTTACCTCGAGGTCCTGGCGGCCGTGGTCGGCAGAGCGGCACCGCGTCAGGTCTCCTTATTGGGGGACCTGAACGCCAAGTCGGTGGCCTGGGGCAACCCCGCCACCGACGCGCGCGGGCGTGCACTAGAGATGCTGGCGGCCTCCTCTGGGCTCTCTCTGTTAAACAGGGGGAGCGTCCAGACATGCGTGCGGCGGCAGGGTGGCTCAATAGTGGATGTCACTTTCGCCACCCCTGCGCTGGCCGCGCGCGTGCTGAACTGGCGGGTGGACCTGGTGGAGACAATGTCGGACCACCGCTACGTGCGGTTCGACGTCTCCACCGGTGGTCCCGGAGGGACGCGGCTCCCCCCCTCGGGGCGGTCGCCGTTCCCGAGGTGGGCTCTCACCCGCCTGGACAGGGAGGCAGCGGAGGAGGCGGCGTTCATCCAGGACTGGCTGTCGCCGCCTCCCGCCGGCTTAGATGTGGACGTCGTGGCGGGACGCCTCAGGGACTCCCTGACCGAGGTATGCAACTCTAGCATGCCTCGGTCTAGCCGGCCGCCACCCAGTCGCGCTGTGTACTGGTGGTCGGCGGAGTTGGCGGGGCTTCGAGCAGCGTGTGTGGAGGCCAGGAGGGCTTACACACGGAGCCGGCGGCGGCGGCTACGAGACCGTGCCAATGAGGACCACCTCTATGAGGTGTACTCGGAGGCAAAGGTGGTCCTCGGTAGGGCCATTGCCGCCGCCAGAGACTCGGCGAGAGCGGAGATGCTGGAGGGTCTCGACAACGACCCCTTCGGGAGGCCATATAAGGCGGCGCGGAGCAAACTGCGCCCCTTCGGCCCCCCCGTGGTCGAGACCCTGGAGCCTTCGTTTCTGGATGGGGTGGTTCGGTCCCTGTTTCCGACACTCTCCTCACCGCCAGGGGGGGGAGTTTCAGGGAGGCGGCCGACCTGGCCTCTGCGGGTGGATCCTTGGTGGCGGGAAGGATCCGCCGCCTCGGGCTGACGGTGGCGCTGCACAAGACCGAGGCCGTGTTTTTCCACGGACCTCGGCAGCGCCACCCGCCTGACGCCCACATTTTTGTGGAGGGCGTCAGAGTGGACGTAGGGGCCCAGATAAAATATCTGGGCCTTATACTTGACAGCAGGTGGCGCTTCGGCCCGCATTTTAGCGGGCTGTCGTCGCGCCTGCTGCGGACCGCTGGTGCCCTCGCGTTGACGCCAAACGGGTGCCTCGGAAGGTGCGCTCCTCTTCCAGAGGAGGGTCTGGGTCGAGGACGCGGTCGCTGACGCCGATATGCCGACCCGCGACGCCGATGGCGGCGACACCGGCCCCGGGTGATCTCACCCCGGCCGGGTCGTCGTCATCGGTGTTCTCGAACAGCGAGGCGTACCGACGCTCGCGCGCTGACGGTGAGGCGACCGCGGGGGAGCAGGTTGGTCAACTGACCGACCGGATCCGCTCCGTAACCGTCGAGTCTGCATCGGGCGCGGAGTTGATGCAGACGGCGTGGGACTCCTTGAGCCTCGTCTCAAAGGTCGCCCTGAAGTCCCAAAACCTCAAGGGCGACTTTGTGAAGGGGCTCAAGACAGCCGTCAGCGTGCTGAATGGAGTGATGGAGCGGCTCTACGAGCGCTCTACCGCCTCCGAAGCTGCCAATACCCGCCTGGAGGGTGAGGTGCAGCTGCTCCGTGAGGAGCTGGCCCAGCTTCGGGCTGATCTCCGGGTCGGCGCCGCTCGAGCTGGCTGCGGTGGTGGCTGCGAGGCCGCCTGCGGCGCCGGCTGCGAGGCCGGTTGCGGCGCCGGTTGCGGCAGTGGCTGCGAGACCGCCTGCGACGCGGCCAGCAGGCCAGGAGGCGTCTTGTAGCCAGCTGGCTCGGGGCGACGCATTCAGCGATGCCCAAATGAGCCAACTGGCCAAATTAGTGAGCGACATGCTGGCGGCCGACAGACGCGGACGCCCGCAGAGTCAGCCGGCGCCGGCCAAGGGGCCCCCACCCCGGCTGGGAGCGGGTGCCAAGTCCTTTGCGGCGGTGGCCGGCGGGCCCGCCGCACCCGGGCCGCCTGTGCCGACCGCGGCTCCTGCCGCCCAGGCTTCAGCCGGCAAAAGGGGGAGGAGGCGGAAGGGGCCGCCGGCCGCTGCTCCGGATGCTCCGGTTTCAGTGCCCGCGCCGGTCCCCGCTCCTCCTGCTCCACCCACTTCGGCCGTGGAAGGAGAGGGATGGCAGACGGCTGGAGGGCGAAAGAAGCGCCGAAAAAAGAAAAAGGGGAAAAACCCCTCCCCTCAGGGAGCGCCGACCCAGAAGGCTGGTAAGAAGAGGCCCAAACTCTCTCTGCCGAAGAGTGCTGCCGTGGTTATCACGGTGGCGCCCGAGGCGGAGGGAGTCACATATGTGAGCCTCCTCCGAGAAGCTAGGACCGTCCTCGACGGGGCCCTTCCTGGCGTCGGCGGGAAGGTGCGACAAGCACGGACAGGGGCCCGCGTCCTTGAGTTTCCGGGGAAGGACGGGAACCAACAGGCCGACCTCGTGGCCGACGCGCTGCGAGGGATTGTGGCGGGGCGGACCGGCATCACGGTCGCAAGGCCGACAAAGTGTGCGGAGCTGCGCATTTCGGGCCTGGACGACTCTGTCACGGCGGAGGAGGTGCGGGAGCGCATTATAGCGACTGCTAAGTGCCCCCCCGACTCCGTCAGGGTCGGTGTCGTCCGCCCCGGCCCCGGAGGAGTGGGTGCAGTGTGGGCTCGGTGCCCCGTCGCCGCGGCCAAGCTCCTGGCCAAAGCTGGCAGGCTCCTCGTGGGCTTTTCCTCGGCCCGTATCAAGGTCCTTGAGGAGAGACCCGCGAGGTGCTATGGTTGTATGGCGAGGGGCCACCTGAAGCCCAACTGCACGAGCACGGTAGACTGCAGCGGATTGTGTTTCCGCTGCGGTCAATCGGGGCACAGGGCGGCGGAATGTTCTGCTGCCCCACACTGTCCCTCATGTGCGGCGAGCAATAGGCCCGCCGACCACTTGATGGGGCACAAGTGGTCGGGCGCATCGAGGCGCTGGGGCTTAGGGTGGCCCCTGCCAAGACTGAGGCCGTGGTTTTTCACGGGCCTCGTCGCGGGCCACCTGCTGGCGCCTCGATTACCGTCGGCTCGGTCCTCGTACGGATCGAGGCCCAGATTAAATACCTGGGCCTAGTGATAGACAGGCGGTGGAGCTTCGACGAGCACTTCCGCATTTTGGTGCCCAAGCTGGAAGGCGTGGCTGCCGCTCTCGGTCGGCTTTTGCCGAACGTGGGCGGCGCCAGCCGACGGCTTTACGCGGGGGTGGTACGGTCAATGGCACTGTACGGCGCACCCGTGTGGGCGGAGGCCTTGTCCGCCGGGAACAGGGCACGGCTATGGAGACCGCAGCGCGTCCTGGCGGTCAGGGCCATTCGTGGATACCGCACGGTGTCGACCGACGCAGCGTGTGCGTTGGCCGGAACACCCCCGTGGGATTTGGATGCGGAAGTGCTCGCCGAAGTGTACAAGCGAGGCGCGGCTGCTCGAGCCGAGGGTTCTGTCCCCATGCCCGAGCAGCTGCGAGCTTGGCGGGAGGAGGCCCACCGGACGCTGATGGTCCGGTGGGGGAATCGGCTGGGGGCTCCACGGGCTGGTTTTCGGACCGTGGAGGCGCTCCGGCCGATTCTCGAGGAGTGGGCAGGGCGGCAGCATGGGACTCTCTCCTTCAGGCTAGTGCAGGTATTGACCGGGCATGGTTGCTTCGGGAAGTACCTGCACAGGCTGAAGAGGGAGGCGAGCCCCATGTGCCACCACTGCGACTGCGATGAGGACTCGGCGCAGCACACTCTCGAGCAGTGTCCTGCTTGGGAGGTGCAGCGCCGGGAACTCACCGCGGTCATAGGAAACGACCTCTCGCTGCCGGCTGTGGTTGCGGCCATGGGCAGCGCGAGGTCGTGGGATGCGGTCGCATCCTTCTGTGAGTGCGTCATCTCGCAGAAGGAGGCGGCGGAGCGGATCAGGGAGGACTCACTCCTGGCTGATCCGCTCCGCCGCCGGCGAGCTGGGCGGCGAAGGCGCGCGTACGCCGCCAGCCTAATGCCGCCCTAAGCGAGGCCGCGGGCGGTGGAGGGGGTTTTCCGCCGCCCGCTGATGCCTTCCGCGACGGAGTGACGCCCTGGGTGTGCCCGGGGCGTCGCTACGAGAGTAGGACTGAGAAGAGTCGGGTGCCCGGTCAGAGGTCGAACTGGGCACGGTCGCCGCGGCGAGCCCTGTGGATATAATATCGATCCGGGGCTCGCCGACCACCATCTTTCGGCGACGAGGGCACACCGCGGGGTTTTAATAGGTATTCTGTGCCGTTTAACATCGTAGGCACGGGAGTCCCACATAGCCACTCTGCCCGTCCCCCCCACGGGTGGGGTGGTATGCGTAAAAGCATTTCCCCGCGAAAAAAAAAAAAAAAAAAAAAAAAAAGGTTAGGTTAGGTTCCCCACCAACGGGTCCCGCGTTGTCGTCGCGGTGGGGCTTAGTACCCGTGGCGCCCCCGAGCCACGGCGAAGCCAAGTGGACCCCAGAGGGGGGGCTGCTCTTCGGGCTTTGGCTGGAAGTCCATGTGGGAGCAGCCCATGTTGCAGGGCTATGAAATTTACTGAAAAACTACTCGACGAAACCTCAATAAAGTGGTGTCGTCGTGTAGGTGGCGCAGAAGCCGATCTAATGATACCAAAAACAAAAGAATCTATTGAAAAATGACAAAGTGATGGATGATTTTAGGTTCAAAATTTGTGGAACAGAATTACTTTATATAAATTTCTTAAAAGTCAAAAATATTTGACAAGTTAGGTTTAAAAACAACTAGGAACTCTGATAACAACAATTGGATGCTATATGAATGATATAAGAACTAATGTAGATGTATACCAAGTAATATTTTTTGCAAATTATCTGAGCCGATCTTCAAAATTCGCTCCCTAAGGTAGGCTCGGTTTAGGTATTTCACGCACAAGTTAGTACTGAAAGATTTTACAAATGCGATTTTAGACCTTTTTTCTTGACGGATTCTAACAATTGAGGTGTCGGGAGATAGGTCTCTCCGAGCACTATATGGGAAAAATAATATAAAAAATATATACCGTAAATAGAATAAAATATAGATTTAAATGTAAATTTTTGTATGAAAAATCTAAAATATCTCTCTTTTTCAGGTGGTCAGATTCCAACGGGACGTCGGACGGTGCTATAAACACGAGAGGGCCTCGGGGGTGTGTAGGCGCAGAGATGGTATAAAATTCAACAACCAAAGTTACTTGGAACACTTATAAATAAATAGCCTGTGAAAGGCCGTTCTTCTAGCAAATTATACAGAAATTACGAAAATTACAAGTTTTTATGAAATTTACTGAAAAACTACTCGACGAAACCTCAATAAAGTGGTGTCGTCGTGTAGGTGGCGCAGAAGCCGATCTAATGATACCAAAAACAAAAGAATCTATTGAAAAATGACAAAGTGATGGATGATTTTAGGTTCAAAATTTGTGGAACAGAATTACTTTATATAAAGGAGACGGATACGCTTTCATACAACTTTGGGCCCGGATGTAAAAAGATGAAATTGGTGTCAATTGATAGCTACTATAATTAATTTTGCAAATTTTGGCAATCTGAGAGCCGAGATAAAGGAGATTTAAGAAAAGTGAGGTTACGTAACAAACTATACTTAACAACCGATTTTTGAAGCGCGATTGTCATTTTTTACCTGACTGCCGAAGGAGGGTAATGTTTTATCAGTATTATGTATGTATTTATGTTTGTTCCTGTATATAAATCTGTTTTTATCAGTATTATGTATGTATTTATGTTTGTTCCTGTATATAAATCTGTATAATACGTATAAGCCGATTTTGATGATTCTTACTTTAATCGATTCGTCTTAATTTTCTTCCTAATAATTTAGACAGGATGTTAAATATATTTTGTAGAGTGGGATGGAGATGATGTATAATAATAAAAATCGTATTTTATTAGTATTTTTTATTCATCTTCAATTATTTCAAGAATGTCGTCTAAGAATTGTGCAGGTGGTACTATCTTTTCCTGGTACCTAGCCCAACTAAGGTACAATATTATTGACATAACGTGGGCGCAGCAGCCCACAGTTCGTTTGCCTACGATGCAGTTGCAATAATATTTTAAAATTGTTTCCCTACCTCTGCGAGAGCCGTCAACTAATATATAAACAAAATATGTTTTGCGACTTATATGTCTTGATTGAGTGCGGCCCCCTAGGGGCCGTTCAAATATTACGTAAGCAGATTTATTACAATTATTTACCCCCCATCCCCCTTGTCAGCAAAAGTAAGCAAAGCTTTTACCCCCTCCCCCCATGCTTACGTAAACATTTTTCAGATAAAAATGTATTTTTAAACGTATGCGTGCGGGAATCCCCAAAAATGCGTTTCGTTTTCAAGCATAGACAATGGGAGGGTTGCCATTCGTGTAAAAAAGTAAATAGCTACCGATGACGTAATCATCATCTAGACTCCCCTACCCCCCATGTCATCCAAAATAAGCAAAACAGAGACCCCCCCACCGCCCCATTGTGCTTACGTAATACTTGAACGGCCCCTTAGTAGCCATGAGGTATTTGAAGCCGACAGCTCTTGAAGTAGGTCTCTGCTGACCTCCCTGCACAAACTAACTTCTATCTAGAACAAACGATATTTATGATCATTAAAGTATTTAAAAAATCATTTGAATTACAACAAAACATTTATAAAATACAATGTAAAATCAGCGTGTGATTCAACTCACAGCTTTAGGCATAACCCACTCTTGAATAACATTATAAATTCTCAATTCACGGGGTGAGCCAGTGTGAAGTAAATGGCTGACTAGATGCAAGAGAATGTCCACATCGGAGACGGATACTACAGTGGCCAAGATGTCTATTTTCACCAAGAGGTGATCTTTGAGCCAAGTCCCAGCAAGCTTGGCAAACATGGTCACTGATGTTTACCTGAAATATGCAAAAAGTTATTAATATGAGATAAAATGATTACTTTTTAAAGGTAATATATTTTAATAACAACTTTATTGTACAATACCTATGTTCTATGTGAATAAATGATTTGATTTACTTTGTCCAATAGTTATTATTTTGTTAAAATGTGAGTGTTGTGGTGAAGGAAAACATACATAAATATATCAGTTAAGATTGCAAGCCAACGAGGTAGGCGCAGCGCTGGTGAGCTAATAAAGAGGACGTGAAGCAAGTACTTACAAATTGTGGTTCACGCCATTTTCGAATCACTGCTAATATCACGTCATCCAAAGCTCGACGACCTAGTGTATTGCAGCGACTAGTCGCTATGCCACAATTTACACAACGATCCATGATGTCAATCAATATTCAATCGCTAGGCCGTTCGTAGAATCCAAAATAACAAGTCCAAGTTCAACGTTTAAGCAGGGTTTTTCGTGTCCGGTATGGTAGCAAGGCAAGGGTCGTACAAGGAGGAAGATCAGATGTCCGTAGAAAAATCAGGGTAGAGGAAAATATCAATAAAAGTATGGAAGGAACACTCAAAACACACGCACTCTCGATCAATGTTAATGTCATGCATGTCATTCATGTCAAGTCAGAGTTAACACAGATTAAAAAACACAATAATCGATTGGTAAATGTGAATCGATTTATCTTAATCATGTAGATATTTGATAAGTTTAATCTTAATACTTAATCTACTCTAATTCTAATGGATTTAAATATTTTAATTAAATGAATCATCTGGTGCAAGCATTTTTGTAAAAAGTATGAACTCTGTAACGTTAATCGATTAAAATTGAATCGATATTTTAATTACTTCATAACCCTAACTTAATTATTGGATTTTTCATTTTCCAGATTGTAAATTGAGTTGATTTTTCTCACTTTGTTATAGAAAAATATAACCTTTTTTTTAAGCCATATCTTATCTTATTACAATTGGGCCCAGAAGTCCCCGTCTCCTTTCTTAAAAGTCAAAAATATTTGACAAGTTAGGTTTAAAAACAACTAGGAACTCTAATAACAACAATTGGATGCTATATGAATGATATAAGAACTAATGTAGATGTATACCAAGTAATATTTTTTGCAAATTATCTGAGCCGATCTTCAAAATTCGCTCCCTAAGGTAGGCTCGGTTTAGGTATTTCACGCACAAGTTAGTACTGAAAGATTTTACAAATGCGATTTTAGACCTTTTTTCTTGACGGATTCTAACAATTGAGGTGTCGGGAGATAGGTCTCTCCGAGCACTATATGGGAAAAATAATATAAAAAATATATACCGTAAATAGAATAAAATATAGATTTAAATGTAAATTTTTGTATGAAAAATCTAAAATATCTCTCTTTTTCAGGTGGTCAGATTCCAACGGGACGTCGGACGGTGCTATAAACACGAGAGGGCCTCGGGGGTGTGTAGGCGCAGAGATGGTATAAAATTCAACAACCAAAGTTACTTGGAACACTTATAAATAGCCTGTGAAAGGCCGTTCTTCTAGCAAATTATAAAGAAATTACGAAAATTACAAGTTTTTATGAAATTTACTGAAAAACTACTCGACGAAACCTCAATAAAGTGGTGTCGTCGTGTAGGTGGCGCAGAAGCCGATCTAATGATACCAAAAACAAAAGAATCTATTGAAAAATGACAAAGTGATGGATGATTTTAGGTTCAAAATTTGTGGAACAGAATTACTTTATATAAATTTCTTAAAAGTCAAAAATATTTGACAAGTTAGGTTTAAAAACAACTAGGAACTCTAATAACAACAATTGGATGCTATATGAATGATATAAGAACTAATGTAGATGTATACCAAGTAATATTTTTTGCAAATTATCTGAGCCGATCTTCAAAATTCGCTCCCTAAGGTAGGCTCGGTTTAGGTATTTCACGCACACTTTATATAAAGTACTGAAAGATTTTACAAATGCGATTTTAGACCTTTTTTCTTGACGGATTCTAACAATTGAGGTGTCGGGAGATAGGTCTCTCCGAGCACTATATGGGAAAAATAATATAAAAAATATATACCGTAAATAGAATAAAATATAGATTTAAATGTAAATTTTTGTATGAAAAATCTAAAATATCTCTCTTTTTCAGGTGGTCAGATTCCAACGGGACGTCGGACGGTGCTATAAACACGAGAGGGCCTCGGGGGTGTGTAGGCGCAGAGATGGTATAAAATTCAACAACCAAAGTTACTTGGAACACTTATAAATAGCCTGTGAAAGGCCGTTCTTCTAGCAAATTATACAGAAATTACGAAAATTACAAGTTTTTATGAAATTTACTGAAAAACTACTCGACGAAACCTCAATAAAGTGGTGTCGTCGTGTAGGTGGCGCAGAAGCCGATCTAATGATACCAAAAACAAAAGAATCTATTGAAAAATGACAAAGTGATGGATGATTTTAGGTTCAAAATTTGTGGAACAGAATTACTTTATATAAATTTCTTAAAAGTCAAAAATATTTGACAAGTTAGGTTTAAAAACAACTAGGAACTCTAATAACAACAATTGGATGCTATATGAATGATATAAGAACTAATGTAGATGTATACCAAGTAATATTTTTTGCAAATTATCTGAGCCGATCTTCAAAATTCGCTCCCTAAGGTAGGCTCGGTTTAGGTATTTCACGCACAAGTTAGTACTGAAAGATTTTACAAATGCGATTTTAGACCTTTTTTCTTGACGGATTCTAACAATTGAGGTGTCGGGAGATAGGTCTCTCCGAGCACTATATGGGAAAAATAATATAAAAAATATATACCGTAAATAGAATAAAATATAGATTTAAATGTAAATTTTTGTATGAAAAATCTAAAATATCTCTCTTTTTCAGGTGGTCAGATTCCAACGGGACGTCGGACGGTGCTATAAACACGAGAGGGCCTCGGGGGTGTGTAGGCGCAGAGATGGTATAAAATTCAACAACCAAAGTTACTTGGAACACTTATAAATAGCCTGTGAAAGGCCGTTCTTCTAGCAAATTATACAGAAATTACGAAAATTACAAGTTTTTATGAAATTTACTGAAAAACTACTCGACGAAACCTCAATAAAGTGGTGTCGTCGTGTAGGTGGCGCAGAAGCCGATCTAATGATACCAAAAACAAAAGAATCTATTGAAAAATGACAAAGTGATGGATGATTTTAGGTTCAAAATTTGTGGAACAGAATTACTTTATATAAATTTCTTAAAAGTCAAAAATATTTGACAAGTTAGGTTTAAAAACAACTAGGAACTCTAATAACAACAATTGGATGCTATATGAATGATATAAGAACTAATGTAGATGTATACCAAGTAATATTTTTGCAAATTATCTGAGCCGATCTTCAAAATTCGCTCCCTAAGGTAGGCTCGGTTTAGGTATTTCACGCACAAGTTAGTACTGAAAGATTTTACAAATGCGATTTTAGACCTTTTTTCTTGACGGATTCTAACAATTGAGGTGTCGGGAGATAGGTCTCTCCGAGCACTATATGGGAAAAATAATATAAAAAATATATACCGTAAATAGAATAAAATATAGATTTAAATGTAAATTTTTGTATGAAAAATCTAAAATATCTCTCTTTTTCAGGTGGTCAGATTCCAACGGGACGTCGGACGGTGCTATAAACACGAGAGGGCCTCGGGGGTGTGTAGGCGCAGAGATGGTATAAAATTCAACAACCAAAGTTACTTGGAACACTTATAAATAGCCTGTGAAAGGCCGTTCTTCTAGCAAATTATACAGAAATTACGAAAATTACAAGTTTTTATGAAATTTACTGAAAAACTACTCGACGAAACCTCAATAAAGTGGTGTCGTCGTGTAGGTGGCGCAGAAGCCGATCTAATGATACCAAAAACAAAAGAATCTATTGAAAAATGACAAAGTGATGGATGATTTTAGGTTCAAAATTTGTGGAACAGAATTACTTTATATAAATTTCTTAAAAGTCAAAAATATTTGACAAGTTAGGTTTAAAAACAACTAGGAACTCTAATAACAACAATTGGATGCTATATGAATGATATAAGAACTAATGTAGATGTATACCAAGTAATATTTTTTGCAAATTATCTGAGCCGATCTTCAAAATTCGCTCCCTAAGGTAGGCTCGGTTTAGGTATTTCACGCACAAGTTAGTACTGAAAGATTTTACAAATGCGATTTTAGACCTTTTTTCTTGACGGATTCTAACAATTGAGGTGTCGGGAGATAGGTCTCTCCGAGCACTATATGGGAAAAATAATATAAAAAATATATACCGTAAATAGAATAAAATATAGATTTAAATGTAAATTTTTGTATGAAAAATCTAAAATATCTCTCTTTTTCAGGTGGTCAGATTCCAACGGGACGTCGGACGGTGCTATAAACACGAGAGGGCCTCGGGGGTGTGTAGGCGCAGAGATGGTATAAAATTCAACAACCAAAGTTACTTGGAACACTTATAAATAGCCTGTGAAAGGCCGTTCTTCTAGCAAATTATACAGAAATTACGAAAATTACAAGTTTTTATGAAATTTACTGAAAAACTACTCGACGAAACCTCAATAAAGTGGTGTCGTCGTGTAGGTGGCGCAGAAGCCGATCTAATGATACCAAAAACAAAAGAATCTATTGAAAAATGACAAAGTGATGGATGATTTTAGGTTCAAAATTTGTGGAACAGAATTACTTTATATAAATTTCTTAAAAGTCAAAAATATTTGACAAGTTAGGTTTAAAAACAACTAGGAACTCTAATAACAACAATTGGATGCTATATGAATGATATAAGAACTAATGTAGATGTATACCAAGTAATATTTTTGCAAATTATCTGAGCCGATCTTCAAAATTCGCTCCCTAAGGTAGGCTCGGTTTAGGTATTTCACGCACAAGTTAGTACTGAAAGATTTTACAAATGCGATTTTAGACCTTTTTTCTTGACGGATTCTAACAATTGAGGTGTCGGGAGATAGGTCTCTCCGAGCACTATATGGGAAAAATAATATAAAAAATATATACCGTAAATAGAATAAAATATAGATTTAAATGTAAATTTTTGTATGAAAAATCTAAAATATCTCTCTTTTTCAGGTGGTCAGATTCCAACGGGACGTCGGACGGTGCTATAAACACGAGAGGGCCTCGGGGGTGTGTAGGCGCAGAGATGGTATAAAATTCAACAACCAAAGTTACTTGGAACACTTATAAATAGCCTGTGAAAGGCCGTTCTTCTAGCAAATTATACAGAAATTACGAAAATTACAAGTTTTTATGAAATTTACTGAAAAACTACTCGACGAAACCTCAATAAAGTGGTGTCGTCGTGTAGGTGGCGCAGAAGCCGATCTAATGATACCAAAAACAAAAGAATCTATTGAAAAATGACAAAGTGATGGATGATTTTAGGTTCAAAATTTGTGGAACAGAATTACTTTATATAAATTTCTTAAAAGTCAAAAATATTTGACAAGTTAGGTTTAAAAACAACTAGGAACTCTAATAACAACAATTGGATGCTATATGAATGATATAAGAACTAATGTAGATGTATACCAAGTAATATTTTTTGCAAATTATCTGAGCCGATCTTCAAAATTCGCTCCCTAAGGTAGGCTCGGTTTAGGTATTTCACGCACAAGTTAGTACTGAAAGATTTTACAAATGCGATTTTAGACCTTTTTTCTTGACGGATTCTAACAATTGAGGTGTCGGGAGATAGGTCTCTCCGAGCACTATATGGGAAAAATAATATAAAAAATATATACCGTAAATAGAATAAAATATAGATTTAAATGTAAATTTTTGTATGAAAAATCTAAAATATCTCTCTTTTTCAGGTGGTCAGATTCCAACGGGACGTCGGACGGTGCTATAAACACGAGAGGGCCTCGGGGGTGTGTAGGCGCAGAGATGGTATAAAATTCAACAACCAAAGTTACTTGGAACACTTATAAATAGCCTGTGAAAGGCCGTTCTTCTAGCAAATTATACAGAAATTACGAAAATTACAAGTTTTTATGAAATTTACTGAAAAACTACTCGACGAAACCTCAATAAAGTGGTGTCGTCGTGTAGGTGGCGCAGAAGCCGATCTAATGATACCAAAAACAAAAGAATCTATTGAAAAATGACAAAGTGATGGATGATTTTAGGTTCAAAATTTGTGGAACAGAATTACTTTATATAAATTTCTTAAAAGTCAAAAATATTTGACAAGTTAGGTTTAAAAACAACTAGGAACTCTAATAACAACAATTGGATGCTATATGAATGATATAAGAACTAATGTAGATGTATACCAAGTAATATTTTTTGCAAATTATCTGAGCCGATCTTCAAAATTCGCTCCCTAAGGTAGGCTCGGTTTAGGTATTTCACGCACAAGTTAGTACTGAAAGATTTTACAAATGCGATTTTAGACCTTTTTTCTTGACGGATTCTAACAATTGAGGTGTCGGGAGATAGGTCTCTCCGAGCACTATATGGGAAAAATAATATAAAAAATATATACCGTAAATAGAATAAAATATAGATTTAAATGTAAATTTTTGTATGAAAAATCTAAAATATCTCTCTTTTTCAGGTGGTCAGATTCCAACGGGACGTCGGACGGTGCTATAAACACGAGAGGGCCTCGGGGGTGTGTAGGCGCAGAGATGGTATAAAATTCAACAACCAAAGTTACTTGGAACACTTATAAATAGCCTGTGAAAGGCCGTTCTTCTAGCAAATTATACAGAAATTACGAAAATTACAAGTTTTTATGAAATTTACTGAAAAACTACTCGACGAAACCTCAATAAAGTGGTGTCGTCGTGTAGGTGGCGCAGAAGCCGATCTAATGATACCAAAAACAAAAGAATCTATTGAAAAATGACAAAGTGATGGATGATTTTAGGTTCAAAATTTGTGGAACAGAATTACTTTATATAAATTTCTTAAAAGTCAAAAATATTTGACAAGTTAGGTTTAAAAACAACTAGGAACTCTAATAACAACAATTGGATGCTATATGAATGATATAAGAACTAATGTAGATGTATACCAAGTAATATTTTTTGCAAATTATCTGAGCCGATCTTCAAAATTCGCTCCCTAAGGTAGGCTCGGTTTAGGTATTTCACGCACAAGTTAGTACTGAAAGATTTTACAAATGCGATTTTAGACCTTTTTTCTTGACGGATTCTAACAATTGAGGTGTCGGGAGATAGGTCTCTCCGAGCACTATATGGGAAAAATAATATAAAAAATATATACCGTAAATAGAATAAAATATAGATTTAAATGTAAATTTTTGTATGAAAAATCTAAAATATCTCTCTTTTTCAGGTGGTCAGATTCCAACGGGACGTCGGACGGTGCTATAAACACGAGAGGGCCTCGGGGGTGTGTAGGCGCAGAGATGGTATAAAATTCAACAACCAAAGTTACTTGGAACACTTATAAATAGCCTGTGAAAGGCCGTTCTTCTAGCAAATTATACAGAAATTACGAAAATTACAAGTTTTTATGAAATTTACTGAAAAACTACTCGACGAAACCTCAATAAAGTGGTGTCGTCGTGTAGGTGGCGCAGAAGCCGATCTAATGATACCAAAAACAAAAGAATCTATTGAAAAATGACAAAGTGATGGATGATTTTAGGTTCAAAATTTGTGGAACAGAATTACTTTATATAAATTTCTTAAAAGTCAAAAATATTTGACAAGTTAGGTTTAAAAACAACTAGGAACTCTAATAACAACAATTGGATGCTATATGAATGATATAAGAACTAATGTAGATGTATACCAAGTAATATTTTTTGCAAATTATCTGAGCCGATCTTCAAAATTCGCTCCCTAAGGTAGGCTCGGTTTAGGTATTTCACGCACAAGTTAGTACTGAAAGATTTTACAAATGCGATTTTAGACCTTTTTTCTTGACGGATTCTAACAATTGAGGTGTCGGGAGATAGGTCTCTCCGAGCACTATATGGGAAAAATAATATAAAAAATATATACCGTAAATAGAATAAAATATAGATTTAAATGTAAATTTTTGTATGAAAAATCTAAAATATCTCTCTTTTTCAGGTGGTCAGATTCCAACGGGACGTCGGACGGTGCTATAAACACGAGAGGGCCTCGGGGGTGTGTAGGCGCAGAGATGGTATAAAATTCAACAACCAAAGTTACTTGGAACACTTATAAATAGCCTGTGAAAGGCCGTTCTTCTAGCAAATTATACAGAAATTACGAAAATTACAAGTTTTTATGAAATTTACTGAAAAACTACTCGACGAAACCTCAATAAAGTGGTGTCGTCGTGTAGGTGGCGCAGAAGCCGATCTAATGATACCAAAAACAAAAGAATCTATTGAAAAATGACAAAGTGATGGATGATTTTAGGTTCAAAATTTGTGGAACAGAATTACTTTATATAAATTTCTTAAAAGTCAAAAATATTTGACAAGTTAGGTTTAAAAACAACTAGGAACTCTAATAACAACAATTGGATGCTATATGAATGATATAAGAACTAATGTAGATGTATACCAAGTAATATTTTTTGCAAATTATCTGAGCCGATCTTCAAAATTCGCTCCCTAAGGTAGGCTCGGTTTAGGTATTTCACGCACAAGTTAGTACTGAAAGATTTTACAAATGCGATTTTAGACCTTTTTTCTTGACGGATTCTAACAATTGAGGTGTCGGGAGATAGGTCTCTCCGAGCACTATATGGGAAAAATAATATAAAAAATATATACCGTAAATAGAATAAAATATAGATTTAAATGTAAATTTTTGTATGAAAAATCTAAAATATCTCTCTTTTTCAGGTGGTCAGATTCCAACGGGACGTCGGACGGTGCTATAAACACGAGAGGGCCTCGGGGGTGTGTAGGCGCAGAGATGGTATAAAATTCAACAACCAAAGTTACTTGGAACACTTATAAATAGCCTGTGAAAGGCCGTTCTTCTAGCAAATTATACAGAAATTACGAAAATTACAAGTTTTTATGAAATTTACTGAAAAACTACTCGACGAAACCTCAATAAAGTGGTGTCGTCGTGTAGGTGGCGCAGAAGCCGATCTAATGATACCAAAAACAAAAGAATCTATTGAAAAATGACAAAGTGATGGATGATTTTAGGTTCAAAATTTGTGGAACAGAATTACTTTATATAAATTTCTTAAAAGTCAAAAATATTTGACAAGTTAGGTTTAAAAACAACTAGGAACTCTAATAACAACAATTGGATGCTATATGAATGATATAAGAACTAATGTAGATGTATACCAAGTAATATTTTTTGCAAATTATCTGAGCCGATCTTCAAAATTCGCTCCCTAAGGTAGGCTCGGTTTAGGTATTTCACGCACAAGTTAGTACTGAAAGATTTTACAAATGCGATTTTAGACCTTTTTTCTTGACGGATTCTAACAATTGAGGTGTCGGGAGATAGGTCTCTCCGAGCACTATATGGGAAAAATAATATAAAAAATATATACCGTAAATAGAATAAAATATAGATTTAAATGTAAATTTTTGTATGAAAAATCTAAAATATCTCTCTTTTTCAGGTGGTCAGATTCCAACGGGACGTCGGACGGTGCTATAAACACGAGAGGGCCTCGGGGGTGTGTAGGCGCAGAGATGGTATAAAATTCAACAACCAAAGTTACTTGGAACACTTATAAATAGCCTGTGAAAGGCCGTTCTTCTAGCAAATTATACAGAAATTACGAAAATTACAAGTTTTTATGAAATTTACTGAAAAACTACTCGACGAAACCTCAATAAAGTGGTGTCGTCGTGTAGGTGGCGCAGAAGCCGATCTAATGATACCAAAAACAAAAGAATCTATTGAAAAATGACAAAGTGATGGATGATTTTAGGTTCAAAATTTGTGGAACAGAATTACTTTATATAAATTTCTTAAAAGTCAAAAATATTTGACAAGTTAGGTTTAAAAACAACTAGGAACTCTAATAACAACAATTGGATGCTATATGAATGATATAAGAACTAATGTAGATGTATACCAAGTAATATTTTTTGCAAATTATCTGAGCCGATCTTCAAAATTCGCTCCCTAAGGTAGGCTCGGTTTAGGTATTTCACGCACAAGTTAGTACTGAAAGATTTTACAAATGCGATTTTAGACCTTTTTTCTTGACGGATTCTAACAATTGAGGTGTCGGGAGATAGGTCTCTCCGAGCACTATATGGGAAAAATAATATAAAAAATATATACCGTAAATAGAATAAAATATAGATTTAAATGTAAATTTTTGTATGAAAAATCTAAAATATCTCTCTTTTTCAGGTGGTCAGATTCCAACGGGACGTCGGACGGTGCTATAAACACGAGAGGGCCTCGGGGGTGTGTAGGCGCAGAGATGGTATAAAATTCAACAACCAAAGTTACTTGGAACACTTATAAATAGCCTGTGAAAGGCCGTTCTTCTAGCAAATTATACAGAAATTACGAAAATTACAAGTTTTTATGAAATTTACTGAAAAACTACTCGACGAAACCTCAATAAAGTGGTGTCGTCGTGTAGGTGGCGCAGAAGCCGATCTAATGATACCAAAAACAAAAGAATCTATTGAAAAATGACAAAGTGATGGATGATTTTAGGTTCAAAATTTGTGGAACAGTATTACTTTATATAAATTTCTTAAAAGTCAAAAATATTTGACAAGTTAGGTTTAAAAACAACTAGGAACTCTAATAACAACAATTGGATGCTATATGAATGATATAAGAACTAATGTAGATGTATACCAAGTAATATTTTTTGCAAATTATCTGAGCCGATCTTCAAAATTCGCTCCCTAAGGTAGGCTCGGTTTAGGTATTTCACGCACAAGTTAGTACTGAAAGATTTTACAAATGCGATTTTAGACCTTTTTTCTTGACGGATTCTAACAATTGAGGTGTCGGGAGATAGGTCTCTCCGAGCACTATATGGGAAAAATAATATAAAAAATATATACCGTAAATAGAATAAAATATAGATTTAAATGTAAATTTTTGTATGAAAAATCTAAAATATCTCTCTTTTTCAGGTGGTCAGATTCCAACGGGACGTCGGACGGTGCTATAAACACGAGAGGGCCTCGGGGGTGTGTAGGCGCAGAGATGGTATAAAATTCAACAACCAAAGTTACTTGGAACACTTATAAATAGCCTGTGAAAGGCCGTTCTTCTAGCAAATTATACAGAAATTACGAAAATTACAAGTTTTTATGAAATTTACTGAAAAACTACTCGACGAAACCTCAATAAAGTGGTGTCGTCGTGTAGGTGGCGCAGAAGCCGATCTAATGATACCAAAAACAAAAGAATCTATTGAAAAATGACAAAGTGATGGATGATTTTAGGTTCAAAATTTGTGGAACAGTATTATTTATTTATTTTATTTATTTAAAAACTTCTTGCACAAAATTTGTGACAAAGGCGGACTTAATGCCGAAGGCATTTTCTACCAGTCGACCCTTAGGGTGGTGCAGAGATAATTGGTAGGTGCATAATATAAAAGTAGGTGTAATTACTTTATTGTATAATAAATCTAAACAATACACATACTATACTAATACTCGAATACTATATAATACACAAATACAATAACATATAATTATAACATAACATATAACATAACATACTATACTTAAAATAACATACATACATAACATAATAACAAAGAACACTACTGAGAAGATTCCGCCAAATAACTCAAGTATAATTGTTTTACTTTAAATTTAAAGACATCACGACTAGATGCCATCCTGATTTCCAGAGGTAGCGCATTCCACAAGAGAACAGATCGTATTGTGAAGGAAGAATGTACAAGACCAGAGGTGTGAGAGGGACAGGAAAGAAGAAGATTATTAGAAGATCTTAAGTTTAAATCATGAGTAGAAGAGAGAAATTTGAAATAAGATTTCAAGTATGCAGGAGCAAAGGGAGAATGCAAAAGAGTGAAAAGAAGTGTCAACGCACGCAGACTACGGCGCTGACGTATAGGCAGCCAGTTTAACTGACTGCGATGTGCTGATACATGATCATATTTACGGAGGTTAAAAACGAATCGAATGCAATTGTTGAGAAGTCGGTCAAGTTTATTGAGTAGATCTGCATTCAGGTCGAAAATGCAATTGTCACCATAGTCGATTATGGGAAAGATTAAAGTGTACACAAGCATCGTCTTGGTCGTAACTGGAAGAAAATTTCTTAAGCGATACAGCGATCGGAGAGTACCTGTTACTCGTTGACTTATATGCAACACATGGGTTCGGCCATCAAGAGTGGAGTCAAGATACAACCCCAAGTTCTTAACATTAGAGCTGAAAGGAATGGTTGTGCCGCTGAAAGTAATAGGCAGTAGGGATGACTTATCGATTCTACTCATCATACGTGAACTCCCAATTATGATGGCTTGTGTCTTAGAAGGATTTATCGATAAGCCAAACCTTTTTGACCAGTCCTTAATAGCATCTAAATCCCTATTCACACTCCCGATCGCTGCACCTAAATCTTCCACCCTAGCTTGCGCGTACAATTGCAGATCATCCGCATACAAATGATACGCACATTGAAGTTCTTCGGTGATAAGATTGATAAATAAGGAGAAAAGAAGAGGAGAAAGTATACCGCCTTGAGGGACACCAGAGCTGAGATCACACCAACCAGACATAGTCTCATCAATGCGAACAGACTGCTGTCGTCCCTGAAGATATGAAGAGAACCATTTCAGCGCATCAGAGGAGATCAGAAGATGGGAGAGGATACACAGGAGAATGTCATGACTGACACTGTTGAAGGCGTTCGAAAAGTCTACCAAGGCCAATACAGTGACCTTGGTGTCCTCAACGCCCGCCCTCACATCGCCAGTCACTTTAAGCAAGGCCGAGGTGGTGCTATGTCCAGGTCTGAACCCAGATTGAAATGGTGATAGAATATTATTCGTGTGAACAAACCTGGACAGTTGTTTATGAGCACATGCCTCGAGTACTTTTGACAGGAAGGGAAGGATTGATATAGGTCGGTAATGTTCAGGAAGGGAGGGATTACTGACTTTGGGTAGAGGACGAACATATGCTTTACACCACAAGGAAGGGAACACCCCAGAGAAGAGGGAATAATTGATGATGTGGGATATTGCAGGAAGGATTTGATCGAGGATGGAAATAATCATATAGCGGCTGATGTTATCTACACCAACCGCTTTTGACTTGATGGATAGGATAATTTTCTTGATATCCTCAGATGCGACTGAAGAAAATTTAAAAGAGCTATAAGATTGTCTGGGCAACGCAGTTAAATAGCCAATGGTTTGTGATGTAGTTGTTACATTTAGCGTATTAGAGGTAGCGAAATGGCAATTTAACGTGTCCAGACTCAAAGTTTTAGGTAGATCTGCACAGTGCTGTTTGCCGATGCCTAGAGTAGCGAGAAACTTCCAGACATCGGCAGGTGAAGACGAGGAGATATTATCTAAGATATGTCGGCGTTTAGCATTGCGTATCATTTGATTGCACCTATTCCTGGCAGTTTTGAAGGCGGCCCAATTAGAGTCAGAGCGATCCCGCTTGAATTTTCGGAACGCCCGATCACGTCGCCTCATAGCCATCCGGATACCAGTTGTAATCCAAGGTGCAGGTGGACGCTTTATCTTTATTTTCCGGACAGGAGCATGAGCGTCATACAGTTTGGTCACGGTGTCATTGAAAACCTGAACCTTAGAATCGACAGAGCAGGCTGACTCCATAGGTGCCCAATCAACTGCCAAGGCATCGACACGCAGTTTCTCTACGTCCATACGACCAAAACAACGCCTATGCAACACTTTAGGTTTCGGTTTAGGAGGTTTTAGAATGTAGGATAAATAGATGAGATCATGATGGGAAAAACCAGGAGCGGAGTGTTGGCCATGTTGAAAAACCAGGGAAGGAGTGGAGGTGAGGATTACGTCTAACCAGGTGTCATCACCATCACCAGTATTTTGGTGGGTGGCTTGGAGTGGTAATATGTGGAGACTGGTAGACTCAATTATTTGTAGGAATTTAAGGGTACGAGGAGAACGATGAGCAAGGAGATTGGTATTAAAATCGCCCATAATAACATGATGTGCATAATCAGACGCCAAAGATTCTAAAACCGACTCTAAGTCAGTGAAATAGTCGATGGAGGGAGGACAATAAACAACACCGATAACGAGTTTAACACTCCTGATCCACACTTCAAGGAACAGATATTCCGCTGACCCGGTATAATCTTGAGGTGATGAAGCAATTATTTTATAGGAGAACTCACTGCGTAGGTAAATACTTACACCCCCCGCCCTTTTACCGGTCCTATCATTACGGATCAAAACGAAACCTTGAAGGGGATACATAGTGGAAGGTAAGTTAGGTTTGAGCCAACTCTCGGAAACCAGGACGACATGAACATTAGAATTAGAAAAAGCATCAAGAAGATCACTGTAATGACTTGGAATACTTTGAGCGTTAATGTGACAAACATTCAGTAACCCTTTGTGTTGTTGATTGAATGTATGTCCCAATGTGTCACCTAAGGTGCTGGTCACAGAACAAAAACTGTCATCGGCTGATGAGAAAGAATTATTGGCAGAATGAAATGACGCATCTATATCGGATAATACCATATTTAAATAAGTATATAATATTTAAATAAATAATAATAAAAGTATAATTATATATATATATCTAAATATTTATATATACAATAAAAAAAAAAAAACAATGCAAAAAATATTACTTTATATAAATTTCTTAAAAGTCAAAAATATTTGACAAGTTAGGTTTAAAAACAACTAGGAACTCTAATAACAACAATTGGATGCTATATGAATGATATAAGAACTAATGTAGATGTATACCAAGTAATATTTTTTGCAAATTATCTGAGCCGATCTTCAAAATTCGCTCCCTAAGGTAGGCTCGGTTTAGGTATTTCACGCACAAGTTAGTACTGAAAGATTTTACAAATGCGATTTTAGACCTTTTTTCTTGACGGATTCTAACAATTGAGGTGTCGGGAGATAGGTCTCTCCGAGCACTATATGGGAAAAATAATATAAAAAATATATACCGTAAATAGAATAAAATATAGATTTAAATGTAAATTTTTGTATGAAAAATCTAAAATATCTCTCTTTTTCAGGTGGTCAGATTCCAACGGGACGTCGGACGGTGCTATAAACACGAGAGGGCCTCGGGGGTGTGTAGGCGCAGAGATGGTATAAAATTCAACAACCAAAGTTACTTGGAACACTTATAAATAGCCTGTGAAAGGCCGTTCTTCTAGCAAATTATACAGAAATTACGAAAATTACAAGTTTTTATGAAATTTACTGAAAAACTACTCGACGAAACCTCAATAAAGTGGTGTCGTCGTGTAGGTGGCGCAGAAGCCGATCTAATGATACCAAAAACAAAAGAATCTATTGAAAAATGACAAAGTGATGGATGATTTTAGGTTCAAAATTTGTGGAACAGAATTACTTTATATAAATTTCTTAAAAGTCAAAAATATTTGACAAGTTAGGTTTAAAAACAACTAGGAACTCTAATAACAACAATTGGATGCTATATGAATGATATAAGAACTAATGTAGATGTATACCAAGTAATATTTTTTGCAAATTATCTGAGCCGATCTTCAAAATTCGCTCCCTAAGGTAGGCTCGGTTTAGGTATTTCACGCACAAGTTAGTACTGAAAGATTTTACAAATGCGATTTTAGACCTTTTTTCTTGACGGATTCTAACAATTGAGGTGTCGGGAGATAGGTCTCTCCGAGCACTATATGGGAAAAATAATATAAAAAATATATACCGTAAATAGAATAAAATATAGATTTAAATGTAAATTTTTGTATGAAAAATCTAAAATATCTCTCTTTTTCAGGTGGTCAGATTCCAACGGGACGTCGGACGGTGCTATAAACACGAGAGGGCCTCGGGGGTGTGTAGGCGCAGAGATGGTATAAAATTCAACAACCAAAGTTACTTGGAACACTTATAAATAGCCTGTGAAAGGCCGTTCTTCTAGCAAATTATACAGAAATTACGAAAATTACAAGTTTTTATGAAATTTACTGAAAAACTACTCGACGAAACCTCAATAAAGTGGTGTCGTCGTGTAGGTGGCGCAGAAGCCGATCTAATGATACCAAAAACAAAAGAATCTATTGAAAAATGACAAAGTGATGGATGATTTTAGGTTCAAAATTTGTGGAACAGAATTACTTTATATAAATTTCTTAAAAGTCAAAAATATTTGACAAGTTAGGTTTAAAAACAACTAGGAACTCTAATAACAACAATTGGATGCTATATGAATGATATAAGAACTAATGTAGATGTATACCAAGTAATATTTTTTGCAAATTATCTGAGCCGATCTTCAAAATTCGCTCCCTAAGGTAGGCTCGGTTTAGGTATTTCACGCACAAGTTAGTACTGAAAGATTTTACAAATGCGATTTTAGACCTTTTTTCTTGACGGATTCTAACAATTGAGGTGTCGGGAGATAGGTCTCTCCGAGCACTATATGGGAAAAATAATATAAAAAATATATACCGTAAATAGAATAAAATATAGATTTAAATGTAAATTTTCGTATGAAAAATCTAAAATATCTCTCTTTTTCAGGTGGTCAGATTCCAACGGGACGTCGGACGGTGCTATAAACACGAGAGGGCCTCGGGGGTGTGTAGGCGCAGAGATGGTATAAAATTCAACAACCAAAGTTACTTGGAACACTTATAAATAGCCTGTGAAAGGCCGTTCTTCTAGCAAATTATACAGAAATTACGAAAATTACAAGTTTTTATGAAATTTACTGAAAAACTACTCGACGAAACCTCAATAAAGTGGTGTCGTCGTGTAGGTGGCGCAGAAGCCGATCTAATGATACCAAAAACAAAAGAATCTATTGAAAAATGACAAAGTGATGGATGATTTTAGGTTCAAAATTTGTGGAACAGAATTACTTTATATAAATTTCTTAAAAGTCAAAAATATTTGACAAGTTAGGTTTAAAAACAACTAGGAACTCTAATAACAACAATTGGATGCTATATGAATGATATAAGAACTAATGTAGATGTATACCAAGTAATATTTTTTGCAAATTATCTGAGCCGATCTTCAAAATTCGCTCCCTAAGGTAGGCTCGGTTTAGGTATTTCACGCACAAGTTAGTACTGAAAGATTTTACAAATGCGATTTTAGACCTTTTTTCTTGACGGATTCTAACAATTGAGGTGTCGGGAGATAGGTCTCTCCGAGCACTATATGGGAAAAATAATATAAAAAATATATACCGTAAATAGAATAAAATATAGATTTAAATGTAAATTTTTGTATGAAAAATCTAAAATATCTCTCTTTTTCAGGTGGTCAGATTCCAACGGGACGTCGGACGGTGCTATAAACACGAGAGGGCCTCGGGGGTGTGTAGGCGCAGAGATGGTATAAAATTCAACAACCAAAGTTACTTGGAACACTTATAAATAGCCTGTGAAAGGCCGTTCTTCTAGCAAATTATACAGAAATTACGAAAATTACAAGTTTTTATGAAATTTACTGAAAAACTACTCGACGAAACCTCAATAAAGTGGTGTCGTCGTGTAGGTGGCGCAGAAGCCGATCTAATGATACCAAAAACAAAAGAATCTATTGAAAAATGACAAAGTGATGGATGATTTTAGGTTCAAAATTTGTGGAACAGAATTACTTTATATAAATTTCTTAAAAGTCAAAAATATTTGACAAGTTAGGTTTAAAAACAACTAGGAACTCTAATAACAACAATTGGATGCTATATGAATGATATAAGAACTAATGTAGATGTATACCAAGTAATATTTTTTGCAAATTATCTGAGCCGATCTTCAAAATTCGCTCCCTAAGGTAGGCTCGGTTTAGGTATTTCACGCACAAGTTAGTACTGAAAGATTTTACAAATGCGATTTTAGACCTTTTTTCTTGACGGATTCTAACAATTGAGGTGTCGGGAGATAGGTCTCTCCGAGCACTATATGGGAAAAATAATATAAAAAATATATACCGTAAATAGAATAAAATATAGATTTAAATGTAAATTTTTGTATGAAAAATCTAAAATATCTCTCTTTTTCAGGTGGTCAGATTCCAACGGGACGTCGGACGGTGCTATAAACACGAGAGGGCCTCGGGGGTGTGTAGGCGCAGAGATGGTATAAAATTCAACAACCAAAGTTACTTGGAACACTTATAAATAGCCTGTGAAAGGCCGTTCTTCTAGCAAATTATACAGAAATTACGAAAATTACAAGTTTTTATGAAATTTACTGAAAAACTACTCGACGAAACCTCAATAAAGTGGTGTCGTCGTGTAGGTGGCGCAGAAGCCGATCTAATGATACCAAAAACAAAAGAATCTATTGAAAAATGACAAAGTGATGGATGATTTTAGGTTCAAAATTTGTGGAACAGAATTACTTTATATAAATTTCTTAAAAGTCAAAAATATTTGACAAGTTAGGTTTAAAAACAACTAGGAACTCTAATAACAACAATTGGATGCTATATGAATGATATAAGAACTAATGTAGATGTATACCAAGTAATATTTTTTGCAAATTATCTGAGCCGATCTTCAAAATTCGCTCCCTAAGGTAGGCTCGGTTTAGGTATTTCACGCACAAGTTAGTACTGAAAGATTTTACAAATGCGATTTTAGACCTTTTTTCTTGACGGATTCTAACAATTGAGGTGTCGGGAGATAGGTCTCTCCGAGCACTATATGGGAAAAATAATATAAAAAATATATACCGTAAATAGAATAAAATATAGATTTAAATGTAAATTTTTGTATGAAAAATCTAAAATATCTCTCTTTTTCAGGTGGTCAGATTCCAACGGGACGTCGGACGGTGCTATAAACACGAGAGGGCCTCGGGGGTGTGTAGGCGCAGAGATGGTATAAAATTCAACAACCAAAGTTACTTGGAACACTTATAAATAGCCTGTGAAAGGCCGTTCTTCTAGCAAATTATACAGAAATTACGAAAATTACAAGTTTTTATGAAATTTACTTGAAAAACGACTCGACGAAACCTCAATAAAGTGGTGTCGTCGTGTAGGTGGCGCAGAAGCCGATCTAATGATACCAAAAACAAAAGAATCTATTGAAAAATGACAAAGTGATGGATGATTTTAGGTTCAAAATTGTGGAACAGAATTACTTTATATAAATTTCTTAAAAGTCAAAAATATTTGACAAGTTAGGTTTAAAAACAACTAGGAACTCTAATAACAACAATTGGATGCTATATGAATGATATAAGAAACTAATGTAGATGTATACCAAGTAATATTTTTTGCAAATTATCTGAGCCGATCTTCAAAATTCGCTCCCTAAGGTAGGCTCGGTTTAGGTATTTCACGCACAAGTTAGTACTGAAAGATTTTACAAATGCGATTTTAGACCTTTTTTCTTGACGGATTCTAACAATTGAGGTGTCGGGTGATAGGTCTCTCCGAGCACTATATGGGAAAAATAATATAAAAAATATATACCGTAAATAGAATAAAATATAGATTTAAATGTAAATTTTTGTATGAAAAATCTAAAATATCTCTCTTTTTCAGGTGGTCAGATTCCAACGGGACGTCGGACGGTGCTATAAACACGAGAGGGCCTCGGGGGTGTGTAGGCGCAGAGATGGTATAAAATTCAACAACCAAAGTTACTTGGAACACTTATAAATAGCCTGTGAAAGGCCGTTCTTCTAGCAAATTATACAGAAATTACGAAAATTACAAGTTTTTATGAAATTTACTGAAAAACTACTCGACGAAACCTCAATAAAGTGGTGTCGTCGTGTAGGTGGCGCAGAAGCCGATCTAATGATACCAAAAACAAAAGAATCTATTGAAAAATGACAAAGTGATGGATGATTTTAGGTTCAAAATTTGTGGAACAGAATTACTTTATATAAATTTCTTAAAAGTCAAAAATATTTGACAAGTTAGGTTTAAAAACAACTAGGAACTCTAATAACAACAATTGGATGCTATATGAATGATATAAGAACTAATGTAGATGTATACCAAGTAATATTTTTTGCAAATTATCTGAGCCGATCTTCAAAATTCGCTCCCTAAGGTAGGCTCGGTTTAGGTATTTCACGCACAAGTTAGTACTGAAAGATTTTACAAATGCGATTTTAGACCTTTTTTCTTGACGGATTCTAACAATTGAGGTGTCGGGTGATAGGTCTCTCCGAGCACTATATGGGAAAAATAATATAAAAAATATATACCGTAAATAGAATAAAATATAGATTTAAATGTAAATTTTTGTATGAAAAATCTAAAATATCTCTCTTTTTCAGGTGGTCAGATTCCAACGGGACGTCGGACGGTGCTATAAACACGAGAGGGCCTCGGGGGTGTGTAGGCGCAGAGATGGTATAAAATTCAACAACCAAAGTTACTTGGAACACTTATAAATAGCCTGTGAAAGGCCGTTCTTCTAGCAAATTATACAGAAATTACGAAAATTACAAGTTTTTATGAAATTTACTGAAAAACTACTCGACGAAACCTCAATAAAGTGGTGTCGTCGTGTAGGTGGCGCAGAAGCCGATCTAATGATACCAAAAACAAAAGAATCTATTGAAAAATGACAAAGTGATGGATGATTTTAGGTTCAAAATTTGTGGAACAGAATTACTTTATATAAATTTCTTAAAAGTCAAAAATATTTGACAAGTTAGGTTTAAAAACAACTAGGAACTCTAATAACAACAATTGGATGCTATATGAATGATATAAGAACTAATGTAGATGTATACCAAGTAATATTTTTTGCAAATTATCTGAGCCGATCTTCAAAATTCGCTCCCTAAGGTAGGCTCGGTTTAGGTATTTCACGCACAAGTTAGTACTGAAAGATTTTACAAATGCGATTTTAGACCTTTTTTCTTGACGGATTCTAACAATTGAGGTGTCGGGAGATAGGTCTCTCCGAGCACTATATGGGAAAAATAATATAAAAAATATATACCTTAAATAGAATAAAATATAGATTTAAATGTAAATTTTTGTATGAAAAATCTAAAATATCTCTCTTTTTCAGGTGGTCAGATTCCAACGGGACGTCGGACGGTGCTATAAACACGAGAGGGCCTCGGGGGTGTGTAGGCGCAGAGATGGTATAAAATTCAACAACCAAAGTTACTTGGAACACTTATAAATAGCCTGTGAAAGGCCGTTCTTCTAGCAAATTATACAGAAATTACGAAAATTACAAGTTTTTATGAAATTTACTGAAAAACTACTCGACGAAACCTCAATAAAGTGGTGTCGTCGTGTAGGTGGCGCAGAAGCCGATCTAATGATACCAAAAACAAAAGAATCTATTGAAAAATGACAAAGTGATGGATGATTTTAGGTTCAAAATTTGTGGAACAGAATTACTTTATATAAATTTCTTAAAAGTCAAAAATATTTGACAAGTTAGGTTTAAAAACAACTAGGAACTCTAATAACAACAATTGGATGCTATATGAATGATATAAGAACTAATGTAGATGTATACCAAGTAATATTTTTTGCAAATTATCTGAGCCGATCTTCAAAATTCGCTCCCTAAGGTAGGCTCGGTTTAGGTATTTCACGCACAAGTTAGTACTGAAAGATTTTACAAATGCGATTTTAGACCTTTTTTCTTGACGGATTCTAACAATTGAGGTGTCGGGAGATAGGTCTCTCCGAGCACTATATGGGAAAAATAATATAAAAAATATATACCGTAAATAGAATAAAATATAGATTTAAATGTAAATTTTTGTATGAAAAATCTAAAATATCTCTCTTTTTCAGGTGGTCAGATTCCAACGGGACGTCGGACGGTGCTATAAACACGAGAGGGCCTCGGGGGTGTGTAGGCGCAGAGATGGTATAAAATTCAACAACCAAAGTTACTTGGAACACTTATAAATAGCCTGTGAAAGGCCGTTCTTCTAGCAAATTATACAGAAATTACGAAAATTACAAGTTTTTATGAAATTTACTGAAAAACTACTCGACGAAACCTCAATAAAGTGGTGTCGTCGTGTAGGTGGCGCAGAAGCCGATCTAATGATACCAAAAACAAAAGAATCTATTGAAAAATGACAAAGTGATGGATGATTTTAGGTTCAAAATTTGTGGAACAGAATTACTTTATATAAATTTCTTAAAAGTCAAAAATATTTGACAAGTTAGGTTTAAAAACAACTAGGAACTCTAATAACAACAATTGGATGCTATATGAATGATATAAGAACTAATGTAGATGTATACCAAGTAATATTTTTTGCAAATTATCTGAGCCGATCTTCAAAATTCGCTCCCTAAGGTAGGCTCGGTTTAGGTATTTCACGCACAAGTTAGTACTGAAAGATTTTACAAATGCGATTTTAGACCTTTTTTCTTGACGGATTCTAACAATTGAGGTGTCGGGAGATAGGTCTCTCCGAGCACTATATGGGAAAAATAATATAAAAAATATATACCGTAAATAGAATAAAATATAGATTTAAATGTAAATTTTTGTATGAAAAATCTAAAATATCTCTCTTTTTCAGGTGGTCAGATTCCAACGGGACGTCGGACGGTGCTATAAACACGAGAGGGCCTCGGGGGTGTGTAGGCGCAGAGATGGTATAAAATTCAACAACCAAAGTTACTTGGAACACTTATAAATAGCCTGTGAAAGGCCGTTCTTCTAGCAAATTATACAGAAATTACGAAAATTACAAGTTTTTATGAAATTTACTGAAAAACTACTCGACGAAACCTCAATAAAGTGGTGTCGTCGTGTAGGTGGCGCAGAAGCCGATCTAATGATACCAAAAACAAAAGAATCTATTGAAAAATGACAAAGTGATGGATGATTTTAGGTTCAAAATTTGTGGAACAGAATTACTTTATATAAATTTCTTAAAAGTCAAAAATATTTGACAAGTTAGGTTTAAAAACAACTAGGAACTCTAATAACAACAATTGGATGCTATATGAATGATATAAGAACTAATGTAGATGTATACCAAGTAATATTTTTTGCAAATTATCTGAGCCGATCTTCAAAATTCGCTCCCTAAGGTAGGCTCGGTTTAGGTATTTCACGCACAAGTTAGTACTGAAAGATTTTACAAATGCGATTTTAGACCTTTTTTCTTGACGGATTCTAACAATTGAGGTGTCGGGAGATAGGTCTCTCCGAGCACTATATGGGAAAAATAATATAAAAAATATATACCGTAAATAGAATAAAATATAGATTTAAATGTAAATTTTTGTATGAAAAATCTAAAATATCTCTCTTTTTCAGGTGGTCAGATTCCAACGGGACGTCGGACGGTGCTATAAACACGAGAGGGCCTCGGGGGTGTGTAGGCGCAGAGATGGTATAAAATTCAACAACCAAAGTTACTTGGAACACTTATAAATAGCCTGTGAAAGGCCGTTCTTCTAGCAAATTATACAGAAATTACGAAAATTACAAGTTTTTATGAAATTTACTGAAAAACTACTCGACGAAACCTCAATAAAGTGGTGTCGTCGTGTAGGTGGCGCAGAAGCCGATCTAATGATACCAAAAACAAAAGAATCTATTGAAAAATGACAAAGTGATGGATGATTTTAGGTTCAAAATTTGTGGAACAGAATTACTTTATATAAATTTCTTAAAAGTCAAAAATATTTGACAAGTTAGGTTTAAAAACAACTAGGAACTCTAATAACAACAATTGGATGCTATATGAATGATATAAGAACTAATGTAGATGTATACCAAGTAATATTTTTTGCAAATTATCTGAGCCGATCTTCAAAATTCGCTCCCTAAGGTAGGCTCGGTTTAGGTATTTCACGCACAAGTTAGTACTGAAAGATTTTACAAATGCGATTTTAGACCTTTTTTCTTGACGGATTCTAACAATTGAGGTGTCGGGAGATAGGTCTCTCCGAGCACTATATGGGAAAAATAATATAAAAAATATATACCGTAAATAGAATAAAATATAGATTTAAATGTAAATTTTCGTATGAAAAATCTAAAATATCTCTCTTTTTCAGGTGGTCAGATTCCAACGGGACGTCGGACGGTGCTATAAACACGAGAGGGCCTCGGGGGTGTGTAGGCGCAGAGATGGTATAAAATTCAACAACCAAAGTTACTTGGAACACTTATAAATAGCCTGTGAAAGGCCGTTCTTCTAGCAAATTATACAGAAATTACGAAAATTACAAGTTTTTATGAAATTTACTGAAAAACTACTCGACGAAACCTCAATAAAGTGGTGTCGTCGTGTAGGTGGCGCAGAAGCCGATCTAATGATACCAAAAACAAAAGAATCTATTGAAAAATGACAAAGTGATGGATGATTTTAGGTTCAAAATTTGTGGAACAGAATTACTTTATATAAATTTCTTAAAAGTCAAAAATATTTGACAAGTTAGGTTTAAAAACAACTAGGAACTCTAATAACAACAATTGGATGCTATATGAATGATATAAGAACTAATGTAGATGTATACCAAGTAATATTTTTTGCAAATTATCTGAGCCGATCTTCAAAATTCGCTCCCTAAGGTAGGCTCGGTTTAGGTATTTCACGCACAAGTTAGTACTGAAAGATTTTACAAATGCGATTTTAGACCTTTTTTCTTGACGGATTCTAACAATTGAGGTGTCGGGAGATAGGTCTCTCCGAGCACTATATGGGAAAAATAATATAAAAAATATATACCGTAAATAGAATAAAATATAGATTTAAATGTAAATTTTTGTATGAAAAATCTAAAATATCTCTCTTTTTCAGGTGGTCAGATTCCAACGGGACGTCGGACGGTGCTATAAACACGAGAGGGCCTCGGGGGTGTGTAGGCGCAGAGATGGTATAAAATTCAACAACCAAAGTTACTTGGAACACTTATAAATAGCCTGTGAAAGGCCGTTCTTCTAGCAAATTATACAGAAATTACGAAAATTACAAGTTTTTATGAAATTTACTGAAAAACTACTCGACGAAACCTCAATAAAGTGGTGTCGTCGTGTAGGTGGCGCAGAAGCCGATCTAATGATACCAAAAACAAAAGAATCTATTGAAAAATGACAAAGTGATGGATGATTTTAGGTTCAAAATTTGTGGAACAGAATTACTTTATATAAATTTCTTAAAAGTCAAAAATATTTGACAAGTTAGGTTTAAAAACAACTAGGAACTCTAATAACAACAATTGGATGCTATATGAATGATATAAGAACTAATGTAGATGTATACCAAGTAATATTTTTTGCAAATTATCTGAGCCGATCTTCAAAATTCGCTCCCTAAGGTAGGCTCGGTTTAGGTATTTCACGCACAAGTTAGTACTGAAAGATTTTACAAATGCGATTTTAGACCTTTTTTCTTGACGGATTCTAACAATTGAGGTGTCGGGAGATAGGTCTCTCCGAGCACTATATGGGAAAAATAATATAAAAAATATATACCGTAAATAGAATAAAATATAGATTTAAATGTAAATTTTCGTATGAAAAATCTAAAATATCTCTCTTTTTCAGGTGGTCAGATTCCAACGGGACGTCGGACGGTGCTATAAACACGAGAGGGCCTCGGGGGTGTGTAGGCGCAGAGATGGTATAAAATTCAACAACCAAAGTTACTTGGAACACTTATAAATAGCCTGTGAAAGGCCGTTCTTCTAGCAAATTATACAGAAATTACGAAAATTACAAGTTTTTATGAAATTTACTGAAAAACTACTCGACGAAACCTCAATAAAGTGGTGTCGTCGTGTAGGTGGCGCAGAAGCCGATCTAATGATACCAAAAACAAAAGAATCTATTGAAAAATGACAAAGTGATGGATGATTTTAGGTTCAAAATTTGTGGAACAGAATTACTTTATATAAATTTCTTAAAAGTCAAAAATATTTGACAAGTTAGGTTTAAAAACAACTAGGAACTCTAATAACAACAATTGGATGCTATATGAATGATATAAGAACTAATGTAGATGTATACCAAGTAATATTTTTTGCAAATTATCTGAGCCGATCTTCAAAATTCGCTCCCTAAGGTAGGCTCGGTTTAGGTATTTCACGCACAAGTTAGTACTGAAAGATTTTACAAATGCGATTTTAGACCTTTTTTCTTGACGGATTCTAACAATTGAGGTGTCGGGAGATAGGTCTCTCCGAGCACTATATGGGAAAAATAATATAAAAAATATATACCGTAAATAGAATAAAATATAGATTTAAATGTAAATTTTTGTATGAAAAATCTAAAATATCTCTCTTTTTCAGGTGGTCAGATTCCAACGGGACGTCGGACGGTGCTATAAACACGAGAGGGCCTCGGGGGTGTGTAGGCGCAGAGATGGTATAAAATTCAACAACCAAAGTTACTTGGAACACTTATAAATAGCCTGTGAAAGGCCGTTCTTCTAGCAAATTATACAGAAATTACGAAAATTACAAGTTTTTATGAAATTTACTGAAAAACTACTCGACGAAACCTCAATAAAGTGGTGTCGTCGTGTAGGTGGCGCAGAAGCCGATCTAATGATACCAAAAACAAAAGAATCTATTGAAAAATGACAAAGTGATGGATGATTTTAGGTTCAAAATTTGTGGAACAGAATTACTTTATATAAATTTCTTAAAAGTCAAAAATATTTGACAAGTTAGGTTTAAAAACAACTAGGAACTCTAATAACAACAATTGGATGCTATATGAATGATATAAGAACTAATGTAGATGTATACCAAGTAATATTTTTTGCAAATTATCTGAGCCGATCTTCAAAATTCGCTCCCTAAGGTAGGCTCGGTTTAGGTATTTCACGCACAAGTTAGTACTGAAAGATTTTACAAATGCGATTTTAGACCTTTTTTCTTGACGGATTCTAACAATTGAGGTGTCGGGAGATAGGTCTCTCCGAGCACTATATGGGAAAAATAATATAAAAAATATATACCGTAAATAGAATAAAATATAGATTTAAATGTAAATTTTTGTATGAAAAATCTAAAATATCTCTCTTTTTCAGGTGGTCAGATTCCAACGGGACGTCGGACGGTGCTATAAACACGAGAGGGCCTCGGGGGTGTGTAGGCGCAGAGATGGTATAAAATTCAACAACCAAAGTTACTTGGAACACTTATAAATAGCCTGTGAAAGGCCGTTCTTCTAGCAAATTATACAGAAATTACGAAAATTACAAGTTTTTATGAAATTTACTGAAAAACTACTCGACGAAACCTCAATAAAGTGGTGTCGTCGTGTAGGTGGCGCAGAAGCCGATCTAATGATACCAAAAACAAAAGAATCTATTGAAAAATGACAAAGTGATGGATGATTTTAGGTTCAAAATTTGTGGAACAGAATTACTTTATATAAATTTCTTAAAAGTCAAAAATATTTGACAAGTTAGGTTTAAAAAACAACTAGGAACTCTAATAACAACAATTGGATGCTATATGAATGATATAAGAACTAATGTAGATGTATACCAAGTAATATTTTTTGCAAATTATCTGAGCCGATCTTCAAAATTCGCTCCCTAAGGTAGGCTCGGTTTAGGTATTTCACGCACAAGTTAGTACTGAAAGATTTTACAAATGCGATTTTAGACCTTTTTTCTTGACGGATTCTAACAATTGAGGTGTCGGGAGATAGGTCTCTCCGAGCACTATATGGGAAAAATAATATAAAAAATATATACCGTAAATAGAATAAAATATAGATTTAAATGTAAATTTTTGTATGAAAAATCTAAAATATCTCTCTTTTTCAGGTGGTCAGATTCCAACGGGACGTCGGACGGTGCTATAAACACGAGAGGGCCTCGGGGGTGTGTAGGCGCAGAGATGGTATAAAATTCAACAACCAAAGTTACTTGGAACACTTATAAATAGCCTGTGAAAGGCCGTTCTTCTAGCAAATTATACAGAAATTACGAAAATTACAAGTTTTTATGAAATTTACTGAAAAACTACTCGACGAAACCTCAATAAAGTGGTGTCGTCGTGTAGGTGGCGCAGAAGCCGATCTAATGATACCAAAAACAAAAGAATCTATTGAAAAATGACAAAGTGATGGATGATTTTAGGTTCAAAATTTGTGGAACAGAATTACTTTATATAAATTTCTTAAAAGTCAAAAATATTTGACAAGTTAGGTTTAAAAACAACTAGGAACTCTAATAACAACAATTGGATGCTATATGAATGATATAAGAACTAATGTAGATGTATACCAAGTAATATTTTTTGCAAATTATCTGAGCCGATCTTCAAAATTCGCTCCCTAAGGTAGGCTCGGTTTAGGTATTTCACGCACAAGTTAGTACTGAAAGATTTTACAAATGCGATTTTAGACCTTTTTTCTTGACGGATTCTAACAATTGAGGTGTCGGGAGATAGGTCTCTCCGAGCACTATATGGGAAAAATAATATAAAAAATATATACCGTAAATAGAATAAAATATAGATTTAAATGTAAATTTTTGTATGAAAAATCTAAAATATCTCTCTTTTTCAGGTGGTCAGATTCCAACGGGACGTCGGACGGTGCTATAAACACGAGAGGGCCTCGGGGGTGTGTAGGCGCAGAGATGGTATAAAATTCAACAACCAAAGTTACTTGGAACACTTATAAATAGCCTGTGAAAGGCCGTTCTTCTAGCAAATTATACAGAAATTACGAAAATTACAAGTTTTTATGAAATTTACTGAAAAACTACTCGACGAAACCTCAATAAAGTGGTGTCGTCGTGTAGGTGGCGCAGAAGCCGATCTAATGATACCAAAAACAAAAGAATCTATTGAAAAATGACAAAGTGATGGATGATTTTAGGTTCAAAATTTGTGGAACAGAATTACTTTATATAAATTTCTTAAAAGTCAAAAATATTTGACAAGTTAGGTTTAAAAACAACTAGGAACTCTAATAACAACAATTGGATGCTATATGAATGATATAAGAACTAATGTAGATGTATACCAAGTAATATTTTTTGCAAATTATCTGAGCCGATCTTCAAAATTCGCTCCCTAAGGTAGGCTCGGTTTAGGTATTTCACGCACAAGTTGTACTGAAAGATTTTACAAATGCGATTTTAGACCTTTTTTCTTGACGGATTCTAACAATTGAGGTGTCGGGAGATAGGTCTCTCCGAGCACTATATGGGAAAAATAATATAAAAAATATATACCGTAAATAGAATAAAATATAGATTTAAATGTAAATTTTTGTATGAAAAATCTAAAATATCTCTCTTTTTCAGGTGGTCAGATTCCAACGGGACGTCGGACGGTGCTATAAACACGAGAGGGCCTCGGGGGTGTGTAGGCGCAGAGATGGTATAAAATTCAACAACCAAAGTTACTTGGAACACTTATAAATAGCCTGTGAAAGGCCGTTCTTCTAGCAAATTATACAGAAATTACGAAAATTACAAGTTTTTATGAAATTTACTGAAAAACTACTCGACGAAACCTCAATAAAGTGGTGTCGTCGTGTAGGTGGCGCAGAAGCCGATCTAATGATACCAAAAACAAAAGAATCTATTGAAAAATGACAAAGTGATGGATGATTTTAGGTTCAAAATTTGTGGAACAGAATTACTTTATATAAATTTCTTAAAAGTCAAAAATATTTGACAAGTTAGGTTTAAAAACAACTAGGAACTCTAATAACAACAATTGGATGCTATATGAATGATATAAGAACTAATGTAGATGTATACCAAGTAATATTTTTTGCAAATTATCTGAGCCGATCTTCAAAATTCGCTCCCTAAGGTAGGCTCGGTTTAGGTATTTCACGCACAAGTTAGTACTGAAAGATTTTACAAATGCGATTTTAGACCTTTTTTCTTGACGGATTCTAACAATTGAGGTGTCGGGAGATAGGTCTCTCCGAGCACTATATGGGAAAAATAATATAAAAAATATATACCGTAAATAGAATAAAATATAGATTTAAATGTAAATTTTTGTATGAAAAATCTAAAATATCTCTCTTTTTCAGGTGGTCAGATTCCAACGGGACGTCGGACGGTGCTATAAACACGAGAGGGCCTCGGGGGTGTGTAGGCGCAGAGATGGTATAAAATTCAACAACCAAAGTTACTTGGAACACTTATAAATAGCCTGTGAAAGGCCGTTCTTCTAGCAAATTATACAGAAATTACGAAAATTACAAGTTTTTATGAAATTTACTGAAAAACTACTCGACGAAACCTCAATAAAGTGGTGTCGTCGTGTAGGTGGCGCAGAAGCCGATCTAATGATACCAAAAACAAAAGAATCTATTGAAAAATGACAAAGTGATGGATGATTTTAGGTTCAAAATTTGTGGAACAGAATTACTTTATATAAATTTCTTAAAAGTCAAAAATATTTGACAAGTTAGGTTTAAAAACAACTAGGAACTCTAATAACAACAATTGGATGCTATATGAATGATATAAGAACTAATGTAGATGTATACCAAGTAATATTTTTTGCAAATTATCTGAGCCGATCTTCAAAATTCGCTCCCTAAGGTAGGCTCGGTTTAGGTATTTCACGCACAAGTTAGTACTGAAAGATTTTACAAATGCGATTTTAGACCTTTTTTCTTGACGGATTCTAACAATTGAGGTGTCGGGAGATAGGTCTCTCCGAGCACTATATGGGAAAAATAATATAAAAAATATATACCGTAAATAGAATAAAATATAGATTTAAATGTAAATTTTTGTATGAAAAATCTAAAATATCTCTCTTTTTCAGGTGGTCAGATTCCAACGGGACGTCGGACGGTGCTATAAACACGAGAGGGCCTCGGGGGTGTGTAGGCGCAGAGATGGTATAAAATTCAACAACCAAAGTTACTTGGAACACTTATAAATAGCCTGTGAAAGGCCGTTCTTCTAGCAAATTATACAGAAATTACGAAAATTACAAGTTTTTATGAAATTTACTGAAAAACTACTCGACGAAACCTCAATAAAGTGGTGTCGTCGTGTAGGTGGCGCAGAAGCCGATCTAATGATACCAAAAACAAAAGAATCTATTGAAAAATGACAAAGTGATGGATGATTTTAGGTTCAAAATTTGTGGAACAGAATTACTTTATATAAATTTCTTAAAAGTCAAAAATATTTGACAAGTTAGGTTTAAAAACAACTAGGAACTCTAATAACAACAATTGGATGCTATATGAATGATATAAGAACTAATGTAGATGTATACCAAGTAATATTTTTTGCAAATTATCTGAGCCGATCTTCAAAATTCGCTCCCTAAGGTAGGCTCGGTTTAGGTATTTCACGCACAAGTTAGTACTGAAAGATTTTACAAATGCGATTTTAGACCTTTTTTCTTGACGGATTCTAACAATTGAGGTGTCGGGAGATAGGTCTCTCCGAGCACTATATGGGAAAAATAATATAAAAAATATATACCGTAAATAGAATAAAATATAGATTTAAATGTAAATTTTTGTATGAAAAATCTAAAATATCTCTCTTTTTCAGGTGGTCAGATTCCAACGGGACGTCGGACGGTGCTATAAAC
Organism: Hypena proboscidalis; assembly: GCA_905147285.1. NCBI lineage: Eukaryota > Metazoa > Arthropoda > Insecta > Lepidoptera > Erebidae > Hypena > Hypena proboscidalis. The sequence continues at coordinate 1,644,630 of CAJHVD010000003.1, forward strand.
ACGAGAGGGCCTCGGGGGTGTGTAGGCGCAGAGATGGTATAAAATTCAACAACCAAAGTTACTTGGAACACTTATAAATAGCCTGTGAAAGGCCGTTCTTCTAGCAAATTATACAGAAATTACGAAAATTACAAGTTTTTATGAAATTTACTGAAAAACTACTCGACGAAACCTCAATAAAGTGGTGTCGTCGTGTAGGTGGCGCAGAAGCCGATCTAATGATACCAAAAACAAAAGAATCTATTGAAAAATGACAAAGTGATGGATGATTTTAGGTTCAAAATTTGTGGAACAGAATTACTTTATATAAATTTCTTAAAAGTCAAAAATATTTGACAAGTTAGGTTTAAAAACAACTAGGAACTCTAATAACAACAATTGGATGCTATATGAATGATATAAGAACTAATGTAGATGTATACCAAGTAATATTTTTTGCAAATTATCTGAGCCGATCTTCAAAATTCGCTCCCTAAGGTAGGCTCGGTTTAGGTATTTCACGCACAAGTTAGTACTGAAAGATTTTACAAATGCGATTTTAGACCTTTTTTCTTGACGGATTCTAACAATTGAGGTGTCGGGAGATAGGTCTCTCCGAGCACTATATGGGAAAAATAATATAAAAAATATATACCGTAAATAGAATAAAATATAGATTTAAATGTAAATTTTCGTATGAAAAATCTAAAATATCTCTCTTTTTCAGGTGGTCAGATTCCAACGGGACGTCGGACGGTGCTATAAACACGAGAGGGCCTCGGGGGTGTGTAGGCGCAGAGATGGTATAAAATTCAACAACCAAAGTTACTTGGAACACTTATAAATAGCCTGTGAAAGGCCGTTCTTCTAGCAAATTATACAGAAATTACGAAAATTACAAGTTTTTATGAAATTTACTGAAAAACTACTCGACGAAACCTCAATAAAGTGGTGTCGTCGTGTAGGTGGCGCAGAAGCCGATCTAATGATACCAAAAACAAAAGAATCTATTGAAAAATGACAAAGTGATGGATGATTTTAGGTTCAAAATTTGTGGAACAGAATTACTTTATATAAATTTCTTAAAAGTCAAAAATATTTGACAAGTTAGGTTTAAAAACAACTAGGAACTCTAATAACAACAATTGGATGCTATATGAATGATATAAGAACTAATGTAGATGTATACGTATGTATGATTGACGTTTCGAATGTCAAACGGTGGTGTGCAAAAAAACTGTTCTCTCGTAAAAAAAAAAAGTAAACAGTGCGTAAAAAGGACAAATTTTATTGTGAAAAGCTTGAAATCGGTGCAATATCCAACGATAATTGTTATTGGAAATACAAGTGCGATAAACAATTCTTAAAAGCTAAAACAAAAAACAGTTCTTTTTTTAAGTTCACAAACTACCTTAAACTTTAGATATTATAAATCGTTTTTAGATATATAATAATTATTAGAACGGTGTGGTGCTGTGCGAAGTTCTGTGCTGTGATCCCTCAAATTGTTAACTGATATATAGTGCTCAAAAGCCCCTAGGACAAACGATAAACCTATTTCAATAAACTATTATTACAGCGCCATCTATTTGCAGTTAGGAGAAACAACTAGACGGCCTCATTCTCAGTAAATGGCGCCTGTTAAGTGTAATGGTTGCGCTAAATTCCTCTCACAGATGGAGGCCGCTAAATGCAACAAATGTTCGGCCCAGTTTCACCGCGCTTGCGCATCTCTGCCGTTAAGGGGACAGATTTCAGTTGCCTGGATGTGCTCGGACTGCAACAAAACTTTACCGATGACAAATACAAATAACACGTCAGTAGCAGGGACACTGGAGTACAGCAGTGGCGACGAATATCTAGACCCGCAGGATAATACAGTTATTCCGATGAGAGGCGAGCCCTCAGCAATATTCTTTGAAGCAGCGTTGGATAACTTCAAGCAAGAGCTACGAGCCGAGTTTCATGCGATGCGGGATGATTTTCAGTTGGTCCGCTCTGATGTCGCACGCATAAAGGACTCTGTTTTGGACTGCAATAAAAGAATTGACAGCTTAGAGTCTAGGTTGATTGCTCTTGAAAACAGCAGCCGGGCGCCGAACAGTTCAGCCGCAATGGTAGAAACTATTGCTGAACTGAAGCGAGACCTGAATGATCGCGATCAAGAGCTCTTGTCTAATGATTTAGAGATCGCTAACCTTCCAGAGGCAAAAAATGAAAATGTGTTGCATACAATCAAGCTTGTGGCCACCAAACTCGGCATCCAACTGGAAGACCGAGATGTCGTTTGCGCTGAGCGTGTAGGCAGCAGACACCTGAATGCCACAGATGCTAGTGGCCCGAAGGAGATACGCCCGCGCCTCATAGTGGTGCGCCTGGGACGTCGGGATCTTCGCGATGAACTCCTTGCCAAGGCAAGAGTGCGCAGAGGTGCCAATAGCGAAGACCTTGGTCTGCCGGGATTGCCCAGGCGCTTTTATCTGAACGAACGCCTAACAAAGCAGAACAGGCAGTTATTTCGTCAAGCCCGGGACGCAGCGCAACGTTTGGAATGGCAGTACGTGTGGACGAAGAGAGGCCGCATCCTTGTCAGGCACAAGCATGGCGAGCCCGCCCGTCCCGTGCGTTCTGAAGCAGACCTCACGCAGATTTTTGGACCTGAAATGGATACAGGAAAATAATTTTGTTTTAATGAAATACTTTTGTGTTATTCTTGTATGTTTATTTTATCTATTTCCCACATTTAGATTTGAAAACAAAATTAAGCTTATTCACATTGGATTGAGTATTGTTATAATGTTGAGACTCCTTTACAACCATAATAATATGATGTTAAACATTTTTATTCATAATTTACTTTGTAACAACTATTTGATTAATGTCTTGAGAAAACTTACAATTACACAGTCACATACATACAATATTATCATGTTAACACTAAACACTTTCAATAATTATATCAACATTGAAATATTCTCCTATATGACATACCTATTACATACACAATACATAATACATACATACTTTTACAGTGATTTCTGTATGTATGAATATCTTCATGCTTTCTATATATTTTATTATACCTCTTTATCTACAATATCTACATACTATGGTTGTTATTTTACAATGACATGTCTTCTAGTAATATGGGCAAATTTTAAAGTAATTCACAATGATAAATAGTAAATATATTAAGTTTGGTTTATTTAATGCAGGGTCGCTGGCAACAAACCATGATGAATTCATAATAGCTATGGCTAACAAATCACCAGAATTATGTGCTATTAACGAAACATGGATTCGCCAAGGACAACAAGGCCTGGCACCGGTTGTACAGGGATATAAGTTGGTGCATATACCTAGACCTACATCAATCAGGGAAGGTAGGGGAGGAGGCGTGGCTTTTTATATAAAAGCAGGCATTCGTGCACGCGTGAGGACGCATCCTCCGCATTCAAGTGTAGAACAAATGTGGCTGAGCCTTACCACAAAAACAAAAAAACTTCTAGTTGGTACTGCTTATAGGCCACCATGGCTAGATGTAGAAACTTTCCTTGAGGCGCTCACTGAGAGTATTTGCGCTCTTTCCCCACACGATAATGTAATAATACTAGGCGATTTTAACATTAATATGCTTGATGGTAGCAACATTAAAACAAGGCAACTAGCAGAGTTCCTACACTACTGTAACCTTAAGCAAATAGTGTCTACAGCCACACATTTTGTGGGTGACAGTGCCACTCTCATTGATATCATCTGTACTGACGCCAACTATCGGCATGTAAATGTCAGCCATATAAGTGAGCTTGGACACCACTCATTTGTCACATGTGAGTTGATATTTAAGAAAGACAAGCCTGCAAAAACTCTTGTTATATATCGCCCAATCAAAAATATACTGACTGAACTGTTTGAGGAGCACTTGGAAGCCCTGCCGTGGGCTTCGATCTGTGAGTCTCAATGTGTAAATCAAATGGTTTATTTTTTAAACCTTTTCACCACACAGCTGTTTGACATACACGCCCCCATCCGACAAAAAGTATTTAAGAGCAAGCCAACACCGTGGATAACAGACACCATCAAAACAATCTTTGAGTTAAGAGATGAGGCCAGGAACCGTTCGCGTGAAACGAAACAGGAAGTACACAAAAAATACTATCTAGATTTAAAAAACCAGGCAATTATTGCTTTAAAAAGTGAAAAATCTGCATTTTTCCAAAAACATATAAATGATAATTTTAACAATTCAAAACTATTATGGAACAATCTTAAAAAGTATGTACTTCCGGTTCAAAGGGATGTGGGGCTGCCGGACTACCTTAACAACCCAGATGCAATAAACTCGGCATTTCTTGATGTTCCAGGTAATCCTAATGTAAGTATATCGAAACTGACGTACTACGAATTTAACCGCTACAGTACAGCCAGGTTTATGCTTAAAACAACAAATGAGGAATCTATAGGTAGGATTATTCAACAGATATCTACTAATGCCCAAGGTGCTGATGGCATCTCGGGGGAAATGGTGGGCCTGACACTACCACAGGCCTTGACAGCCATCACAGCAATAGTTAATCGATCTATTGACACCTGCACCTTCCCCGATCTATGGAAAATGGCTATTGTGAGACCTTTACCAAAGAATGGCAATCCTCAATCATTTAGAGACTTGCGTCCAATCAGCATTTTGCCCTGGTTATCTAAAGTCCTGGAGAGAGTGGTCTATTTGCAAATGGTAGAATTTCTAGAGAAAAACAACATACTACCCGACTTGCAATCAGGCTTTAGAAAAAAGCGTGGAACATCCACAGCTTTAGCAGATATTGTAGGGAACATCCTCGAGGCACGTGATCAGGGTGATGGATCTATATTGACCTTACTAGATTTTTCACGGGCTTTTGACTCGATAAATGTCACCCTGTTGTTGTCCAAGCTCACCTTCTATGGTTTTGAATTGCAAGCAGTTAGATGGTTTGAAAGCTATTTATCAAACAGATTCCAACAGGTGGAAGTGCAACAAAAAGATGGCTCAACCCTTGCATCCACTCCACAAGCTGTGACCAGGGGAATTCCCCAGGGCTCGCTGATCGGGCCTATTCTTTTTATTATATACAGTGCAGACATCACTACCTGCTTTCAGGAGTGCAAGTATCACCTGTACGCAGACGACACCCAACTTGTGTACTCATTTAAACCGTCTGAAACCACATCTGCCTTAACTAAAATTAATGAGGATCTCCAAAGGGTAGCTGAGTGGTCTGAGTCAAATTGTCTGATTTTAAATTCCCTGAAATCTAAATTAATGGTCATGGGCAGCAGGCATCAAATAGATAACATCATACAAGCAAATCCCATAGTCAAAATACAAGGACAAAATATAGAAAGAGTTGAAACAGCTTGCAATCTTGGACTCATCATTGACCCTGAGCTGCGATTTGAGAACCACATAAGTAATGTTGTAAAAAGTTGCTTCTACCGACTAAAAATCTTGTATAGAATTAGAGAGTACCTTAATGTGGATATGAGAAAAAGATTAGTAGAAAGTATAGTACTCTCTAAGTTTAATTATGCTGACACGGTGTATGGTCCATGCTTGCTGTCAAGGACTAAGCGATTGATTCAAAGAGTTCAGAATGCATGTGCTAGATACTGTTTCAAGGTACCCTGGCGAAGTCATGTAACCCCGTTCCTGAACCAGCACAACATCTTGAAGATGGCTGCTAGGAGGAAACTGCACCTATGCAATCTATTGTTTGGTGTAATAAATACCTCGAAGCCCGCATATCTCTTCGACAAGCTCAGCTGGAGACATGATCATTACAGCTACTCCAGTCGCTCAACAGCTAATCCCCTGTCAATGCCACGGTACAGAACAACTGCCTTTAAAGGATGCTTCAAGTATGCAGCTACATCTTGTTGGAATGATTTGCCACCTCCAGTGAAGTCACTAAAAAGTATTTATAGTTTTAAATTCAATTTGAAAAAGATTCTGCTCCATACACAGAAGAATTGTATTCATTTCAAGTAATTATGCTTACCAACAGGTTATTGACTATTAGTATGGGATGTGACACACTCCAGTTTCATGGCTCTTAGTTTGTTTTTTCTGCTGCTATCTGCACAGACAGACTCAGTTTTATTTTTCATTTCTGCTCACCAACCTGAAAAGCATCATAGGATAATGAAAGCATGACTTAAGTAATTTGTTAATATAATATTAATATATATACATTTAATAATTAATTAATCAATAATAATATTATCCATTTTTTAAATATATTCCATTATTTATAATATAATTGCACATACAGTCCATATAGTATTATTTCATAATAATATAATATTTTTTATTTCTGTTCTCATATATTTTTAGTACTTAGCTAATTTGATACAATTATTAATTTTTCAATACCTATAATTTTAAATGATACAATCAAACTGACCTAATAGTAACTCTTCGTCACTCATGATTGGATGTGTTTTCAGTTTATTTTTATGAATAAACGCGAATAAACACACCAAAGATGGCGTTGTGTTACAGAAAAGGTACAAACAAATAATGCTATATAGAAATAACGTTGGCATTTTATCCCCAGGATAAAAGAGTTTCAGCTAATTTATTCTACAATTCTAATATTCTACAATACACAATTTGAATTTCTTACCTCTATTCGTACAACAAAAAATGTTCCATCTCCACAAAAAGGACGCTCCGCTTGAAAAATTAAATAACACATCTTCACACGACGATCACACCACAATAAAGTATATTTTACAACATCACAACTCTTTACTTACAGCACAAAACTCAATATACAAAATACAATCACATTTTTTTTTTTTTCTTTTGTTTACAAATTCTTTGATATTATTTCAACACTGCAAAGAATGCGAAGTATTTTAACCGGAAAAGACAATTAAGCGTTGAACTGACATTCACTGTGATTGGTCAGGCAGGCCATAAACAGTGTACCAACTGTCGTCGCGTCGCCAGCGCAAGGCGATACTAGCGCCATCCGTATAATTTTTATGTTTATTATATTATTATTAGTTTAGTTAGATCAGATAATAATATTTAGATAATAATTGTTTTAAATTTACTATTTTTATTTGCTTTGTTTTCTTTTTTTTCTTGCCGTCTGTGTAACTACTTTGTAACCATATATTATAAAATTATAATTTTCTAAGCATGTATTTATAACCTAATTTATGTTTTATTATTTATTATATATTATTCTCTCGTATAATGTACCTATTCTTTTATGTGTATATTTTTGTGTTTTCTCGAACTTAGCTTAATTTAATTTTACGTCACTGTCTCTTTATTTATATGTTACTGTACCTGTTTTCTGTTCGTGCCGTCAACCGTGGTGGTTGCTGAAAATCAGCGCTGTGAAAGTTTTGCAGAAATGCAAGACTCCACAGCATTAAAGCTGAGCAACCGCCACTGTTTTCTTACATATTTGTTTATTGTCTACCTACCTGTTTTTTTGCTGTATATATATGTTAGTTATGTAAGAAAATAAAAATAATTTTCTTTCTTTCTTTTTTTTTTTTTTATACCAAGTAATATTTTTTGCAAATTATCTGAGCCGATCTTCAAAATTCGCTCCCTAAGGTAGGCTCGGTTTAGGTATTTCACGCACAAGTTAGTACTGAAAGATTTTACAAATGCGATTTTAGACCTTTTTTCTTGACGGATTCTAACAATTGAGGTGTCGGGAGATAGGTCTCTCCGAGCACTATATGGGAAAAATAATATAAAAAATATATACCGTAAATAGAATAAAATATAGATTTAAATGTAAATTTTTGTATGAAAAATCTAAAATATCTCTCTTTTTCAGGTGGTCAGATTCCAACGGGACGTCGGACGGTGCTATAAACACGAGAGGGCCTCGGGGGTGTGTAGGCGCAGAGATGGTATAAAATTCAACAACCAAAGTTACTTGGAACACTTATAAATAGCCTGTGAAAGGCCGTTCTTCTAGCAAATTATACAGAAATTACGAAAATTACAAGTTTTTATGAAATTTACTGAAAAACTACTCGACGAAACCTCAATAAAGTGGTGTCGTCGTGTAGGTGGCGCAGAAGCCGATCTAATGATACCAAAAACAAAAGAATCTATTGAAAAATGACAAAGTGATGGATGATTTTAGGTTCAAAATTTGTGGAACAGAATTACTTTATATAAATTTCTTAAAAGTCAAAAATATTTGACAAGTTAGGTTTAAAAACAACTAGGAACTCTAATAACAACAATTGGATGCTATATGAATGATATAAGAACTAATGTAGATGTATACCAAGTAATATTTTTTGCAAATTATCTGAGCCGATCTTCAAAATTCGCTCCCTAAGGTAGGCTCGGTTTAGGTATTTCACGCACAAGTTAGTACTGAAAGATTTTACAAATGCGATTTTAGACCTTTTTTCTTGACGGATTCTAACAATTGAGGTGTCGGGAGATAGGTCTCTCCGAGCACTATATGGGAAAAATAATATAAAAAATATATACCGTAAATAGAATAAAATATAGATTTAAATGTAAATTTTTGTATGAAAAATCTAAAATATCTCTCTTTTTCAGGTGGTCAGATTCCAACGGGACGTCGGACGGTGCTATAAACACGAGAGGGCCTCGGGGGTGTGTAGGCGCAGAGATGGTATAAAATTCAACAACCAAAGTTACTTGGAACACTTATAAATAGCCTGTGAAAGGCCGTTCTTCTAGCAAATTATACAGAAATTACGAAAATTACAAGTTTTTATGAAATTTACTGAAAAACTACTCGACGAAACCTCAATAAAGTGGTGTCGTCGTGTAGGTGGCGCAGAAGCCGATCTAATGATACCAAAAACAAAAGAATCTATTGAAAAATGACAAAGTGATGGATGATTTTAGGTTCAAAATTTGTGGAACAGAATTACTTTATATAAATTTCTTAAAAGTCAAAAATATTTGACAAGTTAGGTTTAAAAACAACTAGGAACTCTAATAACAACAATTGGATGCTATATGAATGATATAAGAACTAATGTAGATGTATACCAAGTAATATTTTTTGCAAATTATCTGAGCCGATCTTCAAAATTCGCTCCCTAAGGTAGGCTCGGTTTAGGTATTTCACGCACAAGTTAGTACTGAAAGATTTTACAAATGCGATTTTAGACCTTTTTTCTTGACGGATTCTAACAATTGAGGTGTCGGGAGATAGGTCTCTCCGAGCACTATATGGGAAAAATAATATAAAAAATATATACCGTAAATAGAATAAAATATAGATTTAAATGTAAATTTTTGTATGAAAAATCTAAAATATCTCTCTTTTTCAGGTGGTCAGATTCCAACGGGACGTCGGACGGTGCTATAAACACGAGAGGGCCTCGGGGGTGTGTAGGCGCAGAGATGGTATAAAATTCAACAACCAAAGTTACTTGGAACACTTATAAATAGCCTGTGAAAGGCCGTTCTTCTAGCAAATTATACAGAAATTACGAAAATTACAAGTTTTTATGAAATTTACTGAAAAACTACTCGACGAAACCTCAATAAAGTGGTGTCGTCGTGTAGGTGGCGCAGAAGCCGATCTAATGATACCAAAAACAAAAGAATCTATTGAAAAATGACAAAGTGATGGATGATTTTAGGTTCAAAATTTGTGGAACAGAATTACTTTATATAAATTTCTTAAAAGTCAAAAATATTTGACAAGTTAGGTTTAAAAACAACTAGGAACTCTAATAACAACAATTGGATGCTATATGAATGATATAAGAACTAATGTAGATGTATACCAAGTAATATTTTTTGCAAATTATCTGAGCCGATCTTCAAAATTCGCTCCCTAAGGTAGGCTCGGTTTAGGTATTTCACGCACAAGTTAGTACTGAAAGATTTTACAAATGCGATTTTAGACCTTTTTTCTTGACGGATTCTAACAATTGAGGTGTCGGGAGATAGGTCTCTCCGAGCACTATATGGGAAAAATAATATAAAAAATATATACCGTAAATAGAATAAAATATAGATTTAAATGTAAATTTTTGTATGAAAAATCTAAAATATCTCTCTTTTTCAGGTGGTCAGATTCCAACGGGACGTCGGACGGTGCTATAAACACGAGAGGGCCTCGGGGGTGTGTAGGCGCAGAGATGGTATAAAATTCAACAACCAAAGTTACTTGGAACACTTATAAATAGCCTGTGAAAGGCCGTTCTTCTAGCAAATTATACAGAAATTACGAAAATTACAAGTTTTTATGAAATTTACTGAAAAACTACTCGACGAAACCTCAATAAAGTGGTGTCGTCGTGTAGGTGGCGCAGAAGCCGATCTAATGATACCAAAAACAAAAGAATCTATTGAAAAATGACAAAGTGATGGATGATTTTAGGTTCAAAATTTGTGGAACAGAATTACTTTATATAAATTTCTTAAAAGTCAAAAATATTTGACAAGTTAGGTTTAAAAACAACTAGGAACTCTAATAACAACAATTGGATGCTATATGAATGATATAAGAACTAATGTAGATGTATACCAAGTAATATTTTTTGCAAATTATCTGAGCCGATCTTCAAAATTCGCTCCCTAAGGTAGGCTCGGTTTAGGTATTTCACGCACAAGTTAGTACTGAAAGATTTTACAAATGCGATTTTAGACCTTTTTTCTTGACGGATTCTAACAATTGAGGTGTCGGGAGATAGGTCTCTCCGAGCACTATATGGGAAAAATAATATAAAAAATATATACCGTAAATAGAATAAAATATAGATTTAAATGTAAATTTTTGTATGAAAAATCTAAAATATCTCTCTTTTTCAGGTGGTCAGATTCCAACGGGACGTCGGACGGTGCTATAAACACGAGAGGGCCTCGGGGGTGTGTAGGCGCAGAGATGGTATAAAATTCAACAACCAAAGTTACTTGGAACACTTATAAATAGCCTGTGAAAGGCCGTTCTTCTAGCAAATTATACAGAAATTACGAAAATTACAAGTTTTTATGAAATTTACTGAAAAACTACTCGACGAAACCTCAATAAAGTGGTGTCGTCGTGTAGGTGGCGCAGAAGCCGATCTAATGATACCAAAAACAAAAGAATCTATTGAAAAATGACAAAGTGATGGATGATTTTAGGTTCAAAATTTGTGGAACAGAATTACTTTATATAAATTTCTTAAAAGTCAAAAATATTTGACAAGTTAGGTTTAAAAACAACTAGGAACTCTAATAACAACAATTGGATGCTATATGAATGATATAAGAACTAATGTAGATGTATACCAAGTAATATTTTTTGCAAATTATCTGAGCCGATCTTCAAAATTCGCTCCCTAAGGTAGGCTCGGTTTAGGTATTTCACGCACAAGTTAGTACTGAAAGATTTTACAAATGCGATTTTAGACCTTTTTTCTTGACGGATTCTAACAATTGAGGTGTCGGGAGATAGGTCTCTCCGAGCACTATATGGGAAAAATAATATAAAAAATATATACCGTAAATAGAATAAAATATAGATTTAAATGTAAATTTTTGTATGAAAAATCTAAAATATCTCTCTTTTTCAGGTGGTCAGATTCCAACGGGACGTCGGACGGTGCTATAAACACGAGAGGGCCTCGGGGGTGTGTAGGCGCAGAGATGGTATAAAATTCAACAACCAAAGTTACTTGGAACACTTATAAATAGCCTGTGAAAGGCCGTTCTTCTAGCAAATTATACAGAAATTACGAAAATTACAAGTTTTTATGAAATTTACTGAAAAACTACTCGACGAAACCTCAATAAAGTGGTGTCGTCGTGTAGGTGGCGCAGAAGCCGATCTAATGATACCAAAAACAAAAGAATCTATTGAAAAATGACAAAGTGATGGATGATTTTAGGTTCAAAATTTGTGGAACAGAATTACTTTATATAAATTTCTTAAAAGTCAAAAATATTTGACAAGTTAGGTTTAAAAACAACTAGGAACTCTAATAACAACAATTGGATGCTATATGAATGATATAAGAACTAATGTAGATGTATACCAAGTAATATTTTTTGCAAATTATCTGAGCCGATCTTCAAAATTCGCTCCCTAAGGTAGGCTCGGTTTAGGTATTTCACGCACAAGTTAGTACTGAAAGATTTTACAAATGCGATTTTAGACCTTTTTTCTTGACGGATTCTAACAATTGAGGTGTCGGGAGATAGGTCTCTCCGAGCACTATATGGGAAAAATAATATAAAAAATATATACCGTAAATAGAATAAAATATAGATTTAAATGTAAATTTTTGTATGAAAAATCTAAAATATCTCTCTTTTTCAGGTGGTCAGATTCCAACGGGACGTCGGACGGTGCTATAAACACGAGAGGGCCTCGGGGGTGTGTAGGCGCAGAGATGGTATAAAATTCAACAACCAAAGTTACTTGGAACACTTATAAATAGCCTGTGAAAGGCCGTTCTTCTAGCAAATTATACAGAAATTACGAAAATTACAAGTTTTTATGAAATTTACTGAAAAACTACTCGACGAAACCTCAATAAAGTGGTGTCGTCGTGTAGGTGGCGCAGAAGCCGATCTAATGATACCAAAAACAAAAGAATCTATTGAAAAATGACAAAGTGATGGATGATTTTAGGTTCAAAATTTGTGGAACAGAATTACTTTATATAAATTTCTTAAAAGTCAAAAATATTTGACAAGTTAGGTTTAAAAACAACTAGGAACTCTAATAACAACAATTGGATGCTATATGAATGATATAAGAACTAATGTAGATGTATACCAAGTAATATTTTTTGCAAATTATCTGAGCCGATCTTCAAAATTCGCTCCCTAAGGTAGGCTCGGTTTAGGTATTTCACGCACAAGTTAGTACTGAAAGATTTTACAAATGCGATTTTAGACCTTTTTTCTTGACGGATTCTAACAATTGAGGTGTCGGGAGATAGGTCTCTCCGAGCACTATATGGGAAAAATAATATAAAAAATATATACCGTAAATAGAATAAAATATAGATTTAAATGTAAATTTTTGTATGAAAAATCTAAAATATCTCTCTTTTTCAGGTGGTCAGATTCCAACGGGACGTCGGACGGTGCTATAAACACGAGAGGGCCTCGGGGGTGTGTAGGCGCAGAGATGGTATAAAATTCAACAACCAAAGTTACTTGGAACACTTATAAATAGCCTGTGAAAGGCCGTTCTTCTAGCAAATTATACAGAAATTACGAAAATTACAAGTTTTTATGAAATTTACTGAAAAACTACTCGACGAAACCTCAATAAAGTGGTGTCGTCGTGTAGGTGGCGCAGAAGCCGATCTAATGATACCAAAAACAAAAGAATCTATTGAAAAATGACAAAGTGATGGATGATTTTAGGTTCAAAATTTGTGGAACAGAATTACTTTATATAAATTTCTTAAAAGTCAAAAATATTTGACAAGTTAGGTTTAAAAACAACTAGGAACTCTAATAACAACAATTGGATGCTATATGAATGATATAAGAACTAATGTAGATGTATACCAAGTAATATTTTTTGCAAATTATCTGAGCCGATCTTCAAAATTCGCTCCCTAAGGTAGGCTCGGTTTAGGTATTTCACGCACAAGTTAGTACTGAAAGATTTTACAAATGCGATTTTAGACCTTTTTTCTTGACGGATTCTAACAATTGAGGTGTCGGGAGATAGGTCTCTCCGAGCACTATATGGGAAAAATAATATAAAAAATATATACCGTAAATAGAATAAAATATAGATTTAAATGTAAATTTTTGTATGAAAAATCTAAAATATCTCTCTTTTTCAGGTGGTCAGATTCCAACGGGACGTCGGACGGTGCTATAAACACGAGAGGGCCTCGGGGGTGTGTAGGCGCAGAGATGGTATAAAATTCAACAACCAAAGTTACTTGGAACACTTATAAATAGCCTGTGAAAGGCCGTTCTTCTAGCAAATTATACAGAAATTACGAAAATTACAAGTTTTTATGAAATTTACTGAAAAACTACTCGACGAAACCTCAATAAAGTGGTGTCGTCGTGTAGGTGGCGCAGAAGCCGATCTAATGATACCAAAAACAAAAGAATCTATTGAAAAATGACAAAGTGATGGATGATTTTAGGTTCAAAATTTGTGGAACAGAATTACTTTATATAAATTTCTTAAAAGTCAAAAATATTTGACAAGTTAGGTTTAAAAACAACTAGGAACTCTAATAACAACAATTGGATGCTATATGAATGATATAAGAACTAATGTAGATGTATACCAAGTAATATTTTTTGCAAATTATCTGAGCCGATCTTCAAAATTCGCTCCCTAAGGTAGGCTCGGTTTAGGTATTTCACGCACAAGTTAGTACTGAAAGATTTTACAAATGCGATTTTAGACCTTTTTTCTTGACGGATTCTAACAATTGAGGTGTCGGGAGATAGGTCTCTCCGAGCACTATATGGGAAAAATAATATAAAAAATATATACCGTAAATAGAATAAAATATAGATTTAAATGTAAATTTTTGTATGAAAAATCTAAAATATCTCTCTTTTTCAGGTGGTCAGATTCCAACGGGACGTCGGACGGTGCTATAAACACGAGAGGGCCTCGGGGGTGTGTAGGCGCAGAGATGGTATAAAATTCAACAACCAAAGTTACTTGGAACACTTATAAATAGCCTGTGAAAGGCCGTTCTTCTAGCAAATTATACAGAAATTACGAAAATTACAAGTTTTTATGAAATTTACTGAAAAACTACTCGACGAAACCTCAATAAAGTGGTGTCGTCGTGTAGGTGGCGCAGAAGCCGATCTAATGATACCAAAAACAAAAGAATCTATTGAAAAATGACAAAGTGATGGATGATTTTAGGTTCAAAATTTGTGGAACAGAATTACTTTATATAAATTTCTTAAAAGTCAAAAATATTTGACAAGTTAGGTTTAAAAACAACTAGGAACTCTAATAACAACAATTGGATGCTATATGAATGATATAAGAACTAATGTAGATGTATACCAAGTAATATTTTTTGCAAATTATCTGAGCCGATCTTCAAAATTCGCTCCCTAAGGTAGGCTCGGTTTAGGTATTTCACGCACAAGTTAGTACTGAAAGATTTTACAAATGCGATTTTAGACCTTTTTTCTTGACGGATTCTAACAATTGAGGTGTCGGGAGATAGGTCTCTCCGAGCACTATATGGGAAAAATAATATAAAAAATATATACCGTAAATAGAATAAAATATAGATTTAAATGTAAATTTTTGTATGAAAAATCTAAAATATCTCTCTTTTTCAGGTGGTCAGATTCCAACGGGACGTCGGACGGTGCTATAAACACGAGAGGGCCTCGGGGGTGTGTAGGCGCAGAGATGGTATAAAATTCAACAACCAAAGTTACTTGGAACACTTATAAATAGCCTGTGAAAGGCCGTTCTTCTAGCAAATTATACAGAAATTACGAAAATTACAAGTTTTTATGAAATTTACTGAAAAACTACTCGACGAAACCTCAATAAAGTGGTGTCGTCGTGTAGGTGGCGCAGAAGCCGATCTAATGATACCAAAAACAAAAGAATCTATTGAAAAATGACAAAGTGATGGATGATTTTAGGTTCAAAATTTGTGGAACAGAATTACTTTATATAAATTTCTTAAAAGTCAAAAATATTTGACAAGTTAGGTTTAAAAACAACTAGGAACTCTAATAACAACAATTGGATGCTATATGAATGATATAAGAACTAATGTAGATGTATACCAAGTAATATTTTTTGCAAATTATCTGAGCCGATCTTCAAAATTCGCTCCCTAAGGTAGGCTCGGTTTAGGTATTTCACGCACAAGTTAGTACTGAAAGATTTTACAAATGCGATTTTAGACCTTTTTTCTTGACGGATTCTAACAATTGAGGTGTCGGGAGATAGGTCTCTCCGAGCACTATATGGGAAAAATAATATAAAAAATATATACCGTAAATAGAATAAAATATAGATTTAAATGTAAATTTTTGTATGAAAAATCTAAAATATCTCTCTTTTTCAGGTGGTCAGATTCCAACGGGACGTCGGACGGTGCTATAAACACGAGAGGGCCTCGGGGGTGTGTAGGCGCAGAGATGGTATAAAATTCAACAACCAAAGTTACTTGGAACACTTATAAATAGCCTGTGAAAGGCCGTTCTTCTAGCAAATTATACAGAAATTACGAAATTACAAGTTTTTATGAAATTTACTGAAAAACTACTCGACGAAACCTCAATAAAGTGGTGTCGTCGTGTAGGTGGCGCAGAAGCCGATCTAATGATACCAAAAACAAAAGAATCTATTGAAAAATGACAAAGTGATGGATGATTTTAGGTTCAAAATTTGTGGAACAGAATTACTTTATATAAATTTCTTAAAAGTCAAAAATATTTGACAAGTTAGGTTTAAAAACAACTAGGAACTCTAATAACAACAATTGGATGCTATATGAATGATATAAGAACTAATGTAGATGTATACCAAGTAATATTTTTTGCAAATTATCTGAGCCGATCTTCAAAATTCGCTCCCTAAGGTAGGCTCGGTTTAGGTATTTCACGCACAAGTTAGTACTGAAAGATTTTACAAATGCGATTTTAGACCTTTTTTCTTGACGGATTCTAACAATTGAGGTGTCGGGAGATAGGTCTCTCCGAGCACTATATGGGAAAAATAATATAAAAAATATATACCGTAAATAGAATAAAATATAGATTTAAATGTAAATTTTTGTATGAAAAATCTAAAATATCTCTCTTTTTCAGGTGGTCAGATTCCAACGGGACGTCGGACGGTGCTATAAACACGAGAGGGCCTCGGGGGTGTGTAGGCGCAGAGATGGTATAAAATTCAACAACCAAAGTTACTTGGAACACTTATAAATAGCCTGTGAAAGGCCGTTCTTCTAGCAAATTATACAGAAATTACGAAAATTACAAGTTTTTATGAAATTTACTGAAAAACTACTCGACGAAACCTCAATAAAGTGGTGTCGTCGTGTAGGTGGCGCAGAAGCCGATCTAATGATACCAAAAACAAAAGAATCTATTGAAAAATGACAAAGTGATGGATGATTTTAGGTTCAAAATTTGTGGAACAGAATTACTTTATATAAATTTCTTAAAAGTCAAAAATATTTGACAAGTTAGGTTTAAAAACAACTAGGAACTCTAATAACAACAATTGGATGCTATATGAATGATATAAGAACTAATGTAGATGTATACCAAGTAATATTTTTTGCAAATTATCTGAGCCGATCTTCAAAATTCGCTCCCTAAGGTAGGCTCGGTTTAGGTATTTCACGCACAAGTTAGTACTGAAAGATTTTACAAATGCGATTTTAGACCTTTTTTCTTGACGGATTCTAACAATTGAGGTGTCGGGAGATAGGTCTCTCCGAGCACTATATGGGAAAAATAATATAAAAAATATATACCGTAAATAGAATAAAATATAGATTTAAATGTAAATTTTTGTATGAAAAATCTAAAATATCTCTCTTTTTCAGGTGGTCAGATTCCAACGGGACGTCGGACGGTGCTATAAACACGAGAGGGCCTCGGGGGTGTGTAGGCGCAGAGATGGTATAAAATTCAACAACCAAAGTTACTTGGAACACTTATAAATAGCCTGTGAAAGGCCGTTCTTCTAGCAAATTATACAGAAATTACGAAAATTACAAGTTTTTATGAAATTTACTGAAAAACTACTCGACGAAACCTCAATAAAGTGGTGTCGTCGTGTAGGTGGCGCAGAAGCCGATCTAATGATACCAAAAACAAAAGAATCTATTGAAAAATGACAAAGTGATGGATGATTTTAGGTTCAAAATTTGTGGAACAGAATTACTTTATATAAATTTCTTAAAAGTCAAAAATATTTGACAAGTTAGGTTTAAAAACAACTAGGAACTCTAATAACAACAATTGGATGCTATATGAATGATATAAGAACTAATGTAGATGTATACCAAGTAATATTTTTTGCAAATTATCTGAGCCGATCTTCAAAATTCGCTCCCTAAGGTAGGCTCGGTTTAGGTATTTCACGCACAAGTTAGTACTGAAAGATTTTACAAATGCGATTTTAGACCTTTTTTCTTGACGGATTCTAACAATTGAGGTGTCGGGAGATAGGTCTCTCCGAGCACTATATGGGAAAAATAATATAAAAAATATATACCGTAAATAGAATAAAATATAGATTTAAATGTAAATTTTTGTATGAAAAATCTAAAATATCTCTCTTTTTCAGGTGGTCAGATTCCAACGGGACGTCGGACGGTGCTATAAACACGAGAGGGCCTCGGGGGTGTGTAGGCGCAGAGATGGTATAAAATTCAACAACCAAAGTTACTTGGAACACTTATAAATAGCCTGTGAAAGGCCGTTCTTCTAGCAAATTATACAGAAATTACGAAAATTACAAGTTTTTATGAAATTTACTGAAAAACTACTCGACGAAACCTCAATAAAGTGGTGTCGTCGTGTAGGTGGCGCAGAAGCCGATCTAATGATACCAAAAACAAAAGAATCTATTGAAAAATGACAAAGTGATGGATGATTTTAGGTTCAAAATTTGTGGAACAGAATTACTTTATATAAATTTCTTAAAAGTCAAAAATATTTGACAAGTTAGGTTTAAAAACAACTAGGAACTCTAATAACAACAATTGGATGCTATATGAATGATATAAGAACTAATGTAGATGTATACCAAGTAATATTTTTTGCAAATTATCTGAGCCGATCTTCAAAATTCGCTCCCTAAGGTAGGCTCGGTTTAGGTATTTCACGCACAAGTTAGTACTGAAAGATTTTACAAATGCGATTTTAGACCTTTTTTCTTGACGGATTCTAACAATTGAGGTGTCGGGAGATAGGTCTCTCCGAGCACTATATGGGAAAAATAATATAAAAAATATATACCGTAAATAGAATAAAATATAGATTTAAATGTAAATTTTTGTATGAAAAATCTAAAATATCTCTCTTTTTCAGGTGGTCAGATTCCAACGGGACGTCGGACGGTGCTATAAACACGAGAGGGCCTCGGGGGTGTGTAGGCGCAGAGATGGTATAAAATTCAACAACCAAAGTTACTTGGAACACTTATAAATAGCCTGTGAAAGGCCGTTCTTCTAGCAAATTATACAGAAATTACGAAAATTACAAGTTTTTATGAAATTTACTGAAAAACTACTCGACGAAACCTCAATAAAGTGGTGTCGTCGTGTAGGTGGCGCAGAAGCCGATCTAATGATACCAAAAACAAAAGAATCTATTGAAAAATGACAAAGTGATGGATGATTTTAGGTTCAAAATTTGTGGAACAGAATTACTTTATATAAATTTCTTAAAAGTCAAAAATATTTGACAAGTTAGGTTTAAAAACAACTAGGAACTCTAATAACAACAATTGGATGCTATATGAATGATATAAGAACTAATGTAGATGTATACCAAGTAATATTTTTTGCAAATTATCTGAGCCGATCTTCAAAATTCGCTCCCTAAGGTAGGCTCGGTTTAGGTATTTCACGCACAAGTTAGTACTGAAAGATTTTACAAATGCGATTTTAGACCTTTTTTCTTGACGGATTCTAACAATTGAGGTGTAGGGAGATAGGTCTCTCCGAGCACTATATGGGAAAAATAATATAAAAAATATATACCGTAAATAGAATAAAATATAGATTTAAATGTAAATTTTTGTATGAAAAATCTAAAATATCTCTCTTTTTCAGGTGGTCAGATTCCAACGGGACGTCGGACGGTGCTATAAACACGAGAGGGCCTCGGGGGTGTGTAGGCGCAGAGATGGTATAAAATTCAACAACCAAAGTTACTTGGAACACTTATAAATAGCCTGTGAAAGGCCGTTCTTCTAGCAAATTATACAGAAATTACGAAAATTACAAGTTTTTATGAAATTTACTGAAAAACTACTCGACGAAACCTCAATAAAGTGGTGTCGTCGTGTAGGTGGCGCAGAAGCCGATCTAATGATACCAAAAACAAAAGAATCTATTGAAAAATGACAAAGTGATGGATGATTTTAGGTTCAAAATTTGTGGAACAGAATTACTTTATATAAATTTCTTAAAAGTCAAAAATATTTGACAAGTTAGGTTTAAAAACAACTAGGAACTCTAATAACAACAATTGGATGCTATATGAATGATATAAGAACTAATGTAGATGTATACCAAGTAATATTTTTTGCAAATTATCTGAGCCGATCTTCAAAATTCGCTCCCTAAGGTAGGCTCGGTTTAGGTATTTCACGCACAAGTTAGTACTGAAAGATTTTACAAATGCGATTTTAGACCTTTTTTCTTGACGGATTCTAACAATTGAGGTGTCGGGAGATAGGTCTCTCCGAGCACTATATGGGAAAAATAATATAAAAAATATATACCGTAAATAGAATAAAATATAGATTTAAATGTAAATTTTCGTATGAAAAATCTAAAATATCTCTCTTTTTCAGGTGGTCAGATTCCAACGGGACGTCGGACGGTGCTATAAACACGAGAGGGCCTCGGGGGTGTGTAGGCGCAGAGATGGTATAAAATTCAACAACCAAAGTTACTTGGAACACTTATAAATAGCCTGTGAAAGGCCGTTCTTCTAGCAAATTATACAGAAATTACGAAAATTACAAGTTTTTATGAAATTTACTGAAAAACTACTCGACGAAACCTCAATAAAGTGGTGTCGTCGTGTAGGTGGCGCAGAAGCCGATCTAATGATACCAAAAACAAAAGAATCTATTGAAAAATGACAAAGTGATGGATGATTTTAGGTTCAAAATTTGTGGAACAGAATTACTTTATATAAATTTCTTAAAAGTCAAAAATATTTGACAAGTTAGGTTTAAAAACAACTAGGAACTCTAATAACAACAATTGGATGCTATATGAATGATATAAGAACTAATGTAGATGTATACCAAGTAATATTTTTTGCAAATTATCTGAGCCGATCTTCAAAATTCGCTCCCTAAGGTAGGCTCGGTTTAGGTATTTCACGCACAAGTTAGTACTGAAAGATTTTACAAATGCGATTTTAGACCTTTTTTCTTGACGGATTCTAACAATTGAGGTGTCGGGAGATAGGTCTCTCCGAGCACTATATGGGAAAAATAATATAAAAAATATATACCGTAAATAGAATAAAATATAGATTTAAATGTAAATTTTTGTATGAAAAATCTAAAATATCTCTCTTTTTCAGGTGGTCAGATTCCAACGGGACGTCGGACGGTGCTATAAACACGAGAGGGCCTCGGGGGTGTGTAGGCGCAGAGATGGTATAAAATTCAACAACCAAAGTTACTTGGAACACTTATAAATAGCCTGTGAAAGGCCGTTCTTCTAGCAAATTATACAGAAATTACGAAAATTACAAGTTTTTATGAAATTTACTGAAAAACTACTCGACGAAACCTCAATAAAGTGGTGTCGTCGTGTAGGTGGCGCAGAAGCCGATCTAATGATACCAAAAACAAAAGAATCTATTGAAAAATGACAAAGTGATGGATGATTTTAGGTTCAAAATTTGTGGAACAGAATTACTTTATATAAATTTCTTAAAAGTCAAAAATATTTGACAAGTTAGGTTTAAAAACAACTAGGAACTCTAATAACAACAATTGGATGCTATATGAATGATATAAGAACTAATGTAGATGTATACCAAGTAATATTTTTTGCAAATTATCTGAGCCGATCTTCAAAATTCGCTCCCTAAGGTAGGCTCGGTTTAGGTATTTCACGCACAAGTTAGTACTGAAAGATTTTACAAATGCGATTTTAGACCTTTTTTCTTGACGGATTCTAACAATTGAGGTGTCGGGAGATAGGTCTCTCCGAGCACTATATGGGAAAAATAATATAAAAAATATATACCGTAAATAGAATAAAATATAGATTTAAATGTAAATTTTTGTATGAAAAATCTAAAATATCTCTCTTTTTCAGGTGGTCAGATTCCAACGGGACGTCGGACGGTGCTATAAACACGAGAGGGCCTCGGGGGTGTGTAGGCGCAGAGATGGTATAAAATTCAACAACCAAAGTTACTTGGAACACTTATAAATAGCCTGTGAAAGGCCGTTCTTCTAGCAAATTATACAGAAATTACGAAAATTACAAGTTTTTATGAAATTTACTGAAAAACTACTCGACGAAACCTCAATAAAGTGGTGTCGTCGTGTAGGTGGCGCAGAAGCCGATCTAATGATACCAAAAACAAAAGAATCTATTGAAAAATGACAAAGTGATGGATGATTTTAGGTTCAAAATTTGTGGAACAGAATTACTTTATATAAATTTCTTAAAAGTCAAAAATATTTGACAAGTTAGGTTTAAAAACAACTAGGAACTCTAATAACAACAATTGGATGCTATATGAATGATATAAGAACTAATGTAGATGTATACCAAGTAATATTTTTTGCAAATTATCTGAGCCGATCTTCAAAATTCGCTCCCTAAGGTAGGCTCGGTTTAGGTATTTCACGCACAAGTTAGTACTGAAAGATTTTACAAATGCGATTTTAGACCTTTTTTCTTGACGGATTCTAACAATTGAGGTGTCGGGAGATAGGTCTCTCCGAGCACTATATGGGAAAAATAATATAAAAAATATATACCGTAAATAGAATAAAATATAGATTTAAATGTAAATTTTTGTATGAAAAATCTAAAATATCTCTCTTTTTCAGGTGGTCAGATTCCAACGGGACGTCGGACGGTGCTATAAACACGAGAGGGCCTCGGGGGTGTGTAGGCGCAGAGATGGTATAAAATTCAACAACCAAAGTTACTTGGAACACTTATAAATAGCCTGTGAAAGGCCGTTCTTCTAGCAAATTATACAGAAATTACGAAAATTACAAGTTTTTATGAAATTTACTGAAAAACTACTCGACGAAACCTCAATAAAGTGGTGTCGTCGTGTAGGTGGCGCAGAAGCCGATCTAATGATACCAAAAACAAAAGAATCTATTGAAAAATGACAAAGTGATGGATGATTTTAGGTTCAAAATTTGTGGAACAGAATTACTTTATATAAATTTCTTAAAAGTCAAAAATATTTGACAAGTTAGGTTTAAAAACAACTAGGAACTCTAATAACAACAATTGGATGCTATATGAATGATATAAGAACTAATGTAGATGTATACCAAGTAATATTTTTTGCAAATTATCTGAGCCGATCTTCAAAATTCGCTCCCTAAGGTAGGCTCGGTTTAGGTATTTCACGCACAAGTTAGTACTGAAAGATTTTACAAATGCGATTTTAGACCTTTTTTCTTGACGGATTCTAACAATTGAGGTGTCGGGAGATAGGTCTCTCCGAGCACTATATGGGAAAAATAATATAAAAAATATATACCGTAAATAGAATAAAATATAGATTTAAATGTAAATTTTCGTATGAAAAATCTAAAATATCTCTCTTT
Organism: Hypena proboscidalis; assembly: GCA_905147285.1. Lineage (NCBI taxonomy): Eukaryota > Metazoa > Arthropoda > Insecta > Lepidoptera > Erebidae > Hypena > Hypena proboscidalis. Next base: position 1,668,116 of record CAJHVD010000003.1, read on the forward strand.
TTCAGGTGGTCAGATTCCAACGGGACGTCGGACGGTGCTATAAACACGAGAGGGCCTCGGGGGTGTGTAGGCGCAGAGATGGTATAAAATTCAACAACCAAAGTTACTTGGAACACTTATAAATAGCCTGTGAAAGGCCGTTCTTCTAGCAAATTATACAGAAATTACGAAAATTACAAGTTTTTATGAAATTTACTGAAAAACTACTCGACGAAACCTCAATAAAGTGGTGTCGTCGTGTAGGTGGCGCAGAAGCCGATCTAATGATACCAAAAACAAAAGAATCTATTGAAAAATGACAAAGTGATGGATGATTTTAGGTTCAAAATTTGTGGAACAGAATTACTTTATATAAATTTCTTAAAAGTCAAAAATATTTGACAAGTTAGGTTTAAAAACAACTAGGAACTCTAATAACAACAATTGGATGCTATATGAATGATATAAGAACTAATGTAGATGTATACCAAGTAATATTTTTTGCAAATTATCTGAGCCGATCTTCAAAATTCGCTCCCTAAGGTAGGCTCGGTTTAGGTATTTCACGCACAAGTTAGTACTGAAAGATTTTACAAATGCGATTTTAGACCTTTTTTCTTGACGGATTCTAACAATTGAGGTGTCGGGAGATAGGTCTCTCCGAGCACTATATGGGAAAAATAATATAAAAAATATATACCGTAAATAGAATAAAATATAGATTTAAATGTAAATTTTTGTATGAAAAATCTAAAATATCTCTCTTTTTCAGGTGGTCAGATTCCAACGGGACGTCGGACGGTGCTATAAACACGAGAGGGCCTCGGGGGTGTGTAGGCGCAGAGATGGTATAAAATTCAACAACCAAAGTTACTTGGAACACTTATAAATAGCCTGTGAAAGGCCGTTCTTCTAGCAAATTATACAGAAATTACGAAAATTACAAGTTTTTATGAAATTTACTGAAAAACTACTCGACGAAACCTCAATAAAGTGGTGTCGTCGTGTAGGTGGCGCAGAAGCCGATCTAATGATACCAAAAACAAAAGAATCTATTGAAAAATGACAAAGTGATGGATGATTTTAGGTTCAAAATTTGTGGAACAGAATTACTTTATATAAATTTCTTAAAAGTCAAAAATATTTGACAAGTTAGGTTTAAAAACAACTAGGAACTCTAATAACAACAATTGGATGCTATATGAATGATATAAGAACTAATGTAGATGTATACCAAGTAATATTTTTTGCAAATTATCTGAGCCGATCTTCAAAATTCGCTCCCTAAGGTAGGCTCGGTTTAGGTATTTCACGCACAAGTTAGTACTGAAAGATTTTACAAATGCGATTTTAGACCTTTTTTCTTGACGGATTCTAACAATTGAGGTGTCGGGAGATAGGTCTCTCCGAGCACTATATGGGAAAAATAATATAAAAAATATATACCGTAAATAGAATAAAATATAGATTTAAATGTAAATTTTTGTATGAAAAATCTAAAATATCTCTCTTTTTCAGGTGGTCAGATTCCAACGGGACGTCGGACGGTGCTATAAACACGAGAGGGCCTCGGGGGTGTGTAGGCGCAGAGATGGTATAAAATTCAACAACCAAAGTTACTTGGAACACTTATAAATAGCCTGTGAAAGGCCGTTCTTCTAGCAAATTATACAGAAATTACGAAAATTACAAGTTTTTATGAAATTTACTGAAAAACTACTCGACGAAACCTCAATAAAGTGGTGTCGTCGTGTAGGTGGCGCAGAAGCCGATCTAATGATACCAAAAACAAAAGAATCTATTGAAAAATGACAAAGTGATGGATGATTTTAGGTTCAAAATTTGTGGAACAGAATTACTTTATATAAATTTCTTAAAAGTCAAAAATATTTGACAAGTTAGGTTTAAAAACAACTAGGAACTCTAATAACAACAATTGGATGCTATATGAATGATATAAGAACTAATGTAGATGTATACCAAGTAATATTTTTTGCAAATTATCTGAGCCGATCTTCAAAATTCGCTCCCTAAGGTAGGCTCGGTTTAGGTATTTCACGCACAAGTTAGTACTGAAAGATTTTACAAATGCGATTTTAGACCTTTTTTCTTGACGGATTCTAACAATTGAGGTGTCGGGAGATAGGTCTCTCCGAGCACTATATGGGAAAAATAATATAAAAAATATATACCGTAAATAGAATAAAATATAGATTTAAATGTAAATTTTTGTATGAAAAATCTAAAATATCTCTCTTTTTCAGGTGGTCAGATTCCAACGGGACGTCGGACGGTGCTATAAACACGAGAGGGCCTCGGGGGTGTGTAGGCGCAGAGATGGTATAAAATTCAACAACCAAAGTTACTTGGAACACTTATAAATAGCCTGTGAAAGGCCGTTCTTCTAGCAAATTATACAGAAATTACGAAAATTACAAGTTTTTATGAAATTTACTGAAAAACTACTCGACGAAACCTCAATAAAGTGGTGTCGTCGTGTAGGTGGCGCAGAAGCCGATCTAATGATACCAAAAACAAAAGAATCTATTGAAAAATGACAAAGTGATGGATGATTTTAGGTTCAAAATTTGTGGAACAGAATTACTTTATATAAATTTCTTAAAAGTCAAAAATATTTGACAAGTTAGGTTTAAAAACAACTAGGAACTCTAATAACAACAATTGGATGCTATATGAATGATATAAGAACTAATGTAGATGTATACCAAGTAATATTTTTTGCAAATTATCTGAGCCGATCTTCAAAATTCGCTCCCTAAGGTAGGCTCGGTTTAGGTATTTCACGCACAAGTTAGTACTGAAAGATTTTACAAATGCGATTTTAGACCTTTTTTCTTGACGGATTCTAACAATTGAGGTGTCGGGAGATAGGTCTCTCCGAGCACTATATGGGAAAAATAATATAAAAAATATATACCGTAAATAGAATAAAATATAGATTTAAATGTAAATTTTTGTATGAAAAATCTAAAATATCTCTCTTTTTCAGGTGGTCAGATTCCAACGGGACGTCGGACGGTGCTATAAACACGAGAGGGCCTCGGGGGTGTGTAGGCGCAGAGATGGTATAAAATTCAACAACCAAAGTTACTTGGAACACTTATAAATAGCCTGTGAAAGGCCGTTCTTCTAGCAAATTATACAGAAATTACGAAAATTACAAGTTTTTATGAAATTTACTGAAAAACTACTCGACGAAACCTCAATAAAGTGGTGTCGTCGTGTAGGTGGCGCAGAAGCCGATCTAATGATACCAAAAACAAAAGAATCTATTGAAAAATGACAAAGTGATGGATGATTTTAGGTTCAAAATTTGTGGAACAGAATTACTTTATATAAATTTCTTAAAAGTCAAAAATATTTGACAAGTTAGGTTTAAAAACAACTAGGAACTCTAATAACAACAATTGGATGCTATATGAATGATATAAGAACTAATGTAGATGTATACCAAGTAATATTTTTTGCAAATTATCTGAGCCGATCTTCAAAATTCGCTCCCTAAGGTAGGCTCGGTTTAGGTATTTCACGCACAAGTTAGTACTGAAAGATTTTACAAATGCGATTTTAGACCTTTTTTCTTGACGGATTCTAACAATTGAGGTGTCGGGAGATAGGTCTCTCCGAGCACTATATGGGAAAAATAATATAAAAAATATATACCGTAAATAGAATAAAATATAGATTTAAATGTAAATTTTCGTATGAAAAATCTAAAATATCTCTCTTTTTCAGGTGGTCAGATTCCAACGGGACGTCGGACGGTGCTATAAACACGAGAGGGCCTCGGGGGTGTGTAGGCGCAGAGATGGTATAAAATTCAACAACCAAAGTTACTTGGAACACTTATAAATAGCCTGTGAAAGGCCGTTCTTCTAGCAAATTATACAGAAATTACGAAAATTACAAGTTTTTATGAAATTTACTGAAAAACTACTCGACGAAACCTCAATAAAGTGGTGTCGTCGTGTAGGTGGCGCAGAAGCCGATCTAATGATACCAAAAACAAAAGAATCTATTGAAAAATGACAAAGTGATGGATGATTTTAGGTTCAAAATTTGTGGAACAGAATTACTTTATATAAATTTCTTAAAAGTCAAAAATATTTGACAAGTTAGGTTTAAAAACAACTAGGAACTCTAATAACAACAATTGGATGCTATATGAATGATATAAGAACTAATGTAGATGTATACGTATGTATGATTGACGTTTCGAATGTCAAACGGTGGTGTGCAAAAAAACTGTTCTCTCGTAAAAAAAAAAAGTAAACAGTGCGTAAAAAGGACAAATTTTATTGTGAAAAGCTTGAAATCGGTGCAATATCCAACGATAATTGTTATTGGAAATACAAGTGCGATAAACAATTCTTAAAAGCTAAAACAAAAAACAGTTCTTTTTTTAAGTTCACAAACTACCTTAAACTTTAGATATTATAAATCGTTTTTAGATATATAATAATTATTAGAACGGTGTGGTGCTGTGCGAAGTTCTGTGCTGTGATCCCTCAAATTGTTAACTGATATATAGTGCTCAAAAGCCCCTAGGACAAACGATAAACCTATTTCAATAAACTATTATTACAGCGCCATCTATTTGCAGTTAGGAGAAACAACTAGACGGCCTCATTCTCAGTAAATGGCGCCTGTTAAGTGTAATGGTTGCGCTAAATTCCTCTCACAGATGGAGGCCGCTAAATGCAACAAATGTTCGGCCCAGTTTCACCGCGCTTGCGCATCTCTGCCGTTAAGGGGACAGATTTCAGTTGCCTGGATGTGCTCGGACTGCAACAAAACTTTACCGATGACAAATACAAATAACACGTCAGTAGCAGGGACACTGGAGTACAGCAGTGGCGACGAATATCTAGACCCGCAGGATAATACAGTTATTCCGATGAGAGGCGAGCCCTCAGCAATATTCTTTGAAGCAGCGTTGGATAACTTCAAGCAAGAGCTACGAGCCGAGTTTCATGCGATGCGGGATGATTTTCAGTTGGTCCGCTCTGATGTCGCACGCATAAAGGACTCTGTTTTGGACTGCAATAAAAGAATTGACAGCTTAGAGTCTAGGTTGATTGCTCTTGAAAACAGCAGCCGGGCGCCGAACAGTTCAGCCGCAATGGTAGAAACTATTGCTGAACTGAAGCGAGACCTGAATGATCGCGATCAAGAGCTCTTGTCTAATGATTTAGAGATCGCTAACCTTCCAGAGGCAAAAAATGAAAATGTGTTGCATACAATCAAGCTTGTGGCCACCAAACTCGGCATCCAACTGGAAGACCGAGATGTCGTTTGCGCTGAGCGTGTAGGCAGCAGACACCTGAATGCCACAGATGCTAGTGGCCCGAAGGAGATACGCCCGCGCCTCATAGTGGTGCGCCTGGGACGTCGGGATCTTCGCGATGAACTCCTTGCCAAGGCAAGAGTGCGCAGAGGTGCCAATAGCGAAGACCTTGGTCTGCCGGGATTGCCCAGGCGCTTTTATCTGAACGAACGCCTAACAAAGCAGAACAGGCAGTTATTTCGTCAAGCCCGGGACGCAGCGCAACGTTTGGAATGGCAGTACGTGTGGACGAAGAGAGGCCGCATCCTTGTCAGGCACAAGCATGGCGAGCCCGCCCGTCCCGTGCGTTCTGAAGCAGACCTCACGCAGATTTTTGGACCTGAAATGGATACAGGAAAATAATTTTGTTTTAATGAAATACTTTTGTGTTATTCTTGTATGTTTATTTTATCTATTTCCCACATTTAGATTTGAAAACAAAATTAAGCTTATTCACATTGGATTGAGTATTGTTATAATGTTGAGACTCCTTTACAACCATAATAATATGATGTTAAACATTTTTATTCATAATTTACTTTGTAACAACTATTTGATTAATGTCTTGAGAAAACTTACAATTACACAGTCACATACATACAATATTATCATGTTAACACTAAACACTTTCAATAATTATATCAACATTGAAATATTCTCCTATATGACATACCTATTACATACACAATACATAATACATACATACTTTTACAGTGATTTCTGTATGTATGAATATCTTCATGCTTTCTATATATTTTATTATACCTCTTTATCTACAATATCTACATACTATGGTTGTTATTTTACAATGACATGTCTTCTAGTAATATGGGCAAATTTTAAAGTAATTCACAATGATAAATAGTAAATATATTAAGTTTGGTTTATTTAATGCAGGGTCGCTGGCAACAAACCATGATGAATTCATAATAGCTATGGCTAACAAATCACCAGAATTATGTGCTATTAACGAAACATGGATTCGCCAAGGACAACAAGGCCTGGCACCGGTTGTACAGGGATATAAGTTGGTGCATATACCTAGACCTACATCAATCAGGGAAGGTAGGGGAGGAGGCGTGGCTTTTTATATAAAAGCAGGCATTCGTGCACGCGTGAGGACGCATCCTCCGCATTCAAGTGTAGAACAAATGTGGCTGAGCCTTACCACAAAAACAAAAAAACTTCTAGTTGGTACTGCTTATAGGCCACCATGGCTAGATGTAGAAACTTTCCTTGAGGCGCTCACTGAGAGTATTTGCGCTCTTTCCCCACACGATAATGTAATAATACTAGGCGATTTTAACATTAATATGCTTGATGGTAGCAACATTAAAACAAGGCAACTAGCAGAGTTCCTACACTACTGTAACCTTAAGCAAATAGTGTCTACAGCCACACATTTTGTGGGTGACAGTGCCACTCTCATTGATATCATCTGTACTGACGCCAACTATCGGCATGTAAATGTCAGCCATATAAGTGAGCTTGGACACCACTCATTTGTCACATGTGAGTTGATATTTAAGAAAGACAAGCCTGCAAAAACTCTTGTTATATATCGCCCAATCAAAAATATACTGACTGAACTGTTTGAGGAGCACTTGGAAGCCCTGCCGTGGGCTTCGATCTGTGAGTCTCAATGTGTAAATCAAATGGTTTATTTTTTAAACCTTTTCACCACACAGCTGTTTGACATACACGCCCCCATCCGACAAAAAGTATTTAAGAGCAAGCCAACACCGTGGATAACAGACACCATCAAAACAATCTTTGAGTTAAGAGATGAGGCCAGGAACCGTTCGCGTGAAACGAAACAGGAAGTACACAAAAAATACTATCTAGATTTAAAAAACCAGGCAATTATTGCTTTAAAAAGTGAAAAATCTGCATTTTTCCAAAAACATATAAATGATAATTTTAACAATTCAAAACTATTATGGAACAATCTTAAAAAGTATGTACTTCCGGTTCAAAGGGATGTGGGGCTGCCGGACTACCTTAACAACCCAGATGCAATAAACTCGGCATTTCTTGATGTTCCAGGTAATCCTAATGTAAGTATATCGAAACTGACGTACTACGAATTTAACCGCTACAGTACAGCCAGGTTTATGCTTAAAACAACAAATGAGGAATCTATAGGTAGGATTATTCAACAGATATCTACTAATGCCCAAGGTGCTGATGGCATCTCGGGGGAAATGGTGGGCCTGACACTACCACAGGCCTTGACAGCCATCACAGCAATAGTTAATCGATCTATTGACACCTGCACCTTCCCCGATCTATGGAAAATGGCTATTGTGAGACCTTTACCAAAGAATGGCAATCCTCAATCATTTAGAGACTTGCGTCCAATCAGCATTTTGCCCTGGTTATCTAAAGTCCTGGAGAGAGTGGTCTATTTGCAAATGGTAGAATTTCTAGAGAAAAACAACATACTACCCGACTTGCAATCAGGCTTTAGAAAAAAGCGTGGAACATCCACAGCTTTAGCAGATATTGTAGGGAACATCCTCGAGGCACGTGATCAGGGTGATGGATCTATATTGACCTTACTAGATTTTTCACGGGCTTTTGACTCGATAAATGTCACCCTGTTGTTGTCCAAGCTCACCTTCTATGGTTTTGAATTGCAAGCAGTTAGATGGTTTGAAAGCTATTTATCAAACAGATTCCAACAGGTGGAAGTGCAACAAAAAGATGGCTCAACCCTTGCATCCACTCCACAAGCTGTGACCAGGGGAATTCCCCAGGGCTCGCTGATCGGGCCTATTCTTTTTATTATATACAGTGCAGACATCACTACCTGCTTTCAGGAGTGCAAGTATCACCTGTACGCAGACGACACCCAACTTGTGTACTCATTTAAACCGTCTGAAACCACATCTGCCTTAACTAAAATTAATGAGGATCTCCAAAGGGTAGCTGAGTGGTCTGAGTCAAATTGTCTGATTTTAAATTCCCTGAAATCTAAATTAATGGTCATGGGCAGCAGGCATCAAATAGATAACATCATACAAGCAAATCCCATAGTCAAAATACAAGGACAAAATATAGAAAGAGTTGAAACAGCTTGCAATCTTGGACTCATCATTGACCCTGAGCTGCGATTTGAGAACCACATAAGTAATGTTGTAAAAAGTTGCTTCTACCGACTAAAAATCTTGTATAGAATTAGAGAGTACCTTAATGTGGATATGAGAAAAAGATTAGTAGAAAGTATAGTACTCTCTAAGTTTAATTATGCTGACACGGTGTATGGTCCATGCTTGCTGTCAAGGACTAAGCGATTGATTCAAAGAGTTCAGAATGCATGTGCTAGATACTGTTTCAAGGTACCCTGGCGAAGTCATGTAACCCCGTTCCTGAACCAGCACAACATCTTGAAGATGGCTGCTAGGAGGAAACTGCACCTATGCAATCTATTGTTTGGTGTAATAAATACCTCGAAGCCCGCATATCTCTTCGACAAGCTCAGCTGGAGACATGATCATTACAGCTACTCCAGTCGCTCAACAGCTAATCCCCTGTCAATGCCACGGTACAGAACAACTGCCTTTAAAGGATGCTTCAAGTATGCAGCTACATCTTGTTGGAATGATTTGCCACCTCCAGTGAAGTCACTAAAAAGTATTTATAGTTTTAAATTCAATTTGAAAAAGATTCTGCTCCATACACAGAAGAATTGTATTCATTTCAAGTAATTATGCTTACCAACAGGTTATTGACTATTAGTATGGGATGTGACACACTCCAGTTTCATGGCTCTTAGTTTGTTTTTTCTGCTGCTATCTGCACAGACAGACTCAGTTTTATTTTTCATTTCTGCTCACCAACCTGAAAAGCATCATAGGATAATGAAAGCATGACTTAAGTAATTTGTTAATATAATATTAATATATATACATTTAATAATTAATTAATCAATAATAATATTATCCATTTTTTAAATATATTCCATTATTTATAATATAATTGCACATACAGTCCATATAGTATTATTTCATAATAATATAATATTTTTTATTTCTGTTCTCATATATTTTTAGTACTTAGCTAATTTGATACAATTATTAATTTTTCAATACCTATAATTTTAAATGATACAATCAAACTGACCTAATAGTAACTCTTCGTCACTCATGATTGGATGTGTTTTCAGTTTATTTTTATGAATAAACGCGAATAAACACACCAAAGATGGCGTTGTGTTACAGAAAAGGTACAAACAAATAATGCTATATAGAAATAACGTTGGCATTTTATCCCCAGGATAAAAGAGTTTCAGCTAATTTATTCTACAATTCTAATATTCTACAATACACAATTTGAATTTCTTACCTCTATTCG